>MSJE01000308.1:193028-793028 GCA_001931935.1 Aspergillus aff. floccosus IMV 01167
CCCCCCCCCCCCGTGCTACTCCTGTGTGCCCTGTACGACCCCGTGCGACTATCCCTCGAGGAGATCGTAGATTGGCCGGGACTCAGGCCCCATCGCGCCGCCTAGGATTATCCTAATTTAAGGAGGAACCGACCCGGCGCGATCAACGCGGTTATCAGCTGGGTGGGGGCTGGGAAATTGCAATTTACAGAGGCGAGCGCTTTGTACGGAGTAAGTTTTGATACATACTAGCTACCTAGTTAGTAGCCTAGTTGAAGGTGTTTACTCTGCACTTCCCAAACGGGTTGTTTGGTGTGGTCGAGGAATGCTATGATGATTGTTGAGCGAAGGTGGTATGTTGATCTCTATCGATGGAATGGAATGCGTTGTTATCAGGTGGAGTGGGGATATATATGACTCGGGTAGTCATCGGCGATTCAGCACAGTATCTGATAACTGATATGATAAACATCCACATCTTCGACCTCATATACAACTCCTTGTATATGTATGCAGCTACAGCACGTGTCGTGCTTCTGCTGACCAACTTCTGGCTCGCTGGTTCCTGTAGTACTCTACTTCTCGTGGAAATGACACCTACAAGCTATAGTCATGTTGGATTCCGAAAAATAGACCCACGGTCTTCTTCTCACGACGACGAGATAGTCATAATCATCAATTAAGGATATAGATATAAGAATACGTCACCTTCCAGAGGCCGTATCTCGAAGACATCACTGCAACGCCACCCACTGCGGACTCACCCGCTTAATGAACTTCATAAACTTGAAGAACCCAACCGCGCTCTCCACATTGCCATACGGGTCGACCACCCGTTCCGGGAACGCAATGCCCGCCCCATAGAGCCCCGAAACCGCTCGTCCACGACCGTCATGGAACCCTCCCGAGACGGGATCAAACACCGGGTCCAGGGCACACCCGTTGACCGACAGCTCGGGAAGCGGGTCGCGCGTGAAGCCCACGGCCTGAACGAGATGCGAGCACGACGGCAGATGGCGGCGGTACTGGGCGGGCTCCTGGCCGTTGCTGCAGTCGATCTTGGTGATGAAGCGGCCGGCCTCGGAGTGCGGCAGTGCGGCGTCTTCCAGCTGCTGGCGCGCGAAATCCGCCGCCTGCCCTTTCAGGCCGGTGTTGTCGCGCAGGATCCACCCGTCCTTGTACTCGGCGTACCGCAGCGCGTGCCGGGTGAACCACTTGACGCGGAGGTGCGGGTGGGTGGTGCGGGCTAGCTCAACCAGGTTCAGGAGCGCCAGGATGGCGCTGTGGGATGCGCCGACGACGGCTATCGTCTGCGGCTTGTCCCGCGGCAAGAACGAGACGAGATCGCTGGGTTTCAGCACTACATCTAGGTCCAGCCGTTCGATGTGGTGGTTGTCGTCCAGGGTGGGAATGGGGACTTCTGTCGGGGAGGCTCCCGTGCAGAGGATCAGACGGGGTGTGAGGACTTCGATTTCGCGATGGTCCTGGAGGGTGATCCGAACCGTCCATTGCATGGTCTAGACGCGAGATTAGTCGCTGAACAGGAGAACCGTAGGTGCCAAAGAGACGTACAGTTTCAGCCAGGTTGGCGGCTGTGACTGCGCCCCGACAGGCCAGAACCTGGTCCATCTTGACGATGCCGTCGGTCAGTGCCCGGACCACGTCGGCGGCGTGGTGCAGATGACAGGTCTTCTCAGGGTCCAGCTTGGCCATCGTCGAGAACGGACTGGGGATGCGGGTGCTGTTGATGACGGACCGGAACGGCTGCACTCCCGTGGCATATGCCTGGAAGAAGGATACTTTGGTGTTGCTACCCGCAGTCAGTTGAAAGAGTTCTTCCCGACTATGACAGCCCGACGGAACACCCACCTGGGCACTTCACGGTATTTCCGATGCACTCGGCCCGCTTGAAAATAAGGGTCAACCCAGGCTATTTTGCCCCCGAGCTGTTTCTCCAGCAGATTGCCCATGACGGCCAGACCAGCCGGACCGGCCCCCACGACGACCGCCGCGCATTTCTGGGGTGGGCTCATGGCGGGAGCTGTGTGGTAGAATGCAGGTTCACAGGGAAATCGGATGCAGATGGTAATCCCGGGATATCAAGAACATCAGATGTCTCCGGGGGGGTAGACAGACAATTCAGACGGTTTCTAGTAGAAGTCGGCGAAGAATCTGGGAAGACGGTGGGCTTTATGCGATACTGCCCGCAAGGAGTCCCCGGCGACTCTTTCGGCGAAACACGCAAATCGAGCGCATGCTGCTGGCCTGACCGAGAGGGGAAGGCCCCCTCCTCCCCTTGACATGCTGAACGAGAAGGCATGGGACGAATGACAGTCGCCAGAGAGCAGAACCCAGCCGTGGGAAGCAGTTCTCGGGCGAGACCAGGTGTGCGCTGCGTCATTTGTGTCGGCGACACGGTCAGGCGGTGATATCGTCACGTTCCCCGAAACCACCACGATTCGTCCGTCTGTCCATCGTCGCTCGAAGCAGCATAGGCTGGCAGTTGCGCAATCGATGCAAAGGCCCCACCATCATTCTGGAGGGAAGATCCTGACCGGTTGTCCTCGGACTTCTTCATGTGTTCAATCGCCGATTCGGGAATGGAGATGGTTCAGTCGGCGACTGACAGAAGTTGCGCGGGCGGGCGAGGGTTGCTCGACGCCATATTGGAGGGAGGCATCATCGGTCTTCTCCCGTGGTCTCGTCGCAGAAACAGAGCAGTACGCTCGCGATGCGGTCGTGGAGGAGGATGCGATCCTTATATTCGATGGCCGTCGAGGGCTGACTGGTGGGGCTTGGCGCAATGGCGTGATTGCGTTGCCAGATGAGGTTATGGTGACATGCCTGTTTGGGCAAGATTCCAGCAGATTACCTGTTTGGGCGCTAGATCTCGATCACCTCATCTCTATCGACGTCTATAGGCCTGTATGCTTGGAGATACAAGTACGGAGTCCAGATGAGTTTAGATACTTGGTAGGTATACTCCGGAGGATTGGTCGGGTGAGGTTGCCTTACCCCTCAGCTGCCATGTACTTCCATGTATGAAGCTCAAAGTACAGTCACGTACAAGAATATCAATAACAACCTGGGGACAACATAACTACATATCAACTAGATCGCCCAGAACACTCGCACTGTGAGCTCTTTCACAACGTTGTGCCATCCCATGTACCGCGCACGCCCCCAGACGGAGATCGAATCTCCAAGTTCCAGCGACCGCACTTGACTCCCGTCCAACGTCGCTCGACCTCGTCCTTGCGTCCGTTGGATGTCCTCCGCCTTGGGCGAGTCGGCCGGGATATTATCGAGGTAATGCCACGTGATGACATGTTGGTTTGTCTGCTGCTGCGCAGCCGTCGGGTTGGAACCGTTGGATTGTAACTTGTGCGGCCCCGGGTTCAACAGCGGATGTCCAGACCGTAGACGCAGGCCGTCGGGGCCTCGGGGCGGGACACCTTGCGTCTCGACTGCGTGGTCGGGCAGATGGGCCGAATGGACTACTTCCGTATCGAACCAGGTGTTCGACCCTTCATATGGACGGGGGCGCCGCCCGCCGCCTTGGTCATGGGAGAAGATCGAGAAGACGATCTTGCGACATGGATGGATGGTGCGGTGGGGTAGCTGTTTGGGTGAGGGCGTCCCTATCGTCTATCCCCCAGCGTCCACGTCTTCAGTTTCAATCCCACGGGAGTCACGGGGGACATGGCAAACTCACCTTTGGGTCATAGCATAACGGCAATGTTCGCACTAGCACTTCATCGCCATCCTGGTGAATCACCCGTCGGCCTTCCATCCGTACCTCGGCGGAGGCCCAGTACTCGGCGGCGTCCATGATCATGTCCACGATCTCCACGGGAAGGCCTTCCGGGACAAGCTTCCATCGCAGCATAAAGCGGACCTTGAGAACATCGTATATAGCCGGATAGCGTGGTTCCTGGGGACTAGTCGTCTCCTGTTTGTCCTCGTTTGATTGTGAATCATCATTCGGAGGCGACATGGTCCTCCTGATCCCGAGTCGGTTGAATGCCGCAGAGACCACAGGGAACATGGGTAGAATTGTTGAGCTACCAGCCCCTCGTACTTGGTATTAAATAGATCGGTAAGGCCTGAGCAGACAAGACCAAGCGCTGTACTGTGTGTGGCTATGAAGGCGGCTGACGGCCAGATTGAACGGACAGGCACCAATGTAACCAGCCCAAGCAAGGAACTTATCCAGCTGCGCCACTTGCTAGACGAATATGAGCCGTAAAGAGTTACACTTCTGTTGGATAGCTTCTTTTCCTGAGTCCACGTCGATTTCTCCGTCGCTCATCTGATGTTAAGTGTATTGTTGCCAAGGAGGTTGTCCTTCGCACCCCCGCAGGATAAAGTAGGCGGTGATGGTAGGTAATCTTCGTGGAGTTACGTTGGTTTCATGTCACCAAGAGTCACTTCGTCACTGATTCACGGGGCGGCTCATGAAGATTCTCTATGTAGGATCAACATTAACATATACAAGACCAACTGATCGCTTTTAGGAAGAACTACAGCAGGAGAGACCTCTACGATGACGTCACAGATTCCTAGCACAATTGATGCCTCAGGTGTCGTCACATCTGACTGTCTACACAGATTGTTGACTACAGGTACTCAAGAGGATCAAAAAGATGAAGAGTATAGGAACGCAATGGTATGTGCTGTCATGCAGACAGAGCTCATTCTAAGATACATGCAAAAGTGAGCAGTCCCTCTCACATCAACTCCGGTCTACTTTCCTCCATCCGCTTTCTTTCCTCCGGCAGCCCGGAAAGCTGCTGCTCGCTTACTGCTGCGGTTCTTTGGCTTGCCCTTGGACCCGCGACTCTTCGTCTTCACACGGATGCGAGATCCATCCTCCGTGGCCCGGTGACCCTCAAACACCAGGGAGTTCTGCGAAATGGTCTTTCTCGCGTCCGCCTTCAGCTTGGCCGCCCCGGCTCTACCAAACAGTTTGCCGGCACGTCCCTGGAGCGTCTTGTCGGCTTCCCGAAGGGTCTTGTTCGGAGCACCGCTGTCCTCGCGCTTCTTCATCACCTTCTTGGCCCGTGACACGCGGATCTTCCGCGGGAGCATGGGCGGAAAGTTCTTTCCGTTGAGCAAGAGGGCCTCCTCCACGCAATTCTCGTCATAGAATTGAACATAGGCAAATCCTTTGCCGACCCGAGTCGCACGATCTCGGACAACACGAACAGACTCGACGCTTCCTTTCTTTGCATCGTCGCCCTTCTTAGACCCACCCGTGTGGGCATTGAAGGTACGCCAGAGACCTTCTTCCACATCCGCAGGGGCTCTCTTCTTCTTCTTTTTCTCTTCGCCATCCGTCTCGCCTTCTTGGTCCACGAAGTCTAGGTTACCGACGAAAACGCATCGCTTGTTGTCGATCTTGGCCGGGTGCGCAACGCTGTCCACGCGCAGATGCCGGTCAAGGACAACCGTTCCATTCAAGGAGAGGGCCTTCCGGGCCCCCTGTATCGTGCTGTAGACGGCATATGCGTTGGTGCTGGGAGTAGTCTCATCCAGGAGCTCCCGCTTGGCGAAGGCAGCCCGCTTGGGGATCTTTCCGCCGCTTGCAAACGCCGTGGAACGGAATCGAATCGACTCCACCTTGTGCGGTCCCGTAGACTCGGGCAGTGTAGACAGGATCGATCCGAGGTGCCGCAGGAGAGTCTTCTTCGCGGATTTGGATTTGATGGCCTCACTAGAGACGTTCCCCAGGAACACCGTACGGTTGGATCGCTCCAACTCGTTCGCTGCCGTATCGCCCGTTTCCGTCTCATGCTTGGGGACAGTCACCTCCTCCTCCTCCTCCGAACTCTCATCGTCCTCTTCTTCGGACTGTTCCGAAGTGGCCTCCGCATTTTGTTCGCCTTCGACCTTCTGTCGCTTCGCCTTCTCCTCACGACGCTTCTTTTCTTCCTTCTGTTCTTCCTTCGCTATGCGGCGCATGTAGGAATCTTCGAGATCGTCGGTCGTCGTCGTGCGCTTCCGTTTCCGACTAGGACCCTCGGTCTGTTCGACCGCCTTCTCAGGAGCCTCGACGGGAGATTCCGCGGCGTCCTGCATCGACTCATCTTCGTCGGGCAGCTCCTCTTCGATCTCGGAGAGTTCCTCATCTTCGACGTCTTCCTCTTCCTCGGCGCTGGACTTCTTCTTGGACGGCGCGGGAATAACAGCAGGAATGGAGGGAGCTTTGACGGGGCCAGACTGGGAATTCGGTCAGCGAGAGGTCAGAAAAGATTGAGAGAAGCCAACACGTACGCTGTTCTCGAATAGAGATGCCAGTGTGGGATCCACCGAGGTCTTTCCGCTCAGGAAAGGCAGCGAAGAGCCCGTCTGCGGAGGGATCTCCGAACTTGACTGCGACTGCGACTTGGATTTTTTGCCCATTTTGACTGATAACAATTGTAGGAACCCAGTCGCTGGAAGGTATACAGTGGTAAAAAGGAAAAGAAGAGAATATTTCCCGGGTGAAGTCCAACAACGTGGAGGGTTTGTCTCTCCCTCAATGCGGAAATTTTTACTTTGTATCTTTTTTTTTACGGAGCTGATAGCCACATCACGTGGCGTCCTCGCCCATTTGGGTTTTCCCGGGCGGTCAGAGAAAACTTCCACCAGAACAGGGGATGTGAGGGTGGGAAACAATTCGGCTTTTGATTTTCACGAGTCCTCACACTTAGGACATTTCTCCCTCTATATATTGACTACTGAAAGTCTCCAGTGTGGCCTGTACAGATCTTGGTGGGAGGCCTGTGATGGGTGTTCCAGGCGGTGAACAACCCAAGTCTGGATAACACCGGCAGAAAAGCGCCTCGCAGCGTGACGCTCTCCGTCGCCCTCCCTCTCGCTCTCGCTCTCTCGCTGTGATCTGCTCTCTGCTTCTCCTCTTCCTCCTCTCTCGCTCCCTCACTCTCCTCCTCCCCCCATCATTCGACCTACGCTTCCTCCCCTCGACTTCTCTCGACTTCCTCCTCCGAATGCAATCTTTCCTCCGATTCGCTCTCTCAGCGCTGTTTCTTTTCCTTTGACGTCAACTTCGTCTATGCGCCCATCCCGCGCTTCTCCTCTCGTGTCGCCCGCTTCCATCTCCACCTCCCTCCCTCCTCGTCAGGTCCTCCACCGCGTTTCTACCACAAAGAACTTGTCAGCGCTGGCCTGGGTTTTGGAATCGCTATAAAATAATATATCCTGTCCGACGAGGTTTTCCTCCTCTCGTCGGGTCCTACTGCGGCCGCTGACAGAGTCCGTCCTGCTCGGTCGCTGGTCACAGCGGATTTCGCAATCGGCGCATTCTTGGGTGGTACGTATTTCACTTCCCTACTGCATCTATCCCAATCTCTTTCTATATGTCGACCCTACACTCGTGGTTTCGCGGTGTTGGGGGGCTTCTCTACGCCGCGACCAGCTCTCCAGCCGGGAACGACGAGCGATAGCCTGTGAGTCTGGGGTGTGATCAAATCTCCGCACCGCCTTTGCTTGCAACTCCTACCTCGCTTCGTCGCCTTTACTCTCGTCACTTTCATGATGGGAGCTGTTTTATTCTTGTCTGGATTTATGATTTTTCTTACTTCCTCCATAATGGCCTCAAACTTCACGCACTAATAATTTTTCCCACGAAATAGATCTTCTGCCGACTTCGCCATCCGCACAACTGACTTGCCTCCCCACGAGCTTATCCTTCCGCTAACCCGCTCAACCCTTTTTTTGTCCACCTTCACCTTCAAATCCACACACACTCCACTACATCGTCCATGGAGGTGGCCGAGAGCACAGAAGGCACCTCGGTTGGTCCGTCCACCGGGGTGGATTCAACCATCTCCAATGGCGCACAAAATCTCCTCTTCGACCATCACTCTCTGATCGACGACGATGGCCGATCGAGTAGCTTGAGCGAAATCGACGATATGCCCTCCGATTATGAGTCCCCCAAGCCCGAAAAAGTGGCGGAAAATGATTCGGAGGCGGAAACGGAACGCATTGAGGATTCCCCCAAGCGCTTCCGCCCCGGGGCAACAAACATTGTCGTGAGTTCGACTGGCGTCAACCCTAGTCCCAGTAAACTCGCCCAGTCAACCACCTATGACGACGTGGAAGACGATGAGGAACAACTGGGAGACGATTCTCCTAGCAAGCCTCGATCCAAAAATCCTCGAGCCGCCGATGCCGCCGACGAGACCCCCGGCCTTGACGACTCCGCACTCTCCGAGGGTATGGGGAAGAAAAGGAAACGGTTAGGGTCTGGCGACGATGCAGGAACAGAGGTGGACGACGAAGATGGGCCCCCTCAGAAGCGGCGCGGTTCACTCCGGAGTGAGCTGAGCGATCCGCCAGCAGAAGACATCACTCTCACGCCTGAGCCTATGGAAGAAGAACTTTCCAAGGCTAATGAAGAGGAAACGCCCGCCGACGATGTCCCTGAATCCGATCAACCTGCTCCGCCCGCGAAAGGCAAAAAGAGTAAAAAGAGCAAGCGAAAAGTACGAAAACCTCGAGATGCCGATGAGGATATGGAAGGCACCGCAGACACCGGGGCAGAAGGCGGCCCCGATGATCAAGCTGGGGACGACGATACTGCAGAACGCGACGAGGCCGACGATGCTGAAGCTGCTGCCAAGCTCGAGGAAGAATGTATGTTCCTGTTCTTGTTAGTGCATCTTCAACATGAGTATCTAACACTCGCACAGCAGCGAAACGGATCTCCGCCATGGAATCCCTCTCCGTTCTTGAGAGAGAGTTTGCGACACTACGCGACAAGTGAGTGGGCCCGAATAAGCAGTTCGAATGGACGCTTACTGACAATGTTGTTGGATAGAATTTACGACGAGCGAATCTCCAAACTAAATCGCGAACTGGAAATGCTAAACGGACCCAACCCTACACATCCAGAATACCTACAGAACCTCGAGGTGATCAAACGCCATCGTGACGCCAAGATCAACTACGAACACACGCTGTTCCAATACCGGATCAAGGCCTTGATGAACAAGAGTCTAGCGGAACGGTCGCAACTCCATAGCACATACTTCCAACGAGTCCGCGACATTCGCGAGAAGCACTCGAGCTCCATCAGCAAACAGTTTTACGCCATCCAGCATGATCGCTTCAAGACGGACGAACTGAGCCCCCAACATTATATCCCCTTCCCCACGCGCCGTTCGCAGCAGATCGCTCAGCAGACGGCATACAACCAGGAGGTGTCCATCATGGCTGGCGTAGCGAAATACGTGGGCTTCCCAGCTGCGCCTTCGCTGTCCGCCGCCCGGCCGTCCGAGCTCGAAGATGACTTGGAGAAGATGGGCGTGAGTTCGTTCCACTTTGTTTAATCGATGAATCCCTGACTGACCAACCAATCCCAATAGATATCCGTTGAGACACGAGCACCGGCCTCCCAATCGCAGTCAACGCTCCCCCGCGGCACTATGCCCGCAATGTCTACGAGTGCCTATCGAACTGCTGCGGAGGAAGCTTTCCTCGAACAAACACCATGGGCAAACCCACAACATCCGATCCACCAACAACAGCAGCGACCTCCCAGTCAAGTCTATGAGAACCCGCGAGCGCTAGCATACACAACACCTGCAGCTCAAAAAAGGGTTGTGGACGTGAACGCGCCGAATGGATCGGCCTCCACCATCGCCGAGAACTCTTCCGCGAACAATACCCCCTACGACCAAGAGCAGCCATCCCAAAACTTGGGGCCATTCGCCAACCCCGACTACGACGCAGACCGGAGGTCAGGTTTCCGATCCTTGAGCTCCTCGCCGCTCGACATGCGGAAACCCCATCCCGCCGCGTACCATGGGCTGGACCACCGCTCACCGCAAGGGGGGGTCCGAAACGCCGCCAATGCTTATTCTCCACCTCCCGCCCGACTGGGTATCTTCCACACGTCCACCGCGAAACGGGAATCTTCACCACCTCTGTCTTCTTCGAAACCCGTAAATTCCCTTCATCACCAGTCGAGCGGGCTACTCGGCGGGGCTGGGTCCAACCAAATGGCAGCTCGATAGACACGACGACGGTGCTTTTTCTACGTATATCCCAGCATTTTGCGTTTTATACCGATTTGTTTCTCCGGCCGGGAAGTTTTGTATAGGGTTCATCAGGTGTTGTAGAGACTCTTGCTACTGTTTATATGACGCTTCTCTACTCATATGTTTCTTGATTGGTTTAATGTATGCCCACGGATTGGCTTGTATGACTGGATCCGACTGGGATGACATCAAGTTCTCGTTACCTTCTTCCCAGGGAGAAGATTCTCTGTTTCGATTGTGCGTTGGGGTTTATATCTTGTCATGTGTGAATACGGGCGAACTGCATGGATACATTGGTGCTTTTTTTTTCTGTTTTTTTATTGGACGAACAGCGGATGATATGCCGACTATGGTGTCATGTTAAGCCTTGTTTCCCAGGTATACCCACAAGGAACTAGAATAGAATCTGGTTCAATCGAGAGCATGGACTATCTGTCCGACGTAGTACGCAAGATTGTGTAGAGGTTCATTCGCAATTATACAGTATTCAGAATTAGAAGAACCTGTGCTCGTCTAATCCCACCTTCAGATAACCCTGACAATAGAGAATCCGAGCTAAGATACAATACAGACAGAAATAGCAAACATCTATGAGAAATCAGAGTCAGGAAAATGTGTCAACATATCGTCGAGATTCTCCATTGCACAGTAGATAAATAATGGTACTTCGCTAATGGGTCACATGTGTCAAGGGTAAAAGAAAAAAAAAAGGGAAAAAAATGACAGGAAGATGATAGAAAGACTTATGAAGCAGCGGCGCTCGACACCGCGGCCTCTGGTTTCGTATTGGTGTTCTTGGATGACGCTCCATCTGGAGTGCCGTTCGGCGGCCCGGCGCGGTTGACGAGTACGGGTTGCTGGTCTTCGGTTTTCTTGGGACGCCAGCGCGCGAGAATCTTGCCGGCCGAGGGACGGGATTCCTCGTCTGGGTTTGTCAGTCTTGCTTGTTCTTGGTTTTGAAAGGGATTGTAAGAGCTTACATGTCTGATAGACATCCTCCAACGCATTGAGGCACATTTCGCGCGCGGGAGGCCGGAACATGATCAAATATCTAGATGACCAGGGTTAGCATCGAACGCTGGTAGGCTGGATGAGATACATACAGCAAGGACTGGACGCAGAGGTTCACGCGCTCGGGGTCCTTCGCCAGACTAGCCACCCGTTTCGTGATGGGGATGGTGACTTCGGGAATTTCACTGAGGAAGCGGATGAAGATCTTTATGTCTCGCGAGTCCAGATACGGCAGAAATCCGTCGAGGAGCTTCAGGGCCCAGTGGTCGTAATGCAAGGGCACAGACGGTTCTTCGTCGTCATCACTGCGGTGCGTCGCGACAAACTTCATCTGCACGCGATCGTTATACCACTCTTCGTTCAGCCACATGATGCCCACGTTGACCCGGCCACGGAAGTCCTCGAGGATGTATCGGTACAGGGTCTCCCGGATCGAGTCTGCGATAGCCGGTTTTCGGGAGGCTTCATCTGCAGCCTTCTTGCCGTCCGCTTCCAGGCCGGCAGGGGCTCGGGTCGCGAGTCGAGTGAGAACAGTCACCCAGGCGTCTCGGTCGAACGTGCTGCCTGCCAGCCGGGCGAAACCAAGATGCTGTTGTGCTTTTCCTTTTGCGGATGCGGGGGCGACTTCAGTGGTTGCTAGCATGCCGAACACCCTGCTCACTGCTCCCCGGCCAATCTCGGCGGCTTCCTCCTCTTTCAGAGGCGGGGGTTGAGGCAGTACGAATGGTCCCAGAGATACGAGGTCCGGTTCGACATCGGCCATTCCGGCAGCGGCGGTGTGGGCTGGTGCGGCCATCGGCTCGGAAACGTCCATCGGCTGGTATTCGGGCTCGTAATCATCATCTTCATCTTCGGCCGGGGCTGCAAGTGTACGGGCGGCATGACGTTGCAAGGCGATCTGATTTCGCATGCGGACAGCCTGGGATATGTTAGACATGTTAGGCTGGGAGGGGCTATAGTTTCACGTACATCGACAGCTTGCTGTAAAAGGGACTGGTCTACACGAGAGATAATGGAGGGTAAAATCCTGGCGACAAAGTCGGCAGGCATTGATGATCGTACATCAAAATTCTGAACAGCCGGATCTTCGGTGAGCGTATAGAGTTGTGCACAGGTGATACGGCCTGGGGGCATAGGAGGAATGTACAGCGAGCGAGGGGCTTCAGCACCGAGTCTGGCTCGTTTGGCGCTATCGAGGCCGTCGGTAGGCTCAGAGGGTAATCCACGTTTGCGCGACGAGTCATCAACAGCTTCTATGCGTGACTGCATCAGTCGGTCGATGTATTGCTGCATCTTCCCCGCAAGAGGATTGCTTGGGTTTCTGGATCTCCGTTAGCGATCGCTTCTCTACCCGTGGCCGGGCTTTTGCACTCTCTGACCTTTTCATTATATTGATCATAAGCGACCTAGCAGTCCGCTCCATCGACTTGACAGCGACACGTATCGTAGGGGTGATTGGACCGCGCACTTGCTTCGCAGGGATGAAGTTCATGACGGCGTTGATTATCTTATTGCCAACCGACTGTCTGGACCGTATAAGGACAGAGAGGGAGTTCAATGTCGCATTCACTAGGAGGGGATCACTATGAAAGGATTAGGGGAAACTCCGGTATTGCGGATGGTAGAGAACAGAAAACATACCTCGACTCCTCCTGGAAGACAGACAGAAGGCGATCCAGCAGCCCAGAGGCTTCTGCTTCCAGGTTTGGGAGTGTGAGAATGGCATGGTTTCTAGGGACGATGGCTAAAGAGGTTTCGTTTTGATCCGGACGCTGCGGTGAAGTGTCAACATCAATAGCGCACTGCTAAGAGCCTTAAAGGATATCCATGTAATCGTAGACATACTCTAGGATCGGCGATTAACCCATGGGTCTGAACTTGTACGACCCGCTGCACAAACTTGATACAGCATATTTTGACCGGGTAAGGGAAGGAATCCCATCGGCGCAGGATATCTTGCTTAATGGCCGTCATATTCTCCCAGATAGTGGCGTCGTCTGGATGGTTGATACTGCATCGTTTCCTGTTAGTAGCCATAACACTTATGGGCAAACTTAAACAAATATAGGCATCTCTTTCGTTGCAGTCGTCCGACATGCATCTACGAGGGCTCCTCCTCATCCCAGGTGAACAGAACAGGGAACAAGTACTGGTCACCTACATGTGTCTAAAGACCAGGGGATATAGACTGGCGGCGGTCTGGACTATGTATTTCAAGGTCGCGGTATCCTGTTCCGGTAGCTCCAATATCTCCCGCAGCGTTGGTAGCACACTGGTTGCCAACTGTCTCTTGGGGCCTGAATTAAAGACCGGGCTGGCGAAAGTCTCGGCGAGGAACTCAGCTCCCCAGCGCCGCAACTCCACGCGCGCGCGGGCACCGATAATCGGAAGGACGCCATTCACGATCTGAGGATAGAAGGCGGCATCGCCGAGGACGAGGTTTCGGGCCGCATTGAGCTGGGCGATTTGGTCGACGAGGTGGTCGGCCGACTGAGCCATGGCGGCTCGATTCGGAAGAAAGGCGCCGACCGGCGGAGAGGAAGGGATGGAAGGATTCGGAGGAAGGCTCGAGTGGTCGAGGAGGGAAACGGAGAAGTTCAGTGACGATCTGCTACAGTCGAATTGGGTTCCGTAAAAAGCGCGACGAGAGTTGACTGTCCGCAGGTCGTATGCAACGCGCCCCAGAAGGAGAATGCGGCAGCGTGGAGTCGGGGTTCGCTATGGTTCCTCGATGGGATAGAATGAGTGAATGGAAAGGAACGGGGAAGATCGATCCTACGAGGGCTGTGAGGAAGTTGGTGGAGAGGAGATGGAGAGAGTAAAGAATGCCCGATGGTGAACAATGATGAAGTTCCTTGGCTGATGGAGATTCCCAATCGGGAAGTCAACGGCCCGGCGGTTCGGCCGAGCCGATTTAATGCATTTGACGGAGTATACAACTAGATTTTGGATTTACATGTTGATAATGTCATCAAAGATCGAAGTGGTCTGGGATAGCAAATAATTACTGTCAGCCAACGAATCTACATCATACGGTAAGGATGACGTTGTCTGTGAGTAGTGCACTGCCTTACTCTGCAGATATATAACTACCATGGGTGGTAGATATTATTTTTGTAGTCCAGTCAATGAGTTACTAGTGTAGCTGTTTTCCTACTCAACTACAATAGGTCCATAAAAATACATACACCATCTGGCATCTACTATACTGTATACAACTTGAGTTTACCAAATGGCTGCCATTTTCAGCGTCGAACGACGCCCTTTTTAGCCGCCAGCTTGAAACACGTGATCTCCTCTCACTATACATCGCCTTATTATTTTGAGAAAGGCTACGACTGAACTGAACTTGCAAATATCGGAGGCTTAGGCTCATAGGTTGCCTCTTTAGGCCTAGCACCTGTCTGCCCTGCTTTCTAGATAGAGCCATCGCCTCGATGGCTACTGATACTTCTTGAGCTTCATCTCTTCTCCCTCCTTGACAGCAAATATTTGCAAATGAACCTAAAGAACACTTTCTATGTCCTTAACTGCCTGGTATGCTCCCAGCGGGCCGATAGACTGATTCTTTGGCCTCGGAGTTGATCCATCTGCCCGCCAACGCATACGATAACGATGAAGTAAATGAATAGATCAATGTCCTTTTGCGGCATACATATAGCAATAGCATAACCTTGAGCTTGTTTATACGCTTACGTTAATTGTGCGTCGAAAATCATACTCGTGTTGACAGCTGAATGATGCAGTAAAATGGAAGCAAAGAGGCGAAGGAGCTGGGCCGATTTGTACCATGCGGAGGAAACGGACACACTTTTTTCTCAAAAGACAGTTATCAACTAGCTGAGGATATCACTTGGCCCATGCGGTGTCTCGATAGACAATATCTCTATCCTACCAGGTCCAAGATCATGCTTGCTTGCTCATATAAGGTACTAGTACATTAGGTCATTCATACAAAGTAACAGAAGTCAAGAATTGCAGGATTATGCATCCTATCGGCGCACCGCCTCATTCATAAGTCTCTCTGTATGATCCCAAACCAATTCCGGTACCCTCTGTTCCCGATACTGTGCCAGAACTTTGGTGCTCGGTCTAACATCACCCTTCCAATTCAAAAGATAGGCACCACTCCCGGTTTCCCCAGTAGTTCCCGTGGCTACATCCCCAGTCTCCAGCGGAACTCCTTGAGACACAATGCCCTGCTTAGCTGGGTAGCGCGCAGAGCTCAGATGGAATAAATGCCGCTCGCCGCTCTCGCCGAGATTCACGGAAAAGGGCCACATGAATGGCCACATGATATAGTTATAGAATGTTGATACAGGGGCAGGGAAGCTGTTGCTGTAGATGTTGGTGCCAACAAGACCGGGATAGGCGTGAATGAAACTGACGGCTGGGTGGGTGCTGGCGAGGTGTTCCATGCTCAGGGAGGTCATAGTAATGGAGTGCTTGTAGGCGTTGAGCAGGGAGAAGTTGCGCTTGAGGTCGAGGTCGGAAGTATTGATGGAGTACTCGAAGCCACCACCGTAGACACTGACCACCCGACTTGGTCCAGATGACTCCAGGAGAGGGAGGAGATTCTGGATAAAACGCATACGGGAATAATAGCGGAGAGCGAAGAGGTAGTCGATGCCCTCGACGGTTTCTGGGATCTTTTTGTCAGCTCAACGTAATCCCTGAGATGTCACGTCTGCAGACCATTCCGTCCCCCGAGAGAGATCCCTCCCGGAGTCATAAAGAGAAAGTTCAGCTGCTTCTGTTGCTGGAGAATCTGCTGGCACGCGGCATCCACATTGCGCACTAGCGATACGTCCGCCTCGATGAAGTGGAAGCGGCCCTTGGGATTCAGTTGCCGCAGTTCAGACAAGAACGGCTTGGCGCGAGTCTCGTTGCGACCGACGATATAGGCTGTCGGGCTGTCGGCATGACGAGCTAGTTGGCGCAGGGTGCTCTGGCCGATGCCACTGGTGCCGCCAACAAACAAGGCAGTGATGTTGGGAAGGGCTCGAATCCCGGCGTTGGATGCTTGTACTGTCTTCAGAGATACCATTTTCAGATGCCAATGAAAGAAATCATAGACCACCGGAAGGATTGTGCTCTTATATTATCTACGGAGTATATACATTCGACCCCAGGAAAGCCGCATCGGTGATCCCCCGCCGAAGGATCACCGATCAAACAAAGTGGGATCCCACGATCCCTCCCGTCCGACGGCCCGAAATCCGATCATCATCGACGGTGGATTTCTGTCTCTATTCGGATACTGATCTAAAAAGACTATGGCCGGCCATAATGTTCTTTCCCCCTCCTTTCCCTCTCGTCACCGACGACATCGCCTGGCAGCCTCATGCGCATTCCGGGCCGAGCTGCGCAAGAAAACCGCATCACAAAAGGAACATCGCAGCTTCGCCGATTCCCCCTTTCGCTCCCGCTGATGTCGAATCAAGTTACTTCGCGTGGAAAACAATCGGCCATTGCAACAGGATTCCCAACAGCGAAGTGGTTGCGACTTCTCGGACCCTGGTTCTCGAGGGGGAAGAGAACCGTCTGGTTGGGTGGTGGAGGAAAACGGCTCAGGTCGGTCGCTAGTTTGGGTATTTTGGTTTGGATGACTCAGAAAAATGAAGTCAGTGACATTCTGGAAGGTGAAAAGAACTGTGTTTATGAGAGAATGCTTACCTGGAAGACTGTAGCTCTCGCAAGTCCTGTCGAAGACGCCGAAGTTCCGAGACGAGTTCTGTTGTTTTGGATATTGTACTCGATGCTGCGCTCTGATCGGGGCTGATCAACCCCATGCCCGGTCCTGTTTCGCCGGACAAACTTGTGGTACTACTGGGAGGGAACACGAGTTCATCTTGGAAAAGACCCCAAGCTTCACTATGAAACTGTGTTAGCTGCGTGTCTGATTGAGATCATGGTAGGTCGCACCGATATGACGCCATGATAAGTGGTGAAGAGAGTCCACAAACTGGCGAAGCTGACGTCGGGGCGGGGGCCAAATAGGCTCTCTGTCTCACTTGGGTCTAACTGACAGTAGTTCGCCATGTCCAACAACAACCTCCACATTGACCACGACAGGTACTTAAGTACCAACGCCCACGCGGTAGCTGCGTAGGCTAAAAGGGAGCTACTATATTCCATTTCTGGGCTCCAATTACAAGGCTTTCTCAACAATCTAGTGCTGCAGGATCGCAGGTTTATATGTTTCCTTGATGACACAGCCCAACGGATTGCTGACTCGGTGAGGGAGACGTTTGTCAAGTCAACACTTAAGACGCAACTCTACTCGCTACACAGAACGCAGCCAGATATTTGTTTGCCTGAAGTCTGGTCTCTAAACATCGACACTCTCGGTTCTCGATATTCTTCTGACCATTTACTCTCTTGTCCGATCGATATCAACATGCATTCGTGGAGTTTGGGAGGAAATCCACCTTTCTCACCTCCCGACAATGAAGGTGCGGCGGAATCGGGGGAAGTGAGCATGGGGGAAGAGCACCAGCAACCCCAGCAGAGGCAGGCTCAGCACCAGAAATTGTGAGTACAACGTGTCGACGCCGATGAGATCACCAACGCGCCATATTTAACAAGCCTTATCTCGACAGCCATAATCTGCAAGCATGCCAGTCATGCCGTGCCTCTAAAGTAAGATGCGACCAGCCTAACCCTGGCATGCCGTGTCTCCGGTGCCAGAAGTCAGGCAAGCCTTGCATTAATGCTGCGAGCAAACCAGGGCAGAGACAACGCCAATTCAACAACCGCATCTTGGAGATGGAATCGCGGATTGAATCGATGTTGTTGTCCGCAGAATTGCAGGACAGCGCTGGGGAGGGTGATACCGCCCAATCCAGCTTTCTCAGGTCGCCTTCAGAATTGTCGCGCAACACCCAACAATATGATGGGAAAGCGTCCATGGGATCCGTGATACAGTCCAATGGTGGGTAGGCTTGGAACCAGTCCGGAAGTCGCGAGTTGCATTCATCGCTAACATGGCCAACCATCCGTCTGTTCGGGTAGGGAATTCTGGGATGGAAGATCCGAAATCTAGCATACAATCATGGCTAGATGACAACATCACGGACCTGGATGATCGTACCACGGAAACGATATTCAGTCGTTATGTGACCAACATGGCATCCACATTTCCGGTCGTCGTCTTTCCGCCAGGCACCACGGCGGCCAACGTCCGGATGAATAACCCTTTTCTTTTTCTGGCAATTCTCGACGTGGCCTCGTCGGGATTCTGTGAGCTTGAAACACAGAGAAGACTCCGGAAGCTGATTGTTCAGGCTTATGTGCATTGCATGCTCCGAACCGAACAGTATACTCTCGGATTGCTCCAGGCCTTGATTGTGTCTGCCACATGGTATCGCACAATTGAGCCTGTCAAGCCTGGGGAACAGATGGACATCTACCAGATCAGTCACACAGCGGCCAATATGGCTTTGATCATGAGACTAGGGGAGAGTCTGAACGCCAAATCTTGGGGCGGCGCCATGTTTCCCGGGCGAGAGAAGAAAAAGGGTCCTGGGAGCGCCTTCCAGGCAGAATCTCTGGAAGCCCGGCGGGTGTGGCTAGGGTGTCACTATATTTGCTCGAAGTAAGAGAGACAGAGGCATTGAAAGCGGCGCGGTGTTAACCTAGTCTATGCAGTACCTCCATGTCCCTCCGCGCTCCGAATGTCATGAGATGGACCCGTCTGATGGACGAATGTCTGGAGGTATTGGAAACTTCCCCCGCGGCCCTTCCATCGGACAAGCTTCTGTGTCACCATATCCGGCTGCAGCATATAACCGAAGAATTTGCGATGCGTTTGTTCGCGGAAGAGACTTCTACTCCCGAGATATCACGAGCGATCCAGATCCAGGTGACCCATCGTGCTTTCAAACGGCAGCTCAACGAATGGCGTCGGAATATTGCCGATGGTTGGGATGGTAACTAGTCCCTTTTGCCCTTGATTCCCTGCCCAGCGGCTGACGCAGAGTGGTAAAGTGTCACTCGAGTTTTCGTATCATTTCTCATGCTTGTACATAAACGAAGTGGCCCATTGCACAGCGACAAGTGAGGAGGCTTTCTGTGAGGATAGCGCCCAGCGCTCGACGCCACCACCACCGACTGTGGTAGTCGAGCCGCATGCAATTACCGAGTTTATAGAAGCGATAGACAACATCTTTCGAGTGTTCACCTCGCTGGATATGTCGACCATTCGAGCCCTGCCAGCGATGTACCTGATTCGGATCATCTACACATTGATCATCCTGGTCAAACTATACTTTGCGGCAGCCAAACTACCGGTCCAGGACGCCATGTTGCAAGTCGACCAACTCCAGATCTCCGAGCGCCTCAATCGCGTTATCCAGATGACCGCGGGATGGGGCCCTTTGTGGCCCGCTACAAAACTAAACGTCGTGTTCACCAAAATGCGGTCGTGGTTCGAAAGCGGAGAAGAGGGCAACCTCCAGAGGTTGCAGCAGGCCGGGTCGTGGCTCACTGTATGGGAGTTTAAACCCCAGCCCCATAGCCGAGACGCGCACGCCATGAACATGGTCGAAGCCGCCCCGGATGATGGATCAATAGTCGGTTCCAGCTCACGAGGTCCCGAGTCCTGGGTTCCGTCTCTGGCGTCCACGGACGTGGATACTCTGGGCTTTTCGCTCGAACCACCCCTATGCACTGACTTCTCGACAGCCCCTCCACCCACGGAAGGCCAACATCTCAGTGACCTTCCGAATATAGATCAGACGGACGACATAGCTATGGCCTGGAACCAATTCTCAAACATGGGCTTTGACTTGTACAACTTAGATGCGTCCTTCTCGCCAATCCCTCCTCCTGGATTTGATCCTTACGCAGCGAAAAAGGAAAATTGCTCAGGTGCAGGTAGTGGTGCTATTTAAATATCCAACTCACACGGATCTTAAAGCGAATATCAGCAACAGCGGGACCAGCGTCGTATTAAGTCAATTACAGGAATTGTATGCCTCCAATCAAAATTCCAGCATCGATATTGCGGGATGGGACCGCCATCCCGACACTATCCACAAGCCCCCAGTAGGCGTACTGCTTTTCGTTTCATGGCTGGGTAACGTTGGGTTGTAGAGTAGATCTTTGTGACCATCCATGTTATATTCCAAGTATAGTCACACAGGGACAGGTCCAGGGAGCACCACTTTCCAGCTGGATTACTTGCCTGAGGTGTACAGTGTTTGCCCTGGTGAACTGAACTGAAGCACCACTATTTAACTGCTCGGGAACATTGGGTTGCTGACTAAGGCCTGAACTATTCAACAATGTAGCCAGTATAAGTTTTATCCTAGACTTGTAGACGCACGACGACATGTAATCGAGATCAACTTGATGACATAGTATAATTCAATTCAACTTATCAATTAATGTTCCTATCATCGCATACCCTACCTGTACTATATGTAGAACCTGGCTTATAAGACAGTCAATATACCCGCAGTGCCAAGACCGTAAATGGTCCGATTCTCTCTTCCGCCTCGACTTCTTCCCCGACGACTTCCCACTCGGAACTCCAATCCTCCTCTGTCCGCTCACAAAGCCCACAATCACCATGCCTGCTGGAATGTACGTACCATGCCGTTCCCCAGAATTGCATTCCCTCCGAACACCCCTCTCCGATCCCTCTGGCGCACAGAACCCAGACTGACATCGATCCCCAGCTTTAACTCCACCTACTACGGCAAGGACTACCGCGCCGGCGCCGCCCTCCTGCGTGCGCGTCGTCCATATCTCTTCAAGAACGCCCTGACCGGCCTCGGCCTCGTCGCCTTCACCATTAGCGTCTGTACGTACCGCTTCTTACCCTACCTTAAACCCCCGATGCGACAAGTTACAATCCCGGAGATCCGCACCAAAGGATACACCCCCTCCACCTGATACTGCATATACTGATCAATTCCTCGACCGATAGATGCCTACACCATCCGCGCCGTCGGCCAGGATGAATTCTCCGACGTGAAGGTTCCCGACGCCCCCGCGAAGAAACAGTAGTTCCGAATCCCCGTCCCTCTCCCGATCATATCTTTTTCTCGATACCTGGGGCTTTGTCGGTTCTGCGATCTAGTCAACAGTCCCTCGTCCTGCGTCATGAGCGTGTGAGTGTTGCGGATTTGCCTTGGTCATGGTGTAAAGCGTACGGAGTATAATGGTGGCAAATTCGATCTTTGGTCTTTTGCGCGGTCCGTCAATGGGGCAGTATTCTCGTGAGAATGGAGGAGGTTGTCAAGGAATTGTTCCCATCTAGCTGCGAGATCCGATGGCTGCAGATTGTCCGGGTGCTTACGCAGCTGCTGATGCCGCCGGGGACATACCTACCTAGGTACATGTCGTCCACTCAGTTCGGGCCAGGAGCTGTCGGAGCTGCCTGCGTCGTACTGTCATGAAGTCTCCCCACTCACGAGATTGTCTCTAGCATTCATGTATACCTAGCGATGTTGAAATGTAAAGATACCATCTCCTCACAAGTCACCTGGCTTCAAACACCAAAGTACTAGGATGTAGTTTACAAATCGATCCATGCTACGAATGTGACATACAAATTTGTCAATGTCTAGATGCACCGGGAAGGATGTTCGTAAATACAATACAGAAACGACGGAAACTAGGAGAAGGGCTAAACAGAAAGAAGGGAGTCGGATCCCTCACCCGTTAAGTGACGAATATCTCAGATTTCGTCCTTCACTCGGTTCGCAGAACCCGGGGACCCTTCTTCTTGGTCGCCCGCTTTCTCTTGTGGCCCCGGTCAAAGGCTGCCGCATTCATGTGGTCTCGGCCCAGGTTGTCCAGATCCTTGACCTTGTAGATACGGATGATCCAGTTCTCGCTCGTAAAGGCCTCCTCGAGCGTCGACAGTTGGGGTCCTTCGGCGGGCAGTTTGGAGCCACGGACGCGGTCCACGGCCTGTCCCATCTGGAACATGGAGTTGAAGTTGTAGTAAGACATTTTGTACCTGGTGGCAGTCAGTACGAATCAATTGTCACAAGACTGGATATGGTCACTCACATCAGACTGTTGCGCATAGTTGGAGTGGCCTGATCGTCCACACGGTATTCACCGCGGGCCGTGAAAAAGTCTCGCTCCTTCACCTCGTCCGGCCAGATACCCTCAGCGATTCGGACCATCCACAGGAACTTGTTGATGTCGTCCCCGGAGTAGCCCAGCAATCCACCGAACACCACCAACACATAGTCGACATCGTGTTGACGAAGGATGGGGTAGCTCACCTCCTCGCGTGAGCTCATCGCCTTACCAACGGTCGCAATGTGGGTGTTGTTCCAGGTGTTGTTATCCACCAGAGTGGGGCGATCAGCCATACCGCCGATCTGGTAACCATAGTCCCACCAGGACATGATTTTGGCGTTCTGGGGGGTGTTCTGACGGAGCCAGTAGTACGCCTCGCGGTAGTCGTCGATGATAAATTGGCTTCCATCCGGCAACCGGCTGGCCAGGACGACAGACGGCGAGGAATAAGCGTTGGAGGTGACCCAGGTGCAGTGCGCGACGAACAGAAGCAGGTAGACGACCACCGAGGACGTCATGATACCCTTGGAAAGGTAAGACGTGATTCCAACGTCGGGATTCCTGGTGGAACGAAGACCATCCGAGTTCTCGGTCGAGCTAGTCTTGGGGTTGGGCCCAGAAGAGGCAAACACGTAGGTGTCCAGGATGGAAGACAGCGCCAGCGCAGCTGCAACACACACAATGGGGGTCAGGGTGAGCATAAGACGAACCATCACACCGGCGAAGTAACTAGCCAGGACGGAATAGATGATCACAAAGACGTGTTCGTCTCGGAGCTCGCGGAAGCACATGTAGACACCGGCGGGGAAGAGCCAGATCAAGAAATTCAAATCAAAGAAGAAAGAGGGCCACGCGGTAGGCTGGTGTTCCGAGACTGAGGCAATGATAGGGATATGGATCTTGGCGTAACCGGTATCCCACAAGGAGTAAAAGCGGCCGCTCCAAGGGGCGATCACGCCGGTCATGGAGAGGACGGTGAGCCCGAGGAAAGCAACGCCAGACAGAATGATAATCGAGGCAGTGAGAAGTCTCTGGAACTGCTTGCCTGGGACAAAGCCCCGGATGAATTCAGCGAAAGCCACGAGCTGAATCAGACCAAAGACACCTAGCATTATGTCAGTCAGGATACGTAGAATACGAAAATTAGCTGGCGCATACCCAAGGCGGACATGTGGTCGCTGTTGCGGATGGGCAAAAATCCGACGAAAGGAATCTGCATGCTAGCAAGTGTGCCTAGTGCATACCACGTCGTGTAGCTGATGTACAGCCGAGGGCTATATCTTCCCATGCAAAGGAGAACGAACACATGCAGGGGGATCAGGTTGGTGATGAAGACATAGCCTCCCCACGCGGACACCATGTAGCCGTAGAACAGCGCTGTGAGGGCCCCCCACATGATCGACCCGTTCTTGACAGCCTTAATCCACAGGAAAAAGGTGAAGACAAGCAGGAAGATGGCAATGGCCTCATTGTCGTAGCTACCCGCAACCGAACGAGAGATGTAACCCGGAGCGATGCCCATGAAGGCAGCCGCGAGAAGACCGGCAGAAGGCGAGTGGGACATTTCACAGGTGAGAAGATACATGGCGAACGCTGTCAGACCGGAGAATCCTGGCGCGAGCAAAACACAAATGTTCCGGATGTCCACCGGAATCGTGAGGAATCGCAAAACATGGTAGATCACGCCGCTGGTTACCATCAGACCTGGGTATAGCGTGCCACCAGTGACACGTCCCAGAGGGTGCCATGTTCCTGAACAAAGGCCTCAATCAGCGCTTGGTAGCTTGATTTGATCGACAGAGGACACCTACGGTCGTCGAACCAATCCCAGAAGCTGTAGAAGCCATTCTCAACCAAGTATTTTGTAGCTCGGAAGTTGAACCAGGGGTCGACTGTACGGTTCATGTTTCAATCAGCTTGAGTTCGTCGCAGTTGACACGGGTGTAAATGGTGGTACTGGGGCTAGGTCGATGGTAAACATACACTCGTGAATAATGCTCTCGAAGCCTAGAAATCCAGTCAGTGATGTGGCCAATTGACACCAAGAAGAAGAAACAGATCCAATAACATACGAATCACACTGAACAGTCGACTGGACACTGCGGCGGCAGCGATGGTTGCTAGAATGATAATCCGTAGCAGGCCGCGCGTGTTCCGGCCGGAGTCGCCCTTGAGAAGAACATCAATGGGTGATTCGGCCATAATGGCCAGGGAGACAAAAGAAGGAAAAAGCCAATGGGAGAAAAAGAAAAGGAGAGATGGCTCTCGACCAGCCCAGGAAGCAGACGTGGGGAGAGAAGTTGGTTGAGGAGGAGTAGTTCAGTTGTGGTGGCTGTAGTAGTAGCTTCGCAAGGTGGTCACTTCGGGAAGGCTTGGCGGTCTGGTGGTGTCAATCGTCGTCACTTTGGGGAAACCTCCGACTGTCCCCGCACTGCCCTGGCTCCAACACGCCGTGATACCACAACGCGACTCGACTCTCTGTTACGCTCAGAACTGTCCTTCGCTGGAAACTTAGCCAATCCACTGCCAGTCAGATTCGTCCTCAATGGACCTACCGCCTCTCTCCCCCGATCAACTGTCCGCGGTGCTGAATGCTGCCCGCTCACCGGCGGAACTTCACGAGAAACTGTCAGCGTACGAGACGCAAGCTTGTCTTCTGTCGATAAATGATAGAGATCAATCGGATCTGATTAGTTTGTTCTACTCGACGTTTTTCTTTTCGCATCTACTGAACGATGAAATGTGAGTCCGTCTTTTGTTGCGGCGTCCTCGCGCATGAGTTTAGGTCTGACAAGATCCTCGTCGAGTAGAAATGAAGCCCGTGCGATGACCCAACGCGTGCCCGAAAACTTGTCTTGTAACGACCCAACACTACAAAACTGCCTTACTTTACTGCGCGCCGTGTGGCAGAGGAAGTACGAACAGGTCTACACGATCTTACGGCAACTACCTTGGCCAGAGACATTAAAGCCGATGGTTAGCAGCTACGAAGGTGAGGGAGACAAATGCATGATATCTCCGTCTGCACTGGCGTCTAACAATCCGTCTAGCATACTTCCAAGAGAAGACCCTGAAGGAAGTCAGCAGAGCATACGGTGCGATCAGACCTGCAGCCGCTGCAAGTTATCTTGGACTAGATACAGCCGCCGCCGAGAAGGGGGACCCGGCCATTATACAAAAGTTTACGGCCTGTGGGTGGACGTGGGACGAACAAGCCAAGCTACTACGTCCAAAGCCGATACCTGCCAACGCTACAAATAACGGGCCGCTATCCAACGACTTGAGCCATATCATGTCGTTGATTGGCAAAACCAAGAGCTAGAGGTATTGGAGCAGTGAAGTATGATGAACTGGAGAAGGACGGGCTCGACTTCATCCCAAGACATCTCGGAGGTACACCTCTCAGAGCTGGTATAATGGCGTAACGATTTTACTTTGAACATAGACCAATGCTGGAAGAAAGGGGGAATAATATGGTACCACAGGCTCAGGTAGCGCAACGGGGCCAGGATTAAAACTCAAGCACTCAACGGAATTTCTTGTTCTTCTGGTCCAACTTGTAGCGTACAGATGCACAACAGCCCAGGGTATGTACAAGTATCGGAGAGGAATTCTAAAGATAGTAAACGAAACATCATTCCTTTCGCTCGTAAAGGCACGACTCTGGGAAATTAGACCAAACAAATAATACATAACCGGGGATCATCCCTAACAAGCTTCTGGTACCTTAGGAAGGTACGAGCGTCGTCCCGGAATAATTGACAATCATCTTTCATTTTCCGCTTTCTACCTCTATACCATCTAGTTCTCGCCGGCCTTCATCTTCAGGTAGGCCTCCAGGTCGAATCGGCTGTCCTCAGGATCCGTGATGACTGCGAATGTCCAGTTAGCGCCGGAACGTCCATCCATTGATTGATCCCACGTATAACATAGCGCGGTATGGGAGTTCAAATAGTCGGTAACATACTGCCGTTGTTTTGTGTGTCCTTGGGGGCGGTCTTCTTCTTCCACTCTGCCTTGGCCTGCTGGATCAGGCGCTCCTGACGGGCGTATTCACGCTCGGCTTCCGCGCGCTTAGCGCTGGTGTTGATGGAGGACTGGTGGTAGACACCGTAGACGAGGCCGGCAACGAGAGCCGAATAGCGGAGAACCTGGATTGCGCATGCATTGGGTCAGTATCGCGAACAGGTGTGTCGTCGTCGGCATCAGACCGGACGGCCCTTGCGGACGGATGGAGCGACTACTCACGTTGACACCCTGGCTAGCCATTTTGAGAGAAACCGTGGCCTCCGAAGCAGCGGACAAATAATACAGTGAACGAGAGGTATAAGGGCCGGTTTCCGAATGACCGTTTGGAGGGGTATCGAGTGTCAATGGCTGGCAATCGGGGAGGATATTCAGAAGCTGGTCAAGGCGAAGTTCTGTCGCGAGTTTTTCCGGGCCGTCGGCCCTCCTGTGCTTATGTCATCTCCGGCCCGGACTCTGGGCGCGGGACGGGGGTTGGTGGTCGAACCGCGCGATGTCTCCGGAGTAAATAATCCCTACAACTGAACGACCTGTCCGCGTCCCAGGTTGCCGTGGTTCACCATGTCGTCGTCCATGCAACAGCGGAAGGCGGAGATTCTTGCCAAACGCGCGAAACTCGCAGAGCTTAAGCGACAAAGGGAATTGCGCCAGCATGAGTTCTCCCAAAGTAAGGCCAGCGTGGGTGATGGTTCTGAGGTATGTCACCCGTTCCATATAACAACCAACCATCTCGACCATTTCCAAAATAGGACCTAACCAAGATGATTGCATGAGCAGACTGTGTCTCCAGTCCCCAGCCGTTCCGATAGCAGAGCAGAGCTTGATGACTTGATCTCCCGTCTCGTTGACCGCCCCGGGTCTGCCTCAGTTAGCCACGCCGACGGCCCCTCGCGAAAGGGGAGCAGACCAAACTCAGTGATCAGTGCCAGCCAAGTCAGCGGAGATAATACCGAACCATATAGTGCACCTACGCGACCCGTCTCCCAGTCTATCGCCGTTCAAACCGTTGGGGCTGAGCCTTATCCCATTACTCCTGAAGCGCAGCCCGTTCCCGAACCCAAGCCAGAAGTTGTCACGTATAGTAAAGCCGTACAGACGGATGACTTGAATTCTCTGGATTCATTGTCGGTTGAATCAGATGGTGAGGATGCTCAGGACCCTTCCGGCAACAAACGACTTAACAAGAAGGAGCGTGAACGGGAAGAGGAGATCAGAAAGAAGCTTCGGAAAGAGATTGAGGAGGAACTTCAAGCCACACAGCAAAGGACCCAAGATGGCTCTGTTTCCGACGCTAGCAAATCGCGCTACCCTCTTCGCACACTTGAGGAAGATGAGCTGAAAGCCGTGACTTCTTCTGATGATTTCCTGGACTTTGTTGAACGGTCAGCCAAAGTAATCGAGCGTGCTTTGGACGAGGAATATGATGTTTTGGCAGACTACGAGCTTGGCGGTGTCGATGGTGACGTGGAAGACGATGAAGAACATGGAAAGAAAAGAAGAGGCATTAGAGAAGTTTGCCAATTTTGGGATGAACGATGGAGTAAGAAGCGCATGATCAGTGACGTGAGCTTTTCTCCAAAGGTTAGTTCGTGTGGCAT
The DNA here is from genome assembly GCA_001931935.1 of Aspergillus aff. floccosus IMV 01167. Taxonomy (NCBI): domain Eukaryota; kingdom Fungi; phylum Ascomycota; class Eurotiomycetes; order Eurotiales; family Aspergillaceae; genus Aspergillus; species Aspergillus aff. floccosus IMV 01167. The sequence goes on from MSJE01000308.1 coordinate 220,735, forward strand.
CCAGCGATCCTTCCACAATACTAACTTGTATACTCCAGTTCCCGGAGCTTGTCTTGGCTGCGTATACTAAGAACCCTTCTGCGCCCCATGAACCAGATGGCCTTGTTCAAGTCTGGAACCAACATCTACAATCTCGTCCAGAATATGTATTCCATTCTACTTCGGACATTCTTGCGGCGAAGTTCTCTCCTTTTCACCCGAACCTTATTGTTGGAGGATCGTACTCTGGCCAGGTCCTTCTCTGGGACACTCGGTCATCTCGCGCCGGTGGAGGTGCACCGGTACAGAAGACACCATTGACAGGGTCTGGACATACCCACCCTGTCTACAGCATTTCTATCATCGGCACACAAAATGCCCACAATATTTTGACTGCCTCCACAGATGGCGTTGTTTGTGGTTGGACGGTTGACATGCTTTCTCAACCTCAGGAATACCTGGAATTGACTACCCCGCCTCCATCTAAGACCGAAGATCTCGCACCTACAACCATGTCCTTCCCCCAATCGGACCCTACATTCTTCATCGTTGGCACGGAAGAGGGAGGCATCTATCCTTGCCACCGTTATGATAGAGCTGGCGCCAAGGCGGGCACGGATGCCCGTCTTGCATACCGCGGCCATGCAGCGCCAATCATGTCGACTGCGTTCCATCCTGCTCGTGGTCCGGTGGACTTGGGCGACTTGATGCTGAGCTCAAGCCTGGATTGGAGTGTGAAGCTGTGGCGTGTTCGGCCGCCAGCCACAACTGCACCCGCCACTTCGGCTTTGGGTACTGCCAACGTCATCTCTCCTATCCTCGATATCACGCGAGAAGATGTTGTTTATGATGCGCGTTGGTCTCCCCACCGCCCTGGTGTATTCTCTCTTGTCGATGGTGCTGGAAACCTCGAAGTCTGGGATCTCTACACCGATACCGAGGTCCCTGTTGTGCGAACCACGCCATCGAAGGGCCGCGGTGGCATTCTGACCAGGAGCCTTAACAAGGTGGCTTGGGAGGAACGTGAAGGACGACGTATCGCAACTGGTGGGCTTGATGGTGTCGTTACTGTCTTTGAGGTCGGCAAGGGCCTCAGCGGCACTCCGGAAGATGTTCCCGCTGACGAGTGGACGGGCATGAAACGCTTGATAGGAAAGCTGGAAGGAAACGACCGTATGACCTAATCTTGAAATTCGTCAAGTCAAGCCCGCAAACTGCTTTCCCTAGCAACTCCTGCTGATCTGGGACCGTTAAAGTCACCACAACACATTGGCTGTCTCTTTTGCTCCAAGCATCTTCATCAGCAAACGGTGACCATGACCCTTGAAGGAGCTTATCTTCTGCCCAAACTGTACCAAATTTTCATTATGTGGTGCCTCTATTGCTTATCATATACCCCACGGGGCGCCAGTTGATGTATGTACTTATGCGTGAAGGCGAGGTAGAATCGCACGTTTTTGTCTCCAGTAGGCTGGGAAATGGCAAAATTCTGCTGGTTCCAATATAAAGAAAGCTAGGAAATCAGAACCAAAGAAAGGGAGCTGGTTACAAATGTATGAATCCATGTCAAAGAATGGCTTCCGCCCCCAATGTACTCGGCGAGTCAGCGTCCGCTTACAAGAAAGGCAGGCTGACTGTGGCCAAACCCAACTCAACAAAGCACTAGTACAGCCTCTGAAACGCCCCTGGACGTGCCGTCGGGAGAATTCGAAGAGACTCCTCTTTCTACCACCACTTTCCTGTACTTCAGTCACCCCCAAAATGAACGCTGTCCACTCTGCGAATTCTTTCTGGGGCTCCCCAACCTCACATGCTAAGTCCGCATGCCATCTCGCGCGTTCCTTCATTTGCTGACCTCGACAAAGCTTCTGCGAGTCAGATTACGCCTTGAGCAGATACATTGCTGAGTTTGTTAATAGCTTGACAAATGTCGTCTACAGTAAGATACCGAAATCAATGTGAGATCATGATCTCATGCATCTTCATCAGTAATCTATGGCATCTACGGGTTGCGCCATCTGCGACGAAAAGTGGACATACATGATGAATCTTCTTTCCGTGCCCTTCCCTACTGGGGCTTAATAGCGGTCGGCCTGTGCTCTTTTGCATTTCATGTCAGCCTTAAATACCACACCCAAATGAGTATGTGCCGTACCTTTCCCAGATCAGTCACTATACGGCTCATTGCTCCCTCCGACAGTGGACGACCTCTCGATGCATTTTGCTATATTCCCGGTCCTACATCGTGTCTTGACAACCAAGTATAACCGCCGAGACTCTGTAATCATGGCTATTGTACTGGGTACCGTGTTCTTGTTTCTGGTTACATTCCATGTGATAACTGATGAGCTGATCGTTCACTCTGTGTCCTTTGTCGGCACGGTGACTGTCATTGGGGTTCACACTATACGTCTCGTCAATAACCAGACGCTGCCGGGCACAGCTTCCCGGCGACAGATCTGGGCAATGGTTAGGTTTGGAGCAGGTGCGTAAACTAATCCCACAATATTTTTCTAGACGACTAACTTGTGTTGACAGCGATTTTTAATCTGGGGTATTGGCTTTGGCTGGTTGATCATTGGGCCTGCGGATTCTTGACAAAAGCGCGAGAAGCAATAGGCCTTCCCTGGGCTTTTGTATTGGAGCTTCACGGGTGGTGCGTTCCAGAATTCTTACATGTTTTTCTTCCCTGACACTGAACTCATTGATATAGGTGGCACATCTGTACTGGGATAGGGGCCTATATCTTTATTGCTGTCATAGATCACCTGGTCTCCGGTGAGGGTCTAAGGGAAACCCAGCAATCATTCTCCTGGCCTGCTTCCTGGGCGTCGACATCGATTTTCGCAGGAGGACCGTCCGTGGACAAAGAGGCTAGTAGCAAGAAACAAAAGTAAAATCATAGCGATGCTTCATGATTAGGCTCTCAGAAGATATAGCTGTTTAGAATCTATTTATTTTGGCTAATTTTGGCTATGAATCTTTCCAACTTGAATCTGCTTATCTCATGCGCTCTGGCTAATTCTACATTGCGTATCAACTGGGTTTGGAACCATGAGAAGGTGCAGTGAGAGAGTTGGTAATCATCATAAGAGCTTCTGTGTGAATTCATTGATTGAGTAAGAAACCCAAAAGTGCGAGATCAGTGGCCAAATATATAGAGATCAGGCCTCATTGGCGTCCGTGCAGGACCATCCACTCTTGACAGTACTTAAGAGGTAGTTTAAGGTCTTGTGATCAATTTGTATGGTGTTTCTCGGTCATCTTTGACCATTCTCGAGTAAAAAAACACAAGATATATACAAGGAAGCCACCGGGGAGACAAGTGACTTCACCGAGCGCTAGTTCAGGTAATGAACGAGAATGACGAGATCGCGTTGCAGCTGACATCATGACAAGCCACAGATCCTTCTAACATCAAACTTTTGAATGTTTTCTAGCCCTCAAAATGTGGTTGTTCAGACGGTCGACACGTGACATCTGTTAGGAACAATCACGTGCATACTACTCCCCCTTCAGGCATTTGTTTATGTTTTCCCGTTTGGGACATGGGGGCCATCTCCACCACAACTACCGCTCCCACCACGAACAATCTCCAATCCACCACAACCACAGAGACACCGTCTGCTCCCCCCGACAGCCCTGCATTATTCGCGATCTGTCAGTTGGTGGTAATTTTCTTGTTCAAATCATAGATTGAGCCGCCTCAGATCGCAACATCACCATGGTTGGCCAACAACGGCCTGCCTCCGGCCTTCCGACGAGAAGGACCGGATTGCGCCAACCTGTCAAACGGACAGGCTCAGTTGCGACTAACAGAGAGGCATCGCCCGCTCTTTCAACGAGACCTTCGACGACCAGCGCGTCACGACTCCAGCGACCGACCCCTGAGCAGAGTGCGACGAAAAGAAAGGAACCACCCCAGCCCGAGCGCAAATCCAGCGATGACACAAACATCCACGTCGTGGTGCGTTGTCGCGGGCGCAACGATCGTGAAGTCAAGGAAAATAGCGGGGTCGTGATCGAGACTGAAGGTGTCAAGGGAAAGACCGTCGAGGTGTCGATGGGGCCTAATGCCGTTTCAAACAAAACGTACAGCTTCGATAAGGTGTTCTCGCCTGCTGCCGACCAGGCGACTGTCTTTGAAGACGTAGCGCTTCCGATAGTGAATGAGGTAAGCTTGCGCACCACTCGCCCCACAATTGCAGAGACTGATATGGTTATAGATGCTCGAGGGATACAATTGCACGATTTTCGCATACGGCCAAACGGGTACCGGAAAAACATACACCATGTCTGGAGATATGACTGATACCCTGGGGATTCTGTCCGACAACGCTGGTATTATTCCGCGAGTGCTCTACGCCCTTTTCCACAAACTCGAAGACACCGACAGCACGGTCAAATGTTCCTTCATTGAGCTGTACAACGAGGAACTGCGTGATCTGCTTGCCGTAGAAGATAACGCGAAACTGAAGATCTTCGAGAATGAGCGGAAGGGCGCTAGTGGAAGTACGCTCGTCCAAGGAATGGAGGAGACCTACATCGATTCTGCCACTTCCGGGATCAAGTTATTGCAGATTGGCAGCCATAAACGTCAAGTGGCCGCGACAAAATGCAACGATCTGAGTTCTAGAAGTCATACAATCTTCACCATTACCGTTTTGACGAAACGCATAACTGAAGCCGGCGACCAATACGTCCAAACCGGAAAATTGAACTTGGTCGACCTTGCTGGAAGTGAGAATATTCAGCGGAGTGGAGCAGAAAATAAACGTGCTGCCGAGGCAGGATTAATCAACAAGAGCTTGCTTACGCTAGGACGAGTGATCAATGCACTGGTCGACAAGAGTGGTCATATTCCCTATAGGTATGTTGGATGTGACGTGTGAAGAATTGTGCAGGACTGACCTCAGTAGGGAGTCCAAATTGACGAGACTTTTGCAAAACTCTCTTGGGGGAGAGACCAAAACGTGCATTATTGCGACTGTGTCACCCTCGCGGAGCAATCTAGAAGAGACCATCTCAACCTTGGATTATGCCTTCCGGGCAAAGAACATCCGGAACAAACCACAGATCAGCACAATTACAAAGGACAGGATGCTTCGCGAATTTGCGAGGGAGATCCAGGAGCTGAAGAGTGATCTGATTGCCACGAGACATCGCAATGGTGTCTATATGGCAGATGACACGTACGAGAAAATGATGATGGAAAACGATTCAAGACGAATTGTCAACGAAGAACAGCGGGCAAAGATCGAATCCATGGAATCGAGTCTTCGACACAAGGTCCAGGAACTGTTCACCCTGACTAGCAACTTCAATGACCTGAAGCAGAACAACGAGAAAACCTTGCGCAAGCTTAGCGAGACCAACGATGTCCTCGAACAGACCGAAATTGTTCTGAAGGACACACAGGAGCAGCTCGAAGAAGAAGCGATGGTGCGCAAGGCGCATCAGAACACAGAGAAGCGACTTTACGAAATCGGCACCGGTCTTATCTCTACTTTGGGCAATACCGTTCATGATGTGGATGGCCTGCACGCGAAACTGGAACGCAAGCAGCGACTGGAGACCGATAATCAAGTGACCTGGCAGACATCTACTACTGAAGTCTCTGATGTCACCGAGCAGATCGATGCTCGCATGCAAAACTTCCAGAATGAGCATGCTAAAGTGCTGAGCGAGATGTCGGACAAGATTCGCCACTTCGTGGAAAGCGAGATGAGCACTCTTGACGAAGCCCGCCTTCAGGTTCGCAACTTCGGTTCCTCGTTTGACAGAGTTGAAGCGGAGGCCAGACAGCAGACCTCTGGCGCACACGATGAGATGAACAATGTCCTTGAAGAGATCAAGGTCCTTCGCGAGGATATTAAGCTGAAGGTCGGAGAGGGACTCAATGGTCTATCTGCAGCAGCCGCGAGGATTTCGAAAGAAGTCATTGGCGAATTTGCCGACTTCTACACTCAGGTAAGCTACCGTTTCCTCCCGACTAGAATGCTTGACTGACAGCCGTAGCTCCACACGTCGTACAGCACCCTTGGCAGAGACTTCAAACTTATGTTTGAGAACATGTCGAAACATATTGAGGGCCAGAAATCGGAGATTGACCACCTGCGACGTCAGCTTCAGGAAGCGAATCGGCAGACAGTCGAGGCCAATCGTAAGGCCTCTTCTAACCTGGCCCTGGTACTTGAAGATGAAGATGCAGTTGCACGTGCTGAACGTGAGGCCCTCATGGCTCAGATTCACAAGCTTCTTGAAGAGTCCAACCAGCGGCAATTCAATCGTCTTAAGACCAAGTGCGATGCGGTTCGCAACGACCTTTCGTCTTCAGGAGATTGTCTGGAACAGGCAACGGTCCACCATGATCGGCAAATCGACGAATGGATCTTTAAAGAGGAACAATTCGCTAAAGATGTCACGGCTTCCAAAGATGAGATTAAGACTAAGCTCCAGAAAGACTGGGAGGTGAGCATCTCTATGTCCCTTTCGAAAACACTAAGCTAATAACCATAGGCGTTTGACCAACGAAACGTGATGATTCAGCGTGCGACGGAATCAGTGCACCAGGAGACCGTACGAATTGTGGACGCCCAAATGAAAGATGTCAGCCAGCAGTTGACAGCCCTCGATGACTTCGTTGCCAAGGCGCGTTCTCATAATGGCCGGTTCTATGAAGCCCACCTAGGCAGCTTGAACACTATGTCCGAGAACGTTAAAGGATCGTATTCGGCCTTCGACGAAAAACTGGGCGGTTTTGGTGAACAAATCGATCAGCTCCAGGAAGATACTGCAATGCACACAGACAGCCTCGAGCAGACCACTGCACCGCTCCACAAGGACGTTCGCCAGCCGCTCTTGGACCTCAGATCTGCCATTCGGAACCGGCCGATGAAAGAATACATCCCTACCGGTGTCACTCCACAGAAGCGCCGCTACGAATACCCGTCGTCATTGCCACGCACTGAAGCACATGACGGTCTGCGCTCCCGGCACCGTACCTCTAAGCAATTCAGGGCTCTACCTTTCAGTGAAGATCCATCTCCTCTTCAGAGCTCCCCCTTGGCGTCGCCACCCAAACAATTCGTGTATAGCGATGCAACGGAAGTAGGCGCTCAGGCTTCCCCGTCTGCCAACAACAGAGTTTCCAATGCCGGCCTAAAGGAAGCTGAAGCGAATGCCGCCAAATCCATAGAGAAGGAAGTCGAAGCATCACCGAGGGCCCTGAGTCCACGCGAGGCTACAGCAAAGGAGGCGCCTGAACAGCCACCGTTGAAGCGACGCCGCTCCACTTCAGCCAACATCGAGAACAAGGCTGAGACCAAGCTGCCACAAAAGCGGGCGGCGAAGCGTATGGCTGAGGGCCGTGAGAATGTGCCCCCAACTGAGATAGCTGGAGGCCAGAGATTCAGAAACCGTGGCACTAATTAGAGGTTGGCTGTATAATTTCTGGTTTGGTTTTTGCAGTTGCTTGGCATTTGTGATACCCCAGTCGCGGAGTTGTTTCTGCATCATCCTTTCTGTCTATACCGCAGAGTTTTGGGTTGGTTCTATCTTGCTTTTGATTTTGGGTTAAATGCATGCGACTTTCGAGATTGGTGTTCATTTGGCTTAATGGTGTTAGCGGCAGGGTGGCAATTGGGATGTTTGGTTGTCTGGTTATCATTCCTTTAGACATTCAAGTAAATGCTTTGCTTTTGACTTTCAATGGACATTTCGTCAATTCGTTATATCATAATCCGGTTCTTCCGACCTAATTGCCTATTATTGAAGGTTGAGTCTATTTTGGGATATATATGTTAGTATTGTAGTCTCATATGTATATTACTAGGATGTCCCAATATGAGAAACGTATACTGCCGTTCGAGGATGAAACAGAGTATTATTTACCTAATTTGCGCACATGTACTTTATTATAAACTCCCTAACGCTATTATAATCGTACACCGCTCTTCATATTAATGTCGACCGCTTGATATGCAGGACAATAACACATATTAGCTGTTCTAATCTGCGTCTGAGTATGCAAGGGTGGTTGTATCCTTGGCGATACGTCAAAATCCATGTGTTAGTGTCATTCGATGCCAATATCTACGGTTTTCCTTGCCTAATATGTATGATTCCCCTTTGACCCGCCGCCCCGTTGTACCAAGTTCGAAACGATATGCTGACACTGGCCAGAGTTTGCTATCTTCGGAGGATACTGTATCGGCTTGTGCGTTCCCTGACGGGATCGAGCTGTTGTTCGATTGCCTCAGTACAGTCTTAGATATTTGTTTCGTCCACGGATTGACCGGAGACCGTCAAACCACCTGGACTGCGGATCAGCAGTCCGCTCCCTGACCACAGGCCCTTCTCCTATCCGAAATTCCCCGAGCACGGATCTTGACCTATACCTACAACGTTTATATCGTGCGAAAGTCCGTCGCGTCGTCGAATCAGATCATCAATCACGCGGTGAATCTCTTGAATAACCTGACAGGAGACAGAGCATCCTGCAGCGCGTCGTCTTAACCTTTAATCTTTGTCGCCCAGAGCCTCGGCGGCCTCGTCTGCAAGAAAGCAATTCTCCTCTCACGAAATAATCCCGAACCTTATATTCGGGGTATCTTCGATTCCACCAGAGGTATTGTGTTCATAGGCACACCTCGCAAAGGGGCGTTGATGGCTGACTAGGCCAGAATGCCTACTACAGCTCTCGGTTTCGTGAAGTCGACTAACAGGTCATTATTAGAAATACTAGAGACAGAGAGCAATTCCTTGAGTCCCTCCAAGCCGATTCTTAGGCAATAATGTGAGAGTCCCGCGAGGCCGGCAGGCGTTTCGAGGTTACATGCTTTTTTAAAGAGCTGCCTCTTCCAGTGGTGGGGAAAGTGGTGAGCAAAGAGTCGGCGATTCTTAACGGTTATACTGCTATCAGCATCCACGCCAACCATAGGAATATAGTGAAATTCGGCACCGCAGCGGATAATGGATACAAAAGATTGCTCGGTGAGAGTTCTGGAGGAGACGGCCGGCACGAGGCACCACTTTCGTACATATAGCTTCCGCAGCAAATTTGTGTTGAGCATTTAACATCGGCTGTCGAAGCAATCCCCGCAAAAGATGATAACGGAGATACTGCGTTCCATGCCGCAGCACGGGAAGGGCACGTCCAACTGGGCGAGATCCTCTACAGGAAGGGAGCTGATCTTGAGGCTCGAGACGGTGACGGAAAGCTACCGCTCCTATAAGCGGCCAGCCATGGGCAGGTGGATTTTGTGGAAGGGCTCTTGAACAAGGGACCTAGGGTTAACGCTTCCGGAAGATCGGGAAGCGCTCTCCAAGCGGCTGCATTAGAAGGGAAACAGCAAGTAGTGGGAATGCTATTAGCCGCGGGAGCCGATGTCAATGCTCAAGGCGGCGAGTATGGCCATGCACTGCAAGCTGCTATATTTGGAGGAAACAGCGAGGTGGTGCGGATGCTGCTGGATGCCCATGCAGACGTCAATGCTCAGGGTGGCGAGTATGGGGTAGATTAGATAGATTAAACTAAAGGGGTAGGTCGCGCTATATTATAACATTTTTTATGTATTTTGAACCTGCGCGGTAGCCTGCAGTTCTAGTACGGTGCGAGTTATTTATCTAGAACCCGCAAACCCGCGCGGGTTAAATTCCAACCTGCAGGTTGTACCCAACCCGCACTGAGTCCACCCCTAGGTATTAATCTCAGTACGACCAGTATTCCCACGGCTTCGCTTTTAGAAGAGACACACTATATACAATACATATACGGTATAATTTTTCTGCGTTAAAAGTTGAGTTTAATATCTATACCTGTCGGAAATACGAATACACTTTTCCTCAACGATATTCTTCATCAATCTGTAATAGTGCGTCCATTCCATCACGCTCCAACGCATCAGTATCTACTACCAGAGTAGCCAAGAGAACAGCTGGTTCGGTCTTGCTGGCATTGTCGCTGATTCGGTGATGGCAACCTGGGGCCTCATACCAAGTTCCTCCAGCTTCGATGACTTTCATTGGATCATCATTCATCTTGTTCAGTAATGTGCCGCTAATAACATAAGCTGTCACAGATGCGCCGCCTAATAAGATACATGTACTATTAGCAAAAGATATAGATAATTTGTAATGCCGGGGCTAATTCCCAGACAATCCTCACGCAGAAAGAGGAAAAACGGATAAGATGAAAGTGAGCAGGGGACTTCTATGGCGTACCGTGCCGATGAGGGGGTGTAGAGGCATTTGGGGCGAACTCTACCCGCAGCGCGACAATTGACTTGCCCGGACAGTTGAGCAACTTGTATTGATAGACTTGGTGGATAACAGGCATTGGGCGACTAGAAATTCTTTCGTAAGTTATTCATCTCCTGGTGGGCATCAATAGTCTATTTACCTAGGATCGTAAGTTGGCTCTTCCATAGTGGCTAGGTTCCCCAAGCAAAATGTATAGGACTTGATTGATTTTAGTGTTTAGCAGTGCTCCAGAATAAGGATCCCCCTCAATATTTATAGCTTCAAGAGCTGTGTTGGGTCGTCGAGAGCATTATCCCTCTCCAATTTGCATGATTGCATCAGACCACGGGAAGTATGGGCCTCCGAAAAGGCTATTCTCTTCCATCCCCTCATCCCCAATAAGTACCCAATACATCTATCCCCATGATGTTCGTCATATGTCTCAAAGTCAACATCCAACCAAATTCTGCTGTTGCTGTGTGCAATGTTACATTGCCAAGTCTAGGCTGCGGCTTAGGAAAGACAGACGATCAAAGATCTGCGCCTGCCTTCTGGAGATGACTCAGAGCCTGTGTTAACTATTACACCGATCACACAGAGTATGTCTTAAGTGGCAGAATATGGACAATAGGAACGCAACTATCAGCCCGCTCTAAAGCCTGGCTGTTCTAGTAGCCATTATACCTCCCTGTTTTCTTTCAGGCCCTCACCTTCGAGGGTACAGTAATACTTAAAATTAACTTTATCTTCATACCCTCTTGACTTATCTGCCGAACTCAGATCTGGAATGCTACAATGCTAGTCTCCACTGTGTTGACGTCTCCCATATCAATAAGATGAGGACGATCTCTGCCGAAATAACCGAGCGGTGAACCAGAACAGGCTGAGAGGGTTTCAAATTTGAGTTTGGAAATTAGGTCAAGAGAGTATGTATGAAGGTAAAACCGATTTCGAACATCATTGTAGTGACCACAATTATGCACTCTGACTTTGAAGCTACATATTGCAATAGTCGATAGTGGATGAACTAGACTGTCTTCCGGGTGATACACTAAGTTCGTTTATTATCAGCGCCAGGTGGATGAATCATCTGATAAATACATATATCTATGGCAGGGGTGCAGTTGGTGCAGGTTGGGATAACCAGCATCCCGGCAGCTGCGGTGGTGTGGTGGCCCACTGCGGGTTGCGGTGCGGTTTGACCACCCTATAAAAGAGTATTTCAAGCATCAGAAGGGTTATGCTATCTACGTAATCAACCTCTAGGATTTACTAGCAGGCTCTTAGAATTAAACATGTGTAAGTATAAACTAATATTTCTTCAGTACTATATATTTTGATAGAACTATATTGGCTATGTCGCTCTACCCAGTAGTTACTTACAAGTAAAAGTTAGAGATATTTTCATTAGCTAACGCAGTTCGCCGTTCCGAGAATCCCTTAACTCTTAAGATAACCGGGGTTCCTCCTATAAACTTCTAGGCTTTGTGTAGTCTGTCGCCGGAGGAAATCTGTTAAAATATTTGCTATGCTGGTGCAAAGTGGTAATTATATTATTTTCCTACTGGGGAAAGAGACCTGATAGTAGTGCTGGGCCTTAGGGGAGCGTGGCGTGCAAGAGTGGACTGCGAGTGGAGAAGCGGGCAAGGGGGCGATTATTATTTGGGGTGCAGTTTATTGAGGTTACTTGCTCAGGGCACTCGGTCTCCCGCTCACCCCGTGCTCAGTGATTGCCTCAGGCTGCTCAGAGCGTGCTCGGGGCGTGCTCAGATCTACTCAGTGAGCAAAGAGCGGCGAAGGGTGAGCACTAAAACGGAAAGAGTAGGCCATCTACTGTCCTAGAAAATCAAGTACATATGCGTTTGTGCAGGCTAATCATCTCATAGCTCATGCTTTCGTAGCGACAATGATCCCCTCGCCACCACCTGGAGGCTGGTGGAAGGAGAGATCTTTCAAGCCGACGGAGGTCAGCAGAGCACGCCATTGCTTCTCCGTTCGCTCGAAAGCGCCGACTTGAACCATCATCATGATGCTAATGCAAGCGGTAGCGAAATCACAATCTCTGTCAGGAATGATTTGGTCGTTGATGATCAGACGAGAGTAACCTGGCTCCATGGCGGCCACAATATTGCTGAGGATGTCACGGGCTTGTTCGTCGCGCCAGTCGTGAAGAATCCAGTGCATGTAATATGCGCGAGCTCCTGTGCCAGTGATCAGCGTGTCATGGCGATAATACAAAATAAGTAAAGCAGTAAAGCGGGCATAATCATACCTTTTACGGGCTGAGGAGTGAAGAAATCATGAGCCATCAGCTCAGTCCCCTTTGGAGCGTCCTTCAGATCGGAGACCACCTGAGGCAAGTCCTGCAGGATACGACGACCTGGCGCATCCGGGAACTTGCCATTGAACGCATGGAGGTAGTGGCCTTCACCGCCGCCTACGTCGACAAGCAAGACGTCGTCGGGCTGGGTTCGAAAACCGTCGAGTATGGTGCCCTGCACATCAAACCAATCCACCCAGTTCGGGGTCGAGTGCTGCTTCAGGGTCATCCATTGCTGGAAGTCCTTTGCCAGAGAAGGGTTCTGGCCCAACCAGTGGAAGTAGTTGAGGTGAGTGTTTTTGGCCAGTTGGAAGGGCGTGTCTTCTGCCGAAGGTGGGAACTGATTGTTGTTCTTCTGGAAATACTCCGGGGCATAGGTGGTGCAGAAGTTGCCAATGTCAAAGCTGACATGTGTTAGATGAGGCGAGAGCTAGAGATGTTTGCGTTTTCTGAGAAGAAACAAATGCACGTACCATGCTCTGGTGGTAGCTTCAAGAGTCGGGTCTGCCATCACCATGGTGAGAGGAGACGGCTTGTATGTCTGGACGTCGGTTTCCAGCACATACCCGGAGGCCGAGAGCAGCCTCAAGATCTGGTCTAAGCGCATACATATGATCAGCAGCACGGACATGCGGGCTCTATGATTCAGGATAGTGGATCAGCGTCTATCATGCTTGAGCTTTGGACAAGCTGGGATCGACATCGTTAGAGTGGAACCGTCAACGCTTGTCGATCCCCACAAACACGATCCCGTCTGTGCTGAGATGGCTGCAACAAGGCATCAGCTGAACCTACCGACAACAAAAACACTCGCTCCGGACCTTTCCGCAATTTGTTCCGCGGTGGTTCCCTTGTCCTGGCCGTCGCGGATGGCCTGGAAGGCTTCCAGCTGGACGCCCATACGGAGGGCCATCAGCAGAACGGGGTTCTGTTGTGGAAACGGTCAGCTTTGTTCTGCGCCGCTCCGCATCTTGTTCGTCTCCAGAGAATTGTCCATTGCATTGCCTGGTAATATGACAGACGGACGGTGACTGCTACATACCAACACCACATCCTGGATTACAGTTTCCGGCGGAGACCCGAGAGCCTCCACCAGGCCTCGCGCAGCCTTCAGCGCCCTGAACCGCGTCGCATCATCAAGCGACTCTCTGTTTGCGCGAACAGACTGTGTGAGCGCGGCGATCTGGTCCTCAAGAGTGTCGCCCTGGGGAGGAGTCATGATGGAATGCAAAGTCAAAGAGTACAGGGAAGGAGAATCCAACGATGCAGGGGAAGACAACGCCAGCCAACTACAACGCGAGAGGATATTGGCCAGAAAAATGCGGAATCCATGGAAATTTGAACGGACCGCCGGCCGTCTGGGACGGGGATGGGCGCACGGCGACCCGCAACCGAAGAGGAAAAGCAACGGTGGAGACACACGTGTGGTTGCACGGGCTCATTCGTTGACAATAGGCTAATAGGCTTCACATCCAGCGCGATGGGTGCTGAAAATGTCTCACTCCGGGGCTGGATCGGATGTCACAGAGGCCCATCATTGCCGGTCCTAAACCTACTCCCCTGGTGGATCTGGGCGCCAACCCAATTAACGTCGGGGCCCGCTAGCAGCTTTAGTTTGCGATCGCGGGTTCCACCCGGATCCTTCGATTGAGGCGATGGACCATCGCGATCCATGGCCAGGGTGCTGGCCAGATATTGGGCCCTGCGCTCGAAATTGTGTCAGTTCCTTGCAAGCGTGGAGGAGCGCGCACACGAGGGATCCGGAGTTTACTTAAGATGAGGACTCCCGCTCCACTGGGGTGACGCTTCCTTGCGCTGCACTCTCACCATCAGTCATGCAGAAATAAGAATCCGTCCAGGTGACGATAATGGCCGACGCTTCGGGGACTGTAGACACCTCGTACAGCGGCGACTCGCTGATGGGCGTGTCGATCGCCATTGCGGTGCTCCAGGTGCTGATAGTTGCTCTACGGTTCTACGCCCGCTATATACAGCGAGTCGCGCTCGCATTAGACGATTATCTGATTCTTCTGGCACTGGTCGGTCTCTTTCTTGTACCTTGTATCTTTGTTAAAATTAGTCGCTAATGTTCTGCAGATTGCGAGTCTGGGACAATCCGCGCTATACATAGTCTGTACGTGCAGTCGCTCACGATCGAAGCATGCGCCAACTAACTCGCAAACAGTGCTCAAGGTAGCGGGCCTGGGATACCATCTTCAATATGTCTTGCAGACTCCCGAGAAACTCGTCGCTCTACAAAAGGGCCTAGTCGCGAACCAAGTCCTCGACTTTCCCTTTGCAGTCACGCCCGCCAAGATCTCCATTCTACTGTTCTATGTGCGCATCTTCAGCACCAAAAAATTCCGCATTCTCGCCGGCATTGTGGGGGCGATCGTCCTCGGCCATGGAATTGGCGTGTTCTTCGCCGCGATCTTCCAATGCTCGCCCGTGCAGTACGCCTGGGACAAGAAGATCCCGGGCGGATCGTGTTTCGACCAGCAGGCCTTTTATCGCTACGTCTCGCCGCCGAATATCCTGACCGACGTGCTCATTCTCATCATGCCGCTGCCGTTCGTCTGGAGACTGCACACGCGCCTGACGCAGAAACTCGCGTTGACGGGCGTATTTATCCTCGGAGGGCTGTGAGTAGCATTACCTAGCACATGCGTAGACAAGACTAATAGTTTTTCAGGGGCACCGTGGCGAGCATTCTGCGTATGACCATCTTTTTCCAGGAGAACGCGCTGACGGACCCAACCTGTATGTATACACTCTGCAAAACATACCATTCCACTACTAACCCTGACAGGGGCCTCTGTCAACCTCGGCATCTGGACGGTGCTAGAAGGCGGCATCATCATCATCGCCGCCTGTCTCCCCTCGATCTGGCCGCTGATCGTGCGGATTCTCCCGCGCGGCCTGATGAGCAAGGCCTCGTCGCAGAACCGCGGCCACCGGTACACGACCAGCCATGTCAAGCCCAAGGGGGCGGACGGGTTCTCCCGGCTGGGCGAGCACGCTACCGGTGAGACGGATAAATGGCCCCTGGACGCGAATCCTTCGCTCGAGAATCAGAGCGTGTCCACCCACGAGCCAACGCTAGTCAATGCAGAGAGTATCTCCCTTCGGAGCATGAATGAAGTCCGACAAGAGCCGAGATTTTCATGACCAGTGATTTGCTGTCTCGTGTACCCTGGACTAGGTATTACAAATATACTAAAATTAATGCCAAACATCCGCCTGCGCATGCTGCATCTCACCGGATGTGAAGATGACCCCCACGAACATGGCCAAGCCGCTTAACCCCAAATTATCCACCACGGACTGTCTTCGGTGAGATTCAGCCATCCAGACCCGAACCAGGATGCGACGGAGAAAATTCAATCAAGCGGTGCTTCCTCGGCTTCCGAATGGGAAATTACAGCGTCGCATTAATATTAATTAATCACTGAGTGAGACAAGGCTTGCCAACCCTAGCTTCTTGAATATTTGGGGGCCGACGTGATGGCCGCAAATGTTACTGTTGTGGACAGCTGGCCAACGCTTCAGAGCGGCGATGGACGACCCACTTGGGGCGATGGCTATCGAACAGGGGTTCCCTTGTTCGCTCGGTTCGCAGATGAGAGGACCTGAATCGTATGATTGCGGTGGAGCTGTCTAAGCGAGGTCGCAGCCGAGTCCAGACAAATCTTATCTCGGAGTCGAGGGAGGACCTCGGTCGAGTATGTACCGACGTGTTAGTTAATAGGTATATCGGAACCCAGCCTGCCAGAGTTAGCTGCTACCCCCGATGCACCCAACACGGGGAATAAATACAATGTTCTGGATGATATGCCGTCCAGCGCGCTGCTGTTGATTCCGAAGATAAAAATACACCGTCAAGGTGCCCACAATGACAATGGAGAGGATTTGCAGCCTATCCATACCCAAATAAGCCCACCGCTATACGAAATCAAAAGACAGGGAAGACGCAGACTCACCCAGTAATCGCCCACACAGCGGTTGGATATTGCGGCGCCTCCTGCTGCCGTACAAGGTAACTCCCCGCCACTGCGCCCAATCCCTGAAAGGTGGTGACGATCGCAATGGAGGTCGCGCGCTTCCACTGGCCAGCCATGTTGTTGGCCAGATAGGCGTACTGCATCGCCCAGTTCGACACGAAGGCCCCCGTGCCGAGGAAGGCGCCGGCATAGCGGCAGGCGACCTCACTTACCGGGGGCAGCCCAATCATCAGAACGCCGGCAATGATGCCGCTGCAGTTGAAGACGACGAACGGGCCACGAAGGCGCCATCGGTCTGCGAGGAGACAGGTGCAAACGACGGGGATCCCGGCCCAGTAGTATGGCTGTGGTAGTTAGTGGCGCTCAGCAGATGGGAAGGATACCTTGCAATCACACAAAGTTGGAGGGCTAGAGGGGGGATGCCGTACCGGAGTGGAAAGCAGGATGGCCATGTTGCTGGAGAAGCCCATGCCCTGGATGATGATGGGGAGGAAGTAGCTGAGGGTAGTGGAGACCATGTTTCCGACGAAGCCCATAGCGGCGAACAGGTAGGCCTTGGGATCGATGAGGTGAACGAGAATTCGGCGCCAGGCGAAGGGCTCTGCGATGACATCGCGGCGGTCGCGATCGATGCGCGCCACCGCCAGCTGCGTCTCCTTCTCCGACAGGAAGCAGAAACTGTCGCGGGCGTTCTCCGGAAAGTCAACCATCCACCAGTAGCAGACGACGCCGATGACGGTGGCGGATAGACCATGGACGAGGAACATCCAGCGCCAGCCGCGCAGTCCGGCGCGGCCGTCGAGATGGTTGAGACCGAAGCTGATGAGGGTCCCGGTGGCCATCACGCAGGTCTGGAACACCTGGAGGATGGCATAGCGCAGGCCTTGCTCGCGCCGTGGATACCACGAACTGACGAGGTAGTTCGTCCCCGGGAGGATGGGGGCGGCGGCGATGCCCAGCAGCACGCGCATGGCAGTCATTTGCTGCCAGGTCTGGATGAACGCCGTGCACAGGGTGACGAGGCCGAAGCAGACGGTTGTGGCGCTTAACAGGACGCGTGGGCCCAGCCAGCGCACGGCTAGGGCACCGGGTAATTGGCATGCGACCAGCGCGATGGAGAAGATGAAGATGGAGACCGAGTATCGGCTGCCGTATAGGTGCAGATCGTCGAACAAGCTCGTCACTGACGCGGAGGAGAGGATGCCCGCGTCGACGAGGTTTAGGCTACACAGAATTCCGCAGATTGAGCACAGGCGCAGGTCGATCTTGCGGCGAAGCCGTCTCTCCAGCGCTTCCAGCTCTTTTGGGATGTCGGCGCTGGTTGGTATAGAGTTGGGAAGAACTTCTCCATTTTCGACGGTCGTTTCTGGACATTTTGCATCCATTGTCATAGTGGATGGTTGTTGGTTGGGAGGAATGAGGCTTGAAGGGGTTTGCAAGAGGTGAAGTCATTTTGTCGTGGTCTCAGCTGCATCAGCAAGGGATCGTTGTTTCCCAGCAACGTGATCCGCCCTGCATGGAAGATCCTCGATGCATCGTGCAGTTTCTGGTGGAGTTTCCGCTGGTAAATGCTCAATTGACACGGGGCTATCACATGTCAAGCAATCTTTTGTGGATCTGATGCATTCGGCATTGGTGCTAACAATCGGCTTTCCAGGTGCAGGATGAGACTTGCAATGCAGTATGCGGCAGAAGTTTCTTTGCACTTTGGTCACACGGACACAACAGGCATTTGAGGTTGAAATGCTATATTGTAACAGACTAGTGTACCTTGGTCAAGCTCAAACATCTTGGACAATATGTGCTCAACGTCCAGTGGCGGAGTCTTGACAAAGCTATGAGAAAGTAAGGATTCAGAATCAAGCAATAAGACATTCAGTGCCATAGTTTATTCGAAGTCGCTCGAAGGCATCAAGGACCCTGGACGACTCGTGTTGATCACGGCTTGGACATTCCAACTGCGCCCAGGAATGCACAGCGCACAAAGTTGGGGTTTAGGTGTCGGATCGTAGTGAGATGATTGCATACAGTACATGGCTGGGGGTCAGAACAGGTGCCTCCCTCTGTTGTCTCTCATCTGCTGGTAAGCCTCTACCACATTATTCATAATTATCTGTATATCATTGGCTTTGCATGATTGGCAATCGTCCGACGGTATACGAGCCCATGGCTGTCCGTGACCCTAAGGGCAAAGAACAGCAGTCATCACGATGTCCATCATCGGTAGCGAGTACGGCTCGGCCCTCGGGCGACCATCCAGAATGACCTTCTAGAAGACGAGCAGAATCATCAAGAAATGAGAACTAAGCTAGAGAAAAGGAACCATAATTATATTATCCAGCGCAATGCAAGATGCTGGCAGGCCAAGAGGATGGTGGAGCAGAATCGAATGTCATCATCCTCCACCCTCCAGAGGACTACCACTGTCTCATAAAGAGAAAATGATGTATGACGATGAGACGCGGTGGGCTGCGGATACTCACCCGAGGATCCCGAAACCTTCGTCAAGCCACAACTTTATATCGTCTTCCACCACTTTTCAAGGTCTCATTCATTCCCGAAAGATCCGGCACGTAACCCGGCCCCTCCTGTCTGTCTCCAGGTGGCCACAGTGGCTGTGTCATACAGACCCAGATGGAGATGACTTCTCAATAAGTCTGGATAAGATAGAGTCTCGAATGCTTTGGTTTTCAAAATGTGCAAGTATGGCCGACACGGCCGAGCGATCCAGGATCCGAGAGGTGACGACGACGACTTCCACCAAGGCACGGCACCAAGCCACGAGCCTCGGCTGCTCACTAATAGTCTTTGTATATTCGTACATATTCTCCGGAAGGCTGAGAAATGAGTCTTTCTATAGTAAGAAAAAGTATTGTAAATGGTGCGGCTTCACCGATGGGCAATACTCATTCTCATATCCTATACTCTTCTGTGGTCTTGTCTAATAGACATCGACACCTACTATAGAATTAGGACATCCAATTCATTGAGATGAGGGTATTGGATGTATTAATTACATCAGCCACGCTCTTGTCACTGGCATTCCCGACATGCGGTAAGTCGCCTCCACATAAAAATTGTCAAGAATTCCCATAACGCTGAATGCTCCTACAGCACGGCCAGGGAAAGGTTCATTTAGTCTACAAAACGCATCCATCAAGGCGCCATCCAACATCGATGGGGCCCCGTCGCGCTTCAACATCACCGCTGGCATTGACGGCAAGCATCAGAGTCTAAGATTCGAGCTCGAGAATAGCCGTATCGGGCCGGAGTCCACCCACGTACAATATCTCGATGTTGACGGAAATACCAAGCATGTTGAACAATCAAGTTACAAAACGACAAAAGGATCGGTCTGGCTACAATCCGCGGGTCGACCCTCAAAGAATGTCGGATGGGCCAGGGTCATGCTCATCCGCGATGGACAACATCCGTTATTCGAAGGGACCTTTACCATACGCTCCAAGCAGTATGAGATAAAGATACAGAAACCGCACAAAGAGGATGCAAATGGGCGCTTAGACGAGATCGTTGTTCATCACGTTCCTTCTACCGATATACTGGGCGGCCCCAACACCGACCAGAAGTTACTTCAGACAGGCTGTTTGTCAACGCCAGAGATCTCCCTGGACAGGCGGCACCTTCAGAGTCGCCAGGAGAATTACGTGGATCATATTGGAAGTGCAGCAGGGTGCCCCCAGTCCCGACAAATCGCCTACATCGCCGTGGCGACGGACTGTTCATACTCTGCTGCATTCAATTCACTCGACGACGTCCACCGGAACGTAGTCAACCTGGTCAACACCGCCTCCGTGGTCTTCGAAAACAGCTTCAACATCGCCCTCGGCCTTCGCAACCTGACCATCAGCGACGGACAATGTCCGAACCGCACTTCCGAGCGCACCGCATGGAACTCGCCATGTTCAAGCGGTGATATGAACTGGCGTCTGGGCCGCTTCTCTGCCTGGCGCAGTACCATCCAAGATACAAACGCATACTGGACCCTGATGACCGACTGTCGCAATTCGCGCGGCGAGGTCGGCGTATCCTGGGTGGGGAATCTCTGCAACCCGGGATCTGGGAACTTTTACAGTTCGCAGTCTGGCGTCGGTGCTAATGTTGTCGCTCGGACCAGGGCCCAGTGGCAGGTATTTACGTAGGTCACTTGTTATCCTGCTCCTGCATTTGTCCCTGGCTAATCTGCTACAGTCATGAAGCGGCCCATATGTTCGGCGCAATCCACGACTGCGACTCGGACACCTGTGAGAAGAGCAGTAATAACACGTGCTGCCCGCTCTCGACTTCGACCTGCGACGCAGATGCCCAGTACATCATGAATCCCTCATCCAATAGAGCCATGTCGCGGTTCTCCCCGTGCACGATAGGCAATGTGTGCTCTCGTCTGGGTTCAGGGGACGTCAGCACGCGGTGCCTAGTCCAAGATAACCCCGGCATCAACACGACTGGCGTGAACGGCGGACAGTGTGGAAACGGTATTCTTGAGCCAGGAGAGGCGTGCGATTGCGGACACGGCGCGTGTGATGAGCTCAAGGCGCGATGCTGCGACATGATGACATGCCAGTGGCGAGGTGGGAATGAGTGCGAGCGTTTCAATCCTGGAAGTGGTGATCAAAACGGTTCCTGGGTACGGAGACACCTTGGGCTGGTCATTGGGCTTTCTGTTGGTCTGGGAGGTGGTCTGATATTGTTGACTTTGATGAGCGTGGGGATCTATCGCTGGCGACGCCGGAGAGTCGGAAAACGGCTCAGTTCGATGAGTAGTGCAGGAAGTTTCTAGAATACACTCTGTCTATATAGCCTTATGAGATGTCCTTGCTTCCTTTCGCCGGAGAAGGCGATATCTAGAAGGCGTGCCTCACATCATTGTTGTCCTCGGTATGGATTTCGATGCGTTAAGAACAAGCTCCTCATTGAATAGACCTCGAATCTTCAGCTGCAGAGGTTGTAAGTGAAGATGCCCTGTAGATTGAGTAACAAAGACTTTGCCTACATTACAATGGCCGTTTCAGACATGCCCTGTCACTAGACTACTTTCATTCAATAGTGGGAGTGACCGTGCTTTCACCAGAGAACGATGGAGTCACTTGTGTTTCTCCCACAGTAAGCTATAAATACTTCGCTTCCTTTCCTATTCTCTCGTCTCTTTTCTTTCATCCCTCCACCTCTTTCATCTTTCCATTCCCCTCCTCTCAGGGGGGATCTCTCTTTCCCGTCCCTGTCCTCCTCATCTTCTTCTATACGACACCATTACCCGGGTCACCATGCCTCGTGGATAACACTAACCATTCTTTTGACACTACCATGACGATCTCTCAGAGATAGCTCTTTGCCGCTAGATTTTGTCGCGGTCATATAATCCTATTGTGCCCTTCCTTCATTTCTCAAAACTCGTTTCCTCCCGCTGGACGTTATGCTCCCCAGTTCACCATGCTTGGGGCGAAAGAGTCTGGTCATTCACATCTTGCATCTGCTCTGATACCGTCGATACGCTTGACTGGAACTCACACGCTTTGATCGTTCCCTCGTCTCGTTTTTGCTCTGTTCATCTGGCCGCCCGTCGACGTGCTTGAAATGAAGTGAGTCAAATGCATTCATCGTTCCACTCTCCTCTTATTCCGCTCCTCTAACCACTGTGGATGTGCTCGATTAGTGGCCACACACATTCATTGTTCCTCCATCTGCTTCTGGCTCCGCTCTTCTGGTCACCGTCAATTTGCTTGAAGCCAAGGAGTCAAACACTTTTACCCCTCTCTTCTTCGGTCATCGTCGATAAGCCTGATTGGGAGTCACACACTTTCATCGTTCCCTTATGCTCCTTCCCTTCTTGTTATCTCTTCTCACGCTTTCCTCGCTTGGTGGGCTCATGTCATAGTTAGTTCTGCTTTCCTCCGCCAACATGTTACAATCATCTCGTTCTATGCTTTCGTTTACGTTGACAGATCGCAACATGGCATTGGTAAGTCAAATCGGCATGTACCTGTTAAGAGGCTGTTATCTGATGACTTGACAGTACACCACGCTGGATTCCTTCAGGGGGGAGCTGCGTGACGTGAACGCGAACAATAGCTCTGCGAGCAATGTTTCCGGGATGTGGATGACAATTCTACAACATCGTTTCGCCGTTCAGAGCGGCTTCTCCCACCGCCCAGAATACTACAACTCAAAAAAGGGTTTCACAGACGTGACCAGTGTCAGGTGGTTACAACAACCTGCCAGTGCCCCTCCTGCCAATGCTCCGCCTGCCAATGCTCCGCTTGCGAATGCCGCTCCTGCGAATCCCCAACCTGGGCCTACCTTGATATGTCGCCCTTTCCTGATTACCCAAACCAAGGCTGCAAGATATCAGAGACACCCTTCGCAATGGAGCCGGGGAGAAGACCAGTTGCGGGAATATCTAGAGGAGTTTAATCAAAGTGCCACACACCGAAAATGGTTCTGGGGGATCCTAGCAACTGGGCGGTCTGTCCGGCTCTATCGCTACAATCGCCATACTAATATGATGTCGCGGATGAAGCGCAGTACGTTAGATGTCGAGAGGAGCGCCCTTGCTATTGAGCGTGCTCTGAATGAGATGGAAAGGAAGTCTCGCTAGCTGCGTGGATGGTGATTGAACTCATGTATTATTAGCCAGTCTGTCAGTTCCTGGCATTTTTTTTTCCTGCGAAGAGTAGCTAGGTATTGATCAGTCGTCGGTCAACTTTCTTGCGATTTCCATGATATCATCCATACACTCCAGCAAGTATCGCCGTATGGTCAGTGCTGTGGAAGTCTCGAGTCGCCTCTCTATTTTCATACATAGACGCTTCCAATTAACCTCGTCGTCGGCAATGCCCCCTATCTCATAGAACAAGGTAGTCGATATTCTGGAGCGCCAAAAATTGTTATTAAGACGGAGACTCAACTCTTTCTCCACAACTGCCACGGTCTGGGACGGAACATAATCAAAAATTATGTATAATATTTCCGTTGGGAGATTGCAGCTTCTGGCCTGATGGACCTTTCGACGGGTACTCTGACCTTTCCTTTTCTTTCTTCTCATCTTCGCTTTTCTTCGGCGTTCCTGTTCTAATGCCAGACTGATAGCATCTGAAACGCATTTTGTGCGCACAGGGTCTGCGACGTATCCAGATGTCAGCGACGCCAAAGAATTACCCAGGGTTTTGAGAGGTCGCTGACCTTCGCGATAAAAATCAGGATTCCAGCACCTTGGCTGATAGCCTGTTTGTATGTATTTTTTCCGAAGCGCCAATCTCACAATATTCAAGTCCCTCTTTGCAACAGTACCCAGTTCGTGATGCAAGAGTAGTTCCCAGCACCGGGAGTGGATGTAATAACCCACAAACTCCTTCGGTGTCGTGAATGGACTGAGAATCTTGGGCTTTACAAACTTTTCTTGTGCTGTGGTCCAGTCACCAGCGTAATATCCATCGTTCTCGTTCAGTGGAATCCTGGTGGTGTCATCTTCGTGGTGTTTGACGCCAGAGACACAACACATCCCATTCCCAGGGTCGTAGAGGACTGGCAGGATCAGTTACTTGCTTGGTCCGTTTGACTTTTCCAATGCCTCCTTACTCATGCGGGACGTGTTCCACCAAGTCTTTTTCCTATAGAACTCGGAAGACTCAATAACTTCAGAGTCATAAGTAGGGCCTGGGCCGTAATATAAAAATTCACTGAATTCGATTTCCAAATCATCGCTGATGGTTTGATGCATGAAACCGCATATAAAGCAGTTCGGCGCTGCACGGTAATTCTTGCCCTGAAAATCGACATAGAAGTCCTTGGGTAAAGAAAACATTTTGGTTTCTCAAACGATGTGTTCAAACAACATTGGGGGGTGTGAAAGAAGGGATCATCTTAAGGAATGATTTTATAACATACATTCTTACTCTGAGGCAACTATGACATGCAGACAGATTCAGCGCGGAATGCGGAGCTTATGAGGCATCCATGGATTGAGGTACTTCCAGGGCACATCGACCCTTTCGGTCATCGTCTTCCGCAGGACTTTAAACCAGAGATCCTACCCTGTTCTGAGGTTTGTGTATAATCCCAGGAATTTCGTAGGAGTAGACATCAGAGATGAGCATATATAAAACATGGCTATTTCTTAGATTCGGATAGATTGGACCATGATAATTTACCAATGTGCATATGTCCTCGACTTCAATTTTCAGAATACTCCAGGCGTAAAATCAATGACTTGTGCTTTCTCAATCACACCCCCCAGGCTCCGAACAAACTCCTGATGCGTTGGATCCTCCTTGACATAGTAATCCCGATCGGCGGCGCTAGCAAACTCAACTACAAAGGCGTGTGTGATGCCATTCTCGACAGACTCAGCATTTCGACTATTGGGAGTTCGAGCATGAAGTCATACCTGGATCCCTTCAGGGGAATTGTCTGCGCCGCCCGATGAGAATTTGATGTATGGCTTTTGGGATGTGGGATGAATGCATTCGTCTTTCAGGGCCAGCATGCGAGAACAAACCTAGATGAGGGGATTAGTATCTGCGATCCTCTGTGATCTGCATTACATACATCTTTGACGACTTCAGGGGTCGCGTCGGCCTTGAATTGGAAAAGGACTATATGAGTGACCGACATGGCGGGCAAAGTATTAGGAAGACTAGAGCTGGCTGAATGGAAAACCCAAACTATGGAACAAAGAAGAATCGCCGCGATCAAGAGACTCGTGGTTTGTCGTACGGACAGCATCGCATCCTGTGTGATGATGCGGCAGCTCCGTAGCAGCTGCGCGGGGCAAACAAAAGGTCAGGTGACGCGACAAATGGATTGATCTTTTTGCCTCTTCCACTGCATTCAACTTTTCATCAGCTGTAGAGCTTGCAATACCACCTGCACCATGCTCAGAACAATGCTTATCCCCCCGATGATGGACACTAGCCAGAACGTCCAGTACTGAAGAGTGTCCCTCCTGTCTCGAAATAGATCTCCAATCGACCTGGGCCGTGCGTCCCGGAGCTCCTTGGCAACGAGCTCAATCCTCTCACAAAGCACAGGAAAGTCCCGAGCCGTGAAGTAAATTGGTTGATTCACGGGAATCAGAGCAGAAAGGTCTTCAGTGTGTTTCTTCGTGCATATCAATGGGAGCAGGGAGTCCACCTGATAGCCCATCGCGGCCGATGGCTTGAACGTCCGGCGAAACAGCTTTCTAGATGGGCCTGACTGACCGAAGAGAAGGCGATAAGATAAAAGAACCTCGCGAAGCAGTTGAGAAATATCCTCTCTGTTCCCCCGAGGGCCCATACTAGAGTGCTAGATGCTCGCAAAGGCGTACACTACTCCTTGGGACTGCAGCATGTTCAGGCAGAATGAGGGATAACAGAAGAGCGATAATGTCCTACTGGACTTGTCGTAGTCCAGATGTAATGCCAGACTATCTACCCATCGGATACGCACACGCAATAGTCTGTGAAGGAGGTGCGCATTGGTCTCCTTAGGGTACAACGGTAGCCAGGAGGAAGCCAATTTGGTGGTCTCTTGTGCACTGTGTGCGATGTCGGATGCTCGGGCGGGCAGGAGATTACCAAATGCTTTCGTTAAAACGGAGAGAGGCCGGTCACAAAGGGCGGCGGACACCTTACATGTGCCGAATACAAGGCCAGACTGTGGCTGATCGGAATCTTGGTGAATTGCCAGCTCTTGGGTCGAACACACATTGAACGCTGCTTGGTATACCATGGACTGCCAGCCGAGGATAGCGAATATAAGCAGTCTCTGGGTCCCCAGAAGCTCTGTAGAACGGTAAAGCACATATATTGCTTGAAGGTGCTGTATGATTTCATCGATTGAAACACCTTCATTCGCCTGCGTATAGTTTTCGATGGCCGTAAAGATTGCGTTCAAGCTGCTTTCCGCTAAGAACTCTTCGTCTTCAATCCAGAGTTCCCTCACATAACGAGGGGCATGTCGGAGTTGTTGCTTTAGCCAGATATGATACCATTCAATGTCAACCACGCTGACCAGAGTGCTCGCCCTGGAGGTCACCGACTGGGCTTCTTCTTTCTCACCCAAGCTACCTTTGCTGGGTTTGAGAGACTTTTCTTTCGCTTTGGACCTGAACGCGGCATGAACAACTCGTCGTCCTGCGACTATTTCAGTACGTCTGTCGTAAATAGATTCATGATGAATACCACTCACGCCCGTTGATTCGTGCCATATCAGATATACTGCAAGCCGGTCTGTTCTGGGGATAGTCTTTGTTGTGTCCTTTGAAAGAATGCTCTTGACTTTGTCATTATATAAAACACTTTTGGAGGGAATGAAGCGGCGGGTGCTCAGATATTCATGAACGACTTCATGGGTAACGGAAGCTCTTTTGATAACATTACCAGTACACAGCCACATTGGATTCACAATATTGTGGCGCGCTTATCTGCATACAATCAACGCTCAGCCTTGCGCTAGGTGGCTCGATTTCTTCCTAGTTTCCATCTTAGCGGCACGGTCCGAGGTGTGAGGGAAAAGGCCACTCAGCGCCAGAGCCTCACCCTCATTTGCTCCACGAAACCTGATTCAAGACCAGACACTTTTGCCCATGGCGCGTAGACAATCCTTTATCAGCTGCTAATACATGGAGAAAACCTATCGCTACGTTCACCCGCACGCTGCGTCAAGAACAGCGCTCCCCATGTCAGCCCGATATGGCAAGCAGCCATCGACAAATATTACGAGGAGCTGAGAAAAGTGGTGTCAAAGCCCCAGCAGTTGATCGAGATTTCTGGAGTATCCATAGCCCAGATGATTTACTCCAATAAATCCAAATTCTTACCCCACAAGGCTCTAATGCCCCGGGGAACTGGATGCCTGCCACTCACAGTCGGTTGCGTCCAAGCGAACCGCAGATTTAATACATCTCCAATGCTTCACCCCGGAAACAGGACTGCAAGTTTTGATCTCTTTAAGTGGCCTTCAGCCCGTGAGTGCGGGTGAGGAGGCGGCTGCACGAGACTTGGTCCATATATTGGGCGGCCATCCTATCGCAATGGTTCGCATTAGTGAGTTCATAAGAGAGCGAGGCTATTCCTATCAAGAACTTCTACCCGTCTATAAGAAGTCCGCCGGGGATATCAATCCGGCTGAAATGCTTAGAGTGCAAGCTAGGTTGGAGAAACAGGGCATTGTCGGAAGGGAGTCTACAGATGAGGATAGTGATGGCTTGTTCATGCAACTAGTGGGATGGATGCTCTGGTAATCGAAGGCTTTGCCACGCTATCTGGTAACACGGTGTCCTATATAAGGCAGTTTCTCAGTCAAATGGTCATTACGCTGCCATAAAAGCGCGAAGGAACCTAGTGGTGCGTAAGTATGATACTAAGGCTTTATCTTTCTGAGACAGTCCGTCATCAGGCCACTATCTTACCATGCCTGTGGAGACCAAAGGCTGTGGATACAGAGCTCAAATCGACCGTCCGGAGCTCCTAAGCGATACTCTTATTCAGTCTGCGAATATTATACTTTAAGCCAACATGCATTATATTAAGCACCTATGAAGTGACCCTACTCTTGCAGACCCTTGACAACATATTTGACAGCGCTGGCTTTACCCTCCTTCAAATTTGTCAACGCTGTTTGGATGCCCTCCAGACCACCTGGCACGGTCTCATGCGGATGAGGCTTAAGCCAGCCTTCGCTGAGTCCTCTACTCGCCATCCGAGACCACACAAATGCAAAGTCTTTGTCATCCGTATGGCTTGTCCCAACATTGCTAAACTCTACGCGAATCGTGGAAGGCAATTCATCGGGTCGCATCGGAATGACGAGTGACACCGCACCAGCTGTCTGGTCCAGCACTTTGCTAATGACATCGAAGCTAGATTTCTCGCTGACCGCATCCACCGCATACAAAAGTCTTTCGCCCGCGGGTATGGCATCCTGAATGGTGCGCGCAACGGCAGATACCCCCTTGCGATAATCGATCACGACATCGCCTTTCTCGTGGCTCAAAAGGCCCCGGGCATGATCCATGCCTCTTCCCGCAATGTCGATGATAGGATGGATGTCCGCCTTCTGCAAGAGTTTGATCGCGAATGAGCCGACGGCACTGGCAGCGCCGTAGACCAACACCCCTCCTCGGGGCTTGTTGGCCCACGACTTGTTGCTCAACCACGGCTCAGGGAGTCCCAGGCGAGCAAATAAAGCCAAGGAAGCGGTTGCTGCTGCGAGGGGAATGGTTGCTGCCTCCTCAAAGGAGATTTGGGGCGGGATATGAAATGTCGTGTGCGCTTTACCGATGGCATATTCGGCAAAGCTTCCATGGGGGGTCATGTAATCGTGAAATGCGGCCACCCGGTCCCCAACATTGAACTCGAACACGTCGTCGCCAATCTCGTGAACATATCCTGCAATGTCGTCGCCGGCATTGGTACCATTGAACTGGTCAAACCACTCGGGAAATTTCCAATCCTTGGGGTTGGTGCCGCTCGCCACCACCTTGATCAGGACTTCACCAGGCCCAGGCTTAGGGATGGGCACTGTGTGAAGCTGAACCTCCACTGCTCCGTTTTTACTAAAGACGAGGGCTTCTTTCATGTTGGAATCGACAATATGGACGAAATTTCAGGTAAAGATGAGAAAATGACTGCACTAAGAAGGATGGGAGCAGAAGAGGGTCTTTATGGAGACAGATAATCCATTCCACCGGAACGGATGCTCCGGCATCACAACTGGCATTTGTAATGGTGGGCTGCTTTAGAATACTTGACCAACAACCTTTCGATCATGTTCCTTCCTTGACTGTCCTCTCCTACTGGCCGTGGGTACTAAAGGGAGAGTAGAAAACATTGCGATTGCTGAGATTGCTGCAATGCTTCATGATGTCAAAACCAACGGACAAGCATTCCTGGACCCACTATCTTGACTAACCCTTTATGGTAATACCAGTAGTATACTACCTAGGTACCTTACTACGGAGTATACAGGATGATAGCGAACAGACAAGTGGTCGACACGGATTAGGCAGGAAAGCTGTTGAGAGAGCGAAACGAGTACGTACCCAGTTGTGGCGTACTTTCTACTTTGTTATAGATCCGCTCAATCCGATCTCAGTCAAAGAGAAATCGAGCAGAAGAACCTTCAGGCCACCGGCCTTGACGCCCTTCATTTTGAGGCTCTATGATGATTGGCGATGTGATATAACACCGGCTGAGGGCAGGTCGTGGATTGGATTAGCTTTGACTTTAACTTCATATAGTCCGGGAGACTTGTGCATGGAGGACATCAAGTGATTGTCGACATTGGACTGACTAGTTTCTACACAAATGAAGTAGGATTGATTCCATATTATGAGGCATGCTTGAGGCATTGGAAATTTTCAACAATTGTCGCAAGCGACAAACGAAGCTCTGTTAGCAGGTGTTCAAGTACTATAAAAACGTCTGCGATAGCTCCCTAGCCATGAATCCCATTCTATTTCAAAGTGCGGCCGAACTCTGCTTCAATATCTTCAGCTCTCAACCCAGCGCTTGGCTCATGATTCAGGCCTCCAACTTGCTCTCCCCACAGTGGACAGCGAGCCTAGCTAGTATTTTGGACCAAGAGATAACGATAATTGACAACAGTATCCTGTTCCATGCCTCCAGACTCTCTCCACTATGACGCCAAAAAAAGAACTCTTGCGAACATCAATTCTCCTATTTACAATCACTCAGACCAATGAGTGTTGTTCAGGCCTAATATGAAGAAGAATGGCTCCTTCGTCACATACCTCTGAAGACTCTATGGTCGACTTATTGGCTTCTCCACCAGAAACATCCATACAAGTCCGCGGAACACATAAAACAAACAAGACAGTCGACGTCGTCGACTTTGATCTTTGGATTGACTGTTCAACGGTGGCTGAAATTAAGTCTGCGCGGTTTCTGACGTGTGATCCAGGAGATTACCGTTCCTGGGACCTATCGACTCGCGGAGATAATCGCGGGATTCAGGCGATATGTCAAGATTGGCTTAATGAATGGCTCAAGAATGTTGATGATGATAGTCAGTATGGCTTCTTATTTCTATTACGCCTTATTACTACTAACAGTATCCATTACAAGCTGGACACTTCGCAACATAGTCCAAATGTCCGATGATGATTGTAGCGGTATAAAGGCTCATATAGAGTCCCTTGCACGCCACACTGCCTACGGCGGGACCGTTAATGTTGTACTTCACGGCCTGACAATGGAGGAGAAGAATATCATGTCTCTTTCTCAGACAGTAGAAGGGAAGAGAGCGGAAATTCGAGCGGGATGGAGTTGGGCTCATCTCTTCACTCCCCAAGATGCATTACGCGACCTCTGTATAATGAATGCAATGGTCGATCGTACAAAAGGCTTTATCACTTTTGATACTCCAGGGCCTTCGTATGGGATGTCACCGTTTAGAAGAGCTATAAAAGCTGGTTCTCGGACTGTATCAGGGGAGCGAAATGCGGCTGGTATTAGGCAGTCTGTGCGACACTTCTCACCGTGGGTGTCATATGAATAATTTTCCAGAGATGTCCAGTATATTCCTGCTTATCCAGTGCTAGGGATGCCCAAAAAAAAAAGGGATGTTTTGCTTCTGGCGCTCCAATGGAATCAAGGGAAGTTCAAAGTATTAATTCAGGACTTCTTGCCTAGCCATCGGCCAGGACAAACGTGAAGGCTGCCACAAAATGGGTCGGCTTACAGTTCAGGTTCACCTGCGTGTGAACAAACCGGTCGGACAGATAGTCAAAATGCTGAAGCCAGCTCTTAACAGTATTAGCTAGCCGGAGTGCTCCTGCTGTACTCGAGCCTCTAGGTCTTAGCTCAGTGCGAACCATATACTTCGCTATTGGACGATATTCGCCATCCAAAGGCTCCTCCTTTCAATGGCATGGGCTAATTATGCCTTAAAGGACTCCTCGCTAAGTACATACGACCATAGGGTGTTGAAAACACGGGCTTCCCATCCGCCAGCCCTATCTAAGCCACATGGCCACGCCTGTAAATTACAAGGCTGTGTCAACCCATTGAAGGCGTTTGAAGCTATCTCCATTGGTTTATATCGACGACCATCTATAGCTCGAGATACAAAATGACAGGCTTGATCAACCAGCTTACAATCAAGTCCCAGCTGGCGAAGACCTTTGGGGAGGGGTGAAAACGGACGATGCATCTGTGTCATCCTCCGCAGAGGACAAACCAAAACCGAAAAAGAAGGCATTACCTCGTGCAGGCAACTGCTGACAATAACACAATATGCCGTGCACAAAAACGGGGAAATTTCCGTCACAAAAATCAGAGCTACATGAGCCGGGACCCATGAAGAAAAGGGGGCATATTAGAATAGCAAATCATTATGGACCCTTTGCCCACTTAGCCTATATACTCTCTTTCATCCCACTCTGAATCAATGATCTGAACTCAAGTATACTGATCATACCCATCAAACTGTACCCCGACTTCCGGATAGGGCGGATCAGGCTTGACCGGCACCCAGTCGCTCGACTGATTATAAAACTTCTGCACGGCGGGCAAGAACTTGCTATCCTTGGAGCAGAACCGCAACGCGTGCGGGAATGGTTGGTCCTCCAGGAGCTCATGGCGGATCAGCTCGTTGTAGCTAAAGCAGGCGTCATTCGCCTTGCTCCACTGGCGCATCTTTTCCCAGTCTTTGCACTGGCGGTACTGGCCGACGGCAGTAGTGGCCGTGCCCGTGGCATCGACGGGGATGTACCGCGGGGTGTCGTCGGCAGCGCACATAATGTCTTGACGGACGTTGTCGAGGCAGTGGATGAGATGCTCCGTTGGGTAGCTTTGCTTCACTCCTTTGCGGTACTCTAGATTGGATCGGTGGAGAGATTTCTTACGGTCCAGAGTTAGATGAATTCCAATCATAGTATGACCGGGGGCCAGCGGGGAGGAAAGGTACCAGGCAGTGCAAGCTATGCATGGATGTAATCATGTAGACGCTGTAGTTAGGATCCCACGGGAAATTTGCCGACGGAGGGAGACCTTTCTCCTTGGCCTCCTCCTTTGAAAGTGCCACATTGATATAGTCGATCTCCATGTTGACCCAGGCATGGTCACTCTCAGAGACGCTCTCGGAGCTGTACGGGGTGGAGGCCTGCCACGCAACCGGATGATCATCTGCCAACCCCGCTGAGGACCGACCGTTCCTCAATTAGAAATATGAAAAGCAAGCAGAGGTCGAGTGGAAAGCAAAGATTAAACTCACCATGTTTAGTAATTCGCTGGGTGGGCACATGGTCGTGGGTCTTCGTCAAAGCCAGTGCCATCAAGATATTGGAGAGGATGGAGGCTCCAAACAAGACGGCCACGATCACCAGCGTCACTTTTCTCGAGAACCGGGATTTGAGTCCCTCTTCCTCTTGTCGTTGGAGGTATGCGTGGCCGGTGAGTTCGTCCCCACTAGAATTGCGATGACTAGTCGAGGAGTCATCCTCATTATTGAGCAAGTGATACTTCTCCGGAATCGGCGCCATTATGCAGCCCAGTGATTTCAGCAGCGAGACTGGAGGCATTCATTCATTCAACTCCGACTGACCAAAATGGGCTTCCGGACCTGTCTTATACTGAAGACCTAAGAGGGGTTCAGCAATGATCGGTCCACCCTGGTTAGTACCGCGCCCAGACCTCTCATCTCTTCCTCCACTGGCGTATGTTGGAGGGTCTCAGGCTATCGGAGAATTCACTCGCAAGGCTTAGAAGAGTCTGACCAAGGGTTTCTTCCTGACAATGCTGGTTGTAATACTCCCATTGGCCGTAGTGCCCATTCAGCCTCGGAACGGAGAATTCGGGAAATTCGGTCTTAAATGGGTAGCGTCTTGAGCGCGTGGACTCCGCTTTGACTTATCAAATAGCATGATTTCTATTCAATCCCTGCTCGACAGCAGAGGGATTGGGATGTGGCAGCGGAGTTCCTAAACAGAGGGCCATTTGAGGCGGGATCGGCCTGGGTTAATCAGGTATATGGGCATACTTGGTATGCCGGCACATAAATTTCCAGGTAAAGTGGCTGCACATAAGGCTTGAATCATTGAGATCAACAGGTCCGATGTCTGCAGAAAGCGTCCAGACCCAAGTCAAGAGGAAGAGGAGATGGAGCGAACTCTGGCGACAGAACCGTAGTATTATCCTCATGGCCCTGGCCCAACTGGTCTCCTCCTTGACCGCCGTAGCTGCCAAACTGCTACAGACGGCAGCTCAAGAAAATGAAGCCCTAGACACAGGACAGGTATGTCAACCAAACTCAGGCGAAAATTGGCAAACCCAAACTGATCTGGGCCAAAGGTTCTTATCACAATGATGAGCTTTGTAATTGTTCTGAGCTGGCTCTGGACATATATCGCCCGAATACCCGGCGTGCCATTTCGCAAAACAAATCTCTGGTTGCTGGTGACGCTTCGAAGCATCACAGGAGTCTTTGGAAGTAAGCCGTCTCACATATACTAAATGAGAAAGAACTGGGCCGTTAACTTTCCATCGTTGCACACCTCAGTCTGGGGCTTCTACTATTCTCTACGTGCCCTTCCCCTCTCGGAGGCCACAGTGATCAACTTCCTCTCCCCGATGGTAGCCGCATACACCTCCAGTCTCCTGGGAAGAGTGCCACCATTCACGCGGACGCAGCAACTCGCAATCCTTGTGTCCTTCCTGGGCGTGATCCTCGTCTCCCAACCGTGGCAGCAGCACATCCAGGTTGCTACCACCGACACCCGCCCGGAGACCAGCAATAGGCGCTTCTTCTGCATGGGTGGGACGTGGGGCCTCCAGCATGCCACAGAGATCAGGTCGAAGAAGCGGATTGCGGCCGTGGCAGCCGCTCTCGTGGGCGTCGCAGGCGGGGCCGCCGCCTACGTGGTGATGCCGCTGATCGGTCAGGATGCGGACCCGGCGGTGACGGTGAACCATTTTGCGACCTGGACCGTTGGGTTGACCGCGTTGAGCTTGGCCATCACCGGTGTTGACGCATGGAGGATGCCCCAACCGGAGGAGTGGGCGCAGCTGGTGTTTCTGGGGGGCTCTGGGTTTCTCGTCCACATGTTGCTAGCCACGAGTATGCAGCATGGAGGCAGCCCCCGGACGTTGAGTATGGTCTATATCCAGATTGTGTTTCTCTTGATCATGGATGCGGTGGTGTGGGGCGAGAGTCCGAGCTGGGTGAGCGTGGGTGGAGGGATGTTGATTCTGGGCAGTGTGGTAACTACGATGATGCTCAAAGGGCGCAGGGAAGACGGGGCCGCATGGAAGCAGAGGCCCGGGAACGAAGTAGCTGATGGCGAGGAAACCGAGATGGTATCTGTAAAGGACCACCAGGAGTCATCATTCGCTTAACAGTGTATTGGTTCTGCAACTGGTTCTTCTTGATTATCTCGAACGCAAGACATTAACTTTCCTCCTTTCCCCCCAGTCTTATTATCTACTCAATGATCAATCTTTCATTGCCCGTTTAGAAATTAACGGACTGGACCCATTCACTCGTGCGTAATGATGGGCATCGATGCACGCTTGCCTCGACTTTAGGACAGCCGGTTCTGTCCGCTGAATCATCTCCGATTCATACTCCTGGATGATATCCTCCAGCTCCGTCGGGCTCTCCCCCTTCGTACTAGCAGTTAACAGCCTAATGAGCACCGAGGCATCAATCACCCCATGATTAGCCGCTTCTCCGCGAACTGCGAAGTTTCCTCCATTAGCTTTTCCCCGGCCCAGCCATGCATCCATAAACCAAGGGAAGCTCAGACTTACACATTGTCATCCCATGTGCCGCATCCCCCACCAGCGTCACCGTGCCTTTACGATGCTCCCAAGCCCCCAACCTCGGCGGCCAATCCTCGAGCACAATCTCCCTCAACTCCGTCTCAGGCGGCAGATCATAGACCAGCTGCCGAAAGGGCTCGGCCCAGTCGGCTGCCAATGTGCGCATCCAGGCCAAGCGGTCAGCATTGCTCTCGGGCATCTCTGTCGGGGTCTTATTGCCTAGGAATCCAGGCTGGTAGGGCCAGCTCATCATGATCTGGCAGGTGGCATGGGTGTCCAGATCCGTGGGCCGCGGGAGGTGGATGAAGGAGAACCAGAAGTACACATTTGTCCGGGGATCACCGCCCTGGAAGAAGTGTACGTCGATCGGCTCGCAGTGCTGGCGCACCTTCTCCACGGGATACAGCACGCGCAGCCCGATCAGGCGCACGGGGAGCCGATGCGGCCGGGCGATGGCTGGACAAAGGAGGCGACGGACCATCGAGCGCGCCCCATCACAGCCCACAAGCAGGTCGCCCGTTGCGCAGCTACCGTCGGTGAAATGCGCCGTCACAGAGGAGTCACTGGGGTGAGAGATGTCGGCGAGTTGCTTGGACCACTACCACTTGGAATGAGCCATTAGGTGGGGAGGGCATGAGAACGACGGGCGAAACGTACCTGAATGTCCAAATTTCTCATCAACAGCGCCAGCAGTTTCTCGCGGGAGACTCGCGAGGCGGCGTTGGCAGGGATGGGCCAGCTCTCCTTCGGCTGCCCCGTTCGGAGATCGAGAAACTGGAATTTGCCTGGATTGCCCTGTTCGGCAGCGCCGGGATTGACCAGGCAGTCGCTGAAGCCAGCCAGAATGTCCGGGGGCAGAATGTTATGCAGATCGGTGAGTGCCCAGTGGATGGTGAGACTCCAACCTGCCCCGCGAGCGAAGGCATACGGATCTCGCTCGTAGATCGCATACGAGTATCGCACTTGACTGTTCGCCGCACTCTGAGTCTGATTCAAATGCCTCAACGCTTGAGCCAGGATCAGCCCTGTTAGTCCTGCGCCCACGATGAGGATGTGTTTCTGGCTCGTCTCGGAGGTGATCATTTTGCTCTCTTTCTGTCTGTTTGTCTAGATGTTGCTCTTAGTTTCATGTCCCCTTGTCCGCGATATAGAGTATATAATGCAGGATGTGTGGGATGGTTCAATGTCACCCAGAATGGCCGGGAAATTGGTAGCAAAGCCTGCCGAATAATCCGGTCTAAACCCGCAGAGTCGGAATATTGCTTCTACCATCATGAAACGAGGATCAAGAGCTTGGAATCCAGAGCGGCCTCGATTTCCCGAATTCGAGGCTGATCCGGTTGCAATGCGGGCTTCCCTATATCCAGGCGGTAGTGGTAGTACGGTAGTGGTGGCTGACATTGTCAGTTCGAAACCCCTAAATCATCAAGACTTATTTGCAATATCGTTTGAATTGGCCGATCTATAGACAGAAAACAAAGGACCAGAGTTGGATCAAACCTGGGTCACAAATGAAACATGATGATATTTAGATCTAATCCTCGCCCAAGTAGGGAAGCGGAATGGTCCGTCCATTGTCCACCATGGCCTCGAGATAGTAAGCAAGGGGCCAATGCCCAGCGGCCCGAGCCCTCTCGATGTCCTGGAACTCCCCACCATACAGGCGCTCCAAACGAGATCGTCTGGACATCTTCGGCCGCCCGGTCAGAGGGCTGAGAACGGTTATGAAGATTCTAGCCTACAATCTCCGTAGCGACTTCGTGCACATCGCCAATCCCAAGAACCCCTCGAAATTGTGGAAGCCAGGCGCCATGCGTATCAGGAGCGAGTAGCGTAGTAGGGAATTCAGTCCATCGTCACTCGGGGCCCGATCACCCGTGAGAGCCCACTGCCGATACAGAAAGACCGGCAGACCCGTCTGGTGGGACACTTTCCGGAGAGACACTCGCTGGCTGTGCACCCTTCTGGCCCGTCCATCCGGGGTAGATGAGCCGATACAAAGGTGGCTGGAGTTGCAGTGTGGTCGGACAACAGACTCACACAGTTCGAGAAGACGTAGTGCACCGGAATTGACCCTGTCGGAGGCTAAGAATAGCTGAATCGCCGATAGGTCACGATATGTCCAGTATGGACGTACACGGCGGAGTGAGAAGCCGGACCATGTTCAATACAAGCCCTATTAGCGCGCGGCAAAAGCCCAAGGCCGAGAATTTACCACGGGCTGGTTTCGCATTGCGCAGCAGCTCCCGAGCGGCGGCGAAATCATTCCCCATCCGCGTCGATCGTCGAGCAACCCCGGATTGGTAATGGATATGGATTAACTAACCCATTGGGTGCATGCGAGCTATGGCCTGCTTCTCTAACCATATCTAGCCCTATCCATATCTAAAATAAATATTCGCATGTACTAAGAAAAGTTAGGATAAGGTAGACTAGGGGTTTGAGATACGGTGATTAGAATGGTAGGGGTAAGATATATATCTCTCCATATTACTTTTTCATCCTAAGTTTAGGCGGCACACGGACACCCCTTCTCCCCTATATAAGACTATTCTATCTACCTCTATAATATGTAGTATATAATGTGTATATACCCAGTCTACTCTGTAGACGAGCGTGATTGGCGGCTTGAAGGCCATGCTCCGTTAAAACTGGGGGTCACATTAAGGAATACATAAATTACCTGGTACCTACGGACCCGTAATGTACCGTCTCAGATTGGGCCGTGACAAGACCGGACAATTCATCCATGTTAGCAGGGATCAAACAACGCTAGGCTGTCTGCTCCTGCAATGCTCTCCCACTTTCCTCTTCGCTCTTTCTTTCCTTCCTCTCCCAAATCTATCTCTGTCGCTTGTCTGTTACTCGTGAAGCATCCACCGCCCATCCACCATGGCGGGTTCCATCCAAAAACGCACGATGTTGATGCAGAAGGGTGAGTCTTCCGTTGTAGCATCCACTCCCCCCTTCATTGTGTTGGATGTCAGCTGATAAACAGTCCCCAGCGTCATCTATGCTCGGTCTACGCCTCGCTGCAGTAGCATCCCCGTCTATTAGGCCTACCATGGGTCTGGTGTGGCAACAGCAAGTTCGGTATGATATGCGGAAGCGTAAATGTAGATATATATCAACTAACCCGACTCTCACCTCTAGAATGCAAACCACGAAGCCCGCCACAATACCACTAAAAGTGATCAAGCCGGAATCCGGCCAGGAAGAGCTCGCTCGTCAACGCCTCCGGCGGCCTGTAGCGCCCCATTTGTCCATCTATAAATGGCAGGTTCACTCGGTCAGCTCCGCTATGGAGCGAAACACCGGACTTCTTCTCGCCGGCGGCCTGTATCTCTTTGGCACCTCCTATCTGATAGCCCCCTGGCTCGGTTGGGATCTGTCCTCAGCCGCCCTTGTCGCGGCCTTTAGCTCTTTGCCGGTGGCCGCTAAGGTCGGCCTTAAGTTCTTCGCCGCCTGGCCCTTCACCTTCCATCTTTTTAATGGTATCCGGTATATTGTCTCCTCTACCGGATACACGCTGGATAGTAAGTCTCAGTTTATCAAGATCGCATGGGTGGTTGTCGGCTCATCGGCGTTGGCTGCCGTCGGCTTGGTTGCTTATGTTTGAGGGAGATGCCATTCATGGGACAGTTCATTGGCTAGATTTGTGTTTCAAAAGAAGAGGGTAGTCATTCAGTACATGTATACAAAGAGGATTATACGATTATCTAGAGAGGTTTTGTAGCAAGACCGCGATTTGGAACCATTCCACCGAGGGCGAAGGAGTGCTGTGTCGTGGAATTCCACCACGGTAACCTCTCGCGTGTACAATATGTATCGAATATGGGCCGTCCGATCCTTTAAAAGGACATGTGGTGCACGCCAGCCCCGGCTACGTCAAAGGGACGTAACGGCGTGCATTGAACTTGGGGGGCATCACGATCCATCTCACTGGGAACACCGATGGAGGGCTCATATGTGTACACCTGTCTCGAAAATGTCTAGGTATGGATTGGCCCCAACGTGTAAGGGAGGTATGTTTGAAACTCTTTCAATCCGTCCGTACGTGAAATTACCTACCTGGGAGCCCATTACCAAAAATTACTCCGTTGTTGTTGTTGTTGTCTTCCCCACTCCCGGACAATTGGGGACCCACAATATCCCGGCGCTAACCCCACCAGCTGCAGCCGCAGCGCCTCTTCCGCTCTAGCCCAATCAAAAACAGGATTATCTGAGACATTACGGTATTAAACACACACCAAGTGTATACAGGGTACTACTGGAGCTGAGAATGAATTTTCCCACCCACGATTTCCCCCCGGAAAAAAATACCCGCAATTGAGCGTTTTGGGCGGGAGCGGCACGGCTTATCCCGGGCTGGGTGCTTAGTTGCTGTAGGAGCTCACGACCTACGGGGGATGACTACGGAGTACAACAGTAGCTAAATGATCCCGCAGATCAAATAGCCGTCAAATACGGGAAACTCTATTATTAGAATTGGAGAGTGCACTCTTCTATTCAATTTTGATTGTATTCATTGCCCAATACGACACAACAATTATAGGAAAGGCTGTTGTTCTTCTGATTGACTACTTCATTCACCGTTTCTGAAAAGCATTGAACAGACTTTCCCATCATCTCGATAATCATGGTGCCCTCCGTCAATCTCGCGGATCTGACCAGCCAGATCGAGTCTGTTGCAGCCTCTGAATCAGATCTCCAGGCGAATGAGGCAGACCGGAAGCGTCTCCTCCAAGCGTGTGATCAACTGCGCAAGAAATTGGAATCTCCCTTTGAATTCACGTTACGTACGATCTTCGCGGTATGCTTTCTTTCTTCAGTGACTGGAACTGCTGTAGAGTACTCCTCACTTATGTGGTTATCTACTGCAGGGTTATGCCGCCATAGCATTACGATTGGGCATTGATATGAAGCTCTTTGATGCGGTAGCGCAGCATACCGAGTCCTCCGATGGAGGGACAGTGACCCTATCGCAGCTGGCTGAGACAAGTAAAGCCGATCCTCTTCTTGTGTGTAAGTGGTTAGTCCGTATCTGTGCTGTGGTGATCAGTCAGGGAAATCACAAGCATCATCGGCATCATATTCAACTGAAGACTGACAAAAAGAACTCCATTATCCAGCGCGCATCATGCGCTTCCTATCCGCACTGGGAATCTTCAACGAGATCGAGCAAGACATCTACGCTTCAACCCCGCTGGCAGCCGCCTACATCTCGAGCTCGCCTCTCTCCGCCGCCGTCATTCATGTGTATGTTCTCTCTCTCTCTCTCTCCCAACCCCGAGCCCCTTTTTCGTCCACTAAAGATAAAACCAAACTGCCAAAGCACGCACTTCCTCATGGTCCTCACCCAACTCCCAGCCTACTTCCAAGAAAAAGGCTGGCGGAACCCGAACAATGTCCTCGACGGCCCCTTCCAATATGCCACCAAGACAAAATCGCACTACTTCGATTTCCTGGCCGGCGAGCCCTACTACCAGCAAGCGTTCAACACGGTGATGACGATCTCGCACCGCCGCCAGGGCCAGAACTGGTTCGACTTTTTCCCGGTAGAGGAGAAACTGGGTGGGGTGAGTCACGAGTCCGACGTTCTCCTCGTGGACGTGGGCGGTAGCCAGGGAGGCGATATCATCGCCTTCCAGAAAAAGTTCCCCCATCTCCGGGGCCGCCTCGTCCTGCAAGACCTGCCGGTCGTGATCGAGGCGATTCAGGAAGGGGAGCTCCCCGCCGGGATCGAGGCGCAGGGGCACGACTTTTTCGAGGCCCAGACCGTGACGGGGGCGCGCGCGTACTACCTCCGCACGGTGTTGCACGACTGGCCCGATGCGCAGGCCCGACAGATCCTGGCCCGGATCCGGGAGGCGATGGCGCCCGATTCATTGCTGCTCATCAACGAGACCTTGCTGCCCGAATCGAACATCGCCCTGTCCTCGGCCCAGGCCGACCTGACAATGATGGTTTCCTTTGCCTCGCTGGAGCGGACCCGCGCCCAGTTCGAGCGCCTGCTGAATGAGTCCGGGTTTGACCTCGTGAAAGTCTGGATGCCGCAGGGGTTTACGGCGAGTTCGGCGGAGCTTGCATCGCAGGCGACCTTGCTGGAAGCGAGGCTGAAAGTGTCCTCGAAATGAGTCTATAGGCATACATGGGGCCCCCCAATAGGAGGTTCGAAAATGTCTCACATATACTCAATATCCGTCCAGGCGGTGGAAGGGCAGGAGGCGCTTGCTTTCTCGTCCATATCCTTTATCTTGGTTTTTGTCTTTTATTTTTATTTTCGTTTTTCTTTTGGCGTCGCTTATATCTAAAAAAAACAAAAAAAAATCACTATACCCAAACGCCATAGCTCATGACAGTCGTCGAACACAATGTCTCAACACGAGTTGCGGGCAGGATCGAAGGTAGGAAGCAGATCTTCTTTCTATAATATGAAAGAAGAAGAAGAAGAGGAACAAAAAAAAAAGTGCTTATACCATGGCATCCCACAAGTTCGAAGCCCCAAGATCGCTCTCCAATGCTACGTGCAGACCTTGTGTCAATCCTAGAGAACTGACCGCGCTGACTTGAGCTTGGAATCTGAGTAGTTCACAGCAGAAATTCAAACTGTCTTTGGCAGGTTCAACGGTTTGTCGCTGGGGGGCTAGTCCGGCCTTCATCACCTTAGCTTGGGCCATGGCACAGGAGAACAGGACATAGATGTCGACACTGGTCTCCCCGGCCTGAATCCGCCGCCGGAAGGTAGCCATCGACTCTTCGATGGCATGGAAGAATAGGTCCTGCGAAAGGCCGCTCGTGATTGGAAAGGCAGTTTCCTCCAACTCAGCGGTCAGTTCGATGATGAGAATGGCGGTGGCATGGCACAGCGTGTGCCGAATGATGTCGCCCCCACGCACCTTCAACCTCAGGAGCTCGTGCTGCTGGTTCTCAGGTGAGGAGCCCCCGGGTAACGGTGCCTGCGGGACCAACTGCAGCGGTGAGAGGCAAGCGAGAGCATTCTCGGTGAGCACTTTGCGACTAAAATAGAAGGACTGGTCCGCTTTGGCTTCCACCGCGAACGGTGAATGTAACGCCAGCAGAAAACGACGCGTCAACATGTTCAGCAGGTGAATCTGGAACTCAGTCGGCTTCGCCGCGTCGGGGTTGGCATTTCTCTGATACGACTGGAGCGTCGCGGTATGGGAATGGCACATGGCATCCAGCTGCATGCCCAGTTTCACGACCCACTGGTAATCCTGGCCCGGAGCCTTTTTGAGGGCATTGCAATAACGGAGGATCTGCAGCCGCACCGGCATAGTGTGCATCAGCATCCGCTGAATGGTGCATTGGGTAAAGCCATCTGCGGTATTCGGCGCAGCAGATAGATTGCTGGCATCGACGTCATCGATGTTGGATGGCGGCTCACTGTCGAAATCATCATTAGAGATGGACGGCGGCATGCCTGTGTCCAGAGATGACTGTATCGACATCTCCAGAATGGTAGCCCACAGGCGCTTCCGCATCTCGCTCTCAAGAGGCGAAAACTCCGGGAAATGGATTCGCGTCTCCTTGTGGAGGCCGAGTCCGACAGCGATGCGCAGGGGAAAGTCCCCTGAGATCCAGACTAGCTCAGACGGGTCAGGGACTGTTTGGCGCGCCAACAGCAGCAAGGCAGAGACCTGCAGCACGGACAGATCAATGCCGAACTTCTCAAAACTCTCGGTGAGCCAAAACTGCGCACCAGCGATCCACTTGGGTGCCAACAGCTGAAGCTCGTCCGCCTCAGCCTCCGAGATGAAGCAGGCCCCGATGGCCAGGACAAGAGCGAGGGTGGATGGGAAAGCACGGCTGGCACCTTGCGGGTTGTTCCAGTACAGCTCATATTGTTGCATGAAGGTCGGAATATGCAGCACCCGAAAGACTGTCTCGAAGGTGTGCAGGTAGAGCATGACCAGGTGGTCACAGGTCGACTTGGGCAGCAGATTGTTCGTGATGTTCGGCGGGCCTAGCTGGGTGTAATACTTGACGGCTCGCTCTGACTTGATGATCCGGGCGTAATGGGTGCATTGCTCCCACAGCGATTGGATGTCCGCATGGTCCGACCGGTGCAGCAGAATGTTCAAATGCTCTGACTAGCAGTTATCATCAGCAAAAAAGGAGCTTGGCTGGGGCGACTTGGCCGGCCTAGGAGCCGCGTTTTGGCTCACCTGTCCAAATGACGACTGGATGTAATGCTTGCCACAACCCAAGCTCTTGGCGTGGGATACGGTGCGCCCAGGGAGGTCCTCAGGCTCGTTCTCGTTCATCCTCATATCCCCGGGGAAGGTGTACCTTGACGAGAAGGAGAAGAGAGGTGGTAGACCGGCACTACCGCTGCTTGACGGGGTGAGGTTGATGGGAGAGCTAGATATAGTTCCAGTCTGAGTACTATCCTTCTCGGATGTAGTCGAGGTAGGCAGATCGGTGGCAGTCGGGGCAGCGCGGGGATCGGTCGAGGTCAATCCATTATTGGGATTACGATAACCACACAGCAGGGACGCATTGGCACATGGGCCACAGGGCAATGCTCGATCACATTTCACTTTGCGTCGTCGACACTCGATACACGCCACGGCAGGTCGGCGGCGGCGATAGAGAGGGGCACTCATCGTGTAGAGCCGGCGTTCATATGGGGGAGGAGGGGGATTGAGGAGGAGAACTGAACAGCAGGCAAAGGATAATGACAATCTGAGAACATCATCGAGGAAGAATCTCTTGAAACCTTTGGAGGGGGCGACTTCTTAACCCCTGTATAGTGCGAAAAAAGTAGTAGACAGAGAGTGTGGATGGCTGGCTTGGCATTCGGTCGACACCTTTTTGCCCATATCGCCCCACGGGCAATTATTCTCTGACCCTTCTGAATGGAAACGCAGGTCCAACGACTAGATACATCCAAATTGGTGTAGCCCATCGGCTTCTAGTCGGTTGCTGCTCACAGACAAAGAATGAATGAGAAGTTTCGACATGTAAATACGCCCGCCAGCGGTCGGAGGCCTGACTCAGCCGCCCGCACTTACTCATTCTGCAGCTGACTCTCCTCAACAAGCGCCAGCCGCCGCAAAAGAACGAGATGCGCACCATTCTATGACTAGCCAGAGGAGGCTTACGGGTGTCGATTAGCCCTGTAGAAGAAGAATTGTTTCGTAGAAGCATTCGAGTCATTGATACAGTTCTACTGTGCTTTGTCAATCCAAGCACCCTCCCCAACATCTCCAGTTGCATCATTGATCCAAAAAGGGAAGGTTGCAGCAGTCAGATCATTGGACGATGCGGCTCTCTTCTGTATTGGCCATGATTGATACCGAATGGGTTTGTGAACAGTCTGTCTTCTTGGAAGCAGCCCCCGCAAGCTATTGTCGATCGGTTTCGTTCACCTTTTGGTAAAATTGTGCCGTGTCATTGGATGCCATTCCTGCTGGGGCTGTTTGCTTCCACGAGTCGAGCACAGTACCGCTCTGGCGCTGGGCCGGACCGTCCGTGGAAGGCGGGGAAGCTGGACATTAATAGGAAGGCCAAAGCTGAGATTGGCAAATAAGATAGAGAGATAGGAGTGGAA
The DNA here is from genome assembly GCA_001931935.1 of Aspergillus aff. floccosus IMV 01167. NCBI lineage: Eukaryota > Fungi > Ascomycota > Eurotiomycetes > Eurotiales > Aspergillaceae > Aspergillus > Aspergillus aff. floccosus IMV 01167. The sequence goes on from MSJE01000308.1 coordinate 265,633, forward strand.
TGGAACGAGGCCGATAGTCTAAGAAGTAGGTCTTACTTGCACGGCGCAATTACCCAAAAGGACGCGTAGTAGCAGGTGGCTTAAGTGGATTAACCAACATCCTCACTAGCGGCTCATTGGTCTTAGCGGACGGCGTCTAGCAATGCAGACTTTGCCTAGCGCGAGAGCACGTTCTCTGGGCGTTATCTGGGGATTGGTGGTGTGGTAGGTTAGCTAACTTTTGACGCCTAAGCTTATGAAACACGATATTTTCTTAGTTCTTACTACCTACCCCCCACGCATAAAGGGGGCTCTGGGGCACTGCCGGCTTATTCTTGAGTCAGCTTCCTCGTCTAACAGCCCTGAAAATCAAATTGGTGCCCTAACTAATCTTCGGGATGGCCCCGAGTATTCTGTGAAAAGTAGTCATTCGGTACATGAATTAAAGAGAGATGCCCATGTAGATTAGATCTGGTATTCTTCATCGAATTGTATCCTGGTGCCTGCGTATACGTACAAGATTGCAAATCAGAAGTGAACGGATTCGACAGACCAGAATCAATTGGCGCAAAAGTACCGACCCCTCAAAGCGGCCCCGTCTCTCCCATATAAGGAAACCGAATCGTCTCCCCCTTCATCGTCATCGCCTCCAAGTATCCCGTGATCAGTGGGTCGATACCAGCCTGCAATGCGCGCTCAATCCACTCAGCCATGGAGACCTCCTCAAACGGACACGCGAACAAAGTCTCCATTCGGCCCCTGAAGTCCTTCAGGGACACTTGGTGCCCGCTGGAGTGGTGCACGAATCGTGCCGCCGACTTGCTCTCCTTTGATCGAGCAGTAGACAGAGCATCCGCCGCGATTGCCCCGGCGACCCTGTGTACGTCCTCGAAATCCAGATACCCTTCGAAGTTTTCGAAACGCGGGACACAGCGCGTGAGCTTGGAGTACTTCAGAAGAGCATTCAGGGCGTCCTCGTTTGGCGCCTCGTCTCCGATGACCGCGCACGGACGATGGATCGTGACGGGGAGTCCGGGTTCGAGTGCGGCGACTGATTCAAGGAGTCGTTCGCAGGCCCATTTGCTAGCGGTGAAGCCCTCGGAGCCATCCGGGTTGGGCAGGGAGGATGAAACCGAGATTGGAGGGAGACTGGTGTTGCCGGTGAGCAAGGTGACACGGTTGGACGAGATGAAATGAATGGGGATTCTGCGTGGAAGAGCCAGGCCCGCCAAGAACCTCGTTGAGCCAAGGTTCGCAGTGCGTAGGGAAGAGTAGTTGTTCAGGCAGTGCCCCGTGCTCCCGGCATGGATGATGACGTCTAGGGAGGCTTGAAGGTCCGCCATCTCGGTCGGTGACAACCCCATGTTGGGCGTGAGGAGATCGCCGGCGTAGATGGTGATCTTGTCGGACGACGGGAGGAGGGAGACTTCCTCCGGGGAAACAGCGACGCAGTGCAGTCGCTCAACGCGTGGGTTGTGGAGGAGGGACTGCAGGATTGTTTTGCCCAGGAAAGTGGTGGCACCGGTTAGCAAGATCTCCTGACGGTCATGGATTTTTGCTGGACGTGTCGAGTATTGGCTTTGAGCTGCAGAGATGAGGCCTTGGGTCAGTGAGGTCTCGGAACCCCAGTCGATTGCTGATGTGTGGGACGCTTGATGCTCTTCCTTACGGCGACTGATTCGCCGCGCCATTTGTCCGAGAGTCGGAAACTGGTACAGTTCTGCGATGGGGATTGAAACCCCAATCGACTGCGTGATAGCACTCTGAAGTCGGACCAGCAGCATGGATGTTCCTCCTCGCATGAAGAAATCGGAACCGGCATCTAGTCGTGATGGGCCGCCGGAGACTGGAAGGACTCTCTCCCATAACAAGCGTAGCTCGCCTTCTGCGAGGCTGAGATGTCTTGCATTACCAAGGCCGGTACTCGCCACGCTCTCAGCGCGGCGAGTTGGCAGAGGCAGTGCCATGACGGCCTTCCTGTCAACCTTCCCGTTGGCGTTGGTAGGCAGGCGGTCCAGGGCAACGACCACGGATGGAAGCATGTACGGTGGCAGTGGAAGATCTCTGGCGAGCTGCTGAAGTCTGGAGTTGTCAACGTAGGCTCCAAGAGGGACGACATGAGCCACGAGGAGTGGCGAACCGGAACAAGAGCCAGAGCGAACAGTTACTACAGCTTCAGACACCAGATCATGTCCAGTGGCGAGAATGCTGTTGGCAATTCCATCGAGCTCAATCCGCACACCATTCAATTTGACCTGATTATCGCCGTCCATGCGGCCCATGAAGACCAAAGTGCCATCCTCGAGGAACCGCCCCATATCACCTGTTCTGTACATTTTCGTCCAACCGCGGGCAATGTCCTTTGGGCTAGCAAAGGGGTCCTGAACGAATTTCGCGTCAGTCTGTTCCGGAGATTTCAAATAGCCTAGTGAAACACCAGCGCCTCCGATATAGATCTCGCCGGCGATACCAATTTGCTCCGGAAATCCGGAAGCGTCCATGACGTAGACCGAGTAGTTGGGCAAGGGCTTTCCCACCGGAGATCCATCAGTGGTACTCTGGTCTTCCAAGTGGAGAGGGATGTCTTGGAACGTCGCAGCAGCAGTGATTTCCGTTGGACCATAGCAGTTGGTCAGCTGCAAATCAGGATGGTCCAGCTGACAAAACTGCTGAATCAACTGCCGCGATACGACTTCGCCGCCCATGCAGGCATGTCTCCAGGCGTAGGGCTTCTGGAGTTGCTCGAGACCGAAGCGGAGTAGCAAGGAGTATTCCGAGGGCGTGGCAATCGTAAGCGTCACTCGTTCCTTTGCCATAAGTCTGGACAGCGCAACGGGGTCTCCCCGCGCTTCCTTTGGTGCGATAACCAAGGTTCCACCGTTGCCTAAAGCGCAGAAAGTTTGCACGACAGACATGTCGAATCCCAAGGAGCTTTGTTGTAAAACAACCTCCCTGCCGAGAGCCAGTTTGTCAGTCTTCGCGGCCAGATGGCTCACAAAGTTTTGTTGGGTAAGCAGAATGCCTTTGGGAGCCCCAGTACTGCCGCTGGTGTAAAATAGGAAAGACGCCGAATTTGATGGAGGCGCAACTGCCGGGACTTGCGCTTGAACCGTCCCCCATATATCGTCGACATTGGCCAGTTTGGCGAACGTTCCAAGTTTCAGAGCAACGTCACGGGTTGTAGCGTGATACAAGACCATGGAGGCTTTACAGCCATCGACGATGATATTCAATCGAGCCAGGGGCAGTCGCGTGTCGAGGGGTGTATAAATGCATCCAACGCGCAGCGAGGCCAGCATACACGCAATGGCGTCGATGGACGGATGAAGTAGAACACCGACGCAGTCTCCAGCAGCAATATCTTGGCTGATTAGCATCGCGGCAAGTTGCTCTACCCTTCTGGCCAGCCGTGAGTAGCTCATAGCTGAATTCCCATCCTTGATGGCTGTTTCGTCCGGAAATGACTTCTGGATCTCGTTGAACCGTTCCCATAGGTTGTTCGGCCAAGAATACTCAACCCTGGGACCTTTTGCAAGGGCAAGCTTTTCGCCGCTTGGCGATTTCAACGTGACAGGCAGCTGATTCACAGGAAGTGAAGGATTTTGGCACGCGGCGCGAAGGACGTCCACGTACATCTGTAGCAAGAGCTCTGTAGACTGCTCCGTGTACAATTCTTTTTGGCTAGTCAGTTCCAGCAAGCAAGCCCCTGTCGCAGTCTCTGTGATCCCGAAACTGAGGTCGTACGGGTTCTTTGCGTCGTCGGCAGATGCCATCTCCATCGTGCCATCTCCAAGGGGAACCTGGAGCATTGCGCCCATGCGATAGTTGACAGCGACCTGGAAAAGGGGACTGTATTCTGCACTTCGCACGACTTTCAGGTCTTCGAGGATGAGATCGAACGGCGTCTCCGAGTTGGAAAGGGCTTCAAGAATTGTGCGTCTGGTTGAGGAAACCAGATCTTGGAATGTGCTGTGCTTCTTCGTATTGAAGCGGACCGGAAGAAGATTCAGGAAGAGTCCCACAGTCCCCGAATGAGCTTCACTGGTTCGGTTCGCATCTACCACGCCAATGCAAAGATCCTCTATCTTCAACAAGCGGCAGAGGATGCTTTGGATCACGGCTAGATGGAAGTGGAAGGGAGTGACGCGCAAAGACTGGCTGACTTGCCGGATGTGCGACACGAGCCCCCGATCAATTTCGGCACTGACGACATGGCTGTCATACGTGGTGAGCGGCTTGCGAGAACCTGTCAGAGCTACCGGTAATAGTGGAATGACGGAGAGTGAAGGCGAGTGCTGCTTGCGCCAGTAATCAAGTTGTCTGGTGAAGTCTCCTCGCTGAGCGGACTGAAATTGCTTCTCCGACCAGTCGATATACTCCATTTCAATCGAGGGAAGCGATCTAAGGCGATATGCGAGGTCCAGGTCTCGCAAGAAAAGGTGCCAGCTCACCCCGTCCATGACGATATGGTGGTACCCGAAGATAATGGCATGCTGTTCGGGCGACAAAGAAACGACAGTGACCGCGAAGGTCTCCGCCTTCTCAAGATCCCAAATTCGGCGATGCAAACGCTCGTATTCCTCTACGACGGTCTGCTCGTTTCCAGAAAGAACAGTTTTGATGGAACTGCAAGGCGGCGACAGGACTCCTTGCTTCAGTGTCTCGTTGTCCGAGTCCATGAAAAAGCACGTTTGCAGAGACTGATGATGGCGAATGGTTGTATGCAGCGCATTGACGATTTGTGAAACTGGAAGCTTCCCTCTAACATCGTAACGAACGGTGACATTGTACGTAGTTGGATCATGGAGATATTGCGTCAAGAACCACAGCCTTGACTGGGAAAAGGAGGCACGTTCGGCGCGAATTATGGATCGCTTAGGTGCACAATCGAGAGGTCCTGCGTCATCATCCAACGGTGCTGGGGTGCTCGGCTTGACGCCAGGAGTAGTAGCTTGGAGACTTGGACTGGTGTGACTGCTTGACGACGAGAAATTTCCTCGCGAATCGTCGCCTTGGCTACTCGTTTCGGAGTCCCCGTTGGCACTCTCGACTTTGTCAACTGCATCACTGGGTCCTTGAGGCTCTGTCTTGGGCTTTTCCGTCGCTTCGAATGGCACTGCCTCTTTCTTCTCAAGCTTTAAAGCCAGAAACTGCGAAATTGCATCCGCACAGATCTGAGCTGTGGTATCGCCGGACAACACCTTGAGGACCGGAACGTCAATGCCAACCTCTTTGATGAACCAGCGTCGAATTTCAATGGCCAACAAAGAGTCGCATCCCAAGTCAATCAGGGGAATATTCACGTTGACACTGTTAGTAGGGAGCTGCATCATCGATTCGAGCTTCCTTGCAAATGTCTCTTGGACAATAGGAGTGACTGTCTCTGAGGAAACCGCCGACCTCAACAGTTGTTTCACGTCTGCTGCTGCGTCCCCTGTCGTGGCCGCCGGCGTCTCTTCCAGCAATGGCCGGGAAACGTAATGCGAGAACTTTGGATTGTGCTCCCAGGGGGGCCGTTTAGTCGCGTTGGGTGAATCAACGAAAGGCTCTAGCCCCAAAATAATCTCGTTCTGACGTGTGCTGTTAGATGGACTGGCTAGAATGGTTTCCGCCATCGCATGATGAATGTCCGATTCCGATAATGGCAGGAAAAAAAGCCTACGGAGTCGTTCCTCCATTGCTTGACCCCTGCGAGCAACATACCCTACATCAGTGACCAGACCAACGTGCAAGACGGACGCTGGAAGACCCTTCTTACGACGGTTGGCGGCAAGACCGGAGAGAAACATGTTTGCAGCGTGGTAGTTGGATTGACCAGCATTGCCAATGATGCTCGCCAGGGACGAAAATAGGACAAAAAAGTCGAGAGTGTCATCTTGGAAGATTTCATCTAGTATCCTGGACCCGTCAACCTTGGGCGTGAGAGTATCGTTAAGGGTGTCAGCGTCCATCTCGGAGAAGAGTCCATCTCGGAGGACCATGCATGCATTAAAGACACCAGCAATGCGCGGCATTGACTTTCTGATATTTTCAACCAGCCGACAAACAGCGTTTCGATCGGTAATGTCGTTCCGAAAGACTCGGATATCCGCACCACCCTGGCGCATGACTTGCAACAGTTCCTCGTCAATAGTTGGATTCCGGCTCGTCAAAGCTATATTTCGGGCGCCATTGTCAATCATCCAGCGGCATAGTGAAAGACCAAGGTCGCCCGTCATGCCAGCAAGGAGGTAAGTGGCGTTTGGCGAAAAAAGCTCGCTGGTGCTAAGTGGCTGAAGTGTCAGTTCCACAGATTCGACTCCTGTCCAATCGACCATCGTGGATTTGGAGAGTGTGGTCAAGGGAAGGTCTCTGATTTGGATGCTCGGTTTGTTACGCGAGGAGCTGACATGTGTGAGAGCGGCAGAATATGCAGGACCCAGGAGGCTGGCGTCGAGCTGATGGAGCGTCGCGTTGAATATCTTGCAGTGCGTCGGGAGACAGGATGTGAGATTTCCAGGTACTTCACCAGTACAGTCGATGAGGGTGTCCAAGTTCTCTGGTAGATGAGGCTGAATAGCGCGGCGCGAGGCTCTAGGGTGGAAGTAGATCCAGTCACTGAAGCAGCTGGCCTTGTCGGTAGCGATGAACGAGAATTGGCGTCCCGTTGACCGCAGTGCTTGAGCAAAGTCAGGGCTAGGTTGATAGACAAGTGTTCCATTCGAGGCCGGAAGGCGGCTGCAGATGTATCTCGCCAGGAGATGGAGTGCTGTCGCATCAAGTACCGCCGCATCACATCGCTGATCCTGCTCCAAGGTCAAGATCATGTCGTTGGGGACGTCGACAAAGTTCGCGTTCGAGGTGGAGAGTGCCAGGACCGGGCGTTCGCTCTCCCTCAAAACACCACTGCACAAGTAGCATGGGGAGCCCCCAGAGACCGCGAGAGGGAGAGAAAGGTGGACTCGGAGCCGATCATAGCCGCGCTCGACGGGACTGTCTACTATGGACGCTCCCTGCACCAGGCGCAGTAAACCTGCAGAGTCTTCCAAAGCCACGCACGTGGTCTCGATATCGACTGCCTTGGTAATGACTCGACTCCTCGCATTGTACGTCTGGTTCATTGATGCTATGGGAAGAACCCGAGGAACAAGGCGTTGCCCGTCTCGGACTCGAATTTCGGGCTCCACTGCCCACAGCATGTCCTCAGTCGCGCACAGTGATAAAATCACCTGCTGCAGTAACATCTGTGAGAGCTGTTGTGCACATTCACGGGCATTATCAATAGCATCGACGTCAACAAATAGGAGGTTCAAACCAGGGACCTCTGTTCTCAAAGCTCGCCCGATACCGACTGTCATGTTAACATGGGAGTTCTCGCCATTGGCATTGTTAATGGCCCAGACAACATTCCTTGTCCCGCTCAAAAGACTTTGCAGAGCCAGCAGCCTGTCGCCAGTCATTGCAGTGGAGAATAAAGGTTGATCCAGCTCTTCGAGGCAGATGATGTTATCGAATCGAGCAAGCCGATCCAGCTGCTTGGTTTGGATACTACTCCAAACCTCTACACGACTCGTCCAGGAGGCGAGGCACTGACGGATTTCCTGAACTATCTCCACAGTCGGATGGATTCGGCCTCCAATAACTAGAACATCCCCTGCTGGGGCAAAGCTCGTCGACAATGCCGGATACCTGAGCATTTGTGTCTTCTCATCCATGGCTTGGCTCACCATGAGTGAGAATGAGTGCTTGTCTTCATCCAACATGTCCAGCCTCAAGCAATCCAAGCCAGAGAAGCCAGTATCGAGAAGTAGCTGGTTCCATTGCTCAACCGATATGGCGGGCGACAGAACACGTCCATCATCTACGCCGTACCACCACCCTGGAAGGCCACCCATGATGAACTGCGTCCGCAAGACATGTGGGCCAGTAATCTCCATCAGAACAAGATATCCGCCGGGTTTGAGCAGAGCCCGAACATGGTTCATGGTCTCTTCCAGCTTGCGCGTGGCATGGAGGACATTCGCGGCGACGATGACGTCGTAGCTGCCCTCGTCAAAGCCTTGAGCGCCAACCTCCTTCTCCACATCCAAGACCCTGAACTGTATTTTTCGTCGTGCGTCCTCGAACTTTTCAGCCGCAGCTTTGAAGAAGGCGGGGGAAATATCCGTGTATGTGTAAGATCCATAACGGCTGCCAATTCGGTCAAGGATACTCCGGGTCGTTCCACCAGTGCCGGCGCCAATTTCCAGGATGTTTGCGTGAGGATACTTAAATGTGATCTGCTCCAGAGCATCCGAGACCGCACTATTGATGACTGAAAAGCCATATCCTTCCATGTAAAAGCGGTTGAGCATGTCATCCTGGACCATGACTTCCAGGAGCTGGGTGTCACCACGCACAACGGAGGCCAGATTCTCTCCAACCGCATGGATGAGTCGCATATCCACACGAGACGCATAAGGCTCGCTTACAGAAAGTATGGTATTCCAATCATCCTCAAGCCATGCTGGCTTGGCAATGGAATGTTGTCCGCTGCGCACGGCGGCGACCTGGAAATCGACGGCGTCAAACATTCGTTGGTGGTACCACTGGAACTGGGCGATCTCCGCGCCGACCTCTTCAAGAAGCTTCTGCCAGTAGAACAGGGATACTCGGTCCAAAGCCTCTACCAGGTGAATGTCGTCCTTGGCTGCACGACTGGCCACTTCAGTGACGCCCAACGAGACATCAGGGCCCCAGACAGTTTCTGAGAATAAACATCTATCGTTCTCCGGCTGAGGTTCGGACATGGATTTCATCGAGATCCCTTCGACCTGGAGGGTAGCATGCTGAGACTCGCATTGGTAAATATGAATATCTCCTTCAAGGAGTGTAGAGTTTGCTGCAGTAACGAACGCGTCCGCCTCCATTTGAGTCTCGACTTTCCCGATTCGGTAAGACACATTGGGGCGCACGGCGAGTCTCTCAATGTGAATCGGCAGATAAGGAGCCCAGATCTCTCCACTGACAGGGGACGAAAAGGCCGTATAGAGTGACTGGAATGCAACATCCAAGAAGCCAGGGTTGACAACGTAGTCGTCAATCTGCATGTCTGGCCCCCAAGCAGCCTTGACTGATGAACAGCCGAGAGATCGCTTTCCAAAAGTTAGACCGCGGAAAATTCCCTGATAGTCCAGACCAACGTTTTTCATGGCGTCGTAGAACCTCCCCATGTCTACTGGTACATTGTTTGCTGGCAGCCGGGTTCTTTGTGGCAGGACATCTGGTACCGGATCGCCATAGTTGATGATGAGACGGCCTGTGCATGCTTTGACCAACGGCTCGTTGCCCTCAGCGGAGCAAAAATAACACGCAAACTCTGCTTCCAGTCGGTCGGTGACTTTTTTCCCATCTTTCGCGTCGATGACCCGGGCAGTGAAGACGGTTTCGACACCTCCTTGCTCTGGAATAACCATTGCGCGGCGCAGTGAAACATCCTCAACCTCGAACAAAGTGACCGGTCGGCCATCTGTCAGCGCCCGTGCTGCCTCCAGAACCATAGCCACATAGCCAGCTCCAGGAAATAGGACCTGTCCTTGAAAGACATGGCCCTTGATCCAAGGCAATTCGCTGAGTCGAAGTACGTTTCGCCATCTCCGGCTGTCATCAGTGTCATCGGGAACTCGACGGCCTAGTAATTCATGCGGAGTATCCTGCCGCAGCCGATATTGACGAGAGATACGAGATTCCTTCCAGTACTGCTTGCTGTGGTCCCAAGAGTAGGGTGGCAGGTCCTTCAGCACCTGTGGCCGCAGACGATCGGCTCCCTTGAAACCCTTGCGGTATCCACTCATGTCGACAAAGCTCGGCCCAAGTCTTGACCAAACGAAACCGACGCCGCCAGAGAACGCCTCGATCTCATTGTCACCGCGCCGCATGAGTCCAGCGTACGCCGGTGTAGGCCCATAGACTGCCTTGATGGTTTGCTCCACGGGACCTTTGAGCGCTGGGTGGGGCCCCACTTCGACAGCCACATCAAATGGGCCCCCATTCCAGATCGAGGTCTCAACTGCTTGCGAGAACAAAACCGGGTTGGACATGTTATCCACCCAGTACTGGTCGGCCAGGGTCGCTAGGCCCCCCTCTAGCAATTGGGCATCGCCACGGACGCTGGATATCCAGACACAGTCCTTCCGGGGCGGATTCACTCTGATCTGGCAGGCTCGCAATGCCCTCAGGTATGGCTCAGCGCATGGTTGCATATGATGCGAATGGTAAGCAGTATCGGTTCGCAAGATCCGCGCGAATTTCTTTTCGGACTCGAAAATCTGCATTGCTTCCTTGATGGCATCGATGTCACCGGAAAGGGTGACACTGTATGGGGAGTTGCTTGCAGCAGCCACAAGACGACCGTGCCATTGAGGTCGGGCACAGAATTCCTCCGCTTCGTCAAAGGACATGGCAGCGGCCATCATGCGTCCGGCGTGACCTCGTGCCCCAAGAGCGAATTTGGCGTAGTAGCCACGGTAGTATGCAATCTTGATGGCGTCCTCTGCATCGATAATCCCAGCGGCATATACGGCGGCAATCTCGCCGGAGGAATGGCCCACTACCGCATCAAGTTTGACGCCCGCGGATCTAAGCATGTCCACTAGCCCTATCTGCAGAGCGGTACAAAGCGGCTGTGATAAGGCTGCTTCTCCGATGCGAGACTCGGCCGCTTCTCTCACGAGCTCGTCCACCAAAGACCATGCAGGGCCGTCGGGCAGTACGGCCAATGCAGCCTGGCATCGCTCAATAGCTGCTCGAAAGACAAAGTTCTTCCGGAGGAGCGTGGAACCCATTGAAGCCCATTGCGCGCCTTGGCCAGTGAAGATACCGAGGACTCCGGGGACTTCGGCGGGATTCAGCGGCTGGTATTTGATGCCGGCTGTCAAGCTTGTGGCTTCCTTGGACTCTGCCACGAACCGATCCATGAAGTTGAGCAATCGCTGCACAGTACCACCTGTGAAGAACGCTTTGACCGGCAGGACGCTCCGCCGAGCATGTAATGTCCACACCAGCCTTTCAAGATCGATTGAGGCGTCGGATCTGATCCGCTCCGCAATGTTTTTGACATTGGCAACCAGGGATGTGCTGGAGTTGGCAGAGAGCAACAAAGGTCCAATAAAGAGATCATCAGGTGTTATCGTCGTTTCCCGTTCTGAACTACTCAGCGCGTCGTATCCTTCGATGATAGCATGTGCGTTTGTCCCGCCGAATCCAAAGCTGTTGACACTGGCGCGCATGGGAGATCTGCCAGTGTCTGGCCATGGTATCGGCGCTGTCGGGATTTCAAGACGGGCGCAAAAGGGGAGAACCTCAGGATTTGCCTCGTGGAAGTGCATGTTTGGAGGGATGGTGCGGTTCTTGATGGCGAGAACAGCCTTGAGGACTCCAGCAATGCCCGCACAACCTTCTAGATGGCCAATGATCGTCTTCACGGATCCGACGTACAGCTTGCCGTCGGGAATAAGCGGGTTCAAGATTGTGCCTGTTTGAGTGGGGAAGAATGCATCGTGCACAGCGCGCGCTTCTATAGGGTCTCCAGCAGCAGTGCCTGTTCCGTGACATTCAAAATACTGGCATCGATCCAGGATAGGGTCAAGGCCTGCATCGCGGTATGTTTGCCGAATAAGCTCCGTTTGTGACGCTGCGTTGGGCATGGTGATGCCCTTGGTACGGCCATCGGAGTTGACACCCGTGCTGCGGATGACTGCCTCGATATGGTCGCCATCCATAATAGCTCGGCTCAGCGGCTTGAGGAGCAATACACCGAGCCCTTCTCCCCGCGCATATCCATTGGCATTCTTATCCCACATCCTCGAGCATGAGTCAGGGGACAGCATATGCAGACTCGATTCAGCGATGTACATAGCGGGATCGAAAATCAAATTTGCACCGGCAACAATGGCGGAGCTTGCATCACCGGCGCGAAGGCCCTGGACGGCCTGATGCAGGGCTACCAGCGAGCTGGAGCAGGCCGTGTCAATAGTCACTGACGGGCCCTTTAGATTGAAAAAGTATGACAGTCGATTTGAAAGAATGCTTATGGAGGTGCCAGTGGCATTGTATGTAGGTAACACTTCCGAATCTCGTAGCTGAATGTTGCTGAAATCTGCATTCATCACGCCGACGTAAACAGATGTTTTTGAACCATTCATGGCCTCCAGTGAGTAGCCGGCCGCCTCAAGGGCCTCATAGGTAGTCTCCAACAGCAGCCTCTGTTGAGGGTCCATCCCTTCTGCCTCGCGGGGGTTGATATTGAAGAAAGAGGCATCAAACTGACGAGGGTCCTCTGATAGCAAGTATGCCATCCCACATACATCTGTGCTGCCGTGATGTTCTCCATCTGGATGATAGAATCGAGAGAGGTTCAGTCTCTCAGGAGAGAAGGTCTTGCGAAGATCGACGGGCTCTTTTAACCGGGTCCATAGCTTTGAAGGGCTGTCTGATTGCCCAGGGAATCGACAAGCAGAGCCAACAATGGCGATCAAGTCCTGCATGTTGGGAGAGTAGTGTGTGATTTTGAAGAGTAACAAAGAAGGCGGACAAGTATTGAGTCTGCCTCGTAGTCCCCTGGTGTATGTTGATTGAGAGGCTACACATAGGGCCGGTATGTATCTATCTAAATCATCAAGGTATACATAAGCCATGTGTTGCAAAGGAATATAGTGGGTCCTTGTATGAAGCCCTAATTGCTGCGATGGATGTCGCGAAATCGCGGCACAGCGGGATATTCAGCGGGATTACGGGAAATCCACGGGATTTCCACAACGATCCTCCGAGATGCTCAGACAGCCACCAAATGATTTTGAAGTGGAAAAGAACCGGGCTGCCCTTGAGTGCAGAGAAATGAGCAGCTTGCTTGGTAGTAGCTTCCCGTATTCCCTTGCCTGTCACCATTATCTTCCACAATGATGAGTCTAGCCACCATGCTTTCGAAGGGGAGTTTGCCAACTCTCCTCCAGCACGCCACCTTTCTGAATGGAATAGAGCTCGCTCTCTCTGCATTCGCGATCTATCTCTGCTGCAATATTGCAGCAGACTGGGTCAGCTATGAATGGAAACGCAAGGCACATGGTTGTGGCAAGATCCCTTGGTACCCTCATCGCGACCCGTTCTTCGGCTTCGATCTTGTTCTAGGTATGGCCAAGGCACTGCGCAATGACTACTTCCTTGTCTGGCTCAACAAAATCCATGAGAACCTGCCAAAGACCTTCGTAGTGAACTTCGTTGGCACCCGGTTCATCTACACCATCGAGCCTGAGAATATGAAGAGTATGTCTGCCATCAACTGGCAGGACTTTGCCGTTGGCCCAATGCGGCGCAATAACAAGGCGACTGCTCCATTTGCGGACAAAGGCGTCAACACTGTTGACGGACATGAGTGGGAATTCAGCCGATTTCTGATTAAACCATTCTTCAAGCCGGAAACCTTCAGAGATACCACTCGTCTGGCCATCCATGTTGACCGAGTTCTGGAACTATTGCCAGCGGAGGGCGAAACAGTCAATATCCAGCCACTCATTCAACGTTGGGTAAGCCCCCTCCTCTCTGCTGCCGCGAGGACACATGTCTGACCCCGTGATCGAAAGTTCCTTGACGTGACCACTGAGTCTCTCTTTGGGGAGTCAATCGAGTCTCTGGTATATCCGGAGAGAGCCCCCATATGCTGGGCCATGGTGGACGTTCTTCGAGGTCTTCGACTGCGGCTTCAATGGTACAAGTACATCTGGCTCTTCCGCCACCAGGCATGGCTCGACGCCGTGGCTGTGGTCCACAAATACCTGAATGCGCATATTGACCGAACGTACAAAGAGCTCGACGAATATAAGTGCCAAGGAAAAGACCCGGAGACGGCTGACCGCAAGGACCTGCTATGGTATATGGCGAGCAATCATCTGCTAGACAAGGAAGCCCTCCGATCCCAGATCTGCTTGATCTTTGTGCCAAATAACGATACGACCTCCATCTTCATTAGCCATATCCTATGGAATCTTGCTCGTCATCCAGAGATATATGAACAATGTCGCCAGGAGGTACTCGCGGTTGGCGACGCGGAGTTGACATTCTCGGTACTGCGAAACATGAAATATCTCATCGCCATCCTCAATGAGAGTGCGTATCTTGTTTCTCTTTCCTTTTCTATTAGTCGTGACCCAGGGGCTGACATATAGGAAAGCGCATCGCCTCTTCCCCAACGGCGTGACTCAGGTGCGGAAATGCATCCGAGATACGACATTGCCCGTGGGTGGAGGCCCTGATGGCAAGCAACCGATTTTTGTCCGTAAGGGGGATGTCATCCAGGTCAACAAGAATGTCATCCATCGTGACCGTGATATCTGGGGCCCCGATGCAGAGGACTTCCGGCCCGAACGATGGGAGAATCTGCGGCCCTACTGGAACTTTGTTCCCTTTGGAGGAGGGCCGCGTCGTTGTCCGGCTCAAATGTTGGTGACAGCAGAAGCCAGTTATTTCCTGGCCCGACTGATGCGCGTCTATAAACGAATTGAAGCCAGAGATCCAAATCCCTATGTCGGAGTGATGCGTGTGGGACCTTCAAATAAAACTGGCGTGCAAATCGCGCTGTTCAAGGAGTGAGAGAGGAGACCCCTAGATACTCGCGTTGTAGATAGGTTTTCCGTAATTATGCTCTTGCAGCAACACGATGCCTTTGACTAGTTGTGTTCATGAAATCATATGAAGAACAGAAGTACCTGCATTAACTAGAGCACCAGTGATGGCCTGGCTGGATTCACCTTGACTAAGCAACAAGTAACGAATCCACAGCATTATCTATAAGTACATACATTTAGTCAACTTTGACGATTTCAAACAAGTCGCGAATCGCCTACGCGTCACTGCAAGCAATGTCCGCCATGCTGGGGCATCATCCCGGACAAGTCCATGCTTTTCAACGCTCCCCCAGGCCATCTGTTAAATCCCGCTGAGAAGGACTTGCCCGTTGTGGTGTTCGCGATAATCCCCAAGAGCCCTCTTACTGGGCTTGCTGTGCTGCATAATCAAGGCATTGTTCACCCAGGTATCTGCCCTGCTGTTCACTTGCAGTAAGCAAGGGACGACAACTTTCTCTTCGTAGATACAAAACATGCAATGATTTGGTTAGCTGGCATAAAAATGAGTGGAGAACAGCATGCTGTACATTCATCGGGGCTGCAAATATATGTTGAAGTTCTCAATGTAGTCTCATGCTTGGTCCGTGGCAAGAAATGCGAATGCCTTATATAATTGACTCCTAAGAGAACTAGTCACTATAAATAAGCTATATGGCGCTTCTCTCTAGTGCCTAACCATGACCACCAAAGGAATCAGGATCAAAACCGCTGGCCTGGGCCATAATGCGGTCGGCTTCTTCTCGACTGCGAACGTTGCCACCGTGCCACGAAACGAATCCGTCTGGTCGAACGAGAACTAGAGAAGCCCCCCAAACCTCATGAGCATGCACTTCCCCTGGTAACTCAACAGTGTCAAGGGGCAGGGATCCCTTTCGAGCCGACTCTCTCAGCTGCTCAATCGACGTGGCCAATTCTTTACTCTCTGGAAACGCAACGAGCGTGAAGCCGTCACCAAAAAGATGGGAAACAGGCGTCCCGGTCGTCAAATACACATGAGGAGCTCGGTAACCCGGCATGGTGCTTGGTGTGTACTTTCTGGGATGAAATTCTGGCGGGGAAAGCTCGGCTTCAAGAGGACTAGGAACACATAGACCAGAAGCATAGCGGTATCCCATCTCCACCCCGATACTCTGGTTATGGCCGTCATGTGTTTGGAGATATGAATGCATGGCTGCTCGCATTTGAGCGCCGGCCTCACTGTCTGACTCGATCACGTCAGCGTCGAGACCTAGTGAGGCAGACATCTTCATCAAGTTTCCCATGTGTACTTTCGACCACTGCAGTGCTAGTTCTCCCACAGGCCGGCGCTCTTGCTCATAGGAGAGAAGCGTCGCAGGTCCAGCCCACCCTTGTATCACGGCCGCCAGCTTCCAGCCGATGTCGTAACCATCTGCAATACCAGTATTCATTCCGTAGCCGCCCGTTGGTACAGTCTGGTGACATGCGTCTCCCGCGATGAATATATGGCGCCTCGGCCCTGCGTAAGAACGCGCAAGTGCGACGCTTGGCGTCCATGTCGAGCGGACAAGGACCTCGTCAATCTTGATCGGGAAAGGTCGGCCACTCATCCCACCCAGAAGATCATAGACGATCTCCTCGGACGTGAGCTGTGTATGATCCACGTCGGGCCGCATGAAACGATGAACCGTCCAGGTGTCGACCTCGTCCTGTGCGATGACGGCTCCCTTGATGGACCCGCCATCACTCGCAGAATTGGGGAAAAACAAGTGCCAAAACTGACCTTGCTTTTGGATACGTGAGAGATCTTTGGACTTGAAATGCACGAGGACCGCGTACCCATGACTAATGCTTTGTTAATTATTGGTTCTTCCGGAACTTGCGTGTCGAATCGGTAGGCAGGTCAGCACTTACATCGGGCCCCCTTCCAAGGGAATATCCAGACTCTTGCGTATAGCACTGTGGGCGCCATCGCATCCGACTACAAAGTCCGCAGTGACGCTCCACTCTTCCCCTGTCTCCGGATGGATGGCGTCCACTTGCGCTCCAGGGTCGAGTTCGCGCGCCCCGGTAACCTTCCACCCAGCACGGAAATCAATAAGCGGATTCTCCATCCCAAGCCCCTTAAGCCACGCCTCAAAGATCTCCTGGGAAACACGTAACCACGGTTCCGACGGCATGCTCCCATCATTCTGCTCCTTAATCCTTCTCTGGTACTCGTCCGGACTCGGCAGATGCCATGCGGTGATTGCTTTCTGGGCATGTAGCCCGCTCGAAAAGAGACATGTGAAGGGGTAGTGCGAGGGCACAGCGACCTTTCGCAGTGCCTCTGCAATACCTAGTCTCTGGTATATTTCCACCGAGCGAGCATTCGTGAGGTCCATCTTTGGCCACTTGGTCGTTGTCAGGTTGCGCTCGAGAATCACACTGCGCACGCCGTACTTGGCTAGTGTCGTGGCCGTGATGAGGCCAACGGGGCCGCCGCCCACGATGAGGACAGTCCCTGGACCGAGAGTCTCGGTAGGCATGTCTCTTTCTGGTGAATGGAATGGGTATTTGGGGAATGAGCTATCAGAGATCCCACCCTGCCATGTCTGGCTTAAATGGTTCTGTGCATTTTTCTTGTCGATTGATTGCTTAGAAGACGGCTGTTGTCTGTCTGCTCTTCTCCGGCCCGGAATATTCATGCGCGCTGCCCCGTTTGTCCCCGGGCCTTGACATTGATCCACTATGCCCGGAAAATACGCCTATTGGGCTTCAGTTACACTATGGCTGATCCTAGATATAGTTCTTCCTCATAGATTTGATATCTTGTGTACCGGGGACGTACACGAGGGAATAACTCCGCTCGCAAACGCTGGTCTCGTAGAATATCCACCTAAACATTCACACATCCATGAAGAGCATAAATAATAAAATGACCTAATGTCTTACCACCTCATACACAAGCTTTCTTCCCGAAACCTCTCCCCTTTGTAGCAGACCCAAACCCTCCGGTATACCATTCCATCCGCCAACCCTCAACTCCGACTTGAGCGGCCTAACCTCACCCGCATCAATGATCTTCTGAGCGATCTGGAACCAGCTCTTCGCAAACTCCCGGTCCTGCTGGCGCGCATCCCTTTTAAACGGCCTCTTCCACGGAATCGGCTGATTGTACATCGTCAGGCTAAGCACCCAGTTCGGCTTGACACTTCGCCGCGTATGTCCCCGGATGGGGAACGGGTCGAGACTGAGGTAGTGACCGCCGGATGGCCCGATAGCCTCGTAGCAGACAGCCATTGACCGTGTGTCCGTGATGCAGTCGAGGGTGTAGCAGAGAGTGCCGGAAGAGTAATCTCGGATTTGACGCCCGCATGTTGGGGAGTGGTAGTCGAAAGCTGCGATGGCGCCGAGAGATCGGACCAAACTGAAATTATGGGGCGAACAGGTTGCTATCGGGGTGTAGCCAGAGCTACAGAGCAAATGGGTCAATAACGTTCGATTTGCATGCCGATATCACTGTTATCGTATAGGGTTGCCTACCGCGTAAGGATCTGGATCGCAAGCGTCCCGGTTGCCGTTGAACCGCCGTAAACCAGAACATATGGCGACTTGCCAGCCGGCTCAGGCTCCATAGGCAATTGTAAGCAGTGATATAGCGACATGCCTACAGTGGCTAGTCCTACACCCAACTTCGCAGCCTCATTGTAGTCCATATTCTCCGGAATCCTAAACACTAAATCCGCCGGGACAGCAACGTACTCTGCGAATGCACCATTATCCAACCTATTTGGATTATTGCCAAAGACGCATCCGCAGACTCGTTCGCCGATGCTGAAGTTGAGGTTGTTGGCGTCGGAGCCTGTTGCGACGACATCCCCTGCGAAATCGCAGCCCAGAGTTGCGCCGACGGTAGGTGACATTTCGGCTGATTTGGCGTCGAAGGGGTTCAACGCGATGCTTCTGACGCGGACGAGCAGTTCGTCATTCTGGAGGGATGGGAGAGAGCATAGGACTGCGGCGATGCATCCTTCCGGGGTGATTTTCAGAGCGGTTTGTTGGTTTGGAGGGATCATTGTGGCCCGAATCTGGACTAAGGATAATCAAGATTTACAAGTATAGAGGAGCCTAACTGAACCTGGACGTTGATAAAGCTGCCTCCAGCTTGCCTTAGTACACCTACCCCTAGTCGGTCTCTGTGCCTCGCGTGACGGGCATCTCGGAGAATTGCCCCTCGCCCCAACACCAGGATTTCCAAATTTCCCGAGTCCATCCACCCCTTCCGGAGTCCACATATCCACCATGGCCGGGAAAATGGTCGACGATTCGGTGTATTGCCGGGATCCGCAATGGTATTCAAGGGCAAGCCCGCTGGCTGAGCACTCCTCTATGCTGGACATGTATCTGCCTGTGTGCATTCTTTTGCAAAATGGATTTCGTCAGTACTCTAACACAGCCGTCCGATCTAGAGAAGCAGAGGCTGAGAGCCAGTCCCCAAGTCCCCAAATTGTTTGTTCTGATATTACTTGCCCTAGTCGTACTCAAAATTTCCGCCAGGCCCCGGGCAAAAAGAATCACCGACCAGCACGGCAGGAAAATATGTGAACTTCCTGGAGACACCCGCGTGTCCAAGTTCGCCTTCAGGTATTAACTTATCCGATATCCGGTTTAACAGTTGGGGAGGACCCAGCTAAGAAGTGTTCATTAGCCAGCAGCTCTCTGATCACGGCAAAGCTCTCGCCGGGGGCGAGCCGTTCATCATCCGTAATGGCCGAACAAGAGAACTGGTGTTAACCAAGCCAGAGCACATCTATGACTTTTACAAGAGCGATGCTAAGCGTATGCCTCAAACAGCTCCCTTAGAGCAGATAGGGTACTAATACAGGACTCACAGATCATCCTAAGCCCCCCTCTCTGAACATGGGAAAGTACTTTAGCGGGCACGTCGCTCCTTTCCAAGTCCCCTTGGCACCTTACGCTTGTCACTTCGCCGTGGAATACTAACCAGAGTCTCCAGTATCCTCGGTCACGCAGTTGGAGCAATAGCAGGAGAAAGATGGTTGATGATTCGTCGCTACTTCGACCCTGAGTTCTCGTTTCAATCCGCTCGACATGCGATCCCGCAACTCAGCGCGAGCATCAACCGATGGCTTGATGATCTGCCACTACAAGCAACGGCAACGGAGAAAGGGTTTGCACTGGAGCTCAAGAAGCCCTGTCGGTTCTTGCCACTCCGGCTTGCGGCGGAGTTTGTGTATGGGGAGGTCTTTGATGATGAGGTAGCCGTACCTAACCCTACATCCTCCTTCTATTCCGCTTTAGCGTCATCTTTACAATCTCCGGGACATTGACTGATGACCGGCTTGGCTGCCGATAGCTTTTTTCTGCCTTATTGGAACTAAATGTCCTCCACGAAGTTATCCTGCATGATGTGATTGCCAATAAACGACTGGCGACAAGCCTAGGCTGTTGGCTGGACCGCAATGCGGCCAACCGAATACAAGAATTCCGCTGTAGGTGGAGGGAATTCAATCTTAGGATTGTCCAGTCAGCTCGGGAGGGATCGCAGGTGTGTCCTGCCGAGAAGATATATCGCGGTGTTGAAAAGGGTGATTTGAAACAGGAGGAGGTGTGTACAATCCACGCTTAAGGTATACGGTTGCGCTGATGTATCCAGTTTCTGCACACCCTAGACGAGATCCTCTTCGCCAACGTCGACGTCAGCTCCGCGGTCCTCAACACTCTATTCGAGCATCTAGCCGCCAATACAGCTTTCCAACAGAAGCTCCGAGGGGAGATTGGAGTGCATATTCGGAGTCGCACCCATACCCTGGACACCGATACTGACACGAACACTAATACCCACACCGAAAAATATTTCTCAAAACAAGATTCACTCCTGAACTACACTGTGATGGAGGCTATGCGCTTGTCGCCTGCTTTCGGTCAGTCTGTTTTCTTCCCTTTCCTCAGTCAATAACTCCAACTCTCTAATCCAATCCTTATGCCGCAGCGTTCTCTCTCCCCGAGTGCACTGCTGTCCCTAAAATGATTGGGGGGTATCGTGTGCCCGCACGATGCCCTGTCGTGATAGACGCCAAACGCCTGAACGCTGACCCAGCTACCTGGGGCAAAGACAGCGATACGTATCGCCCCGAACGGTTTCGGGATATTACGTCCTCAAAATTGCGATACGGGTTTATGCGGTTTGGTGTTGGGGCGGCGAGTGGACGGTGTCTCGGGAAGCATTTGGCTGATACGGTGTTCAAGTTAACCTTGATGGCTGTCCTTGAACGATACAGTCTCCATTCGGGTCAGGATGAGCCAGAAGTGGAACTGAGATATATGAATCAGGAGGAATGAAATATACCCTATCCCATAGACGGTAAGGGTTTCAGTCCGTCTGTTTCCATTGAGATCAATTTTATTACTGCGAGCTCAATGCACATTTAAGGGGGTGAGAATGTAATTTTCTCCTAGCATTCCCAATGAATCTCATCCAAACCACATATAGCGAGAGACTATTATTAACATATGCAAAGCCGTTGATGAAAACAAAGCCCGCTAACATCAGACACCTTATCTCAGCAAATGCACCATTTGAATTCAGAACCTTACAATCTAGTTCCCGGTAATCGGACTGATTTGGTGGTTACTGCGAAGTCTGCCCATTATTATTGCTTCGGGCACTGGCGCAATCTTAGAGCAAACCATCAGTCAGGGCCAAGTTCAGCAAAGGACCGTCACTGAGGAAAGCAAACGGCGAGTTACTGGTAAATTTTTTGGCAGACAAAGTAAGTGGCCGTTCCGAAAAGGGCGGACCAAAGCCCGTATGCCGCCAGTGCGAGGGTGCACGTAGTCCTGGCGATAGGAGCGATGGCCTCGACTGGCGCAAAAGGGGCTGCGTCGCAGTGGGTGGAACGGGAATTCGTGTGGGATCTTGCTGTGACGATGTTGGAAAGGATTTTTCTGGGAGTAGGGAAGTGCAGTAGTAGTGAGGAGAGGAGAGGCAAGAGAACTGTACATACTGAGCAATATACGTATCCTAGCTTTAATGTTATTGAGCAAATCCAACTTGGAAGCCGAGGACCGAAAACCGATGTCATAGCCACCAACAGTTCCACGCTTATTGAGGTCACACAGCGGAGATTCCAGTGTGATTTGTTTTCGTAATCGGCGAGCTTCATATTGACTATCAACAACTTCTGCCCTTCTGCTACGGCACCTGAAGGACTCTGCACACAGCCCGTAGCAGTCTAAAGCAGGCCCAACAGTCGAAGCTCAGAACAGCTCACGTGGAGTACGTTACGTCCCTGTCCGAAGAAGGGTAAGATTTTACCGCAGAGTACCGTCCTACCTACAATGTCTCTGCGAACGGCAAGCCCCCTCGTCCTACAGTATCCGGCTGGGTGTGTGCTTGGAGCCAGTTGGCAGCTGAATGACGTGAATTGCCCATATATGCTTCTGTTTTGTTCAGTCTTGACTCGGAACGAAGAATATAGAACGGTTTGAACCAATTATATCTGCGGTATCACGTGGACACACAGTCTGATTACATCATGATCCAGTGGCTGACTCACTCTCTCTGGGGGTCCCCGAAGATCGGACGTCCCTCCGCTACCCCGCCATCCGAAGACTTTTCCCTTCATTGATCCCAAAACATACTCCTCCAAGCACAGAGATCGGGAAAACTACGGAATATCCTCACAATGGCTTCCCACAAGTAAGACACAGCTTCTCCGTGTCTGGATATACGCTCAATCTCATGTTTCTCTAGGGTATTGATGCTCGGCGCTGGCTTCGTCACGAGACCGACTCTCGATATTCTTTCCGAGTCGGGCATCCCCGTGACTGTCGGTATGGATATTCTCGGCTTAGGACGCTTCCTGAACAGCTCAATTGACTCCTGTTTCCTGTTTTTCAGCCTGCAGAACCCTCGAATCCGCCAAGTCCCTTTCGGCCGGTGTCAAGAATGCCACCCCCATCTCCCTTGATGTCACCAACGATCAGGCTCTGGACGCTGAGGTCGCGAAGCACGACCTGGTTATCAGCTTGATCCCCTACACCTTCCACGCCACCGTTATCAAGTCTGCCATCCGTCAAAAGAAGCACGTCGTCACCACCAGCTATGTCTCTCCGGCTATGATGGAGCTCGACCAACAGTGCAAGGATGCCGGTATCACCGTTATGAACGAGATCGGTCTGGGTATGTAGCTTTCGGCGACTTGGTCTTCATATCTCACTTGCTAATTGGCTTTGTTATAGATCCCGGCATCGATCATCTCTGTGAGAATCCCCCCACAATATCTGTCGACCGCACGATTGCTGACCCTGTCAGATGCTGTCAAGACCATTGAGGAGGTTCACAAGGAAGGAGGCAAGGTTACCTCGTTCTTGTCCTACTGTGGAGGTCTCCCCGCACCGGAGAGCTCTGGAAACCCTCTGGGATACAAATTCTCTTGGTCTCCCCGCGGCGTTCTCCTGGCGCTGAGAAATGCGGCCAGCTTCTACAAGGATGGCAAGGTCGTCAACGTGTCTGGTCCTGGTAAGAAGCCCAGCGCAACCCCCATCTTTTTGCGTGAGCAAACACTCACAACGAGCTAAACAGACCTCATGGCTACTGCCAAGCCCTACCACATCTATCCCGGTAAGGATCTCCATGTCCGGCATGAAATGAGGACCGTGGCTTCCGCCTGGTGATCATATGTGTAACCGATTTGATATGTAAAACTGACACTCAAGGACCAAGGCTTCGCTACCGTTGCGTATCCCAACAGAGATTCCACCGGTTACAAGGAGCGCTACAACATCCCGGAAGCCCAGACTATCATCAGGTACACTTTGGCTGAATTCCTTGATAGCACAGACTACTAATATGTACATGCAGAGGTACTCTGAGATATGCAGGCTTCCCCGAGTTCGTCAAGGTTCTGGTCGACATGGGCTTCCTGAAGGACGAGGAGCAGAGCTTCCTCAAGGAGCCCATTTCCTGGAAGGAGGCCACGCAAAAGATCCTTGGCGCGTCCTCGTCGGACGAGAAGGCCCTGATCGACGCTATTTCCGCCAAGACTACCTTTGCGAACAACGAGCAGAGAGAGCATCTCTTGGCTGGCCTGAGATGGGTTGGACTCTTCTCGTCGGAGAAGGTAAGACTTGCTATTTAAGCGAAGGGTACCGCTGTTCTTACTAACTTGTATTCCAGATCACCCCCCGCGGAAACCCTCTGGACACCATCTGCGCCACTCTTGAGAAGAAGATGCAGTTTGGCGAGGGCGAGCGTGACATCGTTATGTGAGTCAAGATGTCTTTTCCCAAAGATTCTATGCTAACTTCCAGCAGTCTGCAGCACAAGTTCGAGGTTGAGCTGAAGGACGGCACCAAGCAGACTAGAACCTCGACTCTCGTTGAGTATGGTAGCACGGACCCCAACGGCTACTCGGCCATGGCTAAGCTTGGTAAGTGGTTCTTTGCTCGGTCTGAAGATTGACGATTTTAATTTCTGTGTCTAGTCGGCGTGCCCTGCGCGGTTGCTGTCAAGCAGGTTCTGAACGGAACCATTGCCGAAAAGGGTGTTCTTGCCCCCATGAACAGCAAGATCAACGACCCTCTGATCAAGGAGCTCAAGGAGGTAAGTCTGCTCTTAAAACGCCGCTGCAACTCTAACATACTGATTCATGTCTTTCAGAAGTACGGCATTGCCTGCAAGGAGGAGATTGTCGCCTAAAGCAAACAAAAGCAGTAAATATACCTTGTTGGTTGGTAGACTGAATAGAACTCTTGAGGCGCATGGCTTGTTTGTAAAGAGACGACGAGTGTATATCCTAGACAAATCAGTCGGAACCCTGATTAGGTTAAGCTCCCCGAATCAGGGGAAATTCTGGCTTTGTTGGCATCTGCTACACTGTCACGGGTGACACACCGGATTGAGCTGGTCCAATGACCCCGCCGCCGCCTTCCCCACCACGGAGACCGCGCTGCATTTCGGGCGAAGGGAGCCCCCCATGACTGCCCCCAGTACGTAGTATGACCTGCGACACCTTCGTCCTTAAAGCGCTGTGATCTCCTTCCCTTCCTCCGTAATGTGTCTCAACGCTTCACTCATATCTGCATCGTGTGGGAGCGTGGTGCATATCCATCGCTGGAGATACCCATCGTGACCCTCACCGCTAACAAGAAAAAGAAAGTCAGCGGGTCTGTCTCCAATTTCTTGAGCTGTGCTGGCTCCTCACTTCCTCCACATCAACACGACGCCACTCCCTCTTGAGAGACGCTGGGACGCTCTTGGAACTTCACCATGGTGGAATTCATCCCTCCTCCCGATCCTCACACTCTCCTCCCTCCGCTGTTGGCCTGTCTCCCCACAGCCTTCGTCTCTCCCCGTCCTCCACCCGCGCTCCTTCCCCTCCTCTCCCCCATCCTCCGTCAACGGGTTCAGATTTTCAGCTCGGTCTCCTCGTCACCCGCGGATTCATGGCTTCAGCACCTTTGCTGGGACACTACGAAGGCCGAAAGGCTCCAATCGCTGGTGGACGGCGCCACTTTCGAACCGCACCCGGTATCGGGAGAGATCGAGCTGCCTGGAGAGACACCGATCACATACAAACGGATTGATGATGAGACGCTCCAGTCGCGCATTCTCATTCCCGACTACAGTCTCAAAGTGATTTTTCTCTGGTGCCCAACAGATCAAGAGGGCGGAGGACCGGGGTGGCGAATCGCAGAATTACTTCCTCACGAGGGTCCTTCCGAAGATGATGGAACCTGGTCCATCTCGATCGGGGAGGCAAACGATTATGCTAAGGAGCAGTTATTCCAGGACGCATTGAAGGCCGCGGAGCGGGACGACAAAGTTGCATCTCGTCAGGAACCGGAACATCAGGACGAGGATGATGATGCTGATTACTGGGCGCAATATGATGCCACCCCCGGAAGGACCCCCGCAGTCAAAACCCCCGCGCCCAATCCACAGCAGAACATGTCGGAAGCGACGTACTTTTCGCGGTACGCCGAGGTCCAACCGGCGATGGACAACCATGATCCTGCGGAAGAACAGCCGGAGATCGGACCATCCTCTCTCAACGGAGATATGCTGGCGAACCTCCTTCGACAACAGGTGGATGATCTGAATGGCGACCAGTCAGGAAATTTCAACGCTGCGAACGAGCATACGGCCATGCCGCTGAACCACCCCCGTCCATCGTCCACTTCATCGGCGAGTTCCGAAGCGGTAGCGAGGCTGGAACAAGAGGCGGAGAGCCAGTCCGCTTGTGAAGTAGGCGTCAAGCAACATATTGGATCGAATATCAAGAGTCTGTTCCGACTAGCCAAAGCGACGGGGATTTCCAGGGCAGAATTCCAATCTTTGGTGCGGACGGAGCTGGAGCTGCTGAATGTTTCCGACGAGGATGAGTGACGTTGTTTAGATATCTTTTCGTCCCTTTCATCTGTTCCTTGCATACCGCATTGCATTTGACGAGGTACCAATCATTAGGAGCGTTGGGGGCATTGTCACAGGGTGATTTGGTGAATATCATTTTGCATTATTTTTTATACCTGCATAGTTATATCACGGAATTATATAATTTCTTCGATTCGTCAATTCTTCTCCTAAATGCAGATGAATATTGTGTTAATTCAACATTCTCAGGGAGGTTCCTACTGTATGTATCCGGCTGGCCCTTGTTCCGTTCCGCGTGCGTGTTCCTGAACGGACACGCAAGCCCGCCCCATCGGCAGTTCCCCTCCGACAGCACCTACTTAGTTACTCCTACCTCGTCTCTTCTCACCCTCTTCTTTGTCCGTGGCATCGCTTCTTTCCCTTCGTTTCTTCTTTCTTATAATGCCCCTTTTTTAATTCTAGTAAGCCATTGTCCCGTCTCGAGCCTGTTCGCGTCTAGTCTCTTCGCTGACCCTTTGTTTTTCTCCAAGTCTAGTACAATCATAGGTGGTCTTTTCATCTATCATCGTGACCATGTCTTCCTCTCCTTCTCTCCGGAAGAGAGGCGGTAAAGGGGACACTCCTGTGCCCTCCGAGGTCTCCTCATTTGCTCCTACAGTCCAGGATGTCACCCCCAAACGCTCAGAATGGGACTATCGGCTGGCCATGACCGTTCTGACCGTGCTGGCATTCATCACCCGCTTCTATAAGATCTCCTACCCCAATGAAGTCGTCTTCGACGAAGTCCATTTCGGAAAGGTTAGTGTTGTCTCTATACGCGAGGCACTTGCTGGCAGAATTGGACTGACAATCGTTTTCCTAGTTCGCTTCCTACTACCTGCAACGGACCTACTTTTTCGATGTCCACCCTCCCTTCGGCAAACTTCTCTTCGCCTTTATGGGCTGGTTGGTCGGCTACGACGGCCACTTCTTGTTCGACAACATCGGCGACAACTACATTGAGCACAAGGTCCCTTACGTTGCCCTTCGTGCCATGCCTGCGACCCTCGGCGCCCTGACAATCCCGGTGGTCTTCTTGATCATGTGGGAATCCGGCTACTCGCTCCCCGCGTGCGTTCTCGCCGCTGGTCTGGTCCTTTTCGACAACGCGCATATTGGTGAGGATCGGTTGATCCTCCTGGATGCCACTTTAGTTCTCACCATGGCTTTGAGCATTCTGTGCTACGTCCGTTTCTACAAGTTGCGGCACCAGCCGTTTGGCCGAAAGTGGTGGAAATGGCTCCTTTTGACCGGCGTGTCCCTCAGCTGCGTGATCTCCACCAAGTACGTCGGCGTCTTCACCTTTGTCACTATCGGTGCTGCTGTCCTAGTTGACCTGTGGAACTTGTTGGACATTCGACGCCCGAACGGTGCCTTGAGCATGTTCCAGTGGGGCCAGCACTTTGCCGCCCGCGCCTTTGCTCTGATCATCGTGCCTCTCTTCTTCTACCTGTTCTGGTTCCAGGTCCACTTCGCCATTCTCACCCGTTCTGGCCCCGGAGACGAGTTCATGACCCCAGAATTCCAGGAGACCCTCTCGGACAACGCCCTTTCAGCGCAGTCCATCGGTGTCCAGTATTACGATACGATCACCATCCGCCACAAGGATACCAAGGTGCTCCTCCACAGTCACTGGGAGAAATACCCTCTACGCTACGATGACGGACGTATCTCCAGCCAAGGCCAGCAGGTAACCGGATATCCTTTCAACGACACCAACAACCAATGGCAAATCCTTCCTGGAGTACCTCTCCCGGATGTTGAACCTGAGAGCGGTCATGATGTGCACAATGGCGACATCATTCAGCTCCGTCATGTTGGAACTGATACCATCCTCCTGACGCACGACGTTGCGTCTCCCTACTTCCCGACCAACCAAGAATTCACTACAGTCTCCCAAGAATTGGCCAACGGTGAACGCCACAACGATACACTTTTCGAGCTTAAAATTGAACACGGAAAGACGAAGCAGCCATTTAAGACTCTGTCCAGTCATTTCAAACTGATCCATGTCCCGACCAGGGTCGCTATGTGGACACACACTACCCCCTTACCGGAATGGGCGTTCAAGCAGGCCGAGATCAACGGTAACAAGAATGTTCTGCAGAGCAGCAACCTCTGGTTCGCAGATTCGATTGAGTCGTTGCCCGAGGACAGCCCGAGGAGATTTAAGGAAGAACGCAAGGTCAAGCACCTGTCGTTCCTCCGCAAATACGTGGAGCTTCAGCGGGCCATGTTCTTCCACAACAACGCTCTCACCAGCAGCCATCCATATGCCAGTGAGCCCTTCCAGTGGCCCTTCCTTCTCCGCGGCGTCAGCTTCTGGACCAAGAACGACACTCGGGAGCAGATCTACTTTTTGGGTAACCCCATTGGTTGGTGGATTGCCAGCAGTCTGCTGGCTGTTTTTGCCGGCATCATCGGTGCTGATCAGCTGTCTCTGCGACGTGGCATTGATGCCGTGGAAGAAAGTGAGTACATCCCCAATACCACCATATAACCTGTACTGACGCGTTGGAAGTCTGGGGACTTGGCGCCCGTTCTCGCCTGTATAACAGCACCGCCTTCTTGTTCCTATGCTGGGCTGCCCATTACTTCCCCTTCTGGCTAATGGGCCGCCAGCGTTTCCTGCACCACTATCTTCCCGCCCACGTCGCGTCATGCTTGGTGACCGGTGCTCTGATCGAATTTATCTTCAATATTCAGCCAGTCCAATCTCCCAAGCCTGATGTGGACGACTCGACCGGCAAGTCGAAGGTGTCGTCGGCTCGTCCCCGGCACTTCATTACTGCTGACGAGCGGATGGGGCGCAAGTCCCTGGTAGCCGGCTGGATCGCGTCTCTGGTGATCCTCGGGGCTACGATCTGGGGATTCTGCTTCTACGCTCCCCTCACTTACGGAACTCCTGGCCTTGATGTGGCTGGCGTAAACGCGCGCCGCTGGCTGGGCTATGATCTGCACTTTGCCAAGTAATTGATGTCCAGTACGGCGGGTCTCGTGGAAAGTCTCAACTCATCACTATGTTTTGGGTGTCTTCCCCGTGCAGAGACGTCTTCTTGTAAGATACTTTCCTTTTGGAACTAAACTGTTCTTGTCTTCCTTTTTGCAAAATTTTTTTGGTTCGAGTGTGTTGTCAGGGTGCTTCGTAATGGTAGACTGAAGCGTGCATAGCGATAATAATGAAGCTGTTCCAATTTGTTATTTCTCTTTCATACTCCGTCAGCAGTTCCCTTCAGCGGTCCGGCCATTTCATAACCAGACTGGATCGATTAGTGATCCTGGCACAGAACGATCACTCAGCCATGTCTCACGTGACGCATAGCTTATGTGTGCTGACCAGATTCTGACTGAGCAGTGCTCCAGCCAATCCGAGGCCAGCCTGCGTCATTACGGGTGTTGATGCCGGCAATCTCAGGCAGAACACATTCCCGAAGCGGTATGGCGGAGTGCTGACGGGCATCTTGGTAATCAACCGCATCATTGCCAATGATGCTCTATAAGAAATGACAATGACCTCCTCCACACTCCACGACCTTCGAGAGGAATTTTCTACCACCTTCGCGTGTTCCTCTTGATTCAACTATAAATACCCGGTCATCCGTGTCGATGCGACTCCTTCTGTCCTTTTTCATCGCTATCATTGCAATCTATTTCTCGTTCTATACATCCCACCTGAGAAGTCTACTGGAATTGCTTCCTACTACACTGCGACCACAGTCTCCAACACACACCACGACCACTACCGAGTTTACCCCCAGAATAGTTCCAGTCACAGAAATGGCAGTTCCTCGCGCTATTCGTCAAGTCTTTCTTGCAATTGAGCAAGCCGAAGGCGCCGGCGCTCGCGTGCGCCGTTCCATCGGCACCGCCAAATTGCGCAACTTCAGCCCCTTCCTGATGCTCGATCACTTCACGATCGGCAAGGGCGCCGGATTTCCTGACCACCCGCACCGTGGCCAGGAGACCATCACGTACCTCCTGTCTGGAGGAGTCGACCATGAGGACTTTGCCGGCAACAAGGGCACGATCGGCCCCGGAGACCTGCAGTTCATGACGGCCGGACGCGGCATCATGCACGCCGAGATGCCACATGAGAACCCCGACGGCAGCCCTAATGTCGGCATGCAGCTGTGGGTGGACCTGCCCAAGCAGCTGAAGATGTGCGAGCCGCGCTACCGCGATCTGCGCGCCAGCGAAATCCCCGTCGCCAACGTCGACAACGGCCGCGTCACCGTCAAGGTAATCTCCGGCCAGTCGCACGGAGTTGACTCCGTGCGTGACCTGGCCTACACGCCTGTCTGGCTGCTCGATATCGCCATCCGTCCTGGTGGACGCATCTCTCAGCCGCTGCCGCAGGGATGGAACGGCTTCGCGTATACACTGGCTGGCACGACGGTGTTCGGGTCGAATGACTCGACGCGCATGGTCAAGGAGTTCCACAATGTTGTATTCGAGCAGCCCGGTGACTATATCGAGGCGTCCGTCCCTGATAACGCCGAGTCGGAGTCGCGCTTTATACTTGTTGCGGGCCAGCCGCTCGACCAGAAGGTCGTGCAGTATGGACCGTTTGTCCTGACTAGTCAGGAGGAGGTCTACCAGGCTATGATGGATTATCAGACTGCGTCTAATGGTTTCGAGAAGTCCCGCGGATGGGAGAGCGAAATTGGAAAGAGGATGGCTTGGTAAAGCGGAGTGATTTATCCTTTTGATTTGTCTTGGTAAAATTTTTATGGCTTGTATGATACTCATTCAGCGTTTTTCTATATATCAGATATAGAAAGCAATTGACTTTACATCCTACTATGTGGTCTCAAAATTCTAAGTCACTCGTAGAATGTCATTGTTTCTGCCGGCAGAAACATACCAGTAGAATCATGTCTAGACACGATTGCGGGCGGTAAATGCCGGTCGTACACGTGGTGATAAGCGCTATTGGCATCACCGCCCGCCAATGGTCCGGCACTTCTTCACAGCTGGCATCATGAGAGGCGACAAGTAACCCTCTACCTCGCCATTAGACGATTTGAAATGAATAAAGTGGCAATTTGATTCATCCAGTCTGTTTCTCTATGAAGCTATAAATACCTCCTACCACCCTTCCTTCCAGGCCACCAGCTTCGGACTCTCCGCAGTGAAATTCCCGAGTCACTCTTAGAGACCACAGCAGCCATGGGTCGACAGAATCACATTCTGGCATCATTGCTGGTGTTGGCTTGTACAGGATCGACCGCCTGGGCTAACAAGAAGGCGTTCAACATCAATGACGATCTACTCGCATTCCCTCAGGTACCCCCGTACCCACCGCCTTCCGTACATACTATGAAGCTGACACCCAGATAGTTCCAAGTCCTCTTTCCAGACGAATACATCCTCGAATCGCAGGCTCAGGAACTTCTCCGGTCGCAAGCCGCCTCTCACATCCATGACAGCCATGGCCAACAACAGCCCCTCTCTGACCAGAAGTCGACACAAGTGTACACGGAAGATCCCTCTACCGAACCGCATCCCCCACACGACACCACACCCGATTTGACCTACGAGGAGATGATCCTCGATGACCGGCGTTTCTTCTGCCAAATCCCGCGTGTTGAAACAAACGATAATCGCACGAACGGAAGCGAACACGCCAGCGAAGCAGACGAGAAGCGGGAGCTTGCCCGCGCAACAGACCGCGGCATGGAACTGCTCCGCGAGATGGAGGGCAAATGCATGTACTACGTGTCTGGATGGTGGTCATACTCGTTCTGCTACAAGAAACAAGTGAAGCAGTTCCACGCGCTGCCGTCCGGCAGCGGTATCCCGAATTACCCGCCCATGGAAGACCCGACTACGCTCTCGTTCATCCTAGGCAAATTCCCGAATGCCGAACATGACGACGAGGATGATGCGGAGCCCGAGCGGAGAAAGTCCTCCTCCTCGTCCTCCTCGTCGACCACCGACGTGGCCGAGCTGCAGACCAAGGGCGGCTCCCGGTATCTCGTGCAGCATCTACGCGGCGGAACGCGCTGTGACTTGACGGGCCGGGACCGCAAGATCGAAGTGCAGTTTCATTGTCACCCGCAGTCGACCGACCGCATCGGCTGGATCAAGGAGCTCACGACGTGTTCCTACCTCATGGTGATCTACACGCCGCGGTTGTGCAACGACGTAGCCTTCCAACCGCCGCAGCAGGACGAGGTGCACTCCATCGAGTGTCGCGAGGTTCTGTCGCCCGAACAGGTGCCCGAGTGGGAATCGATGCGGGACTACCACCTCGCACAGCAGTTGGTGGATGCGGCCGCCGCCGCGACGCCCGAGTTCCCAATCGTGGGGGATATTGAGGTCGGGGCGCAGCGGCTGGTAGGCGCCGAGGGCAAGGAGATCGAGAAGGGCCGTGTGGCCTCGGCGTGGGAAGAGAAGGTGGATGTGGTCGCCAAGCGCGAGAATGGCGAGGTGCAATCATTGTCGCGGGAGGAGTTGGAGAAGTTTGACCTTGATCCGAAGAAGATTGAGGACCTGCGTAAGCGTCTCGAGGAGTTGGCTCAGGGAAAAGATTGGACCTTGGAGATGGTTACGGCCAACGGCGAGCGCGGATTACGCGGGATTGTGACTACGGATGATGATAGCGATGAGGAGGACGCGCTAGAGGATGCTCAGAGAGAAGACGATGGTGGTGATGAGGGTACAGCCACGGAGACACCGTCGCAGGAGACGGCGCCCACGCGTGAGACTCCCCCGGCCGACGAAGAGGAGGGCAGTGAGGAGATCTTCAAAGATGAGCTGTGATGGATATTTTGGAGTGATTCTTGTCGTTCGATGTTTTATACCACGTCTTCATAGCAATGTACATGCTTGCATCTTGTCGCGACTGACTGTTGTATACTCTAAAATTAGGCTGGAGAACGTGCAGAAAACGTGACCGCCCTGAAGGAGTGACGATGACCCCATCAACTTCGTCTCTCGAACTTCAACTTCTCTCTCCCTCTTCTCTCGCCCTTCCTGTTTATATCCTCTTTCCCTCCTACTAAATTTCCTCATACACCCCATTGAGGTTCCCCTGGCCAGATCCATCACTCGGCAGCTTCTCCCACTTGGTTCCTTTGCCAAGGCTGTCCGTGTCCTCCACCCAAACCCACTCGCTGACCCCCCCGACCGGGTTCCCCATCCACTCTCTCTCCCAACCTCCGAGTCTACCTAACTACTCCCGTTTGCCAACCTGGGATCGATCCTGCACGGACGGACACGGCATTCTCCTGTCGCCCCAGATCCTATCCCGTCTTCTCTCTCCCTCCTTCGCCCCCTTTTCCCCTCATCCCCTCGCCGACATAAGCTCCAACGGCTAAACCCCCATCCCGGACCTTGGTTGCCAGGTGACGGCGCCCAACATGGGTTTCCTCGGGATATACACGGCCATCTACGATTACCAGCCCCAGGCGCAGGGTGAATTAGAGCTGCGCGAGGGCGATCTCCTCTACATTCTCGAGAAGAGCGCCGAAGACGATTGGTGGAAAGCGAAGAAGAAGGCCGAGCGGGACGATGAAGACGAGCCGGAGGGTCTCGTACCGAACAACTACGTCGACGAGGTAAGATCGATGTACCAGACGTTCCATTGATGCGTGAATGAACAGAGCCGATCTGGTAGATGGGCTTCCCGTGCTTCCGAACCTGTGTTGGGCTCGGCTGCGCCCAGCGACGCCTCAGGGGTAAAGGTGTACGTAGCATGGCTGACTTGACGAATGCTTAGGCCCAACCAGTTCACACCGCGAAAGCGCTCTACGACTACACGCGCCAGACCGACGAGGAAGTCTCCTTCTCCGAAGATGCTGAATTGACCGTGTACGACACCTCCGATCCCGACTGGACCTTGGTCGGCGTCAACTCCGACTATGGCTTCGCCCCCTCCAACTACATCGAGATCGTAGAGGAGAGCTCCCATGCCCCGGCACCGTCGGTCCCGTCTCCTCCACCGGCCGAGCCGTCACCCCCTTCCCTTCCGCAGCGCCCGGCCGCCGTGCCCACGGAAGAACCTAATGGGGCTCCCGCCAGCTCCCCCATTGACACCGTCCAGAATCCGGCCGCTGCAGCCATCGCCGATATCATTCACAAGCAACATGCCGCTGCTCCAGAACCGGAGCCCGCTCGAGCTGTACCGCCGCCCCCGCAGCCGTCCTACGAGCTGGAAGACGATTACCGCCGGGAGCCGTCTCCCCCGCCACCGACACTGCCACGACGACCTCCCTCAGAACATGTTGCTTCGCCCATCAGCGCGGAGTCGCCAGCCTCGCCATCCCTGCCTCCGCGTCCCCAGTTTCCAGGACGGCCGGAAAGAAGTCATGTGAAGGAATCGCCCCCGGACAATCGAGTCGGACAGCCCACACCCCGCTCACCGTCCGGATACCACATCTATAATATCAATGAGATGGTGGAGGTCATGAGCAAGCGAAAGAAGATGCCGACTACTCTCGGAATCAACATCGCCACAGGCACCATCTTCATTTCGCCGGAGCGAGATGGCGACATGCAGGAGTGGACTGCGGACAAGCTGACCAACTATTCACTGGAAGAGAAACATGTGTTTGTCGATCTCGTGCGTCCCAGCAAGAGTGTCGACTTCCATGCTGGCGCCAAGGATACTGCGCGTGAGATCGTCGCTGCGCTTGGGGAGATTTCCGGCGCCTATCGCGCAGAGGGCCTGAAGGAGATCATCGCTGCTGGTTCTGGTGGTGGTGGAGCAAAGAAGAAGGGCCAGGTTCTGTATGATTTCATGGCTCAGGGTGATGATGAGGTCACGGTGGCTGTCGGTGACGAAGTTGTCGTGTTGGATGACACCAAGTCCGAAGAGTGGTGGATGGTCCGGCGTATGAAGAACGGCAAGGAGGGTGTGGTCCCCAGCAGCTATGTCGAGATCACTGGTCTCTTGTCCCCGCCTCCTCCCACCACGCGCATTGAGTCCGGCTTGTCTGCGGTGGAGAGGAACCGACTAGAGGAGGCGCGTCTCGCTAAGGAGGCGTCGCGCAAATCAAGAACGGACTCGATGGAGTCGCGAGGTGTCGAGGTAAGTACTTGGTATGAGACAAGAGCCGGGTCGATTGCTAACAAAAATAGCCCCATCACCAGAAGCGTGAAAGTCGGCACAAGTCAAGTAGGTTCCTCATATAGGGTCTTGAGCCCGTCAACACTGATGCTAACTGAGTTTAGAACCCGATCCGACGAAAACACGGAGCTGGACTGATCGCACCAAGACGTTTACGGTCGAGGCCCAGTTCATCGGTCTTCAGGACGGCAAGATCCATCTGCATAAGATGAATGGCGTCAAGATTGCTGTGCCCATTGCGAAGATGTCCATCGAAGACCTGGAATATGTCGAAAAGATGACCGGCGAATCCCTTGATGAAGATAAGCCTCTCTCCGACATTCGACGCCGCTCCCAGTCTCAGCGTGAGGCTGAAAAACCAAAGAAAGCTGAGAAAGCTGCCGCCGGCGCTTCCTTCCAACAGTCGGACTATGACTGGTTTGATTTCTTCCTCAAGGCGGGTGTTGGTCCTCATCAATGTGAGCGGTATGCTCAGAACTTCGTCAAGGACTCCATGGATGAGAGCATTCTTCCGGACATCACCCCCGAAGTCCTTCGCACTCTTGGACTGAAGGAGGGTGATATTCTGCGAGTTATGCGCTACCTTGACAACCAATATGGCCGGACAGGAGCGAAGTCCAAGTTGCGTAACGTGAGCTTCGGCGGCGAGGAGGTCATTGGTAATGGCGAGGATGGTGGTCTTTTTGCCGGCCCTGGTGGCATGCTTCGCAACAACACGCGCAAGGGCCGACCTGCCCCTGCTGTTCAGGCGGGTGATGTCGTTGATCCCAAGGCTTTCGAGCAGAAGGATGAATCGAAGCCTGCTGAGCGGAAAGACACCCCACCTCCGTCCGCTGCTGCAGAGAAAACTGTCAAACAGGGCTTCGATGACGATGCATGGGAAGTGAAGCAGCCGCGACAACCGGCTTCGTCCGCTCCGGCGCCGACCTCTTCCCCTCCAGCTACAGCATCACCTGTAACAACCACCCAGCCGCCGGTTCAGAAGCAGCTTACTGGGGCGATGGCAGACCTCTCTCTTCTGACCAACCACCCTCCCCTTCAGCCACAACCTACCCAACCGCCGGCCCCTCAAGTCACGGCAGCTCCCGCGATCCAACCACAGCCAACTGCAGTACCTGTGGCCCAACAGCAACAGCCGCAGCAGACGGGGGCTACTCCTGGGTTCTTCTCCCAGCTGGGACAGCCTGCACAGCAACAGCAGCCTCTGCAAAATCCCGCGCAAGGGTTCAGTCCTCAAGCCACCGGTTTCCAGCAAGCTTCCCGCCAGCGGCCGCAGCCTCCTCCCCAGGCCTTGGGCTCCAACACGTTGCTTCCTCCCCCTCCCCAGCGACCCCTCTCCGCACCCCAGAACTTCCCCCAGCAACCGAGCACGTTTGGCCCGCCTCCTTTGCAGCCTCAGCTTACGGGACTGCCACAAGCTGGTCCTCCGGTGGCTCCGCCTGGACAGAGTCTCGCCGAACTCCACCAGCAGCGCTTCCAGCCGAATCTGCAACCCCAACCCTCCCGGTTCATGCCGCAAGGCCAGTTCCCGAACGGCATGATGCCGCAGCCCACAGGGTTCCAGCCACAGTCTCAATTCGGGATCCAGCAGCAACAGACGGGCTTCCAGGGCCTTGCACCTCAACCTACAGGCTTTGGTGGCTTCCAGCCGCAGCCAATGCAGCCATTGCAGACCGGCATCAACTCTGTCCTCCCCCCGGCCTTGCAGCCTCAGCCTACCGGTATGAATGGCGCCGGTAACATGCCGTACAACGCATCGCCCCCGCCTGTACCCCCGATCCCCCAACAGCCCACCGCAGCGCCTTTGCAACCTCAGAAGACGGGCCCGGCACCGCCAGTCAGATTTGGTGTGAAACCGGATGCTCCGAAGAAGCTTGCCCCGCAACCTACGGGCATGAGGGCAAACCTTGCGCAAGCCAGTAAGTATCATAGCTCCCACTTCAGGAATATCATATCTCTAACATCGCTCTAGCACCTTCGAATCCATTCGGTTTCTGAATCTGACTACCTCTTTTGTATATAACCATGTTTTCTCTGCGGCACATGACCTTTCTTTACTATAAATTATTTACTTTTTATCTTGCTGCTCTCTCGCCCCCTGCCCTCTAACGCTGTAATGCGTACTGGAATCTAATTAGCTCTACTAGTCATGGCCCGTCATATCCTCATCTCATCATTCCACGCAGCGAGTTTTGAAGCAATGCCTCGAGTATCTTGTTTCTGTTGCCGCTTCAGCGAGCTAGACTTCCATTTGTATTGTCTTTTTTGTCCGGTTTCGTTTCGACGCGACGATTTGGAAGCCACATTATCCCAGTCCTTTTGTTTTTGTCGTCTCTAGGATCTTACGTGATTGTGCAAAAGGTTGTTTACTTCCAATGTTTTTGGTACTGGAGTTCCTTCTGCTCGTTTGGGTTGGACTCAGGATCCCTTCTTGCAATTTAAGGTCTTGCATGGTACACAAGTCATGGTATTGTCTTCTAATAAATATATTGTTTGTTTCTCTGCTTTTATAGTAAGAGATCCCTGAGGGAACATACCTAAACAGGAATCGGGAGGTATCACAGAACGAAGACTGAGTAAGTGCCCACGGGGACACCTGATTAATTTGAAAGCTTCCAATTCTATTCCATTCCCATTCCATTCTCATCCATAGATCCTTTCTCCCAATCCCAGGGCAAAAATTGAACAGATCAAAGACAAATATAGACCCGGAATGCGCCAATCGCTGAACATTGCGGCCCATCGATTCCAACGCCGGAGAACCAAGCCGAGCATTCCCTCTTCGGCCACAATAGACAAAATCGATATATAACGTGAAAAAAAAAGACCATAGATATCATGCAAGATCGTAAATCGTAACAAAGTATCCCATCGCGTGGGAACGGTATAAGGTGGGAACAAAGGGATCAGCGCTGCCGGTCTATCACAGAGTGGCGTCCTCCCAGATCCCAAAGACAGGAACATCTTCGGTCAGATAGAGGAGGCTATTTTCCGGGAGAATCACGTCGGAGAGCGGAGTGTTGCCTCGAGGGTCTGAAATGCCCTGGCGATCAAGTTGGCCGCCTGGGATGGTGCCACCCGGTGAGCACCCGACGGGAATTCCGGAGGTGGTTAGGGAAGAGATGGTGGTGTCGTAAGGAAGCGAGGCAATGCCTTCGGCGCCGCAGAGTGCGTCCCAGATGTCGTGATCGGGTTGGGCCGGCGTCGGAGTGGGTTGCAGGGGTTGCGGAGGTTGGAGAACAGGTTGCGGAGGGAGGGAGGCTGTATATTTTTCTGGGGAGAGGGGAGATGGAACGGCTGATTCGGGGCGACGATTCATCCTCGTGGCGTTATTCGTTGGGGACGACTCACTACCAGGGCCGACTTGGCCGAAGAGTTGGTCAACTTGCCTGCTGCGGCGTTCCATCCACTGGCGATTTCGTCGACGGACGTATTCCGCAACCGCACCCCGCAGATATTTAATTATTTGAAAATAGCGACAGGCGTGCGGGTCGTGGGCTGCAAAAAGCTCCAGGAACTTTCCGGCCTTGTCCATGCCTTCTTCCAGAGGGAGGAGGTTGTCGTAGTCAGCAAAGAACGCAGCCCCAAGCACGACGGCCGAATTGAAAACCGAGTTCATCAAGAATGGTAATCGCCGTGGGAGGTTTTTGTATTGGGCCAGCTCATCGATGATATTCAGACCCCGCAACGCGGAATAGACGCACGCATCCGAGAAAAGAGCGACGCGGTTCGACTCCGACAACCCCGTGGACTCGTTCTTGCTCTTCACATACTGCGCAACTCGGTAAATAAGAAATGGCCTGGTCAAGAGAATGATCGACCAATAATATGACCCAAAGACGTGTGCCGCAGCCAAGGTGCCTTCGAGAGTTTTGGTGCCATTCTGCTCAGTCTGCATTTGGAGGAACGCAGGCACATTCCGAACCCAAGCGCGGTGCTGATTAGAAACAGCCTCTGCCACGCTAATAGAGACTACTTGTCTCATGTAGACTTCTGTGAGGATCCTCTCGAAGATACGACATAGCCAAACGACAGTAAGGGACAGCTGCTCCTCGGGCTGTAGACGTTGTTGATCCTCGGCGGGGAACATATCCTGTCGGGGGTCACAGTCGAAATCGGAGGTAGCCGGCGGTCGTCCAAGGGATGCACTGAGAAAGAGGTCCATCATGCGCAGACTCTTCCACACTCGCTCACGAGCCCGTCTCTCGCGCGTGCAAAACAACGCATTTGCTTCCTTCCTATGGATTCCGACCGCGTATGCGGCACGAAGAGCAATGCCCAGGTTCATGAAAGCCCCATTGCGTCGGCAAGCCCCTAACATATACATGGTTATCAATATATATGACTGGATGGTGAATATGCTGGGCGTTTCGGTAAAGGCGGCGAATGCCAGCTGACGCCCACTGAGGAAATATTGTTCGGCCGTAGACTGATCGGTACTCGAAACCTGCGCACCAATGGCAAGGACAAGGTAAAAGATCG
Organism: Aspergillus aff. floccosus IMV 01167; assembly: GCA_001931935.1. Taxonomy (NCBI): domain Eukaryota; kingdom Fungi; phylum Ascomycota; class Eurotiomycetes; order Eurotiales; family Aspergillaceae; genus Aspergillus; species Aspergillus aff. floccosus IMV 01167. The sequence goes on from MSJE01000308.1 coordinate 305,180, forward strand.
AACTGACCGTGTCCTCATCACCCGTTGGATTTTCGACCCAGTTGGCGAGGCGTGGATGGAACTCGTTGAGGTCGAACAGGTCGAGTAACGGGGTGGTCGCGAGGAGGAACTGGCGGGCCAACCGCTGAGCCTCGTCGTTGTTCGGAGGCTTGCTCAAGGTTCGCATCTGGGTGGAGGAGTTACTCTGGAAAGCTTCCAGCATGGAGTGGCGCGAATTATCTTCGGTGAATTCACAGCGGCCGATGGAGGAAGACACAATTCGCCGGACACTTTGCAAAAAGGACAGGCTCGCCGAGTCACCGATGTACATAAATTTTCCTTGGCCATCGCGCAAAAGTCGCGCCACCTTCGGTACCGGAGCCATTCCATCTTTGTCCTCGGCAGCTTCGTGTTCTATCGTCGCACCCTGGTCTTCGAGCGAGTTCAGCAGACGATCCATGGCGGTTTGTCGTTGCGGGGTCGCGACAAGATGTTCGCTGAGAAGCATAGTTTCTTTGGACGCATTGCTTGGTTTGAGTAAACGAGCAGGTTTATCGGAGAAATGGCATTCTGATTCCTTGTGTCGCTGGACGCAAATCGTACACGGTTGTTCGCCGTTGCATTTCTGTTTCCTCCGTTTACAACTGTCGCAGGCTCGTCTGCATCGGAGACGAGCCCCCGGGGCGGTACTAGCTCGGGGCATGATGAAAGGACGAAAAAGGCCGCACAGAGAGAGGAGGAAATTTTGGAGATCGACTATGGAGGTGAAATACTAGGTAAAACAGCTGCTTCAGTACTCCGGACTACGGCCGGAACGCGGGGTCTGGGGGGTCAATGAGTTGACGGTTGGGGGTGGGTTCCAGTCAGACCCCAGGATAGCTATCTGAACGCCGGACGAGGCATCGCGCGAATATATAGAAGAATACAGGAGACGAGAAACGAGTGTGAGGTGGGGTGGGAGTGGTGGTAGAAGAGGAAGCGCAGCAAAAGAGATGTTGATGGAGAGTTCCGTTTCTTTCCCCAGAAAAGACCAACCATCTCCGCGGCTGAATAATCAATCACCTTGACATCCACTCGTCACATTCCGCTACTCCAATAAATATCATCAACACAGTCAGGATATTATTTCAATCGCCCTTACACGAACACTATGTACAGCTATCTTGCTTATTCAGGACGGAAAGACACGATCTTTCCCCAGGTGTCCGCGGTACCCCAAATGCCATGACGGAGACAGGACAATTGCACGATCTGGCTGTGATCAACAAACAGATTCACATCGATCCCAAACTCCCGGATATACCAGTTGTATACCTTCGGATCGGCTGCCTCGAACATGACTCGCTCAGGAGGGAGTTCCTTCATGATCTTGGAGACGACATCCGTCCGCCACGACGTGACGTTCTCCGTAATCCCCTCGGATTCAATCATCAAGCGCTCCACCCCGGCGTTGAGGAACTTGTGGCCCAGGTTCACCAGCTTCCCCGGGTCCGAGGTGCCGATCGCTTCAAGTCCAGAGGCCGGCGTATCCCCACCCGCACCGAACTGGATTCCCAGCTCGGGCTTCGCCTTCAGCTTGTATGAATGGACTTTATCAACTAACCGCAGCCAGTCGTCCTCGGGGAAAGAGAGAAAACCAGAAGACAGCTCAATCACATCGAATCTGCAAGTATGTCAGTCACCAGACAGGCACGAGTGATTCATGCGCCAGGATCGACATACCCTAGATCCTTGCATTTGGTAAGGTACTTGTCAAAGACACTGTTCGGGTCGGGGTGGGTAAGAAGATGCTCCGCCCAGCCTCCCTGTCCATTGCCATGTTGATTAGAGCCATGTACTATGCCCACAAGGGAAGGAACCCTCACCGTCGAGACATATACGCCGTATTCGTGGGCCAGATCGGTCAATTCTCTTAGGGACTTCTCGGGGAATAGGGAGAAAGATCCTGTGCTGGTCAGATGCGCTGGAACCGACAAAACGCGCTCTCACTTACCTCCAGCGAACTTGAGTCCATCGACATGGGTTCCCATCCTGCAGAGTGTTATTGACGCCTTTCGTCTCGATGGACCTCCCCCAACTTACGTCTCCAACACATCAGCGAGATATCGCTTTCCCATTACCTACGACAAAACACTCTAGTTAGGCTTCGTGCCGTCCAATCGACCACCAACTCGCTCGGCTGAACCCAGCTTACCGAATAGTATGGTCCTCTGATCTCAGTCACCCCCTTACTTCGGGGTTTGGAAGGTCTGGGGTTCGATCGGGCAAATCCAAACCCATTCTCCTTGTCCTCAAGTAAGGTGACTTCCTTCTTCGTGGGGGCAGTCGTCGACAGTCCCCTCGTCAGTCCGGCCGACGCTGTGACTGAAGGGCCCTGTCGTGCTGCAAGGCCGGTGAAACGGCTTGCAGCCGGGACAATGCGCGATGCGGAGAGCATCTTTATCTCGATTTTATAGGCCGATTATATAAATGAAACTTCGAAGACTATGTTCTAATACGAGGCGACACGAGATAAGAACAAAAACAATGGGTAGTTGAAAACTGGTGAAGACTAGTATAAGAATATGTACATGGCGCTGGCTCGGAATCCCTTGTGCGATGTGGTATGAGGCGCCTGACGTAGAACTTATCTCACTCGTGGAGCATGAGAGGGATAGCCACGAATGATATAAAGCTGCTATCTGGTTTGGATGTAAGTGTGGTGGGTGTTGGCATGACGTCATGCTCAACGAAGGACTATTGCGATTGTAGACTGAACGAGGTCACCGTGGCTGCTGCTTAATGGCATGGAGCGAACTGTTGAGGTGGACTGGCGGAGCAGAAGAGCTTCCGTCTAGAGTGTAGAATACTCGGTGGTTGAAAGGAAGAGTCGTCTGCAACGATGCTGGGCATTGTCGATCATTTCGTAGATCCGGACACTCCCATTCGGGAAAGATGATGTTCCGCTTACAAACCCATGCACAACGCCTACTCAAGCCTCTATGGGAAACTAATATGGAATTTGTCCGAGTTTCCGAGTCGGCATTTGCAAACTCCGTGTCCGATCGGACAAACGGTATCAAAACAGATCGATACGCCGTCAGATAACACTGACACCCATGGTTCTCCTTCCGGTCCACCCTCAGGAGTATCGTTCGGTCTTCTAAGAATTTGGTAGTTGATCCGGTTCAAGTTGTGGTAAGAGGTGAGACAAGTACGTGTCGGAGGAGGGACTAGCTAATGCCAAGCCAGTGCTAAGGTAGGGCAGAAAAGGGGGCAAAGAGACTTATCACATGGGATAAATTGTTGGGTCTTCTTGGGCAAGGGAAAAGTGACCTCTTTAACGCAAGAGGACCAATGCCATACCGGGGAAGTGGTTGACAATATAGATCTCCAAGGGGTCTACGGAGTGACGAAGGTGCTGAGTATGTATATGTCCTCTGGAGAATGAAATGGTTCATAAAAAGCAAGATGAATTAATGTCAAGCATAAAAGACGCAAGTGGGGAAGCAGATGCACTATGCCTCATTTGGATTAGGGGCAAACAACAGGGCTGAGGATTTTCCACGGTTTTCCTCCATTCTGGAACCTCACCGATGTTCGTGACCAGCCATGAGGTCATCATTCTCTGCATTATTCCGACTGCTCAGTGAATTGCATGTCTTGATTCAGGTGCAACAAACAGCGACGCAGGCGAGCTGTTATTATTCCATGACAGATGGACACTAACCACCGACACGACACATCAGAGATCCCATGACCCTGTCTACAATATACTCCAAAGAGTAATCGTCCGCCTGCCCACTTGCCTGGACCGGAGATCGTGGACGAATATAAATCGAAGATTGCGCTTATGGTTCGGACCCCCACCAAGGCTGAACACGGATGGATGGATAACACCGAACCGGATCTTTGTACTGATTTCTTCCGGGATCCGATGACTCCGTCGGTTTGCTGGCTGGAGCGTTGCTGATCTCGTGTCCTCTCCGTACGGATTCTGTTACTGGGAGGTAACGACCTCAGGAACTGATGCCCAATGATGCTTATATCAGTGAATCTATTCTTTAAGAAGTCAGGCTGCACCAGGACATGTGTCTATGCTACAAACTACTCTAGGGGTCATCTCGAAGCTTCGTTGTTTCTAGTGGATGGATTGAAGAAATTCCCATTTGGAAATCATATGCACATGTCTCGAAGTGTACTTAGCTAGGTATTCTATCATACGTCAAAATACACTATCTCAGGAACGAACCCCGGTAGTACCTCATCAATAATCACTGGAAACAAAGCCAATGCTGTACTCGTTATTATTACGTCCTCCCAAACTCTGCAAATAAGTATCAATAAATATCCGGATGGTCCCACGCCTCCCAGCATTCCCGTGCTGTGGCAAGCTTGCATCCGCGATTGACCTCCCACTGACGATTATCATACCTACCTACTCTCTTTTCTCTTGCCACTTCCGCGGTTCCTTTTGTTAGCTATATTCCTGCTCATGAGGTCTATCCATACCTATTTCTTTCATATCTAGCTCTGACCTCGACGTCGCCGTTTGCTTCCTACGCCTCTGGCAACCCTCACCGCCATGGGAGTTGGCGCGATCCTGGAACCGTTAGTCGTCATCGTGCTTCTTTTCGGAGGCACTTGGATCAACCGAACAACTGGTCCCTTTTCTGCTACACGATCAGCTCGTCGCCGGTCCGGCCCAGTTCACCTATCGCGTGACCCTTCTCCCGACTCTGTCGAATCCGGTCTTCAAACCCCCACCGTCAAAGATGGACTGCTGAATCGTCGTGCGATATCCCCCTCTCTGCTGCAGCTGGAACAGGAGCCCAGTAAATGGCGTAAGAGGACTATCGGCCTCCTCCGCTGGACCACCGATGTGACATCTCCAAACACCGCGATTTTCCAGGACCGTCTCCTCAGCCGCCTACTGCGCAAGTTTCCCTTTCTCGTTGAATGCTGGTATTGGGCGTTGGTATACTGGGTACGCTGATCGATATTCATACCCTATTGTCTTGAGTCCGTATCCGGAACTAACATTTTGCAGACGTATCAACTCGGACGAGCATTCACGGCCGTTACACTCCAAGAAGGAACCGTCGATGTAGCAAGGAAACATGCCCTACAGCTGATTCGGATCGAGAAGGCTATCGGAATCTTCTGGGAAGTCCCGATCCAGCAATTCTTCCTGCGCCATGAGACTCTCATGACCTGGACCAACTGGATCTACTCCTTCATTCACATCCCTGGCACCATTGCGTTCCTCGTCTGGCTGTACTTCTACACCATCACACGCAACCGGTTCGATGAGTCTCAGCCAGGCAAACCTCGCGGCGTCGTGAGCGGATCCCCAGCCGGGCCACACCTCTACCAAGCTCGCAGACGGACGCTGGCGGTGTGCAACCTTCTCGCGTTCGTCGTCTTCACCCTATGGCCGTGTATGCCGCCCCGGCTATTGAGCGACAAGAACGTCGAAGGGCCAGATGGGGAACTCGGACGCAGCTATGGTTTTGTAGACACTGTGCATGGAGTCAATGGCGCAGGGAGCGTTTGGACAGAAAACCGATTCTGTAACCAATACGGTAAGTTGCATTCTCCTACTAGTGCCTTTGCCAGCTAATGTATGCTCAGCCGCGATGCCCTCCCTGCATTTTGGGTACTCCCTGATGATTGGTTTGACTATCATGACGATTCCCCTGCCCCCGCAGCATCGACGTGCGATCACGAAGCCCCGCTGGCTACCGTGCTACTTCGGGAGGAGAATGCCGTCGTGGCGTCGCATGATCTGTCTGGTCGTGGGATTCGCTTATCCATTTGTTATTTTGGCGGCGATTGTGGCGACGGCCAATCACTTCATCCTCGATGCGGTGGCTGGGGCTGTGGTATGCGCTGTCGGATGGTGGTCGAACGGCGTTTTGCTCAATCTGTTGCCAGTGGAGGACTACTTCCTGTGGGCTGTGCGGATACACAAGCCGGAACCGACAGCGACTGAAGTCGACGATATTGAGGGATGGGTGGACGACAATACTCCTGAGCATAGTGCCCTTCCGGAGTAAGTGGGATTGGTCTTTTCTTTTGGTTCTGGTAGATTTGGCTCGTTGGTTAAGTATAATGCTATAATGCATGTAATATAGCAACCAAAACATATTCATAGTTTCATCTTCAGATTGAATAGAAAGTGGAGGTATAAGATGTGTGTACTAGCATCGTCTGCATATCATCGAAGGTCCAGAGTACACGATATATATCTCTCAGTGTAATTCATTCCACCCCTCTCAACCCAGATTATCTCTGGTATCTAGCCAAATATATAGAAGAGAACATGCCGATTCTAATCCTCAGTGTCATCTCATAGCATTGGAGAAGGCCGAGTTGAAATACTTGGGGATGGTGGTGATGGTGTGACCTCCGCGATTCGTCGACCCTATTATTAACCACCACCTCCAACTTTCGTCCTTCTCTCTCTTCTTAACGCTCCCCCAACCTCTACCAACAACTTTGAGCCCGTAATTCCCCAGCCCACATGCTCTTCTCTAGATCATTGCAATCGCAAAGTAACCCTCGCGCATAGTAGTTCGTCCAGTTCCGTGCGGTACTACCGACTCTGTGAGAGTGATTGGATACCAGGTCAGTTCTTCTCTGGGTACGCTGGACAGTCATTCTAAACTCTCACCAGGCATCGCCTCTCAGAGCCAGTGGACTCGTGGTGTCTGATCTTGCAGACGGTCACTGCTTGTCAGCCAGCCACTGCAATTGACGACGGTCTGAGGACTGTCGGGTGTGCTAGTCGCGCGTGTTCATCCCAACCCCTATCGGTGCTGTCATCATCATAGTCGCCCTTCTACCGCTCTTTACGGGCCTTTGGAGGCTTTGACACCTCCTGGAATCCTTTCACCGACGTCGAGCTGTACGTGGGTAGTCTGTGTGATCCCCGCGAGCACGGACGTGTCCCTAGTCTCTGCTGCGGTCGCGCCTCTTCCGCATTGAGCGCTTTGAAGGGTACGTCTACGACAGCCATCGGAGCGAATTGCTCGAGAAATTACTTCAGAAACAAAGTCGACGCGCTACGTGAGTTTGCGAGTGAATCCCCCATCCAACGGGTGCAGGGAGTGAGTGCCGTTGGCCGTTGCGTCATTTGCGGGTTGGCGTCGCTTTCCCCCCCCCAAAAGGTGAATGCACGCGTTGTTCGACCGTCTTCCCGCCTCCCGTCGCGACCTTCTCCACCACCTCACTTTCTCCCACTCCCAACACAACCCCAATCTCCGTCACGTCCATCCACCCCCCATTGACCGGACGTTTTTCTAGATCTGTCATCTTCGTCTGGACGCTTCGCTCGTCTAATTCTCCCTGAGTCCCGCTGTGTATCACACCATGGCCGACGAGACCCCTGCTACTGCGGCGCCCGAAGCCGCTGAGCCTTCTCTTACTCCTGGTGAGGCCAAGCCCACTGAGGACTCCGCCCCGGAGGCCCCCAAGGAGAAGGAGGGAACCAATGGCTCGGAGGAGAAGCCATCAGGTAAGCACTGCAGAATTTGTTCATCCCTTCCGCGACTCTCCCGTGCACGGCGCAAAGAGGGACCCCGATGGGGTGTCGTGTGTCGCTCCTCTCCAATGGCGCGCGCTAACATCTCGTGATGTTTTCGACACAGACAACGTGACCACTTCCGAGGACAAGAAAGAAGAAGTTGGACCCGCGTCCGAGAAGGCTGACGCGCCCGCGAAGTCAACCGACGCGAAGGAGTCCGGGGCTGCGACCGCCCCTGCGGAAGCGGAAGCTGCGCCAGAGCCGGAGGCCAACGGAACACCCGCGTCGGCGAAGAAGTCCAGCAGCTCGAAGCGCAAGTCCACTGGCGGATCCGGATCCAAGCTCAGTCGCAAGAAATCGCAGACCCGTATCACGCATCTGCACGCGAAGCCCGGCGAGTACTACCTCGCACGACTCCGCAGTTTCCCTCCCTGGCCGTCGATCATCTGCGATGAGGAAATCCTTCCTCAGTCCCTCTTGACCACGCGTCCCGTGTCGGCCGCTCGTCCCGATGGATCCTACCGCGACGACTATGCGGACGATGGGAAGCGCGCACATGAACGCACCTTCCCCGTGATGTTTTTCCAGACCAATGAATTGTGAGTTGCTCGTTTCGTCTCGTCTGAAGCTCGGTTTACTAACGTGGACAGCGCTTGGATCCCTAACACCGATCTGACCCCTATCGATGCCGCTGCTTGCAAGGAGGTTTCCCCCAAGAACAAGGGCAAACTTCTCTTGGCCGCTTACGCTGTGGCCGCCGAAGGCCATGATCTTCAGTACTTCAAAGAACTTCTCGCAGACCACCAGCGTGCGCTGGAGCAGGAGGAGGAAGAGCGGGAAGCCCAGGCCGCTGCAAAGGCCGCCGCCAAGGCCGAAAAGGATGCGAAGAAGAATAAGAGAAAGAGTATGGAGATCGCGGATGATGAGGACGTGGACATGGAGGATGCCGATACTGCCAAGAAGTCCAAGAGTTCGAAGAAGCGGAAGAAGGACGCGGAAGACGAGGACGAGAAGGTGCGCTTCCTGCATCTGATTATTGTCGGGTCGAACTAGCTAACATTCAACTTACACAGCCCGCGAAGACTCCCAAGACCGGAACTAAGCTGAAGTTGACCACCCCCAAGACTCCTGCCAGCGAGAAGAAGACCCCTGCCTCCAAGGCAAAGCAATCGGCCTCGACCAAGAAGTCCAACAAGGGTGCCGCCAGCGATGAGGGTGAGGAGGGTACTCCCGCGGAGGTCAAGGAGCCGGCCAAGCAGGTCAGCCAGGAGGAAGCCAAGGTCAAGAAGGAGAAAGAAAGTATGTGATGAGCTCTCTTTCGTGGCGTTGAAAAGTCGAGTGGGTCGCTAACATGACGCGAATAGTTCTTTTTGTCCGCCACAAGCTCCAGAAGGGTTTCATTTCCCGCGACCAACCTCCGAAAGAAGAGGAAATGACCACAATGGACACCTACTTCACCAAGTTGGAGAAACACAGCGAGCTCGAAGTTTCCATCATCCGGAGCACCAAGATCAACAAGGTTCTGAAGATGATCGTCAAACTCAGCTCTATCCCTCGCGACGAGGAATTCCAGTTCCGACAACGGGCCATCACCCTCCTTTCCAAGTGGAAGAGCGTTCTCGATGCAGAAGCTCCCGCAGAGGATAAGGGCGACAAGCTGAAAGCCAACGGCCTTCAGAAGGAAGAAAGCGTGGACACTCCCGCCCCCGCCGAACTCGAAGGCGAGAAGGAGGAGGAGTCTAAGACGGCCGCCTCCGCCGAACCTCAGGATGAGAAAATGACTGATGCTGATGCCGCGGAACCCGCCAAGGAGGACGCTGAGAAGACTGCGCCCAAGACGGAAGCGCCTGCAGCAGCAGAGAAACCGGTCGAGGAGAAGACCTCTGATGAGAAGCCTGCTGAAGAGAAGGCGGCAGAGGCTACTGCTTAAGTGCCATCCAACATGACAATGCGGTTGTTTTGCTGTGAAAGCGCTTGCTATTACTCCATCTTTGTCTAGCATGCAGCTAATTGGGCACGTTTGCTTCCTTCCTTATTTCCCTTTCCGTTTTGGCATCACTATCAATGAATGACTTTCAGTCTGTTAATAACTACTTGACCGACTTAGGATCCAAGCTGATGGCGCTAAGAATCATGTCACAGAAAAAGTCTTTTGACTATCCATTTATTCCCTGCTAAAATTCTAGCCATCCACTGGATTAGTTTAGCCTTGGGTTGAGACTCCAGAGTTTCGGGGGTCCAATTATGTCTTGATTGTCTTTGGTCTGTTGTATTGTCTGTGTGTTTTCCTCAGGGTTTCTCATGTGTTTGCGTTAGTTCATTGAGAATGTTAGTTACCGACTCTTGGTCGTTGATTCTACGAGAGTTACACTCTAGTACAGTCTCAAGTTCTTGGCCACGCTTATGGTTCCAAGTTCCAAGTGTCCAATAAATTTAATGCATGAGTAGGTGATCTAACAGCTAGCTGCTCATCACCCTGTAGAACACCGGTCCCTATCTATCGATCTATCTATGTATCTTGTGAAAAGAGCTCTATAAGAATGACGTCAATACCCAACCCCATATATTACGTAAAATGCGAACCCAACCGGAATGTACACCTGAGAAACATAATGAAAGCCCAGCGAATGGATGCAAGAGATAGACCGCCCTGATACAAATACAGTGTATATATAGTCGATCCTCTTGGTCGATCGTCTTAGTCGGTATAGCCCCGTAGAAGATATTCGCCCAAACAAAGAACGCAGCCGAATGCAAGAAGTAGAATTCACGCCGGAAGGAGAAAAATATTACGAGGACGCGCCGTACCCCTCTTCCACGGCGATCAGAATTAATACGCAGATGTCATCGACCTTGCCGCCACGGTAGTAGTCGCCTGGGTAGTAGCGCTGGGCTTCTTTGGCGAAGGGCCCGTCGCGGCGGAGGTCCATGCTGGCGAGTTTGGCCTCTCCGGCGATGGTGGCGGCGAGTAAGGCCTGCAGGGTGGAGATCTGGTTTGGATCGGAGGCCGGCTTGCCTTTCGCGTCGGCCTTGGGTTTAGGGAGAAGAGACGCCAGACCGTCCGGAGCAGTCAGCTGGTCCAGGCTGGCGGACGGTTTGATGCCCAGGTCGAGGGTTGCGGTCCAGGCGCCGGTCAGGACCATGCGGCTAGTAATAAGCTTGAGGATATCCTGGTTGTTGAGGTTGTCGAAGACGCCGTCGGTAGCGAGCATGAGGACGTCGCCGTGCTGGAGCTGCAGGTTGGTGACGGCGGCGTCGCGGGGGAAGTCCTCGAGGAAGGCGCCGCCGAAGATGGAGGCCTGGGTGCGCATGCGCGGCGGGATGATGCTGAGCTGGTAGGGCGTGTTGAAACCGTGGGTCTGCGGTATGGAGTAGTGATGCACCGCGGCGAGACGCAGCAGCACCGACCCGGAGTCGCCGAGGTTGGCCAGCTCGACGCGGCCGTCGTCCAAGGCTACGCCCACCGACGCCGTGCTTCCACCGGCACGGATCGACTCGTCCGCGACGACCTGATCGTAGCCGGATTGGAGAATCTGCTTGGGCCGCAATTGCTCCGCCGGAGCGTCCCAATCCAGCGCAGCCTGCGCCATGTAGCCGCACAGGGCGTGCGAAAAGTCCGCCGGGTCGACGCGGGACTCGGCCCAGCCGCCGACCCCGTCTGCGACGGCGAACGCAACCGCCCCTGGGTTGTTCTGGTGACCGACTCGGCTCACGAAGAAAGCATCCTCACCGCTGTCTGGTCTGCGTTTCCGTCGAAGGGCGGGGTCGGCGGTGTCGAGGGCCACCCCAAGGGCACTGTGGAGGTCGGGGTTGAAGTCGTACGCGTTCTTCGCAGGATGGAAGCGTCGGCCTTTACCGGATGACGAGGCAGCGACTCGGTATGAGATCCGAGGCGGAGCGGAGGAACTAAGTGAGCGGGTTGAGTGGAAGGATCTGGCGGACGGAGGTGATGACGACAGGGGATACCGCGGGGATGGTGGAGAGAGGCGTGAGGAGGGAATCGGAGAGGACCGGGGCCATGTCGACGGCGTTGATCGCGAGGCAAACCGGGGTAATTTGTTTCTAGCGACGGATTGTAGGCTACTGCAGGCCGGACTGCAGGCTCTACCGGGGGGGAGCAGCGCGATCATCGGCAACGAACAGGATCGCTAGGGGTGCCGTTCCATGCAAGAAGAGGAAGAGTGGTGCTGGAGCGGGCGTGCAGGGGGGAGATCCCACGCAACCCAGGCAGAATCATGGGGTATCTTAAGGAGAGAGGAGAGGATCTGACGAAAAGAGGTGTGTGTGTGAAAGGGAGAAGAATATGAAGTGGAAGAAATGTGGAGGAGAGCTTATCTGATCAAGGCAATCTTTTGCTTGACCGCCCGCCGTCCCTCTTTCGGTTTTCTTCCTCACTCTCCATCCTCCGCACTCTCCAGCTTCCCCCCCATAACACAGGCATCTGTTCATACGCGGTAGGGTTTCTGACTGAATTAATCGCCACCATCCATTCTTCCGAAACAGTCGCTGTCTCCCCGCAAGGGTGTTGTGGTCGCCCATTATGATGCACCCGTCCAGACAGGCGTACGTGGAGGAGGCGGAGGTAAGACCATTCTTTTGTCTCTTTATCTTCTGTCATGGTCGTTCGCAATTTCTTGATGCTTCTGTTCCAAATCCGTACAAAGATTTAGCTGACTTCTCCCGAACTAGGACACCGATATGGGCATTGACCTTGCCAATATCCGTAAGTCATCAATCCATGCGACCGAACAAACCGCAAGATAGTTTGACTAACCGCGCATGGATACAGCCGTCGACCGCGATTATGAACTTCCGTCCGCCGCCGCAGGCATCCCCTCGGCGAGAGCCTCCGCCATCCTCTCCCAGTTCGAACGGAAGCGACGAGCGGCCGCTATGGCCGTGCCGACAGACGATACCCGTGTGCGCGCGCGTCTGCGAGAGCTCGGCGAACCCATCACTCTCTTCGGGGAGGGTCCCGCAGACCGAAGAGATCGGTTACGGGAGCTCTTGACTGATCTCGCAGAACAGCAGGACGCCGCAGCGGCAGAGGGCGATGTGGACATGCGCGAAGCTACGGCAGAGGCGGAGGAAGGCGAAGAGGGCGAGCAACAAGAGGAATTCTACACAGAAGGCATTCCGGACCTGTTGGAGGCACGGAAAGCAATCGCCCGATTCTCGCTACCCCGCGCAAAGGCGCGCGTGGAGCGGCAGAAAGAAGAGTCAACGATCCCACTACGCACGCATATCAAGCATCGAAAAGCAATTAAGGAAAAGCTTCATAATTTCGACCTCTACGGGTCTCAGATTGCTGGTGACCGTCCAGTCAGCATCTGCCGATTCGCGCCTGACGGGCAGACCATTGCGACTGGTAATTGGGGCGGTGGGATCAGCCTGTTGTCGGTGCCGAACCTGGACGAGAAGTTGTCTCTCAATGCGCATACGGACCGCGTGGGTGGCCTCGCTTGGTTTCCCGGGGCTACGCTTCCTACGTCCAATGTCTCCGAATCCAGCGTAAACCTCGTATCGGGAGGCGGTGAAGGGAACGTGTGTTTGTGGTCACTGGATAAGAAAGAACCTCTAGCGACACTATCTGGTCACAGTGGTCGTGTATGCCGCACGGAATTCCATCCCTCGGGGCGGTATGTCGCATCAGCATCTTACGATACCACATGGCGCTTATGGGACGTGGAAACGTCTGTAGAACTGCTTCTCCAAGAAGGCCATTCGCGAGAGGTTTATACCGTGGCCTTTAATAATGATGGCTCTTTGATGGCCAGTGGTGGCCTGGACAGCATTGGACGGATTTGGGATCTGCGAACAGGTCGTACCGTCATGATATTGGAAGGACATATTCGGGAAATCTTCGGTCTGGACTGGGGGGTGGACGGCTATCGTGTCCTTTCTGGTTCTGGGGATGGATGGGTGAAGTGCTGGGATCTACGCCAAGTCCGGAATATTGGTGGCATTGGCGCACACAAGAGTGTCGTCTCCGATCTCCGATGGTATAAAGGTACCGAGTCGTCGGCGTCCCATCTCCCTTCGACGGAAGGCCAGAACGGCATGGAGGTGGACGGCGCGCCCGCGAACGACCAGCAATCGGCGCCAGTCCAACCCCGGAAATCAGGCACGTTCTTTGTCACTAGCGGGTTTGATAAGAACGTCAATATCTTCAGCGCGGACGACTGGTCGCTGGTGAAGACGCTGAGCGGGCATGCAGGCAATGTTCTGAGTACGGATGTCAGTGATGATGCAAGGTGGATTGCCAGTTGTGGACATGACCGTACGGTGAAGCTGTGGGGTATTGAATAAGGATGAGTGCTCGGCAAAATTGTAGGCTGTCTAACGCTACAACACGATGGCCGTTGCAGCGCTGCCCTTATACTTGGGGGTAGTAGTGCCTGTTCCCTTGTTGAATGGAGAGAGCATTGGATCCAAGCCATCCTACGAGACGATTGCTTAGCACCACGATTATACATAAACTTCATTATGGTCGTCTAACTATCTTAAGAACATCTGTAATATATTAGCTGCAGCATCTTTTTTACTCAGTGCCTGGTACTGGTCTCTATCGCAATCCGAGGACTTTTCGGAGAATGACGTAATTCCCCGGACGGCTGACTCAGAAACTCCGCCTTACCTAAGCGCTCTTTTTAACTAACTAGTTAACTATCACTCCGATAAAGGCGAGAAACACCTTCACTTCCTGAACCCAACACTACATACAGTTTGACAAAATGGCGTCCTCAGTCCGTCCACAGAGACTCGTCCAGCGACTCCCTGGGCCAGCAACCCCTCAGCTGTTGTCCGTGACAGCCCGGCGCTCGCTCCTCCCACGGACACAAACCGCCTGCATTCTATGCCGCTTCTCACAACCCACGCCTGCTCGCTCCCTACACACACAGCCTACGCGGACGCAATTTTCCCGCCGCTTCGCATCTACATCCACCTCCCCAAAAGAAGCCCAAGACCCCGCCGCAGCACCCTCCACGCCCGACATCACAAACTACTACACGATCTTCCCGAAGACACTCCCGGGCGGCCCGCCCCCGGGCTCGCCGTTCGCCATCTCCCTCGGCGACCTGCGCCGCGAGTTCCTCCAGCTGCAGGGCCTCACCCACCCAGACAAGTACCCGGCAGGCGCGGCGAAGCAGCGCGCCGAGGCGCTATCCGCGCGCATCAACGAGGCGTACCGCACGCTGTACGATCCGCTGCTGCGCGCGCAGTACCTGCTCCGCGAGATGCACGGCATCGACGTCACAGCTGAGGACGGCGCGTCGAAGCATGCGCTTGACACCGAGACGCTGATGGAGGTCATGGAGGTGCAGGAGACGATTGAGGAGGTGGGTGCAGATCCGGGCGCGGCGGATACGATTGCACAGCTGAAGAGGGAGAATGATGGCCGCGTGGCGGAGTGTGTGCGGGCGTTGGGAGAGGCCTTTGATCGGGGGGATATTGAGACTGCACGGAGGGAGTGTGTGAAGTTGAGGTTTTGGTATAGTGTTGGCGAGGGGTTGAGGGAGTGGGAGCCCGGGCATACGGAGATCCGGTTGATACATTAGCTTGGTGGTGGTTCTTTACTGTATAGATATGCTCTCCTCTCCGATGTTGAAGTGATGATACCTTGTTGTCTTAAGATAGATACTACTCGATAGAATCATGCTATGAAACACATGTCAAGGTCATTCCACAACTTGAGCAAAGTATGCAATGCAGAGGTCTCGTCTTGAGCATGTCGACAGATGCGTTGGGGTAGCCCTGAAAATTGACTGATGAACATACGTATACCTTCATTATCAGGGTCAGCATAGATCGAAGGCATAATAAAAAAAAGTTATGAAGGTAAGTAAGTATATGCTCACACTCGGACTTGAACCGAGGACCTCGTGATTACTAGTCACACGCTCTACCAACTGAGCTATGCGAGCTGATTGGTTGATATGCGCATCTCTCTAATGCTATATGAACCTGCAGCATAAATTACGCAATGTATGCACAAGTGGGCTCTCTACCTGATCACTTGAAGGTGGTCTACCCATGCACGCACGAAGTAAATTACACAATCGGAAGCAGCGCATCGATAGAAATTCAAAGACAAATCTATTATCAGGTCCATTCCGTACCTTTTATAATCTTATAAAGTAATCAGCACTAAAAGACGATCGCCCATGACCATGTATCAATGCCAGTATATGATGCCCAAACGCCACGCCAACATGCTAACGACGAGAAAACAGCAGGAAAGACATAGCGAAGCAACGTAGACACAAGACATGACCAGTAAGCAGCTTACTCCACTACATCCTCATCCTTCCCAGGATACATGATATCCTTCCGGACGACAGCCCGCACATGATTGACAAACACAAACAGGAAGATGCACACGATGCCAATCGACATGGCGGTGCCCACGCCCTGGACACCGGCGCTCTTGACGGCCGTGCCCAGGTTGATCGTGGCGAGGGTGAAGCCAGTGTTGGGGAAGACCATGGCCCACCAGCTCAGATGGAAGGCCGTCGGCGGGGAGCGCACGACGGCAATGGCGGCGATGCAAAAGAACCACAGGCTCAACGCCCAAAGAAACACACCAACAGCAATAGCCAACAGCTGCAGGATGCGGGCGTCCTCGAAGGCGAACTCGTCGCCAACGAGCTGGAAGTCCCGGGGGAGCCCCTTGGCCATGCCGACGAGGGCCAGCGCCGTGAAAGCCGGCGGACCGACGGCGATGAACATGCCCGGGCGGTGCTCGCGGCACGGCAGGCCGGACTCCATCAGGCGGCCGACGTAGTGTGCGTACATGATCATGCTGATGGAGAAGCCCAGGCCCTGGAAGGTGGTGCCGGCGACGATGATGGGGATGGCAGCGCGGGGCGGCTGCTGCTCGGCGATGACGGAGGCAATGGTGCCGGAGAGCATGACGGGGAAGGCGGGGAGGATCCAGCCCGGCATGGCGGTCTGGAGGCGGTATTTCGGGCCAGAGAAGAGCCAGGAGTATTGGATGACGGCGACGAGGAGGGTGCAGGCACAGTAGATCCAGAAGAGGGCTTCGAGGGCGAGCACGAAGGGGCGTTGTGCGTCTTCGCCGAAGTAGCGGTACAGGCCGGTGATGATGGTGGCGATCGAGAGCCAGAAGGTTGGGAAGAAGATACCCTCTCGCTCGTGCCGGAGGGAGTCGACCAGGCCTCCGTGCAGGATGAACCGGCCGGCCATTGTCGAGCAGACTAGGGCAAAGAAGAGCAGGTTGATCAGGTACACGGCGAGTCCAATCTCCCTCAGGCCGGTGAAGGTGTTTGGCTGACTCCCGAGGAGGAGGGCCAAGCCACCAGCGCTCATTGTGAGAGTATACCAGGCCCAGGTGAAATGACGGATACGTTCACGGATGCCCATGGGACCAGGCTGTTTCTCGAATTCCTGGTCCAGGATGCCAGAGTCGGAGCGGGAGCTCCCTGGAGGGGCAGTGTGCTCAAACATGGTAAATGATTGTATGGATGGAGTGAGAACGATAGTATGGAAGTGAGTATGAATGAAATGGAGTCAGGATGAATGTTGTATGAAGATGATTTTCTGGGTCAGATCTGTTTTGGCGATGTATACACCCCTTATATCAATGGATATGGATCCCACTCAGACCGCAGACCAATAAGGTAAGAAAAAAAATTTATGAATATGAAACGAAAGAACGCAAATCTCATGCAGGCAAGAGCGCTTGAAGCCCAAGAACGATGATATGCAACCCAATGAAACAGATAGAAAATTATTAAAAAGAATGACTGAGGCGAGACACCTGCACAATGGCCAAAACAGGAATGTGTATGGAAGAAAGAGAGAGAAAGAGGGTCCGGTTGAGAGCGGACGCATAATTATAGCCAGGCTCCAACACATGCCCAGCTTCATAGGGCATCACGGTCCCTCGCCGGTCTCCATTCTGCAACCGATAGTCGAGCAAGCACGGAAAGAAAACAACCACCGCCAAGAGCTCGACAATGATAAGCCCCAGCTTGCGAGCACTCTGGACGGTGGTTGGCTCAGAGACGATGATACACCAGGCATGCCTGACGTTCATTGTACCAGATTCGGGCCTCCGAGTCCACCGAGAGTCGGAAGGATTAGGAAACGTTCTGGCCAGGTGCACATCAGGGGTGGTTCCGGCCTGCATTAGATGGCACCAGGGGGGTGGAAAGGGTGATCTGCGGTCGTGACGAGGCAAAGGCCATTACTTAGTTCGTGATAATCATGTTGAACTGAGTTCTGCCAAGAAGATGATGAGTGCGCAGTGCGAGTCTATGATATGCGAGTCTGGGCAGTGGGTCAGAGTGCAGACAGCAACGTCAACAGGAATGTTCCTCCGAAGGTGCCATGCCGTGATGCCAGCATGTCGACATCTACACATGCATGTACATGCATGGAGTTAGATCCCGAAAGGAACGAATATGTTCTCCCCGATGCACGCGGCCGTGATAAGAAAGATAGGGGCGTTGTATCGTATTTAAAATAGAAATGATTCAATAGATCTATATCCAAAAAATAGGAACCCGGCGAGGTTCCATGGAACAAGCCGAACACAACGGCCTTGAGGATCGCCGAAGGCCCAATCCACCACCCTTTTCCCAGCCCCTTTCGGGCCGAGTCTTAGCAGGGCCAAGGCCGCGAAAGAAACAGGGGAAGGCGATGGTTACATAGTCAGGTCGAGAGAAACCTTGTCGGCGCCGCTAAGGAGACGGGTCCCGGCGTGGAACCGACGACTTGCGCACGATTCCGGTCCCGACAGGGTGATGAAATTGCCGATGGGGTATTCGCTCTAACGTGCCCGGCCCTGGCAACTCTGTTTCGCGGATAGATGACGAGCCAAGAAGACGATCGACAACGCATCATCGACGGGAGCTCCGCCGCCAAGCTTTAGCCGGAGGCTGTGATACTGTGAGAAGTCGGACTCAAGCCAGCACGGACGAGGCCATGTCAGGGGTTGAGACGATGATTTGAATTTCTGTCAGTTGGATTAGAGGCTATTCAACTAGCTGCTTGGCTTGGGATTGATCGTGAGAGGAAGGTGATGAGGGCTCAATCAGAGATAAATTGAGTGGCGACATGGATGGAAAGAACTGTAGCATCCTAGACCTTGTCAAGTGGAGCAGACGGGACGGCTTGAAGAGACAAAGAGACAAGGAATCATGCATCGATGCAGAGGACGATAGCAGAGTGTGTTGTTGTGGTGAGGATGAAAGAAAGAAAGGAGAATCAGGGCAAGGCTTGGCACGTGCTACTTATGGCGCCAAACACGATTGATTCCTACTCCGCTGTACATGGTACAACTCTTTTCTGTATTATTTTATTTTGAAAGACAAGAACCGATCATTTCATAGATAGATAGATAGGTAGGTAGGGAGGTAGGTAGATGTCTTGGCTCTGAACAATTGCAAGCAGTCTTGTCCCGCGTTGTCGCAGTGCTTGGATCGACAATCGACTATCTATCTATAGCCCCAACGATGGACCCATGGCAGCGGCTGTGTTTGCCTCTCAACTCTCACGTACGCAATCCCTCGCCTCTTCAGAGCGTTTACCCGCCCCATGTGTTCAGATAAAACAGATGCCTAGTCCCTGTTTTTAGAACATGCTCACAGTGCATCCACCGTGGGGAGGACGAGCCAAAATGTTGACGTCCTGGCGCATCCTCTTCGTGGAGCTTTTTCTTGGAGAATCTCAATTCTTCAACGTCTCCAGTTTACTGTCATACTCCGGAGCAGCTCCCCCAGACACGATCCAAACATCTAAAAATCGGATCCAGTCCGATAGGGGAACTCATCTCCTCCGCCAAGCCAGACGTACCTCCAGCCAAGACCCTGAGAAGATCGCGACTCCGCCAAGCATAACCCCCTCTCATCTGCGCTGCTCAGATGGCTCTCCAGTAGTCGAGGGCTCTAGTTACTTGACTAGGATGTGGAATGCGCAGGTGTACTGCCTCATCTGAATGGGTGGGGTATACCATTATCCGGCCAAGGCCCTTGTTTTGATAGTCGGCGGGCGAATGCATAAACAAGTATAGAGGCTTTGCTACGCCTATGTGTCTAGTGAAGGCACCCCATACGAAATGCCTCTTATGTCTTGGCCGTCGGCGAAGGTCAGCAGCGTGCATGTGAATTTCCGTCGTGGTGCAGCCGGCGGGTTTCAGAGTTATGATCAGTATTTGGTATGCCTCTAGGCTATGATCTCTGGGCATACATAACGGAGCTGCTCGGATATAGCCACTTCACGATCGACATGCTACTGAAGTCGACAGCGAATGGACGCAAAAACACCAAACACACGTCAGAACCAGAATACACCAATCCACACCATACCGTGCTATCTTCTCAATGCTCCGCCAGGCTCACAGCAAGAATACCGCCGGTGAGGCCCAATCACATCAACAAAGATAGTCCAGCGTACGTACCAATGAAGGGTGAGGAAGTATACCCACCAGATGAGGGAAGTATCCCGAAGTCCTGCATGCTATGCCCCGGTCTGCAAGAAACATCCCGGTCAGAAGCATCTGGAACAGTCCGTCCATGCATGTTGATCAAGTCGAACGGAAAGATTCTGCAGAATCCATCTCGATGCGATGTAACCTTGTCGGCTACAGAACGGATAACCCTCGACAGCTTGTATGATCGTCCTACGGGCTCGGCAAATAACCATTCGAGTTGCAATCACGCAGCGAGATTGACACGGACCATGATGAAACCGATTCGGTACGGAAATGAGTAGACAATCATTCTCTTCAATATAGACCCACTCGGGCTATTGCTCCTTTCATACTCCGATTCATGCTACTGCTAGAACTGGGTCCGTTGCAATTTGGATATACGCAGGCGAGGAACGACAATCACAAAGCAACCAGAAGGAAATAATGGAAAAAAGATGCCAAGGAAACTCGAAGCAGAACTAAACTCTCCAGGGAATTCATCACATCATCCGATACACCAAATCAGAAGCCAACTCAGGCGTGACATCCAGCAAGGCACGCATGCCGCGATCAGACGGCTTCACCGGGTACCTCAGAGACGAAAAGTCGCCTTCCATAGGAGGGCAACACTCCGCCAGGTCCCGCACCTTGCAGGCCGCGTAGTGGATGACCAGCTTCCGCAGCTCGTTGTCGCGCAGCTGGGTGGCCGCCGCGGGCGAGATGGGCTCGAGCCGGGTGGTTTTGGTGTACGTGTAGTGGAGGAGGTCGAGCACCATCTTAGCCTTGGTGGTCGTCAGGGATGCGGCCTCGTCATCGTCCGCATTACGGTCCGACGGGCCATCGCCGTCCGGGAAACCCAGGTTAACCAGGTCGCGGTGCAGCTTGCGGAGACACAGCTGCGCGAGCGCAGGGATCAGATAGCGCGCAGCGAAGACGTACAACTTGGCGTGGAAGACGAGATACGGGAGTTCGGCTCGACTCGACTGCGTTGAGAGTACGCTCGGAGGCCGCGTGCTGGAGTATCCTCGCGGGTCGATGTAGTTCAGCGACGCGAACTCGTCCCACATGCTGGTGCCCTTCTCGTGGTGGGAGAAGTGCTGTTTGGCGAAGGAGGTGTCGATGATCGGTCCCATCGAGCGCTCCACTTCCTGGTTGCCATCCTCCTCGCCCTGGTCTGCTGTCTCGGGATCAGGCGTTGTCGTGTCGTTGCCAGACGGGGTCGTACTGCCTGGAGACTCCTCCCAGCCGTCCTCCATTCCCTGAGACGGGCTAGTGGCGGCTTGTTCCGCTGCACTCTCGAAAGGGGATTCCTCGTTCGCTCGCTCGTCCCGTTCTGGAGTATCGTCGCGGGCTTCGCCGTCTCGCAAATTGTCAGGCGGAGGGGTGGTTGGGGGGGTTAGCTTGGTGTTGAGGTCGTCCACCTGCATGTCTTCTTTCTGTTTCTTCTTGTCCTTCTTCTTGCCTTTTTTTCCTTTCGACGGGGCAGCGTCACCAGCCATTTCCCAGGGTTCTACATCCCCATCAGGCGCATCGGTGGCCAGCTGACCACCGCGCTCTTCAGAGACAGGTGCCTCCCCGGTGCGGCTTTCTTCCAGCGCAGCAGACTCATGCGAAATACCATTCCCCTTTACATCCTCACCTCCAACGGCTTTGGGCTCCTCGCGGCTCCGGACCTCATCGACAGCCACATGCCTGTCCGAATCTTTCTCAGCTTCAGCAGACCGCGGCGGCGATGGCAAGTACGCATGATCAGACGGCGACAGGACACTCTCAGCGGTGAAGCATCGCTGGAACGCCGGACGGGTGACGGGTGACACCGGCTCGCGGTCGTCCTGGCGGGCCCCCGGGGGCGGGACGCTGTAGTCGCCGGTGTAGGCATACTCGCAGAAGGCGACAAAGGTCTCGACATCCTCATCTTCGAGCACGGCGGTGTGGTGCTTGGACTCCCGGGTCTGACCGCTGTTCATAAGATGGTCCAGCGGCTTCGAGACATGGCGGGCCAAGCCGGACTGGACGGTCAGCTTGGTATGGCGCGGGCCAACGAGGAAGGTAAATGGCGGTGAGTGTACGATGCTGTATTCCAGAGAGGCATGGTTCGAAGCGTCAGTGGCAACACTGTCGTGGTTGGTATGATTGCAGTATCTAGTAACTTCTTGGGGGGTGGTGACATGGAACAATGCGAAGAGATGTTGTGAGAAAAAAAGGAAATGTGTGCTCACCTGCTATAATCTCGATTCGTCTCCATGGACAGCGATGGGTTCGGTGACTCACTGACCGAAGAGTCGACTAGGGGAAGGATGAGAGAAGAAGGGGAAGAATGCGAAGGAAGACTGCCGGCTGCAGTCATATCCCCCTAACCACCGCCAGATACGCCCTGCGTTAAACCATGACTATATAGCGCCCTTCGCGCCTCACGAGCACATGCGCAATGGGTCACGATGGATAGCCCGGCTACGTGTGCAGCGCTGAGGGGAGTTGGCCGACCACCGAAAATGGCCGGCGGCTTCTCAATTGCCATTTTTGGTCATGGTGATGCTGTCTTATCGCGAGAGAGCCACCGACTACCAGGCCCTAGTCCCCCCTGTGCGTCGCTTTGTTTTCCATTGAGACGACGCAGTCAACGGAATTCTCCACGACATTCCCACCGGCCAGCTCATCCGAGCCACTGCGGGGGTGCGTGAAGAAGTCGGTCTGCGTTTAGTGGCTCGATTGTTGCCCGATGGATCCTCTCCAGCCTCCTGGGAACCCAACGTTGATGGTCGTGTCTTTCGGAGGAGTTGACTCGGTCATGCGGTCTCCACGGTATTTGGGAGCTCTGATCGGTGTAAAATTGAAGCGTAAACTCGGTTGCTGGAAGTGGTTGGGTAGATGTGCCCTAATGTCCCAATTGGGAAATACTGCGCCTTCGTAGACGGTCTCGTTAACGAGAGCTAATCGGGGAAATGTCTATTCATTCAAGTCTATATACAAACCGGAACTCCATCCCAGACTACATTGTCCTTGGCATCTGCCAGCACTAAGTCTAAGTACCAAAGTACCAAACAATTGGGTATCATCAATCATCGAACCACAAGGGCTGTATATCAGAACACCAACGTCCTGAAGCGATCTCTCTTCCAACCCACACAATCCTCTAGTAGGACGGGATGAGGCCAGAGACAAGGCCAAACGGCGGGAGTCACCCTTCACGCACGACAACCGGAGCGACGACTCGAGCGATCGCGGCCCCAGTAATGCCCCGGACGGTTGTCGCAGGGGGCATGAAACATATCGAACAGGAAGACCCGGCGACCCATCAGGCGACCTTCCGACCAACGTTGCCAATTCCACGGCCCACCACACTGACAACCACGTCGCCGCGGTCGTTTTCATCCGCCGCATCCCTCAACCCCCAGCCAGGCGCACCAAACTTGGTTAGATCCCGCGCCAACTGGATCACACTCTCATCGGCGATGACATCGCGGCCCATCTGAATACGACCGACATCCTCCGACCCCATCGTCATCAGTCCCAGCATCGTCGGCACCGCCGCTGGCGCGACACATCCACCCTTTGAAATCGTCTCCAGCAGCTGGTAGGCGCACCGCTTTCCGATGTCCTCGGGCGCCTCACCACCAGACGGCGGGGAGATCATATCCGCCGAGAACAGACACCCCGTAGACGACTCCGCGACCAACGACAGGCCAAAGCCCAGCCCAATCTTCTTCTTCGCGGCCGGATTGTTCTTGTCCGGGGCGGGCACCAGCGGCGCAGCTGCCACATCAGAGAACACATAGGTATCTGGGACGAGGGGGTTGAGGACGCCGCGGGCGGCTTCAATCATGCGAGCGTTGTTGGAGCCCGACACACCGACCGAGTAGGCCACACCGCGAACCCGCTTGACACGGCCGGGGTTCATGAGATGCAGTGTCTTGGGCAATCGCACCTGATGGCCAAAGACCAGCTGCACCTCGCCGCCGCCCCCGCGGCCATTGGGACCCGGGTTGGAGCGGCGCAGGATACGCAGCTCGATGTTGTTGAAAATGCCGAATTGGTTGAACAGCGGGAGAATGGCGGTGCGGACGCTGTCCACGGACATGTCGCCGGCCGGGGTAGCCGAGGTGATAACGCCGGGGCCGGTGAAGAGCACGCGCATGGGCGCCTTGGAGAAGGGGGCTAAAAGACACAGCGGGAGTAGGAAATAGCTCACGCCGCGCGTGCATCCGGCTGGGAGTTCGTGGGTGACCACACTGCTGCTACCGCCGCCCACGCCGGCGCCACATCCCGTGATCAGACCTGGTTTGTAAACGAGAATAGTACCGGTGTAAGAGATTTCCATCTGCGATCCATTGGTGACGCTCTCCAAGAGACGGAGGAAGGAGATTTCGTGCGGCGCGAGACCGGGATTCGTAGGATTCGACGAGCGGATCTGCGAGATGTGGACTGTCCGGCCGGTGAGCGTGGCGAAGACCAGACGATAGACGAAATTATGGTGGGAGGTGAAGCGTAGGGGAGGCTGAGAAGTCGCCATGGTGAAAATTGGGACCCTCCGTGAGTATGGTGTTGCACGAGAGGAGTGAACTGTTCGACCAGAGATGGAGATGTTCAGACTGAAAAGAAAATCTGCCGGGGCAACAGTTGTTCCGCCCCGAGGCATCGGGGTTAAGCCGTGAGCTATCTCCGCAACATCATCAGCCGATATCCTCCATAACTCTACCTATTGTCCGTGCCATTTGTCTCCATATCTTCTCGATCATAACACATCGACAGGAGGAGTACCTGTCCAGAGCCAACATGTTTCCTCCCGCCCTCAACATCCCCAAATGGTACCAATCCTTGTCATCTACACTCCTCTCTACCCATACCCCTCCCCCGCATCACCAAAACATCGTCATACCACCAGCCAAATACTAACCTCCCCAGGCTCGAAGCCAACTCGCACCTCCTCCAACCCCCCGTGAACAACTACTGCGTGTACCACCCCTCCTCACCCGCAACATCCGGCTACACCGTGATGATCGTGGGTGGGCCGAACGCCCGCACCGACTACCACATCAACTCGACGCCCGAATTCTTCTACCAGTACCGGGGCTCCATGCTCCTCCGTACGGTGGACAGGAGTGTCTCACCGCCCGCGTTCCAAGACATTCCCATCCACGAGGGCTCGCTGTTCCTGCTCCCGGCGAACACGCCGCACTGTCCCGTGCGCTTCGCCGACACCGTCGGCGTGGTCATGGAGGTGCCCCGCGCGCCGGGCGCCACTGACACCATGCTCTGGTTCTGTCCCAATAGTGCTTGTAAGCAGGTCGTGTGGGAAAAGCGGTTCATCTGCACGGATCTCGGAACGCAGGTGAAGGAGGTCGTGGAGGAGTTCGCGGCGGATTTGTCCAAGCGGACCTGTGCTGCGTGTGGCACTGTCGCTGAGTCGAGGTATAAGGAGGGCGAGCTGACTCAACCGCCGAGGTTTCCCCCGGAGTAAGCGTTTATTCATCTGGCTTTACTAGTCTGTATGTTGTCGAGCCCAAAGCGCCAAAAGTGTAGTTCTCAGAGGGGTTTTCTGGCCATTATTGAATGTGTGTATAATGATGACGATAACGACGACGATGAATGTGGAGTCATGATCGGAAGTTTTGAAATTAGGTTATATCGCACCCTCGGTGCAGTGACTTGTATATAGAGAAGGGACTTCAGGCTCAAATATGAGAACCCGTCCAAATTAAGAGGCCCAAAAAGAACGACAAAGGATCAGCTATTAACACAAAGATATAATGCAGAAACCTGTAATATTCTATGACCCAGGCAGCCAAAGGAGTATAAGAGAATCAGTCCAGAAACAACATGAGAATGGGGGAAAGTGAAGAAGGAATGTGAGCAGAAATCATAGGATTGCCATCCACATAACCCGTAAGCGCTAAAGCCACAAGTTGAATCATTGGTTAGGGTCGAAAGAGACGTCGCATTCACTACCTCAATCATCAAAAGGACAGTCAATACTCTCGTGGCCATCTCTCTCGCACAGCGCGCACCACTTCGACGCATCGATCACGCCGCTGGATTTGCCGGCCACGGGGGGCATCGACGACGTGAGGCCCTGGGTGGCGCTTTTCAGTCCATCGAGGACCGCATCTCGACCTGTCTTCTGGGGCGTCGTATCGGGTTCATGGGCTGCGAGTGCGGGTTCCTCTGCAGGCGACGGTTTGAGGGGGAGCTTTTCGTGGCTAGAGGTATCGTGTTCGGGCTCATCTGCCTCGACGGTTTTGTTCTTCTGCTCAGCACCAAACATATTCGTGCAGCTTAGAATGTCATGTCCGCCGGTTTCGCAGATCTCGCACCACAAGGATCCGCCATCATCGGAACGGCCATCGGATTCGTGCATGGTCTCGAGGCGTTGCTGCGAAGATCCTGTCCGACGGTGTTGTGGGGAGTAAGCTTGATACTGCTCCTCATTCTCGGGATTGTCTGACCAGTCACTGGGGACGACGGTGCGGTCCGACAGCCGGCGAGAGTGGCTTCCGGGAGTTGGTCCCCCAGTCTTCCCTGTAGAGCCAGTCGGTTTGTGGTAGGAAGTATTGACGGTGGAGCTGCGAGTGCGGCTGCCGCCATTCACCTGCAGTCGCTGGAGCTCACGCTCCAACTCCTCGATCCGATAGGTCTTCCGCTCTGTAAGCCGTTCATACTCTTGAACTCGCTCCTCCAGATGGGCCACATGCTCAGGGTTGTGCTCAGAGTGCGAGCCTGCAAGGCCGTTCTGCTGCAGCGCGTTCATATTCGGTTCACCGCGGCTGAGTGAATGGATGATCGCCTTGAGACCACGGATCTCATCATCCTTCTGCTCCAACTCTCGAATATGTTGCTGGTTGTCAGTCGTGACGTGGGCATCCTGTAGCCGAGCCGCAGTGCTGTCCCGTTCCTTATCAAGCTCCAACCTCGTCCTCTCGACCTCGCCGCGCAGGAACTCAACCTCTGCGCGAGCCTCCGCCTCACCCCGACGGGCGTCTTCCAAGCCTTCTTCTAGCTCCGAGACCAATTCCTCCAGCTGTTTGAGTTGCCTCGCCACAGCTTCCACGTCCTCTCCACGATCCTGTAGTTCGCGGTTCTGCTGCATCAACTCGTCTAACCGCTGCTCATAAACCCGTTCGGTTTCGGAAGCAGCCACCTCGAGAGTATCGAGGGTACTACGGAAGTCGGCGCGATGAAGGTCAAACTCGGCAGTCAACTGTGCAATGCGCTCGTTCTTCTCGCGGAGCTGAGCGCGAATGGAAAGCGCATCTGATCCCTCGAGTTCCTCGAGGGTGCGCTGGAAGTCTGCCAGGGTATTGGCCTGCTCCTCCAACTGTTTATCACGCTCCACCAGCTCCTTCTCCAGATTCTTCACCTGATTCCTCAACTCCTGAAGCTCACCGGAACTCGAGGGTCGGCGGAAATCCGACGTTCTTGCGGACGGTACATCGTCTTCAGCACTGACGCGGGACGACGGTCGATCCGAGGCACGGGACGGGGCTTTGACGGGACTGCGGGGGTAGCCATTGGCACTGGAAACAGCTCTGGCGGCCGCGGACGACGGCGTACGCAGACCGGTGAGGTTGAGCTTTGAGGGTGGAGGGCCGCGCGGGGATTCAGCGCGTGGGAGAGACGGACGGGCGGACACCCGGGGGGTTCGGGGCGCGGAGACGCCAGGACCGATGGACTTGCTGAAGTTGACGGGACGGGAAGAGGATGGGGTGGGCGGATTGCCGCCGATGGTCGAGGACGAGAAGTTCGGGGCGGATCGCTTGGTGACGTATTTGTTGTTGTTCATGGGCACAAAAATCCCGGAGCCTGGCACGGACGTCACGAAGTATTTCCTCCCCTCGACGTCGCCATTGTTCTTACCCCTCCTGGCATGCTCCGCAGCTAGTTCGATGCCGGCGAACTTGCCAGGCTTTCCTGAGACACCGCCCAAGTATTTAACCGTGCCGTACATACCCCCGGGAACATTCACCAGGTCGCCGACCTGGATCTCGTCGAGGGGCGCCATCGCGTGGAAGGATCGACGGTGGAGGATGCGACCGCGGAGGGAGCTCGGGCTCTGGCGAGGAATGGAGTTGGATGGAGTGGATCAGTGAGACAGAGGGAGAGAAGAAGGAAAGAGAAGAGAGAGAAGAGGGTCAACAGCGGAGACGAGAGAAGGGGAAAGAATGTGGGAGTCGAGGAGGAAAGGGAGAGAGAGGAGGGGGTAATCAAATAGGAGAGAAGGAAAGTATGAATAAGGTGGAATTAATGATGGATCAGACACGGTCAGGCATGTTTGGGTACCGACAGGAGGTCGTCCACCACGGAAGGTAAGGATGCAGAGAAGATGCTCGATAATAAGTAACCTGTCGATAGTAATAAACGCTTCTACTAACTCCCAGAAATCAGGAGGCCAATTCGAGCAAACAAACACACGAACCATGGGTCGTTACCGTACCGTACCATGGTATCATACCACTATCGATCCCTGATGTACTTGATGTACCTCCAGTACGTTGAAATGATCAATTTCTCTCCTTGCTTATACCAAACACATGTTATATTGACACATATTAAGGACTACCAGCCCACATCCATCATCTCCGTATCCTCATCCTGGTTCGACTCGTACGGAGGAGGCGGTTCATTCGGATATCCTCCAGAGGAATACCCACCTGCATTACGTTCGATCGCCTCGAACTCCTCCCGCAGATTCCATGCCGATCTTAGAGTCTTCGTGCCCTGTTCGGGATGTTGCTGTGCACGAAAGTCACAATCAAATAACTCCCCGCTCGCATCCGCCAGCAGATGCTCAAACGTTCCTTCAATCGTCCCATCCCCGAGGAACTTCATCGTTCCCGTGCACAGAGGCCCAGCCTTCGGTGTGTATCCACGAGATCGATCCGTCGCGCGCCATCGGAAAAAACAAGCTTCGTGGATGTCGTCACGTTCTGGATGAAAGACGTTGTATGGGCGCTCCGGCATGAACAAAACGCCAGCTAGGTGGTCAATCTGGAATTCGCCCCAGATACTGGTGTCCTCCAGGCAAAGTGTAATGCCTGAACTGGACAGGTCGAGCCCTGCGACATTAACTTCAATACCATAAGTTCCATTGAGCAAGCCCAGCTTTAGGTTGTGGCCCTTTGGTGAGACCATGTTCCGGTCCTTCAGACTCTTGGGCGATCCATCGACTGGGGATGAAGCGTTGGTAATGGCTCTGGACTGCACCGCTCCATAATCAGCTTGAATGCTCCGCGCAGTCTGCTTTTTTGCTATTTGCTTGGGGGCTTCCTCGTTGGCTGCAGGATTAGCAGATGAAGCAGAGCGAGAGCCCCCTCCTGGCCGGAAAGGACGAGACCGTTTTGCAGTCTGCAGCGGACGTGGATGGTTCCCAATCGCAGTTGGTTGGGTGTTTGAACTGGTTGGTTGCGAGCTGACAGTATTTGCTGTAGTGGTTGCTTTGGCAGCTGCCGGCTTCTTGGCCTGGGACCTATCTTGACTCTCGTCCGCTTTTCGTTTCTTCGTCGATCTAGGGGTCGTTGTGAATTGACTAGGATTTCCCCCAATGTTCACGTTGATATTGATGTTGGCGTTCTGGATGTTGGTGGCAGACAGCCCCGTCATCGCAGCAGCGGTGATTGTCGCAGCAAGGTTACCATTGTCCACCTTGATTTTGGCGTGTATTCCCGCTGCGTCTTTCTCTTGCGCTTTTGTAACCTTTTGCGCGTCTGAGAGTTCCTTCTTGGCTTTTCGGGCATTCGCGTCCCATTCCCTCTTGAGCTCCTTTTCCAGCCGCTGCAGATGCGCGGGAACCGCCAGGATGCCCTGGTTCAAGGCGTCAAGTAATCGTTTGGCGGCGGTGCCTTTGTTGTCGGATGGCTGAAGCCCATAGTGTAGCAATTGGGCTCGATACCAATGCGCGGGATAGTCCTCCACAGGCGCCTGTCCAGGGGCGGGATGGAAGAGAAATTGGAGTTCTTGGATGGAGACCCGGCGATGACGGTTCTGATTGGAGCTGGTGACTAAGAAGTCGCCATTGAAGTAGTGATAATCGTGTCGAGATACCGGAGGCGGAAGCGGCATGGTGGATATGGTTGAGAGATATAAGGGCGAGGAAGGGTATTATGTTGATATTGTTGCGATAAGAGATACTTACTATATTGGGAAAGGTCGATACTGGTTTGTAATATACAGTATTGGCAATGCACCCCATCCGTCCACCTCCTCGTCGTCGTCGTCGCATCTCCTCTCACGACTGTTATTTCCTACAGTATACCTACCTACCTACCTATATCGCCTCTCCCCCTCCTTCATTATCCTACCTTTCTCCCTCACGGCTATCTTTTCCCTTCCCCTCCTATCTCCTCTCCCGTTGCCTCGGTAGAGCAATCCCTCATCTCAACACCATCTCCTTAATTTCGCCGAGGACCTCCGCAACCGTGTAATCGGTGCACCACAACTCCAACCATGGCGCAATACTTCTTTGATCTTCTCTACAATTTCACAGATTGCATGTGCTGTTTTCCCAGCACGCCGCAGTTGAAGATCAACAACCGCAGTTTCAAGTTGCTCCGCCTCCTAGGTGAAGTATGCATACATCTCTGCGACATTGAACTTTAAAATACCTCGCATGTTCGTAGCTGACCAGGCCCATCAATAGGGTGGCTTCTCTTACGTCTACTTGGTCCAAGACAAATCCACATCCGAGCTCTTCGCCCTCAAAAAGATCCGATGTCCATTCGGCCAAGAATCTGTCTCGCAGGCGCTGAAGGAAGTCGAGGCCTACACCCTCTTCACCTCCGAATCGAATATCATCCATTCGATCGACCACTGCGTCTCGACCGAATCCGGTTCCAAATTTCGCTCCGATGGCGGCGACGCAGGCTCGAAGACCGTCTATATCCTCCTCCCATACTACCAGCGTGGGAACCTCCAAGACGCCATTAACGCCAACCTTGTCAACCACACCCGCTTTCCGGAGAAGCAGCTGATGGTGCTGATGCTCGGAGTCGCAAAGGCATTGCGCGCGATGCACCAGTACCGAGTCAGGAGCGGCGCTGGCGCCACCCGCAAGGCCAAGGGCGTGCGACGGGAGGGCGAAGAGGCCGATGCGGAGGTTGGCATGCGCATGCCGAAACCGAAGCGCCGGGCTAGCCACAAGGTGGACGATGACGACGACGAGGAGAACGAACCCCTGATGGACAACGAGGTCACCCGGAGTCAGGAAGGGATCCAGGATGGTGATGTGCGTCCGTACGCCCACCGGGACATCAAGCCAGGTACGACGCCTGAATCGGATTGAGGTGCATCCGCGCCCGAGATCGAATGTCACGCTGACACTACTTAGGGAATATCATGATTGCTGACGATGGGCAAACGCCTATTTTGATGGATCTTGGGTCGCTCGCCCCCAGTCCCATCGCCATTACCTCTCGTTCTCTCGCTCTGGCGGTCCAAGATACCGCCGCGGAGCACAGCACCATGCCGTACCGTGCACCAGAACTGTTCGATGTGAAGACGGGATCGATCATTGATACCAAGGTGGATATCTGGTCGCTAGGCTGCACCCTCTACGCGTGTTTGGTAGGCAAGAGCCCGTTCGAGGCCCGTAGTGAAGAGACCGGCGGCAGTCTGAGTATGTGTGTTCTGGGCGGAGACTGGCGATTCCCGGATGAGAAGCCCAATGCCGGCAAGGGCAAAGGAAAGGCGGGTGAGACGGCCCAAAACGACGATGCGACTATCAGCGCTCCGGTCAAGGATGTCGTGCGGAAGTGCCTGCAGGTTGAGCCGGCAGACCGACCCGACATTGATGAACTGATTCAGATCATTACGGACGTCGTCAAGGAACTGCCTAGTGATGATGATGTCGCCAGCGGGTCGAATTGATCCGTCGCTACCGGTATCTGTCTGTTGTCGTTATGAGTGTATTGGGGTAGAGCTGTTTTCATATCCTTTCGCATGCCTTGCGCTGCTTCATGTATTGTCTGATATGCCTACTGGGGCTGTATAATATGAGCCAATCTTGAACCACTCGGTGTATGTGGCCTCGAATGTCACGATCCATTCTTAGCGAACACAACCCGGGGGGGAATCTACTAACAAGCGCTAGTTGATCCTGGCGTTGAGGCGACAACAAAGAAAAGGGCATGCAGACGAGCGCGCGAAAAGCTTCTCCGCACCGTCGCTGCCAATGACGCGCCCCCGGTCTTTTCTCCGCTCGACCAGTCCGTTATCAACAACGAACTGCCTATACTTTACGTATGACTGATAGCCATGTGGACCCCCGTCGGCAGATATACATGCTCTGAGGCGAGCGCTATTTGTCCCAGCGGAAGCATTCCGACCGACTTATCGCAGGATCATCCACGGCAATGATAGCCTGTGAGGAGACATCGGACAATATCCCAGAAAGGCGGGGGAGCGAGGTTGCTTTATATGCTGTGCTGTCCCTTGCCTGGGGGGATTCCGGTTCTCCCCAACTCACACCTGATTGTGGTGTAACATTATCCTCTGCATCGACATCTTCCTCTGGCTGCGGATTATACCCTCTTCTGAAGCCATTGTCCGGACGTATAATCGTCTCTTATGCATCATGGCGCACGAGGTGGACCGCAATGCCATTCCTGGCACCTTCACCCTTGTAGATTTGGAGCATACCATGGCCAGTCGGCATGTGGATCATGGCAACAGCGATATCGTTCTAGTACCGCAACCCTCGGACGACCCGGACGATCCCCTGAACTGGTCACGGCGACGGAAACTGCTGTCTACCATCTGTGTTAGCGCGTACGTCTTACAGTATCTGTTCGAGTGAATAGGAGCTAATCAGCTTTGGTGCAGCTACACCCTCTTCACGGGAATTGGTACCTCCGTGGTTTATTCCGTACTCGTGCCTCTGTCCGAGGCAACAGGCGTTTCTGTCGGCACACTAAATCAAGGGACTGGGTATATGTTTCTGCTCGCTGGCTGGGGGTTGCTGTTCTGGCAGCCTTTCGCGCTGCAGTACGGGAAACGTCTGACGTACCTTCTCTCCTGTGTTGGCACAATCGTAAGTTCAAGCGTCTTATACTATTGTAGCCAAGTGCGTCTGACCAGCCACAGGGTGCGTTAGTATGGGGGTAAGTCCAGATTTATATCCACCCAAACGGCTATCAACTAACGGCTCAGTCCATACGTCAAGAGCAATGGCGAGTGGATCGGCCGCAGTATCCTGTGCGGGTTCTTCATTGCCCCGATTGAAGCTCTGCCAGAAGTCTCCGTCACTGACGTGGTACGTACGCTTTCACCCACCCTTATGTCTACAGCTAACGCCAGTCGTAGTACTTCACTCACGAGCGCGGCACATACATGGCTCTCTACGCATTCTTCCTCGCAGGCAGCAACTACTTCGCCCCTGTTATCTGCGGCTTCATTGCACAGTATCATGGGTGGAGATGGGTGTTTTACTGGCCGTCCATTTTCATTGCAGTGACTGGGGTCTTCCTGTTCTTTTTCATGGAAGAGACAAACTATTCACGGCATACGGCTGTCACGGCCTCAGCTGCCGGCCCTACCGCTTCATCTGCTACCAGTTCCGAAAAGGAAGACAAGGAGAAACCCCGGGCAGATGCCGCCCCACAACAGGACGCAGAGTATGGCGTTGTGTCGAGCTACAGTAAGAAGACCTTTACCCAGAAACTGGCTATCATCGGCCCGACGCAGCCCAACAACATGCTTCGACGATTCTGGCATATCCTGTATTACTTGAGCTGGCCAGTGGTGTTCTACGCAGGGTGAGTTCTTCAATTACAACAGTGAGAATCATCATGATCTAACAATTGTAGATTCTCATATGGCTCGTACCTGGTCTGGTTCAACGTGCTCAACGGCACGGCATCCATTATTCTTGGCTCTGCGCCCTACAATTTCGGGTACGTATCTCCTCCATGCCCTTGCCTGCCATGTCTAACCAATTCAGATCCTCCATGGTCGGGCTAAGCTATGTTGCATGCTGCATCGGTGTGATTCTTGGGTCAGTCAATCCCAGCCCTCACCCGCATCTGGTCTAATTGTCAACAGCTCGCTCTTCACTGGCCGGTTCAGTGACTGGCTCACCATCCGACTGGCGCGCCGCAACAAGGGCGTCATGGAAGCCGAGCAGCGCCTGTGGCCCTTCCTTATCTGTCTCATCACTGTGCCGGGCTCACTCCTCCTTTGGGGTGTGGGCGCAGCGCACGAAATCCACTGGTTTGGTCTGCTGGTGGCCATGTGCCTGCTTGCGTCCGCAAACACCTGCGGCGTCACCCTAAGCGTCAACTACCTCGTCGACAGCTACGGCGAGGTGAGCGGCGATGCCATGTCGAGTATCATCCTGGTGCGGAACACCATGTCTTTTGCCGTCGGCTACGGGATCACGCCGTGGATCGAGGATCTAGGGTACCAGAACTGCTTCATCTCGGCCGCGTTCATCGGCGTGGCATGCTCAGCGGTCTTCCTCTTCATGATCAAATACGGCAAGTCGTTCCGGACGCGCTCGCGTGCGAAGTACTGGGACCTTGTGGTCGAGAACCGGTCACGGGGGATGGGCCATTAGCATTGTTTCCAATCTACGATGTGACATGACAAACATAAACAACGATCATGAATTAAACCTATATACAAATGTTCATCTTCCAATCGATTACTTCAAGTGAATATCCCCCTTTTCATCATACCCGATCTCGCGCATGCGCACACTGCGCAAGTGGCTCACGCCGCCGGACATCTCACAGTCATGATAGAACAAATACCACTTTCCGCGAAACTCAGCAATAGAATGGTGCGTCGTCCAGCCGATCACAGGTTCCAGGATACGGCCACGGTACGTGAACGGGCCGAAGGGGCTATCACCCACAGCATACACGAGGTAATGCGTGTCGCCGGTGGAGTACGAAAAGTAGTACTTGCCGTTATACTTGTGCATCCAGGCGGCCTCGAAGAAGCGGCGCTCGTGGTCATCGGCCGCGATGGGCTGGCCGTTCTCGTCGAGGATCTCAAGCTCACGCACAGGCGTATCAAAGCTCAGCATATCCTCGCTGAGACGGGCAACACGCGGAAACAGCGCTTTCACACCGGATCCAGCCGGCTCCTGGGGACCCTGCTTCGATGCATCAAAGACTGTCCACTCGCCGGCCTCATCGCGGCTCCAGCACTGCAGCTGGCCGCCCCAGATACCACCGAAGTAGAGATACCCGCGGCCGTCGGCGTCGTCGACAAACGAGGCCGGGTCGATGCTGTAGCTGCCGGGGATGTAGGAGGGCTCAGCCTTGAAGGGGCCGGCGGGGTCGTCGGCGACGGCGACGCCGATGCGGAAGATGCCCTCGTGGTCGCGCGCGGGGAAGTACAGGTAGTATTTGCCGTCCTTGGTGGCGGCGTCGGGCGCCCACAGCTGCTTGGAGGCCCAGGGCACGTCGGCGGCCGTCAGCGCGACGCCGTGGTCGGTGACGGGGCCGCCGACCTCGTCCATCGACAGCACGTGGTAGTCGACCATGTCATACTGGTCGCCGTTGTCGTTGAACTGGATATCGGTCTCGCGGTCGTGCGACGGGTAGATGTACAGCTTGCCGTTGAAGACGTGCGCGGACGGGTCCGCCGTGTACATGTGCGTGACGAGGGGTGGGCTGGCCATTTTGTCTAATGTGAATTGAGAACTGAGGGCTGGTGTAAGTGTTGAGAGCCGTGGACGAAGCCATAGTGGCGTCGGACTATATATTAGCGTGTGTTTTATCCGTCACAGGCTAAACAACGCCCTCGCAGGAATTACCCCGCGGGACCCCCGCGGGTAAATGGCGTCTTGGTATTGGGTTTATCCTAGCAGTGCTTTGTAGTAGTTGACATTTGTCCTTTCTGTGGTCGTGTACTGTAGCCATGTACTGTAGTCATGGTGCAAAGCCGAGTACGTAAGCGCTTGTATGCACATCAATCAGCCCTACGGAGTCTAATCACGTTTACTGACACCGCATATTCAACTGGCACTGCCATAATATACAGTCTCCCTATATGTACCTAGGACTCCTCAATTGAGATCTGTACCTTCATCAATGATGTATTATAACCACTTCCACTGAAAAGTAAAATAAAAATCAAACTTAGCGCGACAAAGCGCCGCCTGCCACTCCCGCTCCATGCGCTCCAACATCTCCTCGACAGTCTCTTGTCTATCCATAAACATCCACGAGATATCCGGCACATTCGGCACGGCAATGTGCAAGGGGACATCGTAACCCGCCCAGCCCAATGAAGCTTCCAAACCAGCGCCGCTTCTCCTCAATATCCACGTCCCAGTCCCGGTCCGCGACGATCTGCGCCGGAACCGCAATGGGGTACATGTAAGTCTCTGGAACCGGGGGCCATACCTGGTGATAGTAGGTGAACAGGGCGTCCAGCTGCGCCGAGGTCAGGAGGTGGTAGCGAGCATCGTCTTGGGGAAGTCTGAGTGCGGGCGTCCCGTTACGATGGATACTAGAGGCGCGAGTGGCGTTCGTAGGTGGCCAAGCAGGTCGAGGAATTCGGGAGATAGCCTTGACTGCGATTGTTCTTGTTCCTGTAGTAAGCGAGTGAGCTCTTCAGTAGAAATAGGGGAGAATAGGAGCTCCAGAAAGAAGAAGTCGGGGGGCTCGTAGTCGTCGTTGTTCATTTTGTGGATGTATATATAAATGGCTTGAGTCAGTTGAGGTTTTGACTGAGGGGAGATTGTTCAAGTTGGGGGTTCAGTCTATATGAGTTGACTGAGTGAGAAGGATGTCCTGAGCGAAGATGTGTAGTCGAACGAGACGATGGGCATATTTATATTGTTTGGACAGAAACAGCATTGGGCTTCAGACAAAATGGTCAAAGGGCTTGAGGCCATGAACCGGGGTCATCCTCGACCAATGCCAAGTTTGTGAAAATAAAGCGGTTGTATAAACAATCGGCTTTGTTGTCTTTGTGGTCATCTGCGCAGGGGTGCTAAGAACAAGACGAAAAGCATCTAATTGGCCGAACTAGGCCTTTGTAAGTCTCCTGGCACTCTCCATGAGGTCTCAAACATACCCATTGAGAGACAAGCCCTGATGCTAGAAATGGGAGGACACCTGTACAACCTCACAGCCTTCTCACGAACTCTGCTGTTCGGAAAATGCCACATACGTAGAGATGTGCGTGTTCAGTCAGTATGAATCTCCAGGAAAATACTATAGTCAAACACCAAGTGATATTAACAACTATGAGTTACGTAAGGCGCATGTGGCACTGATACTCAAAGACAGGCGGCTAATGAGATTCACCTGTGACTTGAGGCAGTCCAACATGCTTGTTGATCCAGTTGAAAACCGTGTTATGCCACATAAGAGCATTCTCAGGATTCAGCACCCAATGGTTCTCGTCGGGGAAAGTAAGAAATTGACTATCCACACCGCGCATCTGCAGAACGTTAAACGCCGCAAGGCCCTCAGCGATCGTCAACCGATAGTCTAGTTCGTTGTGGATGATCAAATGAGGTGTCTGCCAATGCTCCGTAAAGCGAGACGGGTCCCACCGGTCCCAGTTCTCGGGAACTTTCCAAAGTGGACCCTTGAGATCATGCAGAGGGAAGTACATCTCTTCGCTGCTCATCATCGAATGCATACTGAAAACACCATCATGCGTGACGAGGGCTTTAAAGCGACGGCCGAGCGGATGACCCTGAATCCAGTTCATCATGTATCCGCCATACGAAGCGCCGAGTGCCACGGCTCGAGTGGTATCCACGTAGTCCAAATTTTGTTCGATATAGTCGAACCCCTTTTCGATATCGATATAAGGAAGCCCGCCCCAGGAGCCTTGAATGGCATCGGTGAAGGGTTGTCCGTATCCGGTGCTGCCTCTTGGATTGGGCGTGATGACGACGTATCCTTGCTCGGCGAAGACCGCAGGGTTCCAACGAGTACTCCATTGGTCATTCCATGCGCCTTGGGGCCCACCATGAATGAGATAGGCCAGTGGATACTTGTTTCCAGGTTTGAAATCGGATGGCTTCACTACCCATGCGTGGATAGGGTGGTCTTCAGCACCCCTATACCAGATTTCGTCAATTTGAGCGGGTGACAGTCCAAAAGTAGCGCCACCACGGCCAAGGGATGAAATCACACGGACATCAGATGGATGCTCGGTATCGATGATCGACCACACGCTGTTATCCAACAAGCTGTTGCTCGAAATGAGCAGCTTGCAAGAGGAGTCGCTAGTCGCAGGATATACATCGTTCACGTAGCCCGAGTGGGTAAGCTTCTTAAGTATATCTGGGGTAGAGTGCCGGATATTAGAAAGCGGCAATTGATAGACAACCCCTCGACCGTTTTCCTCCACCTGGACGAACAGGGATTGGTCATCATTGGAGAAGGTCAGACCATAAGGGCTGAGAGGCCAACGACCATCACCGTCAGGAGAAGCGAATACTTCTATCATCTCTCCGTTCCAGGGGTTTGGCACGTATAGAATTCTGTTTTTGTCGGATTCGTAACCATCCTCGCGCATCGCTAGAAGGGCAATCGCGCTCCCGTCGGATGAAAGAACAGGCGATGACATGGCCCCTTCTAGGCCCTTCATGGCGTGTACCTTCGTTTTGATCTCATTCATGCTAGTCCAGGAGAACATCGGGCAGTAATAGCACGAGCAAGAAGTGTGCGTTGCCGGATTCAGCTTCGGATCCTTCGCCACGAAGACGATTGCTGACGGACTTATATCAAAATCACCCGTGCCTCCAAACGGAGGAATTGGCGATTCAACCCCAGTGAGGCCGCAGACAGAGATCAAATTCGTCAACCCTGAGACGGAGTACTTCCCCGAATTCCTAGTAGCTGGGTTGAGCGGCATGCGCTGGAGCACGCCATAGAAAATCGCATTCTTCTGGGGTTCAATGTAAGAGTCCCAATGCCTCACAAAAAGAGAGTTATACAGTCGTCCCGTGCTGTGCGGCTTTTTGGCGTCATGCGGGTTGAAGAGAGACCCGTCTGGGTTGGCCTTACCCGTGACCGCAAAACCGATCTTTCCCGGTTCAATGACGGTCACCTTCAGATCCGATACCGGCCCTGGGACAGTTCCAGCCATATAAGTCTTATCCACTTCTCGCGCATGTCCGACGATAAAGCTCGTGTTGCCGTTTGCCTTTGTTTTCAACCAGACCAGCTGGTCGCTGTTGTCCAGCCACTGCGGGGAACTGGCACCGGGGTCATTGCAAATGAGAGCAGAACGGCCGGTGGCAATATCGAGGACCTTGATTTCATTTGTCTTGGAGTGCGACTCGAAAGAATATGATGTTTGGCTGTACACCGCCAAGGTACCTGAGGAGTTGGGGATGGCGCTCGAACGCCGAGGGGCACCAAGAAGCACCCTAATCAGTCAATCAGTTAGCAGTAGTCTCAAATATAAGGATGTAAGCACTGTAGCACCGGGTTCAAGCTTGCACAGATGAAAGAGCAGGTCCACTTACTCGGGAGTGAACTTCATTGATCTGATGGTCATGTCACTCGCTGTCGGATAAGCGATAAGATACGGGAGTGCCGACTCTATGCAGACATTAGCACGGATGGATGTTGTAAGGGAGAGTGGCTACCTTGATGTACAAGGATGAAGGATAGGAGAACCGCACTTGGAGAAGTACAAGGGATGGATGGAGGGGATGAATGAGGAGAAAGTGGAGAGAAGGCATGCAATGCGTATCACGTTTCCTCTTGCGGTGACCTCATGCAGGAACCCACAAACAGTGCAAACATCCTAATCGGGTATCAGCATCGTACATTACATTCAACTAAACAGAGTCACCGTATGTCATCCCGTGGAGCTATAGAAGGGCAGCAGCATCGAACGAACCAGAGAATTGAATATGTTGTCGAACATAGAGATCAGTTTTCCATTAAACCGTAGAATTACAGAACAGATGGACATCAAAAACACCATAACCTCGCGAAATAATCAACACTCCCAACCATATATATCCTCTACTCCTCTTCCTCCTCGCTCTCATCCTCCTCCATACCCTCCGCCGCCGTGACAGTAAACGTAGGAGCCTGGTCCACTCCAACGTAACTGTCACTCATCAGGTAGAGCGTCAACTCATGCTCACCCGGCGAAGGCACAATGAACTCCAAACGCAGATCCAACTTCCGTCCAATCGTAACCCGCTTGATGGCCAGCAAGCTCTTCGTCTTCTCATCTCCCACAACCAGCCACCAGTTCTCCATCTTCTTGTTGGGATAGAAGGGAGCGTGGACAGTCGTGTCAGGTTCCTCGTCTTCTTCAACCTCACGTTCAATCTTGATCTTCAAGTACGCAGGCTCGCCAGAGGTGATATTTTCGGGATCCTCCACCTGGAAGTCAAGCTCGATGTTGGGGTATTTCTCATTGGTGAAGGCAGCTGCTTGGGCAAGCTGCTTGTTGTCGAGACCCAGTCGCTTGACCAGAGTACCGTAGTCCTTGTTCTCAGACGGGTCCATAGCTTCCATGAACTCGAAGATGTCGTTGATGTTATACTCATTGGCCACCTTAATAGCCTCGGGACCAAAGTGAGGAATCTGCTTGAGAGGACTATCCCGATCCCACATGGCCTGGACGACCATCT
Organism: Aspergillus aff. floccosus IMV 01167; assembly: GCA_001931935.1. Lineage (NCBI taxonomy): Eukaryota > Fungi > Ascomycota > Eurotiomycetes > Eurotiales > Aspergillaceae > Aspergillus > Aspergillus aff. floccosus IMV 01167. Next base: position 345,665 of record MSJE01000308.1, read on the forward strand.
GAGACATCTCCATAGCATTCATGGCATTGAGATGACCCTCCGAAGACAGAACATCGACACATGCGCTGAGAAGGTTAAGAACCTTGCTGACAATGACCTCTTGGTCCTTGGCAAGGTCAATGGGCAGCTGCATGCGGGAGAAGTGTGCCTGCAGCAGGACGAAAGCCTTGAAGTGTGGCGAGTCGTAGGCCGTCTGAGACATCTTGACAGGAACTCGGTCGTAAACACGGCGCAGGATGTGGTCTTCGTGGCGACGCATCTGGATGGACTCGAACTCTGTGGCCGAAGTGATGATTTCCAGGATACCCTTGAGCTTGGTCCGGGCAGACAAAGAGAGAAGGAACGTTTGCATGGTGATGAAGGAGATGTTGTAGTAGGCACCAATCATGGCAGCATTAAGAGGCGAGACGCTATCATCTTCCTCGTCCAGATCAATGATCTTAGCCTCAGACAACTCCTTGAGCGTGTTCTCCACAAGCTCCGACAGGAACGTGCTTAGACCCTCATGGCTAACATCAGTAAGACCGTAAAAACTGGGGTTGGCAAGCAGACGACGGTAGAAGTAGGTATATGTCATCCAGTCCACAGCGTCCTGAGTCGAAGAAATCGTCCTGGTGCTAATCTCGGTCACGAACGCATCATGCAGGTAGGCCTGCAGATGGCTCTCCACTGGAAGCGCTTCGTTGAGGAATTTCTTGTAATACTCACGCTTCACAGCGGGTACCATGAGAACGCCGCGTCCAAGTTTGTCTTCACCCGGGCGCGAAGCCTTGCCAAACATTTGGAGAATCTCGCTGATCGGGTAGTCGATATAGCGATGCTCGCGACCCTCGAAGAATTGGGTGCCCATGACAATCACCAAGTGTGCAGTCAGGTTGAGCTCCCAGCAGACGTCACGAGAAGCAAGCAACATTTGAATTGCACCGATGGTGAAAAGATGGGAAACGATCTTCTTATCCGTCGCACTCAAAGCCTCGTGATAATACCCAATACCATGAGACAACGACTCGGCCAAGGTCCTTTCTTGAACTCGCTCAAGAAGAGGAGCAAGTTCATTAACGTCCGCGTGGAGGAATCGATCTTCATCATCGTCCGTGGCGCAGGCAGTCAGGATGTCAATCGCTGTGGCGCGCGTCTGCTTGCGATTGGGCACGAACACAATCGCTGGCTTATCCGGCGACAGTTGCAACACGGAAAGATAGGCAGGACGAGCCATTGCCAGCATGAGAGAGGGGAAGTGAGGAATGGTGAAGGATTGGAGATGGAGTTCCAGAGGGACTGGACGAGCATGGGGACTGAAGTTGTAGATGGTGTGTTTGTTGGCACCGATCCACTCTCCAATGTCGCGCGCATTGGCAAGGGGCACACTCAGGCCAACAATCCGCATGCCATTCTCGAGCTGGAGCGCAATGGAGTGCATGCGGGAGACGACCACTTCATAGATATAACCGCCGTAACCTCCGATCATATGAAGCTCATCCGCGATAAACAACTGCACGGTCTGAACATTCTTGCGTCGCTGCCATTGTCTCGACAGAACGTCCCACTGGGTGGGAGTAGCTAGCACCAAGTCGGCTCGCTCCAAAAGCTTGAGATCTGCCGTCGTTTCGCCAGTGAGCTTAACAATGTTCTTGCCACCACCCAATTTGCTCAAGCGCTTTTCCCAGTCAGCAAGACGAAGATCGACTAGCTCTTGGAAGGGAGCCACATAGACTGCGCGACCACTACCCTCTTGAGACCAGTGACGCAGCAAAGCAAGCTCAGCGCAGACGGTTTTACCACTGCCGGTCGGCGCGCCAACAAAGACATTGTCATCGGTATCGAAGAGCGACTTGAATGTCTGTGTTTGGATCTTGTTGAATACCTGCCAGTCAGGGTACAGTCGCTGGTACTCCTCACGCTTGAGAGCCTTGACGGGAGCTCTCTGCATGTCCAGCAGAGGGGTGTGCGGTGGGAAGCGCTCGGGAAGAATCAGCTTCTGGAATGACACAGCGATCTTAGTCTCCGAGTGCATCCAGCGGTCGGAAATAAGAGAAATGAAGTAGTTCGGAGGCATCGGCTCGGTGATGGGGACAGTAAATTCCACAAGATGTTCATTCATCTCAGCCTCAGCATAATCTCTCCGAAGCAGGAACTGGTCATGGAACAAAATCTCTTCACCATCACAGTCTTCAACCAAGATCCAAAAGTCCTGTGCATTTCCGTGGATGGACTCATCCCACACAAAGTTTGGAGTGATGGTCAACTCAACACGAAGCATGGATCGAGTGATGGGCTGCACTTGGGCCTGGACCTCAAGACGAGGGAACTTGGAGACGAGATCACAGACAACACGTCCAGCCTTGGGCATACCCAGGAGTTCACCCATACGCGGAGGATCAAGGTCAAAGTAACTCGACCAGGGTACATCGATTCGCTCAGCTTTCTGCATGATGTCTCTAGGGCAGTTCGGGAATTGCCGCAGAGGCGTCATAGTCGGCCACATGCGTCTCTCAGCCATCTTGCAGAGGTCAAGTGCAGTCTTTGCAACGGTAGACCAACCCTTCTTCAATGAGATCTCAAAGATCGCGCGCAAGATACGACCAGCCGACTGGGTCACGTAGACCATGTCAGCCATTAAAGCGAGACCATCTAGCTTAAGTCGCGAGATATAAGCTTGCAGAAGGACGTTGATCTTCGAGTGAGGCTCATCAATACCCTCTTTGACGGGAACGGGTACACGACCCAACAGCTTGGCCAGTTCAAGCTTCTCGTCCTGTCGGACTGGGATGTACTTGAACTCATCGCTGAGAGCGAAGATGCGGAACAATTCGATGGTCGTGATGGAAGGCTGAAGGTGTTGAGAATAGGTCAGCATCGAGTTGTGGCCGATATAGTAATGAGATGCAATGCGTCCCAACTCGGTCGACTGCAGGCGACCAGTCTTCTTCTCGTACTTGACGAGCCCTGCTCTCTCCAAAATCGTCGCCGCTGAGTGAACGAGGTCGACACGCTTCTGCTCCAGAGCATCGTCGTTTTCATAGTCCGCGCCAACACTGTACAGACCAGGAGAACGGAGCATGCGGACGAAGAGGTATGTATAACCAAGCCAGTCGACACCTTCGTCACGAGTGCGAATGTTTCCAAGAACAATTTCGGCATTCATGTTGTCCGCCAGCTTGCTCATAAGCTGACTCTCGATTGGCAGTTGCTGGTTCATCAACGAGAGGTAATATTGGATCTCTGTCTGCGACGTGATGATGATACCTTCACCAAACGTGTCGTACTGGGGTCGTCCAGCACGTCCCAACATTTGGAGAACATCCTGCGGACTGAGCTCGACCCAGCTACCCTTTTCGGGGGAGTAGATCTGAGTACCCTTGATGATAACGGTGTGTGCGGGAAGGTTAACACCCCAGGCCAGAGTGGCCGTGCAGACCAAAACCTGGAGACTGCCATCGGCGAAGAGGGCTTGAACTGAATCACGATCAGCAAGACTCAGTCCAGCATGATGGATACCGAATCCATAAGGCAACAGGTCCTTGAGAGACGGGTCGTCGACCGATTCGGCTTCTTCGGACAAGATAGCCCTGCTCGCAGCGTCGCTTCGAAGGATCTGGCCGATAGTTTCCATCTCAAGAGCCTTATCCCTGATGTACTTGGCAGTCTTAGCGGTCTCCTTCCGGGAGTGGACGAAGATCAGCATCTGGTTCCTGCGCTGGCCAACTTGTTCCATGACTTTGTTGTAACAGATGTCGTTCATCGTCTTGAGCTGCTTGATGGCCTTTTTGTCCGTAACACCGATGAACTCCTGCTTCAAGGGGCACGGTCTGAAAGACCCATCAAAATGGAAAAGACCCTTGACAGGGTCCACTCGCAAGAAGTTTCCGACATCGCGGTAGTTGGGGAGAGTGGCACTCAGACCGACGATACGAACAGGTTCTCCGGTTTGCTCACCCTTACGGATTGTCCTGCTGACGATGCTCTCAATGACAGGACCACGCTCGTCGTGAAGCAAATGGATCTCGTCTATAATCAGGAGGTGGACGAGCCTGGTGTAACTGGTTTCCGATGCCTTTCTTGTGATAACGTCGTACTTCTCCGGGGTGGTTACAATAACCTGTGTTTCAGCGATTTGCTGCTTCGTGAGCTGACGGTCACCAGTCAATTCAGAGACTCGGATACCATATGGCTCGAGACGTTTGCCAAGGTTTCCGACTTGCTCCTGGACCAAGGCTTTTAGAGGAGAGATGTAGATGATCTTGAAATCGTCAAGCATGATTTGACCGGTCTCCGGGTTGCGGTTTTTCCCAATCTCGCGGAGAATGGTAAGCATAGCAACGTTAGTCTTTCCGGAACCCGTAGGAGCACAAACCAACATATTTCCATCGTCATGGAAAGCAGTCGGGTAGCACTTGGTTTGGATGCGGTTGAGCTCCTTCGAGCTCCCGAAACCAACGCGAGCCCAGTCAGGCAATTCGGTGGTCGGAATGAGCTTCTCACCCGGGTCCCGCTTGGCCTTCGGGGGTGGAACGTGGATCTCCTCGTAACCTTTGAATGTCCGCTTCGTAGAACCTTGAGGGAGCTTGACGTTGGGGTTCGTCATGAGATGGTTACCCTGATGGAAGACAAGGTTCTCAAGGTTGATAAGCCTCTTGGGCTGCAGGCCGCGAACGAGTTCACCGTCTGCTTGTTTCTGTTCTGGTTGAGGCGCACTGGGTATATCGACGTCCATCAAGTCGAGCTTGATTTTCTTTTCCGGTCTGCCTGTCTCTTCACGAGCAGTCTTTCCACGAATCTCGTCAAGGATGGCGCGATGTCCAGCTTCGACCATTTCGCTTTCGACAAGGTTCCGCGCATCTACGTCTTCAGCCACTCGTCGCCAACGCGTCACCCAGACAATCTTATCGCGGTTCGTGACCATTTTGGCGACAAGATCGGGATGATCGTAATCGAAGAGCTCCATCAGGTCGTTTTCGACCTCACGTAGCGGCTTCTCTTCGCCATCTTCTCCTTTTCCACCGAGAAGGTCGAGGGCCTGGGTAGCCTTCTCATGCTGTATATGGGCATCGGAATAGGCGTTTCCAATCTGACGTTGTAGCCAGTAGGCGTCGATTTCCCGAGCATGTATCGTAAGCCCCTTGGCTCCACGATCGTCGTCACGACCAACGCCTCCATCTATAACCATTTCTTCGGTATCTTCAAGACCTTCGAGATCTGCCTTTTCGGCCGTTGTGTCTTCCATGTCCTGTTGGTCTGCTTCTTCTTCTGACTCGTCCTCATCGCGTACTTCGTCGAGCGTACCCATGCGGTCTTCGTCTTCGTCTTCTTCGTCGAACACGACAGCGACACCTTGGCGTTCATCGAGCTCGCCTTCACCCTCGCCCTCCAGACCGCCATCCATATCTTCATCTTCGTCCTGTGCATCGTAGTCTGTAATTTTCTTCCCAAGGTTCACCAATTCGTTGAACTCCTTGGGATTCATCGAGCTACCAAGCAAGTCGTCGATTTCCTTTTTCTTATCAAAATCTTTCATCTCCTCGTCCTTCAACAACTCTAGCACGGCGTCGGCAGCGCTCCGAACCACCTCGTGAGGGACATCGCCGAGATGGCTCGCGGTCATGGTGAGGATGAGATCGTAGGTTGCGCGGGTGGCAGGGGTGCGAGGACGGTACTTCAGGCCTTCGACGAGGGCATCGGCGGCGGAGAGGATGCCCTGCCCCCGTAATTGTGCCGGTTGGCCACGCTGACGTTTTTTCTGCTCCCGCGCGAGCACATCCTCGCCTTCTCGAATGGCGCCTCGTTCAATCTCCATCGGCCCCGCGGCCTTCTTCTTTGTCTTTGGGGCATTGTCCCGGGCCACTCTGGAGCCCATTTCCCGGATCCCAATGCGGCCTGCGAGGGACTCCGGGTCGCCGGTGGCTTCATCGTTGATGCGAGAAATGAAACGACGGTCCGCCTGGAGAACCAGGTTGGACATCGCCGAGTATTTGTACTGAGAGATATTTTGGTCCGCCATTTTGATGAAGGAGTAATGCGAATGAAACAATTCAGAAATGAAAAAAGATCGTGTTACGACTGACAAGAAGTCGTCTGGGCTCGGTGGAGCTCAGAATCAGCCGGCGCGTTGAAACTCCTGCGACAACGTAAAAAAAATGAATTCTGCAACGATCCCAGAATTCAAGAAGTGGCTGCACAAACCTGGAGCATCCTCCTGCAATAGACTAGCTCACGCGTGGGGTGCAGGAAGTCGAGCTGCCTGAGATATTGCGCGGAAGTGAAAGAGTTGCGTTGAGCGGCGGGAAGTTCTCTGGAGCAGAAATCGGTGGCGAAGCGGGAAGGTTTGGCGAAGAGCTTTACCTCCCCAACTTCGTATTTACTTCCTCTTCCGTGTACTGCTCACTACGACCAGAGCTTCACGACGCTCCCTCCCGGACCATGCGACTTCATGGTTCGCATGTCGGTCTCCTGATCCTGTCGCGTGCGCGATCGCGCCCCTCGTTCGAGGTTTTCTCCTATCGCTGCCAGATACATCGAACCATTTGTCATCATGCCCGTCGCCCGTCGCAGCGTGTCGCGACGCCAGCTTTGGCGCCAGTGCCGGTGTCCCATATCACCTTCGCAAGAGGTGCAAAGACTCAATCTACCGTCAAACTGAAGGATATTCCACAGGGTGCGCTGAAACTGGATTCTTACAATGAGGTTGTGGACGACGCGCCTCGTTACCCAACGGTCGTGCAGGGACACTGGAACAATATGCAGAAATTCAAGAATTGTGTCATTTTGACGAGAGTAGGAGGCTTTTACGAGCTCTACTTCCATCAGGCAGAGGAGTTTGCCCCATTGCTGAATATCAAGCTCGCGTCCAAAAAGACCAGCGCCGGTCCTGTTCCCATGGCTGGCTTTCCCTTCTTCCAGTTGGACCGCTTCCTGAAGATCCTGGTCCAAGATCTGACTAAGTACGTCGCGATTAGTGAGGAGTTTGCCCTTGGCGAAGAGGACAAAGCTCGGTCTGGTGGGCTCCTTTTTGATCGACGGGTCGCCAGGATTATCACGCCAGGGACGTTGATCGACGAAAAGTTCATGGACCCATCAGAGAATAACTTTCTGTTGGCCATATACATGGATGTCCCGTCGCTTAAAGCACAACTAAAGCACCAACAAGATGGGATACACGTACTCTCATCGGCATCGCAGCATGTAGGCTTGTCCTGGCTAGACCTTTCTACGGGCGACTTCTTCACACAGTTCACGACGGCACAGATGCTCCCATCTGCCATCGCCAGAATCGGTGCTCGAGAGATACTTGTCGACCAGGATCTTCAAGACCTGATCGGACAGGAACTGCAATTACTAGTCGGCCACGACCATCGACCAGTGACTTTCTTCCCGTACCCCCGTAAAATCAGGCCGATGCGCCAGTGGGATTATATGCTGGAAGCCCCTATTCCCTCGGAATCCATAGAGTCCTTTACCGCCGAGGAAACCGCCGCAGGCTACAGCCTTCTAGAATATGTTCGGGTCCAACTCCAGGGTGTGGATCTAAAACTTCAGCCCCCTCGTCGCCGGCATCTGAATGAGTCCATGAATATTGACCGCAATAGCCTGCGCGGCTTGGAGATCCTCGAAACGGCTCGAGATGGATTTGGGAAAGGCAGCCTGCTTCACGCAGTCCGCCGCACATCGACAAAAAGCGGAGCTCGTCTCCTGCGTGACCGCTTGAGTAAGGTCTCTGCTGCTCCGAAACCTGTGTATCGCTGACCTTGATCTAGCTTCCCCGTCCACCTCGCTGCAGGTGATTAACGAGAGACTCGATCTTGTGTCGATTTTTATCTCCAACAAGAAATTACGCGATAACGTAACTCAACTTCTGAAGCGCAGTTATGATGCTCAACGCTTGGTTCAGAAATTCACATTGGGTCGCGGAGACCCAGATGATCTCATTTGTTTGTCTCGAGCAATAGAAGCTTCTAAAGAGATCAAACGGGTCATTTCCGGTGCTGGGTATACTGATGCGAACTGCGCGCCCTCACCCCATGAATCCAACAAAGACAGCCTGCGGGCTTTGGTGAACAGGCTTCACTTGGACGGTCCCACTGCCCTGGCAGACAGGATTTTGGCAGCGATAGATGAGGAAGGCTTGTTACAGAAACAGCGCATCGAAGATGATACAGCGGCGGAGGCTGCTACTCTAGCTCAAGAGGTGACAATGAGCGAAGGATTACCGGGAGACTTGGACGCCTTGCCAAAGAAAGTCAAATCCAGAAGTACCGAAAAGGCAGGAATGGCAACGGAGGATCCATCAAATGTGGATACATGGATTATGAGACGCGATGCCAGCTCTGCGCTGCGAGAGCTTCACCAAGCCCTGAGCGACTTGCAGGACGAGAAGACGAAGTTGACGCAGAAACTCCGCGACGCAGTAGGATCGTCGGCTCTGACGCTCAAATGGACCCCAGGCCTCGGCCATATTTGTCACGTCAAAGGCGCCAAAATTTCCCAGGGAGCGCTAGAAGACCTGGGAGTCACTCGGAACGTCTCATCAACAAAGTCGACCAGGTCATTCTATCTTCCTGCGTGGACCGAATTAGGCGGGCGCACCGACCAGGTGAAGCTCCAAATCCGACAGGAAGAGCAGGTGATCTTTGGAAGCCTGCGCCGCGAGGTCATCCTTAATCTTGTCAAGATCAGACGTAACGCGTCCGTGATGGACGAGCTCGACGTGGCTTGTTCCTTTGCCACGCTCGCTCAGGAGCAGCAGCTGGTTCGCCCAATTCTCACAAACGGAACGCAACACAAGATCGTCGGGGGAAGACATCCCACCGTCAAACTGGGACTCGAGGAGCAAGGCCGACGGTTCGTCAGTAATGACTGCTTCCTTGGGGATTCTGAGCGCATCTGGCTCATCACCGGACCCAACATGGCTGGAAAGAGCACGTTCCTCCGACAAAACGCCCTGATAACCATCCTGGCTCAGGTTGGATCGTTCGTCCCAGCCGAATATGCGGAGATCGGAATCGTAGACCAGATTTTCAGCCGCATCGGCGCTGCAGACGACCTCTTTCGTGACCAGTCCACTTTTATGGTGGAAATGCTCGAAACGGCCGCGATTTTGAGGCAAGCGACGCCGCGTTCGTTCGTCATCATGGACGAGGTCGGCCGGGGCACCACCCCAGAGGACGGGACGGCCGTGAGTTTCGCATGTTTGCATCATCTACACTATCGCAATCGGAGCAGGACCCTCTTCGCGACACATTTCCACTCGCTCGCCGAGCTGACGCACGACTTCGAGGCGCTTGGCCGCTACTGCACAGACGTCCGGGAGACTGCGTCGGAGTCATTCTCGTTCGTACATCGCCTGCGCAAGGGCGTGAATCGCGAATCCCACGCGCTCAAGGTAGCGCAGCTGGCTGGGCTACCGAAGGAGACGATAGAGATGGCCCGACGCGTGCGCGCCCTGAACCAGGGCCCCTCGACCGAATCCAAGCAACCGAGAATGCACCAGGCGAGCTCCTAACTTCGTGACTAATTTGTATTCTACGCCACGATCTATGTACATTACCGAGATACCAATGTAAATGCATTTTGTTCAATCTATAGCCCGTATAATACACCCCCCTGATACATATTTACAGCTTCGCGCTCCCTGCGCTCCCCGCACTCAATGACTGACTCCGGCCCAGATCAACGACAATACCCTCCCCAAACGCCGCCTCCTGGACATCCTCATCCTCAACGCCATTGGCGAACTGCACAACGACAAAATCCACCCGGCGCGGGCCCAGCACAACCATCGGCGCATGCCACGTGCCTGCACCATACGTCACAGCCTGGTTACCGCGGGCGACGAAAGCACGCAAGAGGGACAAATCCGGCGGGTCACGGATAGTAACTTTCTGGCCCTCCGACGTCGTCGCAGTTGCCGTTTCGCCCTTTCGCGTCGGCGCAACAACCACCAGGAACCAGGGCTCGTCGGCCTTGCCGGGCTGCGCGGAGAGATCCAGCGGAGAGAAGGTCTGGGTGGTGAAGGGGTGGCGCTCGAGGATGCGCACGTCGAAGACGTTGGTTTCGGGGAGGGCGCGGCTGCCGGGGACAGTGCGCAGCTTGCGCGGGAAACAGGAGAACATGCTCATGCGCGCGGCGGAGGGGCGGCCGCTGGGCGCGCGGCCGGGGTATTCGTTCAGCAGCGGCGAGATGGGGCTGTATTTCAGGGCGGAGCCTTGGTTTGCGACGACGGGAGCTGGGTCGTTGGTCGGCAGTGAGGAGAGCGGCGGTGCGACGGAGAGATCGCGGGGCAGCGGGCAGCTGATTGCGGTGCCAAAGGGGGCGAAGCTTTCGTTTGTGAGGGGTTCCGGGACCACGCGGAGGGTCGGGTGGGAGGTCAGGATGGGGGCGGGCATGGTGGCGGTTTTAGGAGTTGCGTGGGGAAGGAGATGTGTAGACAAGGACCAGCCTTGAAGATGGAGAAGACGCGGTTGTTATAGAGGTGGAGAGAGGTGAGCTTGCGGCGATGGTTTAGGGCTTCGGGAGTCGCCGCGGGGCTGCCGTCATGTTCGGGCCCGTCGGAAGAGCCCGACATCCACACCCGGAGTATACACCTCGAAAATTTATAAATATACACAGATTATACCGCCGCGACACCGCTTTCCTCCGAATGCGACACAGGCGGTTTCTCCTTGAGTCCCGTCTGTGTCTCGACGTGTTCCTTCCGCAGCTGCTGCCGCGTGATGAACCAACTGGCAATGAATCCACACGCCGCCAGACAAGCATACAGGATCCAGATGTTGCGCATACTCCAGGCGTAGGCGTCTTCCACCACACGCCGCTGGTTAGCATCCGCAAGGGTATTGACAATTCCCACGTTGGCTGCGGCTTCCGCGCCGGCAAGTTCCTCCGTTGTCGAGGACGACAGACCCGCTGAAATCAGCTTGGGCTGCTGCACGTCCATACTGTTCTGGAAGATTACACCGCCAATGACGACTGACATGGCCATCGCGACGTTGCGGATGAAGCAGAACGTAGCCGTTGCGGTGGCCGTCTCACTCTGGGGGACGTTGTTCTGGAGCGCCAAAAGCGGCGGGAAGAACAGCAGCCCACATCCCATTCCCGCCACGATTTGGTACCCGATTATCTTGCCGGTCGTAGACGTGGCATCGTAGTTGATGAACAGCCCGAATCCACAAACAACCAGGGCCGTACCGATCCAAATCACCTCGAGATAACGACCGGTGCGGTGAATGAAGACTCCGGCCAGGAGACTGAGGCCGGCTTCCGAAAGGACGTATGGCAGAATCAAGAGACCGGAGTGGAACGGACTGGCTGCCTTGGCTGACTGGAAGTAGAGGGGGAGGTAATATTCGGCGCCGAGGAAAGCAAAGCCATGGGTAAAGCTCACCAGGAAACAGCCGATGTTGGACCAGTTTCGGAAAATGCCCATCGGCATAAGTGGATACTTTGCCAGCCGCTTCTCACAGAAGATAAAGACGAGCGACATCAAGCATCCAAAAATAATCAGACAGATCACTTTGGCAGAGTCCCAAGGGAACGTAGCTCCTCCAAAGTCCAGTCCAAGAAGGAGCATAATGGTCAGCCCGAGTATAGATAGACTTCCATACCAGTCCACCGCTTTGATCCCATCTAGAACGGAAGTTTTGGGGTTATGCACGTCCAAGAAGAAGAACATGAGCACAAAGGCCACACCACTGGTCGGTAGGTTGATCCAGAAGATCCATCTCCAGGTGACGGATTGTGTTAGGGAACCACCCACGAGAGGACCGATGGCTCCCGCAATGGCCCAAATGAATTCGATAAGCCCTAGGAACAGGCTGCGGTGTCTAATGGAAGTTAGGACTCTGTGGTAATATACTAACCCCATAAGAGGTGCATGACCTACCTGACGCTAAAAAGGTCTGAAATGACAATGGTGGTCAGCTGCAGGAGACCTCCACCCGCAATTCCCTGTACACCACGGCCGGCAATCAACATGGGCATGTCAATCGCCCAGCCACAGACAATGGACGACAAAAAGAACAGGGCCACAGCCGACAAGAGAATCGGCTTTCGTCCCCAGATGTCGGATAGATTAGCCCAGATGTTCGAACTGGCCGCGTTTGCAAGAAGATACGCTCCTCCTATCCAGACATAGCCCGAACCGGAGTGCAATTCTGCAGAGATTGTGGGTGTTGCAGTGGCCACAATTGTCTGGTCCAAAGCCGAGAGGAACAAACCAAGCTGTTAGGGGGGGTTAGGTTGAGTTCTACTCGGATGCAGTGTAAATATGCAGCTTACCGAGAGGGCCAGCATGATCGCTGCGACTTTCAGGTTGCTTCGGGCGTTCTGCGAGCCTGAAACAGACCGGCCTGTTGATCCAGCGGGAGCATCCAGCGTTCCCAATTCAAATTCTGCAGATGCTTTCGCATTTGCCATTGTTTGCCCCGGATGTTCTGTGTCCGCCGGGGAACTTCGTAGTATCTGGATGCCGTCATCTAGAGCTGACGGTGCTGCCTTATTCGCAATGAAAGTCATGATGCCGCCACTACATGCAAGTATGCAAGTATGATGAGACCGAAGTTGTCTGAAAGACACTCGGAGAGACTAGGAACGATATCTACATCGATCGTATTCAACTACGATGACTCGAATGAAAATTAGGGCTCCCCACTGTTTGCTCCGTTTGCTTGGTGGGGCAAGATAACCATATCGATCTATATCAATCTCTCACGATCTAAACTTGTCTTTATACAGATCTCTTTGAGCATCACAAACAGTCGAGACAGGTCCTACATAATAGTCCGTTCGATAAGATCTGGAGCTCCCTCAGTGAAGTGACGCTGCGACCTGCGAAACCAGGAAACGGTGTTTCCGCTATACTGACTTCACCCAAACCCTAATCAAAGTCAACATACAACAACCTCCAACATAAACGCCACGATTCAGTCTCAATGACAGACAAACAAGCCCGTTCCATGATCGCAGCCAGGTTTGAAAAAGCAGACCTCATGGATCGAGCCAGTATCAAGCAGAAAATCAAATACTCCGCTTCCCCGCACTGCCTAGCTTAGTATGCAAGAATTGCCGAGGCCATTCCAGGATTGAATCTCCTCAGCTCCATAGCCTAGGTAACGCAGCAAAAGTCTCAGAGTCATCGAACTCTGCCCTCAGTCTTTAAATCCCCCAGCAAACTCTTCATCTGTCACACACAAATCAACAATTCACAGCCATGGCCCCGTCTTTACCCCGCAAGCTCTGGGAGCATCCCAATCCCAAGTCCACCCAGATCTGGGCCTTTAGAGAGAAGCTGGAACAAGAGAAGGGCATCAAGCTACCGGTACACGTCCTCCGCATCATCATGCAACACAGACGCTAACACGAACAGACCTACAGTGCGCTACAAAAATGGTCCGTGGACAATCGGGCCGAGTTCTGGGCGTTCTGCTGGGAATATCTCCCCATCATCTATGAGGGCAGCTACACGACCGTGGTCGACGAGTCAGCCCGGATAGACAGTGTCCCGAACTGGTTCGAAGGCATCCGCTTGAACTTTGCCGAAAACATGCTCTTCACGGCGGAGAAGTCCCCCAATGGGTCGGTGGTGGCCACAAAGAAAGACAAAGAGGATGACAAGATCGCCCTCACGCAGGTCCGCGAGGGAGGCGCAGAGCCAACCGTCAGCATCACTTGGGCCGAGCTACGACAGCGGACGGGACGATTGACGCAGGCGTTGAAGGCCGCGGGCGTCGTTCAAGGGGACCGTGTGGCTGTCGTGGCCAGCAACAGCATTGACACCCTCGTGGTGTTCCTCGCGACCACTGCGCTGGGAGCGCTTTTCTCGTCGACGTCCACCGACACCGGTGTCAAAGGCATCCTGGACCGTCTGCTCCAGCTCAAGCCGCGATGGGTCTTCGTGGATGATGCAGCAGTCTACAACGGGAAGCGAATCGACCTGCGTGACAAAATCAAGGACATCGTCCACGGTCTCGAGGGCGTCCGTGAATTCACCGGCGTCGTCACCCTCCCCCGATACCCAGGTCGTCCGGTTGACGTGAGAGCAGTTCTACGCACTCAACCGCTGGCGACATTCCTAGCCCAGGCGCCGTCCGATCAGCTCGAGTTCGTCCGGATCCCCTTCCGCGACCCCTTCCTGGTCGTATACTCCTCCGGAACGACGGGCAAGCCGAAGCCCATCGTACACGGCGTAGGCGGGTACATCCTCAACGGCAGCAAGGAGGCCCGCTTGAACCGCAACCACGGACCGCACGCTGTCATCCTGCAATACACCACAACCGGATGGATCATGTACATGCAGGCCATCTCCGGGCTGCTGTTCGGCGGGAGACCCATCCTGTACGACGGCAGCCCGTTCCTCCCTGACGTAGGGTTCCTCATTCGCCTCCTGGGCGAGCACAAGGCAACGCATTTCGGCACGTCACCGCGATTCCTGCACGAGCTCCGCCAAAACGGCATCCGGCCGCGTGACATCGCAGATCTCAGCTCCCTCAAAATCGTCACGAGCACGGGTATGGTGCTGGCCGAATCCCTCTTTGAGTGGTTCTATGATGAGGGATTTCCCGCGCACGTCCAGCTCGCAAATATCTCCGGAGGAACCGATCTGGCGGCCTGTCTCGGTCTCGAGAATCCACTGACCCCGCTGTACGTCGGTGGATGTCAGGGCGCGGGCCTTGGGATCGCGGTAGCCGTCTTCGACCAGGCGGATGAGGGCGCCACGGGTGTCAAGGGGACGCAGGTCCCCGATGGCGTCGCGGGCGAGATTGTTGTCACGCGTAGTTTCCCGACCATGCCGGTGAAATTCCTCGGAGACGATGGGCCGCAGAAGTACTTTGATTCGTACTTTGCGCGCTTCGACAGTAAGCCCCCTGATACCAGTTTTGGTATAGAAAAGACTGTGCTAACTTTTGAAAGACGTGTGGACCCACGGCGACTTCATCATGATCCATCCCGAGACCAAGCAGATATTCTTCCTGGGTCGATCGGACGGCGTGTTGAACCCCTCGGGTATCCGATTCGGCTCCAGTGAGATCTACAATGTCATCGACACGCAGTTTACCGAGGATATCGTCGACTCTCTCTGCGTTGGCCAGCGACGTCCTCAAGACACCGACGAGTCTGTGATGCTGTTCCTGCTGATGCGTCCAGGACGCCAGTTCACCCCACAGCTGGTCGCCCGCGTGAAGGAAGCCATCAAAAAGGCACTCAGCTCGCGCCATGTGCCGAAATACGTCTTTGAGACGCCTGAAATCCCGGTATGTTTCTGGAAAGGTAGTGAGAATCTATCAAGTACTGACGTGTGCAGACGACGGTCAACCTCAAGAAGGTCGAATTGCCGGTGAAGCAGATTGTATCTGGGAGGAAGATCAAAGCGTCCGGCACGCTTGTCAATCCCCAGAGCTTGGACTTTTACTATCAGTTTGCTGAAGTCGAAAAGCTGCTGCCCCCTGCGAGCAAGCTGTAAATGCACGTCTCTTACATAGAGCACATCTGTAGAATGATACATGCCCGCATGTCTATCAGGCTTTAGCCGGCGATCAATTCTTCATGTTAAAGAATTCAAGAGAGTTATCTTGCCTACTTGACCCATCCCCGGCTCATAGGAATGATAGTTTCGACAACCAATGCTATTCTAGGATATCAACAACCCTGTAACCAAGCTCCATCGCGTGGGCAATCCAGTCTAGCCCTCTATCCACAGACATGATTCCCCCATCCGCCTGCGGGAGGGTTCCAGGTAGCTCTGTACGTCAGGCGCAATTGAACATCAACCAAGTAATACAAGATAATCATAGACAAGAAGCGAAGGACAAGATATATGCACCGACTCTATACGCCGTAAAGGAAAGAAGAAACCCAGTCGTCCCAAGTGAATGATGATGGTACACGAACACATCGTCTATTTGTTGTGTATCATGAAGTTGCGGAAGGAGTCCCAGTGGTCACAGTCGGAGTAGCTAGAGAGCAAAGTTAGCCAACCATCGTCCGATAACCCAGTAAGAATGACATAGCCAACACATACATATACACCATGCTGCTCCGGAGACTCGACATGAGGGTGTCCGGGTACCAGCGGAAGAGATACATGACAAAGGCCCAGCTGAGACTGGCAAAGGCCGGCCAGGCGTTCTTCTCGATCTCGGCCCGAGCTTCGGGCGTAATGAAGCCAGAGAGGGGATGCATGTTAGGTCGGACGGCGAGCTTGGCGAATCCGAGCACCACGCGAGCAAACACATAGATGACAATCTGACGGAGCGCCATGTGAGCATTACTTCGACGGTTATGGTTGGTGGCGCCTTGGACTTACCTGTTGGGAGACACTGGTCTTTCTCCGACCAAACACGGCGTACCCTCCGAGCAGACCAGCGAAAAAGCTATCGTACCGTCCCTCTTTACTTGCCCCCGCCGGATTGAGATTCCGTAGTACCAGCATCGTAGCCTTGTATATGAACGCAAAGGTCGCTAGGTTCCGGGCGTGTTGTCGGGTGGCTTTCAGGACCAGCGTGGTTTTCTCCCGGATGCTAGACTCGATCAGCAGGTCACTTTCGAAAATGTGACGGGGTACTTACGTTCCCGAACGGAAAAGGAAGATCATGCTAGAGATCGCAAGATATTAGCTTCGAATATTCATAACAAGAAAGGCAGAGAGGTATGGGGTCATCACGTACACCAGAGCGTGCGGAAAGCGCACTTTCGCGCCGTATACTGCACCATTGCGAACAGCTTTTGCCAGCGCCAGCAACGGGGCGAGGTCTTTGTTAGTGACCAGAGTATCTAGATGGGACTGTATGAAAATCAGCTTTGGCCCATATACGACGTGAAAACAGACGACGTAGATAACCGCATCATACCACAAGTGCATCCATGGTGATGGTAGTCGGGACCTCGGCAGCGCAGCTTCGGAGAATGGGCGAAGGTCGTAGGTAGCGACGAGACACTTCACAGACAGAGGGAGCCCGAAGTGACGAAGACAACAGTCATGAGGCAGAACCAAGACCAGCGATAGATATAGTCGACAACAGAGGAAGCGGGCAGCAGAGAGGAGTGGGGAGGACGGCAATTCCCAGCATGGCTGTATCCGCGCAGAGAGTCTTGAGATCCTCGGCATGTGAGCCTGCAGCCGAACGCATCCACACGTCATGTCACGTGAGCCTCATTCCACATCAGGAAGATAGATAGATATGTAGGTAGTATATCAACTTTTATTCTAGAATTCAACCTTCCAGGCCATAGGAACACAGGGCAGTATGCAGAGTCATTAATGATCAACCACCTGGAGAACGCCGGGTGCAGGACACCTAAGTACATGTAACAGTAGAAAAAGATAGTAATATCATCATATCACCTCAAGCCGTCTTCACCCTCTTGGGTCCCTCGTCCTCCGAAATCTCATCCACCTCCATCATGTCCACATCGTGATCCTCGTCGTCCGACTCCACGCCCGCGCGCCGCTTCAGACCCTTCATCTTGCGGGTCTGCAAGCCGGTCAGATCCTGCTTGGTCAGATGCACGCGACCCATCTTATCACCGATGGGGTCGAGCTCGATGTTCTTCTTCAGCTTAACCTCCTCATTCGGCCGCTTGCCCTGCTTGAGCGCCTCCTTCATGATGTCGCGCGGCGCCTCGTGGATGCGCCCGACCTTGAAGTCAAACTTAGGTCCAATCTCGTCGAGCTCGACACGGGGCAGCTTGTGACCGCTGCGCTTGGTGCGGATCTTGTACCAGCGCAGGTGGACGACGGGCGCTAGGCCCTCCGTGGGCTCCTCTGCAGCGATCATCAGCGCATACTGCAGGCCCTCGACGTCGATCTTATCCGAGGTCTCGCCCTTGAACATGTCGAGGAACATGCTCTTCAGCAACACATGCACCGACGACGTCGCATCGTCCCACGCGCTTCCCGCAAAGAGCAGCAGCGGACGCATCCCCACGCCAATCTGCATGCTGAGGTTGTTGAAGGGGGCGATCTCCTCGCCGTCCGGGTTGGGCAGGAGCATCAGTTCGCACATGTCCAGCAGCTTGGAGTCGAAGACGCGCGCGAGCGTCACGCAGTTAGGCCGCTTCTTGCTGCTGCTACCGAACACGACAATACCGCACTCGTTCTTGTTGGCCAGGAACTCGAGACTCTCGGCGTTCTCGAATGGGTGAATGTTCTCGTTCTTCTTGTGGAACAGGACCGAGTTCGGCCGCGTCAGCGAGTGGAACGTCTTCAGCACGGTGTTCAGCGCCGTCGGGCATTTCGATCCGTGCATCACCAGCGTCCGTTTGGGCGGCTCGATGAGTTGAGGCTCCTTGGCCTTGAGGATGCGCGCGGTGCGCGGATTCTTGGGCTTCCTGTGCAGAGATTTCATGGTTAGCCGTAGGGGTCTTTCTTGTCTTCCGCACAGGAGAAACTGTCGTCTATGGGCAGCACTAACACTTCTCTAAGCATCTTGGCAAATGTTCCTCTCGTTGGTGAAAAATGAGTTGTTGGAAGTCACCGACTGGACGGAAAATCCACAACAGGCGGAGGGAAAAGTTTTGGCGGAAGAGGCTTGGCATTCCTTATCGATAAGCTTATTCTTCATCTACCACCAGTTTCTTTAGGATTCATGCGACCAGATATTTTCATAGCATATTTCAGAACCTTTGATACACTAAATTAACGACATCAACTGTACAAACGTGAAATTCATTCAAATCTACCCGCTATGCTATCTACTCTAGCCGCAGCTTTTCAAACTCGCGCACCTGTTCCTCCAGCCGCGCGGCTTCGCTCTCAGCGTCGCGAAGTTTCTTCTCCTCTTGCTCGCGCACCTCAGGCTTAGCCTTCTCCTGCCAGGCAGCGCTGCCCACAAGGGCCTGCTGGCGACGCACCGTCTCGCGAACCTTTGTAAGATTAGCCTTAGCCTTCTCCTCCTGCTCAAGCGCAACCTCCCTAGACACACGAAGGTAGACGGCCGCCTCGGCACCGACGGGAGACACAACGCAGCCCGAGGGGCTGGTGGTATCCTCCGGTCCCTTAACGCTCAGATCACCCAGAGTCTTGCCACCGAGGGACTTGATAATGTTGAGCTCATTGGAGACCGTCTTGTGGCTGGTAGCATCGTAGGTCTGAATGATGATGTCACCCTTGGTCTTGACCTCGTACTGAGCCAGGATCGAACGAATGGCCTTGGACACGTTCAGGACAAGCTCGTAAGCAGTCTCGGCTTCAGGGTCGTTGAACTCGGCCTTGTACTCGGGGTACCGGGCCTTCATGATAGAGACAGTGCTGTCACCGGGACGGCGGGGCAGACGCTGCCACAGGTGCTCGGTAACGAAGGGCATGATGGGATGGATCAGGAGCAGGGCACCCTCCAGAGCGGTGTATAGGGTCTGCTTGGCAGTCTCCTGGACCTCAGCAGGGACATCCGGCGCGAGGAGCGATTTGGAGTTCTCAATGAACACATCGCAAAGCTGGGAGTACCAGTATTGGTACACAGTGGTGGCCACGACGGAGAACTCACGCTGCTCCAAAGCTTCGTTGATATCCTTAGTAGCAGCGTTGAATTTGTGCAAGATCCAGCGCTCGGAAAGAGACTCCTTGCCGGTCTTAGTAGGGGCAGGCAGTGGCTTGAAGTCGTCACCCAGTTTGCCAAGGACGAACTTGGTAGCCTGGTAGATCTTGTTACAGAAACGACGGTATCCATGAATAACCTGGATATCAAAGGCGATATCACCACCTGCAACATGGTCAGTTTGGGTTTCAAAATTAATCATGGGTGAATAACATACCACCGGTAGTGTAAGACACAAGAGCGAACCGCAGAGCATCAGCACCGCACTCGGGAATACCCTTAGGGAACGCCTTCTTCTGGTACTTCGTAGCAGTGGCGACCTCCTTCTCAGCAAGGTTACCCGTGAGCAGCTTAGCGTGAAGCGACTGGAGTTCAATTCCCTCCATGACATCCAGAGGATCGATGACATTACCCAAAGACTTGGACATCTTGCGGCCTTCCGAATCTCTGATGAGGGAGTGGCAGTAAACCTCCCGGAAGGGAATCTTGCCCGTCATTTTGATGCCGAGCATAATCATTCTGGCGACCCAGAAGAAGAGAATATCCCAACCGGTCTCCAGGACAGAGGTAGGGTAGAGGTTCTCCAGGTCATGGGTCTGACGGGGCCAGCCGAGAGTGGAGAAGGGCCACAGTCCGGAGGAGAACCAAGTGTCGAGGACATCAGGGTCTCTCTCTAGAGAGAACTTCTTGCCAGGGAACTTGGCCTCCGCCTTCTTCTGGGCCTCTTCCTCAGTCCGGCCAGAGACCCAGTTGTTGCCATCACTATCATCGCACTCCTCGCCCTCAACCTTGACCAAGTAGGCGGGGGCCTGGTGACCCCACCAAAGCTGACGGGAAAGACACCAGTCGTTGATATTTTCCATCCAACGGTAGTAGCTCTTCTCGGCGGATTCGGGTCTGATGACAATCTCACCGTCCTTGACGGCCTTGATGGCAGGCTCCGCAAGTTCCTTCATCCGCATCCACCACTGGGGCTTGAGAATAGGCTCAATGACATCGTTAGACTTGGCGCAGCGAGGAATCTTCATGGGGTTGTTCTCCCACTTCACGTACAGCCCCTTCTCCTTCAGCAGCTCGATCACCTTGTAACGAGCATCGAAGCGCTTCATACCCTCGAAGGGACCGCCGTTCTTGTTAAAGGTACCATCGTCATTCAGCACGGAGATGAACTTCAGGTTATGGGCCTTTCCGCGGTTGAAATCGTTGAAATCGTGGGCCGGGGTGATCTTCACGGCACCAGTACCGAACTCAGGATCAACATCGGCATCGGCAACAATAGGCAGGAGGCGATCCACGAAGGGATGACGAGCAGCCTTGCCAATCAAGTGTTTGTAACGCTTGTCGTCGGGGTGCACGGCAATACCGGTATCACCGATCATGGTCTCGGGACGGGTGGTAGCAATCTCAATGCGCTCCTTCGTGCCATCAATCTCGTAGCAGAAGTGAGTCAAAACACCAAATTCGACCTTGCGCTCATAACCGGGCACATCCAGGAGCGTGCGTCCTTCCACCTCTTTGTTCTCGACTTCGAGGTTAGACAGAGAGGTGTTGAGAGCGACACACCAGTTAACCAGACGGTTAGCACGGTAAATCACACCCTCTTCATGAAGGCGCACGAAGGTCTCAGTGACAGCAGCCGACAGGTTGGGGTCCATGGTGAAGGCCTCACGGGTCCAGTCGAAGGAACCGCCGACTCTGCGGAGCGCGTTCTTGATGTTGGCGTGGTATTCATGCTTCCAAGCCCAGACGCGGTCCATAAGAGCCTGACGACCCAGATCGTGACGGGTCTTCTTCTCCTTCTTCCAGAGCATCTTCTCCACAACGCTCTGGGTGGAGATACCGGCGTGGTCCATACCGGGGAGCCACAGAGTGGTCTTACCCTTCATGCGCTGCCAACGGATCATGGTATCTTGGAGGGCGTTGGTGAGAGCGTGACCCATGTGAAGCGAACCGGTAACGTTGGGGGGAGGAATGGGGATGACGAAGTAGCCTTCCGGCTTGACCTTGTTATCAGGACCGAACTCGGGCAAGAAGAGGCCGCGCTCCTCCCACCATTCATAGCGGCCGGCTTCAATGACCTTGGGATCATAGGCATCAGTCGTCTTCTCCTTCTCGACCTTGGGCTTCTTCTCAGCCTTGGGGGCGGCGGGTTTCGCGGCGGCGGCCTTCGCCTGCTTCTCGGCAAACTTCTTCGCCTTCTCGGCCTTGCGTCGCTCACGTTCCACTATAAGTCACCGGCAACATGTCAGAAACATATGTCCAGGATCGATTGTATCCAGTAATCCAATCTGCGTAGTATGTATGAAGAACAAGACGTACATTCTTTCTCGCTCTTCACCTTGGGGACCGCAGAGCCATCCGCCGTCTTGGTAGCGACATCGGCATTCTGGTTTCTCGTCTGGTCATCGGCTTGAGGAGGAGTGTCAACCACGGGAGCAGCGGGCTCACCAGCTAGAGAAGCCGTGACTTAGTCCATATTCAACACATGAGTCATCAGTTGGGGGAGTGCTTACTGGGATTCTGGGGGGCAGAAGGTTGAGCCATTCTGGAAAACGAACGATAGATAGGAGGAGTGAATCTCCAGGGCGCCGATTGCGCCACGAGTCGCCGGATGAGTATCTTGACCACCGGGGGAACTTCAACGGTGATAGATAGAAAAGGAAGGAGGGGGAGGGGTTCGACTGGAGGTTGTGCGAATGCGGCGGGCAATCAAATTTCCTGGCGCAGAGGAGAAAACGGAACGAATCAGAGATTGGGACGGCGGGCCCAGTTAGTGCGAGTACAGTGGAGAACACGACGTTCAGAGTTGGAGTACGTTAGGTAGTCGTGGGGAGAAATCAGGTATGACAGGATAGTGAGATGGTCCACGTTGTCAATTGCAATGGGTTCAATTGCAATGATTCTCTCGATTCTTCATCTCTTGTTTCTTCTATTTGTAGAATAAAATGGATTCCTGTGAGTCAGTATCGGCACGTGATGTGTGTCAGTATTGGATTACATAATACGACCATACATCTGCATTTACAACCACCAGCTACGATATTCATGATGTCCTTACGTACTCCGAGCACCAACGGAATGCTAGAGGTTTCAAAATCGACTAGGTATGCGCCATATATCCAAGATAGTACCTTACGGAAACAGCATCACAATAGTTGATAAAATTCAAATGCGAAACAGACATAACATGATCAATTCCCATCAACACCAGTCCAACAGATCACTCATCAAAGTCGAGAACAGGGAGGACCGGAGCAGAGTCGCATGCAAGATCATTGAAGAACTATGTGGATACGCTGAATCAAACAAGAGCGAAGTAGTCCCCACTCTAAACACCACTAGAGAGATTCCACAGAATACGCCAAGAGAAGTGAGCTGAGATGGGCTCCGTACCCAACATTGGTATTAGGTGTATGTCATCGGTTCATCATCGTCGTCTCCATCCGTATGCCGTGAAGCTGCAACGACCGTTGCCCCATGGCCTAAAGGTTTCTCGTGTTTCTTTCTGTTGAATAAGATCCGCCGCCCTAGCCCACTCGATGTAAAACTCCAAATTCAAACCAAGTCGGTGGCTATCAAACAGCCAGATGACGGCATGAGTCACAAGGAACGCTGAATGACAATTCGATCGTTGCCGGAGAGATCAAAAAGAGCTCCTACTAACGCCTCGGGTTCAATCATTTAAGCAGCCGTGTTGTTCCGGCCTTGGTCGGACGGCCGGACAGGATCAAAGTAAGGATGAGCCATGGCTTCCTGGGCAGTGAGTCGCTCCTGCACTAAGGTTAGTTATCTGATGAAATCTCAAGTTAAATTAGAAAGAGTGGCCTAAATCCATACCGCATGATCGTATCGGAGCAGCTTGTCCAGGAAATCAATCGCTTCATCGCTAACGAAGCGCTGGTTGTCGGGATTGACGAACGAATGCCAAGGTTTCCGGGGGAAACGGGAGAGGATCTCGTCGTACTGAGGGTCCAGCTCGATTTCGTACTTGTCCAGGTACTCGAAGAGTTCCTCCGTTCCAAGCACCTTGGCGATCTTGACGAGCTGGTCGGAGTTGCTGTTTCCGTGGAAGAAAGGCTCCTTGCGGAAAATCATGGAAGCGAACATGGCCCCGAGAGACCACATGTCTAGTGAGTAGTCGTACTCTTGGAAATCAACGAGCAGCTCAGGGCCCTTGAAGTATCTCGACGCAACGCGCACATTGTATTCTGTGCCCTTGTGGTAGAATTCGGCAAGACCCCAATCAATCAGTCGGAGCTAGAACCACATTAGCAAATATGGCATGGAAAGGAAAATAAGGCCGGTAGAACGCACCTTGCGCTTCTCATGGTCGATCATGACGTTGTGTGGCTTCACATCGCGATGCATGATGCCCTTGCTGTGGCAAAAGTCCAGAGCCTTCAGAAGTTCGTACACATAGAAACGAACATCATAGTCGGTGAAGCGGGGATACAGCGTTCTGAAGTCGGTGTTGTTCACGTTCTCAAAGACCAGACTGGGGGTTTTGCTTTGGCTATCCCGGACCACATCCAACAAGGCAACGACATTGGGACCACCGGCGAGATTCTGGAGAATCTTGATCTCACGCTTAATCTTCTTCTTCTTGACCGGTTTGAGGACCTTGATAACACACTTCTGGTAGTTCACGACGTTGATGCCCTCGAAGACTTCCGAGTACTTTCCGCGGCCTACAATTGAAACGGTTAGTAATCATGTTCAACAAAATGCGCCACCAAAGGACACATCCTAGTGCGGCAGGAACACCGTGGACATATCAGGTGATAGCATGGATCATGCAACGGGTTGCCTACCAATCTTGCGCACGACTTCGTAGTTCTCCAGAACACCCCAAGAAATGTTTACACTGTCATAATCCCAATAAGACCGAGGCATATGCTCGTTCACATCAGCGTAGACGCGCGCCATGGTGTTGGCGGCTGAAAAGCAGGCCGTCGAGCCCACAATCGGATACGGGAGATAAAATGCGGCGGGGTAGAGGAAGAGGAGGAAAGTGACGAGGCGGAAAGACGTGATGATGGAAGGAATTGAGCCAAACCAGCGGACAGACAACAGCAGCTGCAATAACCGGAGCAGGAGAGCCCGTTGATACCGTGCAGCCGTGCTATCGTCCCGAGCAACGATGGACTGACACCCTGAGAGAATCCAGTGGAGGATGATCCCGACTGGGTTTCGGTCCGCCTTGAGACGGGTCACGTGGAGACAGAGATGGGCACACACGGAGATTCGGCGAAATTGTTGATGCGGGCGGTGATTTGCAGATTTCCTTTCTCGGACAGGTTCAGTCCCAAGATCCTCCTCGTATCATAAAACGTAATAACCACAGCAGACAGGGGCGCGGAGCTTGTCTTTAAGCTCGCCATCATGTTCTATGATCTCAACATTCCTTACAGTCCGGATGATCCCGAGATCTCCACGACCCTTAACTTTCTCACCGAACGTATGTCACTGCATTCTACCACTACCATACACCTGACTCCGAAAACACCACATGAAGCGCTAACCTGACTACCATAGTCGGTTACACAACAGTCGCTCTCTCTCAAAGTCTCAGTGGGAAACTTCCTCCTAGTCTGAACCCTCCATCCACGCCACCCAATGTACCGAAGGGCCTGACGCTATTGACCCGCATGAACCTAACCGTGTCGGACCCGGCACAGAACCAACGCCTCACCAGCCTGGCGCAGGTCTACGATTTGGTAGCCCTTCGCCCAACCACTGAGAAGGCTCTCCTGAATGCCTGTACCAGTATGGAATGCGACGTGATTTCACTTGATCTCTCCGTGCGACTGCCGTACCACTTCAAGTTTAAGATGCTTTCGGCCGCGATCACACGTGGCGTCCGCTTTGAGATCTGTTATGGTCCCGGGGTCACTGGCAATGGACTTGAGGCGCGACGGAATTTGATCGGGAATGCCATGGCGTTGATCCGAGCCACGCGCGGGCGGGGCATTATCGTGTCAAGTGAAGCCCGAAGAGCTCTGGGTGTCAGGGCACCATGGGATGTGATCAACCTAGCGTGTGTCTGGGGGTTATCACAGGAGCGTGGGAAAGAGGCTATCTGTGAGGAGGCGAGGAAAACAACTGCGCTGGCGAGGTTAAAACGGACCAGTTGGCGGGGAATCATTGACGTTGTGGATGGTGGAGACAAGCCGAAATCGAAGCCCGAAAAGCTACCGCTCAATCAGAAGAAGACTGCCTCCAAACCGAAAGAAGCTCCTAACACCGAAGGTAATGGGGACAGCTTGAAGAGGAAAGCATCTGTCGGGTCCGAGGTCGTCGTCGAAGAGGTCGAGAAGCCTTTATCTAAGCGAGAGTTGAAACGCAGAGCCAAGAAGGCTCGGTTGGAAGCTGCTGGTGGAGAGGACACAACGCTCGCAAATACTTAAGCTCCCACGGAGGTATCTCATTTGTCAAGCTCTCGGAATGTGGAAAATTTTCCTCACTTCAAGCCGGAAAGAACCTCCTGTGGCGAAGGAGAGAACATCTCGTCCCGGTGATTTACGCCTTCCAGCTCACAACGGTCGTCGCATGCCAATCGTAACGAGAATGCCCCGTGTTCTCGACCGAGTATGAGCAACGGATCGAATATTTCGGACCCGTCTCAGACTATGGCATGATACGAAGGATAACTTGCCGGACAAACCAGATACAGGCCCAGCACATATTGCAATCCGCAAATGTACGTCTGGATCTGTGGATATACTTTCTGACTCTGAAGCACAGAGACAACCCTTGCGAAAAGTGTCAGAAGGTGGGCACTGCTTCATACATGTACATCGGATCAGGGCTGGCGAATATTGTTCGAATTCACAATAGTATGACATCAGTCTGCTTCAATCAATTAGGTGTATACTAGGTTGCTCATCCTACTCTCAGTTTATTGCGAGGCTACCTCCCAGTTGTTAGCTCATCTAATGGCTTCTTCAGAAAAATAACACTGGAGACACTGTTAGAAGCCTTTCATAAATACAAATATTTCCCCATGCAGCAACACAATTTGCGTGTTGATTTCCCCAGGCCCTCGGTGACGGGACACAAGCCCTCTTCTCTATGTAGCCTTACAGCACCTCTTCCTTCTTCTCTTACCTCCAACCACCTCTTTACCTTTTAAGGAACTGGGGGAAACCTATTCTGAGGTCGCTCCTTCCCACTAGATCTCCCTTCGCCCCTCCTCACTTTCCTTCCTCTTTCCCACCCACCAACGCTCTCTTGTCCATCTCTCATCCATCTCTCACTCTTTCATGTCTTCCATCTCCTTCCCATCACTCTTCCATCGTCCCAATCTCTGTTCTCGGCTCTGAATAAATAGCTCGTCTCTTCTATCTTCCAAGAGCTCTCTGCTCTCTCATCCACATCTTCATCTTGCCAGCCTGCCATCCGCCACTATGTCTGAACAGAACCCGTTTTACGAAAACATTGTATGTTCGAGACAAATCACCCCATCGAGAATGCTTGATTCTAATGCAAAAGTCCAGAGCGATCGGTACTGTCACTTGTGCTACGAACGCGGGCATCTCGCCGCCAACTGTCCTGTCCGCAGGGCTCTACTACATCTAGTTCGTCGGGATTAGCTCTCCTAGAGAAACATCGGCTCATCATGTACAGGGACGCATGCTACAGGGCCTCAACATGCCCTTAAACACGAGGATCAGAGAGCCTCGGAACCACCCTCCCCGTGGGAACCCCCGAGTTATTCGTCATCGCCAACACGTGGGATCAAGACGGCAAGCCGAAGCTCGCTTTCGGCGTGGTAACGTCAGGGTCTCTGGTGCTGCCCAAATTGCGGTTGGCGTTCGTAAAAAACGTCAATGCTCCAAGTCACGCTTCACTAACTGACTTAGGTCAATGGTATCCAAGTTTCCAGCACGGGACGCGGCAGTCGTGTCATAGGTCGTCAGTCACGTAGAAGAAACCGCGCTCACCCTGACCCTCAAAATGATCCCAGACGTCTGGCTCCTCCTCCTCAGGCCGAAGGTCCTTCTCCCCAAACACAGACTACACAGTCATCCACTGTCGGTGGAGAGTTAGTCCTCCTTTAGCTCGGATTTCTTGCACCGCACTGATATCTTTAGAACTGATCTGTCCACTGGAATGCACACTAGCATGTATGGGTTCCATGGCTGAATATCTTCGGCATCTGAAGACTAACGACATACCTACCAGTGATGGGGATAGCATCAGCATGGGTGTACAAACGTCGTAAGTAGTCCCCGCACAATCCCGTGTTCTTTTTTCCCCGTATCTGCGATAACTCTTCTAGGGAAATGGACACAGCGGACTATACCAGGTAATATACCCGGAGACGCTCTCAAACGGGGGTTGACACAGCATCTCAGGGCGCATCCAGAGCAGCCGGCCGGTCCCTCTCCGTGAGTTTACTTTTTCGAATGCGTGTACTCTTGAATTAACGATGGGCTTTTATCAGGCCTTTTTGCGCAATGACTCCTGCAGACGACCAACAAATTGTCTTCTCGCCGGGTACAACGGATGAATTATTCGGCACCAACAGCAGCCAGGTCAACAGTGATTACTGCGGAAATGAAAGGTCTCTGATTTGATCACCATGCCACTCTGTTTCAATTATGTACTTGATACAAGTGAGGGGAGTCTTACGTGTTTCATTCATGTTGAAGGCCATGTTGAAGAGATTAAACCAGCCGTTGTCTTTTGTTTGATCCTAGCTAAAGTTAATCATCCAAGGAGATTGAGATCACGCTCGAGGTATACAGATCTTGTTTGATTAGATACCCATCTAAGCTACCTAGGTAGGTACATGTATGCCAAAGGATGACTTGACTTTCTGAGTCCCAATCTCTCACCTATCTTTAAGAAGACTTGTCTGAGCTCCATGTGCCCCACTAGGATCCCGCAAACCCTCTAGGTAGCCGTCTTTTAGGTCTGGAAACACCAGGATAAACATGGCTGGGGATACTCCTCCAAATCGTCCACTTCTTTCGCTGATGGCGAGAAGATTCGTGGCATGGGACGGCACCATACCACCCTTTGACACCAAGAAGGAGAATCTTTTGAAGAAAAGTGGTTCTTCTTCTATGGCACCCTGACGAATCCGGAGATCTTAGCGCGAGTTCTTAGGCGCTCAGGAAAACCTGAACTTCCCCACGCTATCGTTTTTGGCCGCAAGATCTTATATTGAGAAGAGTATCCGGCAGCTGTGTAAGGTGTGGCAGATCGTCCGACAGATGGGGTCGTCTGCAAGATCGAATCCCAAGAAGAACTCGACCGGCTGAAAGCTTATGGGACCAAAATGTACCGAGCCGGCGGCTGCACGGCATGGCTGGATGATGACACAGAGAATTTGGGCTTTCTGTTCGTTTGGGATGGTGACACGGATATTTTGAGAGAGAGTCCTAAGCAGGTTTGAACTAGAGGTTGATGACTGGGATTTGAAAGACTGAAGCCTAGGATGAGGAGGTAGCTCAGTATATTGAAGCATTGATCTATATCGATTCAAATAGGAACTAAGACGTATTGGGTATAGTCAACTCAATGGCAGCGATGTGGGAGAGGCTAAGGCGGTGAAGAAGGCGGTGAATTGGCTGGAATAGAGTTGTTGATATCGTGCGGAACAATGATGATGGAATGAACATGATAGCCTCGACCTCGCCTGTTCCTCGCTCCTCGACTGTACACCCCCACGATCCTGGCTTCACATCCTTTTCTCCCCGTTCATGACTCTGCCCTCATTCATTTGGCGTCTAACCCACCACCGTCCTCGTATATCCGTTGTCTCTGAACCGGACATACGAGCTTCTCCACTCTGACGGCACATCTCCTCCTGGCTGTCAGACGCAGATCGTGGCTCAATTCAGATTCTGAAGGTCTCGCGTTCAAGGAAACGACCACAGCACAGGATTGTCGATCGTGGTAGCAAATCATCTGGGACCGGCGCTGGTGCTGCACAGATAGCAAGATGGAATCGCTACCGCCCGATACATTCGACACTCCGACCACATCTTATCCAGGTCATGGTCCGGGTGCGGGCGCCGATCTCGATAATATAGCTGGGAATGCGGCGTCAGCAGCACCCTTTGTCAAGGTGGACGGTACGTACCCTCAGCAGCCGAAGAACGTTATACTCCATACTGAATTACTGATCAATGTAGACCCACCCAAGTTCGAGTTGGAATCATACATCGCAAACTACACTGGTACACCTAACCATTGAACCTCGTCTCTTCGCCCGTCTCGCTCACAGTCACTCTTCCAGGTCGGACAAGATACAATCGGTTGTACCTCATTGGCACCTGCTCCACTTATCTATCTGTCGAGGCGCTCAAGGCCGCGATTTTTGAAGCTAAGTCAGGGAAGGACGTATCCAGATATGAGTCTACAGTACAGGCTCTCGCGGAAGTTGCACCAAATGAACCGGAGGCCAAACGAGATGGCGAATGGGTGGACCGGATGCAAAAGATGGTCAAGGCTGAGACGGACCGGCTAGAGCACGAACTGCGGGGCTACAAGAACAATCTGATCAAAGAAAGCATACGGGTACGTCACTTGTAAGGCGAGATAGGTGTGGCCTGGACTGACTGTGGCAGATGGGAAACGAGGATCTTGGGCAACATTATCACCAGATTGGCGATCTGGTCAATGCATCCAAGGCCTATTCTCGCATGAGGGACTACTGTACCACACCGACCCACATTGCATCGATGCTATTCAAGATCATCAACGTGGCGATTGAACGCGGTGACTGGCTGAGTGTTCAGTCGAATGTTCAGAGGCTACGCAACGTCCAATCGAAACAAGAAGAGCAGGCCAAGATTCAGCCCAAGATGTCCGCTGCCCTCGGTCTATCTCAACTGCACTCTGGATATTACCTGGACGCGGCGAACACTTTCCTAGGCACCGACCCAAGCCTGGGAGACTCATATAACGAAGTAATCACTGCCAACGATGTCGCGGTGTACGGTGGACTCTGCGCTTTGGCGTCGATGGATCGCAACGAACTCCAGCGTCGCGTGCTTGACAACAACTCGTTCCGCAATTTTCTCGAACTGGAACCCCACATCCGCCGGGCCATCTCATTCTTCTGCAACTCGAAATTCCAGCCCTGTCTGGAAATCCTTGAGGCGTACGCCGCTGACTACCTCCTTGATATCCATCTTCAGCGCCACGTTCGCACGTTGTTCACGCGCATCCGCACTAAGTCTATCCAGCAATACCTCGTTCCTTTCAGTCGCGTGACGCTCGACTCCATGTCGAGGATCTTTGTCTCGGGTGGTGCGAATGGGCAACAGGCGGCTCCGATCGACCTCAAGTCGCCGTTCGTTCAGGAACTGATCGGGTTGATCGAGGACGGCACGCTGGACGCGCGTATTGATCTAGAGAAAATGGTTCTCGTATCCAATCAGACCGACCTGCGGACTGAGGTGCAGCAGGCTGCGCTGCAGAGTGTGTCGGAGTATGTTCGCGAGGCACATCTGCGGATACTACGGACCAACGTCATCCATTCGGGTTTGGAAGTGCGCGAGAAAAGTCAGCGGGAGAGAGGGCCGTCGAAGTATCATCGTGGAGCGACGGGTAACTTCTAGGCTGAGAGGGTAATATGACTTGATAATGACTCGAATGGAGCGAATGATTGCACATGGTGCTATTACGAATGGTGGTCGAGAATCAAGCTAATACTCTGGTTTATTACCACTATCAATTAGCACACACCGATTCGTGTCATATTACATATACATAGCTCCACCGATCTTTCGATCAGGTCGTAGATTACACCATGGCCATGATCACCCCCATCGCTGCTCCCCCAACGACCCACTGCACAGGGGGCCCGGTCGCCCAAGCCATCGCCGCATTATGGCTTGTCGTATGCGTAGTGGCGGCCGAAGTGCTGCCGGTGGCGTTCGCCCCGGTAGCAGACGCCGCAGCCGTAGTCGGACCCGTCGCAGTCGCAGTCGCAGACGACACAGACGGCGCCCCCTTGGTGGTAGCAGACGCCGTTGCGGTAGTAGCCGCACCATCCTGGGTCTCGGTAGCGGTGATAGTGACGCGGTGGTAAGGCAAGCGATCGGTGGTGACGGCGTCTTTGCTTACTTGGGTGGAATCGCCTTCGATCATGGTAGCGACGCAGCTGATGGCCGTCGTGGCCAGGATTTCACAGTCCTGCGACGCAAAGCTTGATTTTCACGACTATCAGCACGACATTCCGTCCGACTGGGAACCAGAGGAAACACTTACTACCCGATGGACGAGTATATCCACCGGAAGCTGGAGGGCCCCTGCGCCAAGGTGTAACCTTCCGGGGGAAAGTAGCAGGATTCCGTCATGGATGATGGGCAGTTGAGGAGGTAGGAGGTCATTGGGCCTTCCTATGATGCTCCCAGTCCCGGGTTAGATTTATGTCTACTTCAGTGCAGTGGAGAGAAGGGGGGGGGTACGGTTCCCAGGAGCTTCGCGACGAGGGGCTCATCGTCGAGGACTGGGACGATAAGCGTGACAATGTCGTTGGCGAGGACGGGGGTGAGAATCGCCAGGACAGCGGAAAGCGTTGCGATGTGGATGTGCATTGTGGTGATGCTGTATGGAGACTGTAACGACCGACTGTGGAGTAACTAGTAAGGAATGATGTTTGTTATGGGAAGCTCTATGGGGCTGTTGGTGTTTTATGAGGATAATTTGCCCCTGTCAGATATTTGGCAATGTCGTGCAGGATTCACAATAGTCGCGTTAGCGATGGTGCTTCTAGGCTACACCAGGCTAGTGCAGTCTCACTGTTACCTGTATCATTGGGCATTTTTGCTTGACTGCTCGCGCCGAATTGCCTGTTTCATGGGACAATGTTGCTTTTTTACTGTGATGGATTGGAGATTGTAACATTATCTGAGGTTGTTTTTCAATGTTGAGGTTGAACTTGTATGCATCTACACCATGTTAATCTGGACGTTGGTTTAGTGACTACAGAAAAACACAGACCATAGTCTTTGGACAATGAACTATGTTGGTAATATTCTAGATGGATGGATTGTGTTCAACTCCGTGTTGATCTGGGGGATTTAAATATAAAAACGGGTGGAAGATATATTTATAGCCGAAGAGCCTCTCATTCCGCTGTTCTCGTATGTCGATCGCATCTGCTCATCCTGCCCGATATATAACTATCACCTAGGTGAGCTAGTCCGGCTATATTAAAGACACGACAAGGGTCTCGAACGGCCCCTCAGCTAAACAGATGGTTACATCTCGCCAAGTACCTCAATCCACCTCGAACACGAACTATCCAACTATACGCCCACGCCCACGCCCACGCCCACGCCCACGCCGTTGCATATATCAATGACAGTTCCGAGAGCTCTCGCATCCTCTACATCATCGTGGCGCCCATCTACCAATATTCACTCGATATGCCTCGTATTAGAACTCAAAAGGATTGTCGCCAAGTACCTGCCCCTCAGACAGCTCCCATCTTATAAATACCCGGGGGCAACTTATAAATACATCATGACGTCCATCCCGACGTACTTACTCCCCAACAACTCCCTCTCTATTTATTCAGCAGAGTATATTCAAAATGACCGACATCCCCAGAAGCAACATCGACCACCTGGGCATCTTCGTCCCAGCCGACAAGTTCGACTCGACCGTCGAATGGTACCTGGCCGCGCTCTCGCCACTGAAGTACAAGAAGATCATGGAGTTCCCTGGCGCCGTCGGCCTGGGAAGTGAGGTCCCAGACTTCTGGGTCGCAAGTAAGGACGGTCCTGCGCCGCAGAATGTGCACTTTGCGTTTAGCGCACCGGGTGTGTATCTTCCCGTTCGACTTTGGGTGACTGTTGTGTGCGATGATGCTGAACGCTGCTAGACCGAGCTGCCGTTGATGCCTTCCACAAGGCGGCTATTGATGCCGGCGGAACGTGCAATGGGCCCCCTGGACTTCGTCCGGAGTATCATGAGAACTACTACGGGGCTTTTGTGCTGGATCCGCTGGGGAATAATGTTGAGCTGGTAGGTATTTTGTGACTGTTGGAGACCGTGCAGACAATGCTGACCCCGTAGGTGATCCACACCCCGGCGTGAAAGTAGCACAATCCTACCTAGGGGAGGAAGCTGTCGGACAAAATATGAAAGTCACGGTTCATTACTTCTCTAAATTGATGTGCATATCATAACGTACGCCTATTTTAAATTGAAGTACTTTCTGGAACGGCTCACCAGGCCTCCAATAACGCCAGCTAGAAGCAAAGCACCATTAAACCCGGCCATGATGTAGAATGGGGAGCCGGAAGACAACACGTCGAACAGGAGACCCCCTAGCTTAGTGAGAAGAAGAATGCCTGCTCCTCCATATAACGAATACACCCCTGCGATCGATCCTTTGAGATGCGATAGTTGTTGGGTGTTGTGACTCTTAGGATTAGCCAGCAATGGCTGGTGTTCGTCGGAATCCCGAACCCCGTTCGTAGGCATTGGTCCCGGGCCCGCTTCCACAGCGCCCGAGATCTCCGGCCCATCGACTTGCTTCGGAATCTCCTCGTTGGCGTCCATGCTGAGAATGCCGTTGCTCAGCACGGCAAGACTGCACACGATGGCTCCGATCTGGCTGATTCCGATCAATGCCATGACCACGAAGACGCCCGCGCTTCCATCTGGCCCGGTGAAGTTGGGGCTGGGCATCATGCCAAACGCCAGGTAACCGGCAGTACCGCAGAGACAAGCAAAAAGGAGAGGAAGATGGTATTGCCGCGATCGCTCCGACAGGTATCCGAATGCCGGAGCGGCGATCAACGCCACCAGTTGCGAGACACCCGTTAAAATGGAAGCTAGCACGTAGGCTTTCGGACATGACTGCTTTATCTCGCCGGGGCTCGAACCATCTCGATTGTTGTCGTCGCAAAGGCCCGACTTTCGGTAGTAATGGTTGACGGCAAGCGGGATGAAAAGAGAAATCCCGACAGATGATGCCCGCGCCACAAACCCGCCAAGGTAGCCGATGAAGATATCACGATGTCGGAACCCTAGTACTACGGCTGCTCCTAGCTGGTCTAAGTAAGGGTATCGGGATCGACCGCCTACAGCGCATGATGGGCCGCTGAGGCCCGTTTCGGACGACTCATTGTGCGGCGCCCAGAGAGAGCTCCAAGACTTGTGCTCCTCCCCAGGAAGGTTTCGCAGACCGATCAGACAGCAGACGCTGATTAGAAGAGCCACAGCACCCACGAGGTAGTAACTGTATTGGATGGCTTGCGGCGGGGACAGCCCCCATTGCTGCAATCGAGCGGGAAGCGGAAGGAATATTACGAGGGATACGAGCGCACCGCATCCAGCGCAGGCACCAACGAACCCGGCTAGCCGAGAAGAGGGCGCGTACGTGTTGCGTTGACGACCAGCATCTGGGGCTGAAGTGGGCTGGTTGACAATGTCGTGCGGGTGGTGTGCTTCTTGAGCCAAGGACACGTGAAATTCCTGTTCACGGTTTCTTCCAGTGACTGCTGGTAGAACGGCAGTGACCATAGTCGAAACCGCTGCACCCCCGACGCTGAATAGCAGTCTTCCGAGAAGTAGTTGGGGATAGACATTCTTGGCCTGAACGAACAAGAACAGTGCAAGAGCGATAATGCCGTAACCAGCGGCACATGTCTAGGTGGATTAGCATACTGCAATTGACCGGGGTCGGCTGTGCTTACATGTCGGACGCCTATCCGATCCGATAGTACACCCCACAGGGGACAAGCGGCCAGCGCAAGCAATTCATCGGCGAACCCAAGCGTTCCCACCGCATCTCCCTCTCCCTCTGGAATACCAATTAACTCTGTGACCACAAACGAGACAGAAGAATTGACAAAAACCAGAAAGGCAATGGAGAAGGGGCAGACGGCCAGGAGGTAGGTCAGCGTCTGTGTATGGCTGGCGGTGAACAGAGGGCGTTGTACAGTCATTGCCCTACACGCCCCATGGGTTTGTTTGCATTGGGACCTCAGGTGATATATATCCTTGGCCAGCTAAAAAAAGATGTACAGCCGTAGAATGAATCAGGTTCTGGGAGGAATGTGGAAGGACGATGGATGTAATGAGGTCGCTTGAGTTGTTTGATGCCGTCAGATCACATGACCGGCCTCCGTGTTTATGAACGTGGAGAAGAGCGGCCCGAGGAAGATCAGCTGTGTGCAGGACCGTAGAGCTTTGCCTAGGGGTGCATTTCTATAAGGTGTCAGCCCAGAAGGAAGATCACAAAGGATACACATTAATTGCATTGTAGAATTCTTCAGGGCAATGTATTCTGTTTACACCGTAGATTGTCATCCAGAACAGTGGAATTCACTGTGTACCCGCTGACGTAAGATTCCGCGGGCGGTGGGATGAATAATAATGATGGATAGCTGTCCAAAACTCCCCCATATTGTTCGGCCTTCTCTTCGCATTCCTCTCTCTCTCCCCATTTCAATTCTCATCAATGTGCCGTTGAGGAGGTTGCGGACCCCCCAACCAGTATCCTGCACTCTCCGATGACTTTGGGCTTTTTGCCCTCGTCTTTCACCCTGTAGCTATGAGATTAGCTGCGTATGCTGGGGTAAGTGACCCGCATAGAGGCGTGATTGACATCGGTTTGGATGCCAGATATTGACAGGTTCGACAGGCCTCAGTGGCACTGGCCACAGGTGTTTTCCTCAAAGCACTGCATCAGAGGGCGAATTTCTACTCTGCCTGCGTGTACTTGTCCCAAAGCAGCGCCAATCTAATGGTAGGTTTGTCCCGGAAGCTATCTCCGCATCCTCGTGCTCACCACATTGTAGATCCTGACGAATGTCTGCCTCCTCGCGGTGGGCTTTCTCCTATTCTGGCTTCAACGTCTACTCTACGGACCCCTACGACCGATCGAGACCGAGCAACTGTACGAAAAAGCATGGTTCGCGATAACGGAGACTTGCCTGGCGATGACCATCTTCCGGGGGGAGCTCGGCGCCTGGTTCCTGGTCATGTTCGTATGTCTGCTGGTAGGCAAGGTTTGGGGCTGGATTAGTGAGGGCCGTGTGGAGTTTCTGGAACAGCAGCCTCCGGCGAACCCTCGGTTGTTCCATACCCGGCTGTCGATTTCGTTACTCTTGTCCGTCACGTTCAACGCCTTCTTGCTGCAGTACTGCATCACAACGGTCCTGGAACAGGCGCGACCGGACATGATGGTCATGTTTGGCTTCGAGTTCGCCATCTTGACTATCTTGTCCAGCTCGACCGCAGCCAGATACGGCATTGCCCTTGTTGAGATTTACATCACTCGTCAACAGATGAATGCGAAGGTGGAGGAGCGGCGTCGAGAAATAAGAGCGGAGAGAGCAGAGGCCATCCGACGAGCCGCCCAAGCTGGCGAAAGCAGTCCGCCCACCAATCTTCCGGACGAGAATGAAATCGATGAGATGGAGCTGGATGTTCCCGGCTGGGAAGAGAAAGGTCGCTGGGTCTTCTACCTGGACCTTCTCACCGACTTCCTGAAGCTCACCGTGTATCTCACTTTCTTCGCCATCCTGTTCACATTCTACGGTCTACCCATCCATATTCTGCGCGACGTCGTGGTTACCATCCGCTCTTTTGGCCGACGGATCATGGACTTCATGCGATACCGCAACGCAACCCGCGATATGAACGAACGGTATCCCGATGCAACCGCCGAGGAGGTCACCCGAGAGGAAGTGTGCATTATCTGCCGCGAGGAAATGACTCCGTGGCAACAGCCTGCAGACGGTGCTGGACAACCCAGAGCCCGTGTCTCCGAGAGACTTCGCCCCAAAAAGTTGCCGTGTGGTCATATCTTGCACTTCGCTTGTCTTCGGAGCTGGTTAGAAAGGCAGCAAAATTGTCCAACATGTCGGCGCCCGGTTCTTGCACCGGCTCGTCCTGGTGGCCAAGCGGGCACTCCCGGTCAGGCTCCAAACATGCCGGGCGCAAACCAACAGCCAGGAGGAGCAGTTGCCGATGGGCGTCCTCGTGCCCGAGTATATCAATTTGGCCCGTTTCGGGTCGGATTCGGTGCCGGGAGAGGTGACCTTTTCCAAAACCTCCACCAGCAGATTCACCAGGGCAATGCACCATTACCGCCACCCAACAACCAGCATCCTAATGCGCGACAGATCGGATTCGGTTTTGGATTTGGCCGGCCACCTCCGACACAAGCTGTCCGAACTCCCACCCACGTTGCAACTGACATACACATGCAGTTGGACACGATGGAGGAACATATTCTCCGGGAGATCAACAGTCTGCGCGTGGCCGCGGACCAGCTACATCTGGTCCGCTTGTTACAGGCTGAGCTTCATCGGCTTCGCACCCTTACCGGGAATACCTCCAACTCCGCTCAAAGCCCCTTTGCCGCTGCGCCGGTTCCTCCAACGCCCACCGCATCAATTTCGACACGCCACCAACAGTTTGAAACCCGCGAAACGGCCATGGAATCCGACGACAGTCGTCTTCCTGAGGGATTGAGCCTTCCGCCTGGCTGGACGCTGACGCCTTTGCACTCTACTAGCGGAATACCGGCTCCCAGCTTTTCGATGCCCGTTCCGCAGTCTAGTCAACCGGCACCGAGTTCCGAGACCAATGCGGGTGCGCAGTCTACGTCTGCGCAAGAAGCGCAGCCTGGCCACGAGGGGGCAAATGGGGCGGGAACTTCCACTGAGCCTGTTCCGCAAGACCTGCCGAATTGGCAGTCGAATGCGACACCGGCACCTGTCAGCCAAAATGACGTCTCCCCGTCGAACGATTGGACGGACGTGGCCGCAGAGACTCAGTCCGAGAAGGCCGGGCCGACGTCTACCGTCAAGGGAAATGGCATAGACGGAGAGCAAACCTCATCCTCCCCTTCCAAGGGCAAGGCGCGGGTGCCTATGGTGGAAGATGCGGTAGACGATGAGGCTTGACGATGAATGTATTTTCTACATTTGCAGCTTTCCCGTGTGTTTAGGGCTGTTTATACCTTCTCCTTGGGAGCTTGTATTCTCTGAGTTCATTTCTTTATTCATTGGGAGACCAGCGTTGATACCGGCGTTTTTGTTTTTTTGTTTTCTATGATTCATTGGGGGTTTTACAGAGCGAGTCCAAAATATCATACCCAAGTTGCTTGTGTTGGACATCTCGGCGAGATGATGCATGTGTCTTCTGATCTTCGGACGGAATGAGACCGAAAGGTGGAGGGACATTTTTGTTCCCATCTACATGAATGTACATATTAGTTCTCTACCCAGCATAATGCGCAGACGGTTGACGGAGAAGTTGCCACTTGGAGGAACGGGAGAGCGGTGGTTGCGGGAGAAAAGAGGGACCGCCCAGGGGGATCGCCATATGGCTTGCATCAAAGAAGAACACTTAACACAGAAGTAGACGGGGAGAATGACCAATTGAACGGGTACTTGATGAGTTGAAGTCAGAATGGTCAATGCTATATTCATGGGAATCGAATGCCGTTGGATGGACGAGAGAATGACCTTTTCATCCCAAGTCAGTATAGAGTGTGCTCGTCGTCATCAGTGCTGACGCCAGCGTCCCGTCCGGGGGCCCAGTAGTTAAATTAGCACCCACTCCAACATCCTCTCTCTGTCTTGTGTCTCTGTCTCCATCGGCCTCACACACACTCTCTCGACGGAGAACATCTTTTCCCACCGTCGGTCTTCCTTTTCTCCTCCTTAACTTAATTCTCCTCCGGCGTTCCCCTCGATTCCCAGCGTCACATCCGATCCACATCCTGGTGTAGGACAACTGGTCTTGACGACATTCTGGATGCACGGTTCCATGGTGGCCCCCTCTTCTTAGGTTGATCGTAAGTTTCCCGTCGCACCAGTCTTTCTTTGCATTTCTTCCTGGCTTTTCGTCAAGTGTCACAACCTCCGATTTTCCCGCTCTCTATCGGTCTATCCAACTCGCCCTAGTCCAGTACCCCATGTCGTGTCCACAACACTGAACGCTACGCTCACATTGTCGCGAATTCACAGCAGGTCGCCTATCCTTCATCTTCCCTCTGTATTGATATTCACCCATACACCTCTTGTCCATGATTTCCTCACGCCGGGCCATTCCCCTCCTCGGCCTGGCTTTCTTCGTCTGCCTTCTGTACACCGTCAACAGTCTATCGCGACAATGGCGACGAGTACCGCAGACAGTCGGCCTGGGGGAACTCGTCGCAAGCCCCTCTCCCACCCCGAACGGTCGCTTTAATATTACCAAGGGTGACGACTATATCACGAAAGAACCCTACGCACCTCGACCACACTACGCCCCCGGTGTCCCGAAACTCCCGGGAGAGACATATACGAAGACGCTGGTGGTCCCCCAGGCCGACATGGAAGACACCACCTGGATTGAATTCGAGCTCCCTGACTGGCAATCGGCCGTTTATGTGGTGGATGACCCGTCCGCGCCGCTTCACCCCCCGAGAAATAAGGGCCACGAAGTCATGGTCTATCTGAGCTACATCATCGAGCATTACGACAACCTACCGGACATCATCGCCTTTATGCACTCGCACCAGTTCGCCTGGCATAACGATGAGATCTTTGATGGTAACGCGGCGGAGATGCTGCGCCGGCTGAACCCCGCGCGCATCATCCGCGAAGGATACATGAATCTCCGCTGCACCTGGGCCCCCGGCTGTCCCGACTGGCTGCACCCCGGCACCCTCGAGGAAGACGAGTCCAAGCAGGAGGAGACCATGTTGGCAAAATCGTGGGGTGAGATCTTCCCGGATCACCCTATTCCCGACGTGCTCGCGCAGCCCTGCTGCGCGCAGTTCGCCGTCTCGCGCGAGCGTATTCTCTCCATCCCGAAGGCGCGCTTCGTCTACTACCGGGACTGGATCCTGCGGACGGAACTGAGTGACTATATCTCCGGGCGCATCTGGGAGTACCTGTGGCATGTGGTGTTCACCGGCGAGAACGTCGTCTGCCCGAAGGAGAACGTCTGCTACTGCGATGGATACGGAATCTGTTTCGGCGGCGAGGACGAATACGATGCATACCGTGGTCTGGGTTTCCAGAAGAACGACCTGGAGGAGGAGCTCAAGCGGTGGCGGAGCCGCGCAGAGTCTATTGAGCTGGCACGAATGCGTGGCACGCTCGGTCAAAGCAGCAAACTGAATGTCCCCGAGCCTGGCAAGGACATCGAGCTGGAGGAAAAGATTGTCGAAAAGGAAAGTCTGATCGCGGAGTTGTTGGTGAATGCCACCCTGCGCGGAGAGGACCCGAAGGCAAGAGCAAAAGAAGCGGGAAGACCATGGAAGGAGGGAGATGGATTCTAAAAGTCTGTCTTCTGAGTCCAGCTTATTGGTGACTGAAGGTCGCCACGGCATGTTATTTCTTGTCTATGTTTCCGCCTCTGCATTGGGATCGGGCGCAGTATGGCTTGCCCATTATAGATACGGCTGCTGCTGTTTACAGACCTTGTGTGTTTACTTTGTGCTTTTGCTTGGGTCTGGTGTTGATATGGCTGGTTTGCTTGACATGTACGGATACCTATAGCGTGGCAATTTGGCAGGCCCCAAATTGATTAGGTGATGTTGAATAGATACTATTATGGAATTGATCTCGACCTGAGGGTAACTAAAGAGTATGGGGCACTGATCACGTGCTCGGAGTTTCATTCTAAATGGAGCATCTCCGGAATGCGGAATGCGGGATGGTTGCTTGGGGAGCGTGACTTTCTTCAGAGTTTGCACTGTCTGCCCATCCTTCAAACCACGCAAACAACGTCATCCGCGCCCCAATCAAGCAATCTGATTGATTAACTTATCGCAACTCGCGCGATCTATTTGCGACAAGACCTGGCGTTGTCTAGCTGCCATAGAGCTGCAGCTATCGTTGTGACCGCGCATCGTGGTCTTCGCGAACGACGAACCAGCTGAGAGTCGTTGTTTTGGTCTTTGACTACCAAGGGCCTAGTACGGACTATTGCGCATCGAAGCCCGCCTTCATCTATGGCAAACGGGATTTGAGAGCGACGCGTTGTCGAACCGACATAGCCTGTATCATAGGTGATTGCGACTAAGAGGCGATCAGGATCCTTCGACAGTGTCTTG
This sequence comes from Aspergillus aff. floccosus IMV 01167, assembly GCA_001931935.1. Lineage (NCBI taxonomy): Eukaryota > Fungi > Ascomycota > Eurotiomycetes > Eurotiales > Aspergillaceae > Aspergillus > Aspergillus aff. floccosus IMV 01167. Next base: position 387,224 of record MSJE01000308.1, read on the forward strand.
TTCGTCACGACTTGTACCGAACCAAATCGTCACTATCACCACGCGAATCGCCGTGTAGCTGTTTAGCAGCAAAAGAATTACTTGCGCATACAGCTGTATGAGCACTATCTTTCAAACCGACGGCACCAATTCATGAGATATCGATATTCCTCCTCACCATCGACATGACGTCTACACCAACATCCAACCACCAACACCCATCAACCACGGCCGCCGATTTCTCCACCACGCAGGCGCCGTCATCGAATATCGACCCAAATACAAACCTGGGGAATACGGGGTATGCACCGAATGAGAATCAACTGGCAGGGCTGGTCGAAGCTGCCACGGCGGCGGCCGGTCAGGATGTCTCCGAATGGGCTGCTGCCGCGGCGGCGGCGGCTGCGGCCAACGCAGCTGGACATCAACACCACCTTGACGGGTATGCTGCCGAGATGCACATGGAGGATGACAGTTTCGACACCAATTTCAATCCGGGATTGAACGCCGGGAGGCATCTGCGGTCTGCGGGCAATGATCACACGCCATCTGGCTTGTCGAGAACGGTGTCGAAGAAGCGAAAGAGAGGCGACGGACCACTTGACCCGGCGTTGACAGCGTCCGCCGCTGGTATTGGACACCCGATCTCCCAGCATCAGCCCGCGCATCATGCGCCGCCTCATCACTACGGCGAGAGCCTCGCTATGCGGACCGAGCCTCCGCCGCCGGAAGCTCTGAACGAGGCCCGTGCTGTTGGGGTACATTCCGCAGCGGCCTTGTTCCGCCAGCCCTCGAGTAACAAGAAGTATACTCGCCCGCCGATGTCGAAGTTGTTCGCGTCGCTTGAGCTATCTCCGGAGAACTTTCTGCATCTACAGGCTGCGGCGAAGTCGTACATGCTAGACGACAAGCACCCGGAGCGGAGAGAATGCGTTGGACAACGGGGGAAGGGAGACACTGAAATGGTGAAACTGCGGCTTTGGAACTGCGTGCGCCATTTCCTGGAAGTGGAGGGCCATGGTGAGCGGTTCTTTGGGGAGAACGTCGTCAACGAGGGCATGGGTCCGAGGACATACATATGGCCCCGGGACACGCAGAAGATTATCGCCTTGGTCATTCCTTTGCTAAGGCGGATGGTCACGAATGAGCGCCAGCGGCAGTACGCGGTCGAGACGAGGAAAGGCGGCGCGGAAGAACGGAGACGAAGGAAGACTGAAGACAGCCTCCAGAACTTCAACAGCGCCAGTCCGCCGAAATTCCCTGTCGAGGATCATCTCCAGATGCACACGCACCACCATATGCACGACGGCTATCCCTCTTCGCAGTCTCCGTTCTCATCCACCCACCCTGCACTCTCAGCACCGCAGCCTCCTTCTCTGTCTTCGATACCGTATCCCATGCGCGCCAGCTCTCAGCCTCCCGAGCTGAACCTGACCGATCTCTTACTCGACGGCTACCCCACTGACTGGAACTCTATCGCCAAGTCATACGAGACATACAACCAGAATTACGAACTCGACAATCTCTGGCAGCTATCTGGCCTGCAACAGCCCGACTGGCGCGGTCTCGTCGCTGCGGTCGACAGCCACTACCAAGTGGTCCACAACGGCGGCTACGACTGTCCCACGCCGTGTGAAGACGAGAACCTGCAACGAATTTTGGACTCGGAGTCAATCCACGACTTGCGTTGGCGGATCGGTAGTGAGCGCAACCGGGACGCCCGCAACGAATTGTAAGTTTCGATCACTGCATGATATGACTTCCACTAACTCCCTCTAGTGCAAGTAGCATCACCCGCGACGTCTCTCGCATCATCCGCGACAATCTCGCCACAAAAGAGGCCTCCACCACAGCACCCGAAGACCAGACGCAGACATTCCAGCCTGCGTCAACCCCCTCGCTACCGGGCTTCGCCAACACCTCCACCAGCGCCCCGCAGGGCGCCATCACCCTCCGCATCAACATCATGCAGCACGGGAAACGCATCTTGCCGCGTGTCGACCTCTCCGCAGCGCAGTGCTCCGACATGGAGACGATGAAGCAGCTCCTGATCCGCCGGTTCGGCGACTCGCTCCCAGGCGTCCCGCCGGCGGACTCGGCCCTCGCGCAGACGAACTGGAACCCGTCCGCGAACTGGAAGGTCAAGGTCTGGCTGCCTGATGGACTGACGCCCGTGCAGAATGACGGCGAGTGGACGATTGCGCTGTTGTCGGCGGGGAATATTGACTGGATGGATGGGGATCTGCGGGTGTTGGTGGAGATTGAGGCTTGATGTGCATGTACTGTCTTGTTGTTTGTGATTAGCGGGTTATTACCTAGTTCTGTGCTTGCATTGTGCGGGTTCTTGTGGGGTAGATGTGGCTACGGCGTAGGGTGCTGTGATCTTGTCTTCATATCTTTTTTTCGGATGGTGGTGACTTCAATAGTTCAGGGATTCAAGGTTTCTTGATATTAGTAGCAATGCATGAACTCCTCACATCCTTCACACACAAACAGACCAGACACGCCATGCAAGTGGATGATTATTACCGAATTAAACAATATGAACAAGCAAACTAAACCCATAACGCTGAATTGAAATCACACCCCCAACCCCAGCTTCTTACAACAGAACCCTGAACCCAGCAAGGAACCCCCCCACAACAACAGCAAGCCCATAAACCTGCCCCATACCAGCCATATACCTCACCGCAGCGCCCTCATCCGGCACGCCGGTAAACGGCGGCAGCGAGGTCGTGGCAGCAGGCACGCCAGCCGAGGCCGAGGTGGTGTTGTAGCGCTGGGGATTCTGTGCGCCGCAGGGATGGTCGGTGCGACAGTCGGACTGGCAAGCGGAGTCTGCGGCGCTGCAACTCGCGACGCACTGGTTGTTCTGCTCGGTGCAGATGAAGTAGGGGATTGTCTGGCTGTATTCGGAGGCGTTGGGGGATTGGCCGTTGCTGCAGATGCAGTTGTAGGAGAGGGATTTCTATCACTATTAGTACCTGGGGTGGTATTGGGATGACAGGAAAGGCTTACAGAGTCGCAGGTGTTGGCAGAGGGATTGCTGGAAGCTCCGGGCATTTGAAGGCAGAGGAGGGGGCAAGTGGAGGTTTGTTGTTGGCACCAGTAGGCTGGGGGAGTCAGTAGGTTTCAATGGAGTTGGACGGGAGGGTCGTAGGTACATCTGGTGGAAGAGTCGATGTCGCCCACGTTGAAGGTGGCGTTGGTCTGGCTGTGGGCGAGGCCGACCACGCTGAGGACCGTTAGAGACTGGAGGAGACGCATTGTGATCGTGGTGTGGTTGTGAGAGAGGTCAGGGAGGAGGGTTCTGTTGAGAGTTAGGAGAATTGAGACGGATCATTTATGGTTCATGGTCTTACCTGTTTGGGAAAAAGAGAAACACCAGCTTCAGCAGAAGACCCTGGTTACGTCTGTGAGAAAGAAGGGGAGGCCGTGAGAGGGATAGGGGGATAGAGAGAAGAGAGGAAAGAAGATGTCCGACAATGGGCAGCCGACGGGTTTTGAAGAAGCCTGTGAATAAGACGATGGTGCGACGCCGTACCACTTGACCTCCAGCCTAAAGAGGTTGGGGTGGCGGCGCTATTTTCTCCTAAGCTCCAAACGAACCCGACGGCTTCATGTAGACTAGACGGGTTGCTAGTATTCTATTTCAGTGGACTAGTGTACGGTACTACGAGTATGCGAATGCCCCTATCCGAGGACATCTGAAACCGCTGGCTGGGCTAGGGGGAGATTGATGAACGTGAGTCATTCCCTTCAATTAAACCTTCAATTAAAAGCAATCAAAGTAATCAATCAATATCAATACGGAGTACGATGTTCTTCCTCGGCATGTATCCGGGTCTCTGCAAGCAGAAGATACGTCGATCCGGGGACTGCCGGTTGACGGAGAAAATCCTTCATATCGTTCGTGTAAGTGTACTATCTTTAGCAGCGAACTGCATATCTCGGGCATTTTGCCTCCTCCAAGGCATGGCAAAGGCTCACATGAGGTGTAACGGTTGGAATGTCTTGGAATGCCACCGAGCCGGCGGGAATTGGAGAGACCGACAGCTTGCAAGCGACAGACGGACTGATAGACAGCTGGGGCATGTCTCACTTTTCACAGTTAGTCTGGCCGGTGCGATTGGACCCTGACGCTCTTGGCTTTTGCTAGCGTAGACCCTTGACACCGCATGATGGTGTCCTTTGGGGAGTCAGGAGTGAGACATGAGACATGAAAAGGCTGATGGTGTTGTGTGTGTTTTCTTGCGTAAGAGGATAGAGATAAGAAGGTGCATAGGAGTAAGGAGTAGAAGTCAAGTAGATAACTGTTGCAGGAGTAATAATAACTGTAGAATAAATGTAGAAGTGGTAGAGTGGTAGAGTGGTGTGGGGACACGACTTGCCTCTTTGGGCCTCTGGGATCCCGTGACTCTCCCTGCTCGATTCGATGCGGCCGATTTCCATCGGCTCCATCCTCGCTTTCTGTCTTCTTCTGCTGTACTCCCCGTATCTTATCAGTCTCACTCCTCAGACGACTCCGCATCTCCTCTTCTCGTCGGCTGCATATCCGCTGCGCCTAAACTCTCACACCCGGTTCACTGGACTCAGACCCCCCCGTGATACCACATCTTACCTCTTCCTAGCCTAGACTCTGTATTCTTGTCTCCATTGTTGATCCTTGCAGTTGCCCGCCGCCACTGGTGCTGGTTTATTATTAGCAAACCGAATTCCAGACTGACGCCCCCAACATCCATTCCATCCCAACCCACTGTCTATCCCCCCCCCCCCACGTCGGACATCTAGATGGATGGAGCCAGCGAATGAGGTGACTGGTCCGCTGCCTCGGCTTCCATCTTCCTCGCCTCCCCGCAACGCCTCCAGCCATCACCATCCGGCCGATCCCACTGCAAACGCAACCTCCTCTCAAACACCCAATGCCAATGGCTCGTCCAAGGACCGTCCCGTCTCCGGCATAGTCCCGCCATACTGGAGCCATCACCGCAATGCATCTCGCACCTCCCAAAGCTCCCTCGAGCCCTTGCCACCCATCACTCTAGAGGACCATACCGAAGATCCCAATTCAGAGACCAGTCGCGGCCTATGGGCCCGCAGTGTATCCGTCGATGACCACGTCGTCGTGCAGGGCAAGACTGGCATCGGAGCATACGTGGTCTGGAACTGCACAATACAAACCTTGGAGGTAGGCTTGCCGCATTCCAACCTCGCCAATTCTTGTTCTCATCTAAAGGTGCATCAGGGAGGACCCATCACCATTCGCATGAGGTATGCCTAATGAGAGTAAATACATTTGACCGCCTACTGAAACGTCCAGGTACTCCGAATTTGATGACCTACGGCGCCAGTTGGTAGCATCATTTCCCTATGCCAGAAATGCTCTCCCTGCCCTTCCTCCGAAGAGTGTACTCTGTACGTCACCAGATCTTCTCCTGCACTTTCAAAAACTGACAAGTTCCAGTCAAATTTCGACCCTCTTTCCTCGAATCGCGTCGCGTGGGACTGGAATATTTCCTGAAGTGAGTAGAATGGTTTCCTAGGCTTCTACATGGTCGACTAATTCCCATGCAAGTTGTGTCCTCCTAAATCCCGAATTTTCGAGCTCCCCAATCGTGAAGGATTTTCTTTTTGGGCGGATGTGTTGACATCTTGACTACTATTGTTGTATATATATGTATTTTTCTACTTTACGATGCCATGTCATGCATTGGAGCGATTGGAGCAATATGAGGAATTAGCTGATCAGACAGCATAGAACCTTAATACCATCAGCTCAACTAGGACACTAGCAATCTCAGGTCGCAGCTATTGATTTGGATTAACAAGATCGGCTTCCACTCAGTTCCTTATCCATTCTTCCCCTCGGCAACCACCACCGCCTGATTCTGCTCCTCTTTGGCCTTCTGCATGCTCTTTGCATATTTCTTCCCCGCAACCACCCACCACAGAAGCTCGATGATCAAGAACCCGCCCACACAGACGCACGTGTAGTTCATATTCGACACTGTCTTGTCAGCACACAACCCAACAGATACTCACTCCCACAACACGGCATTGTGGCACTTACCGGTGACAGGCATATAATACGGGAACGAAAAAAAGACAATGGCAAACAAGAGCCAGAGCACCGTGACAATATTGACCACCATTCCGACAACAGAGCTCAAAGCGAACGGGCCCTGCTGCATGGTCTTCCGGCCGAGGACGACGTTCGTGAGGATGGGCACCAGGTATGCGAAGTTGTTAATTGTCCTGCAGCTTACTTAGAACAGGTCTGCAGACGTGTTAAGACAGATTTCAGGCCACGTACACTGCCGAGCTCATCATCGCGTTGAATGCGGTGGTCGAGCCAAGATAGATACACCCCAGCAGGGCGATTATCGTGCCCACGCAGAGCTGTGCGTTCAGCGGGGTTCCTGTGCGTGTGCTTACCTTTGCCCAGCTGATCCAGTCAGTATGCTTTAACCGCGAAAACATGGAGAAAGGGGGGGGGGGGGGGGGGTACATCTTTGAGAAAGGAAGGCCGTCATCGCGGGCAAAAGCCCAGAAGACGCGTCCGGTGCCTGTCATAGTCAGCACACGGGCAAGCTAGAGACGCAATGACGGCACATACTAAGCTGTGAGCCAATCGTGCATGGTCCCAAGGCGACCCAGAGGAGGAAGACGAGGCCAAACGCCCCGCCGCGCGTCTGCGTCGCTTGCTGGAATATCTCAGCGAGCGGGAGACCGGTTCGGCTGCTCGCAAGGCTCTGGTAATCTTGCACCGAGAACATTAGGCTGAGCAGGTAGGTCAGGCCGGTGACGAAGGCTATGGCCAGGGTGCAGGCTAGCTCTGTCAGTATGTGTTGGCGTAATGCGGACTATGCGACTGACCTAATGCTAGAGGGGCGTTGCGTCCAGGCTAAGCTGAGTTAGCATGATTATGGCGTGTAAGTTCAGGGCGCCACGTACATTCGGCATCTCCTCGGTGATATGCTGTATATCGATTAGGACAATGGAGGATTGTAGTTCACCAGACGGCTTACTGTGATCCCGTCCAATCCACCCAGAGAGTACAGAGGGTTCACCAGCCCCGTGATAAAGCAGATGACATTGTTTTCCCAACCTGTGTTATTGATCCACGTCCGGAAGACGAACTTGGAATTGTTATGGGCCGGCGCGCATGCGGCGACGGTGACCATAATGACGAACCATGCCAGCTGGAGGTAACATACTGTTGCCTGCGTTAGCACAGAAGACAACGACCCAGGGCCAAGGCATACATGAGAACTTGTTGATCAGAGGGATGTAGCGATTGCCAAACATGACAATCCCCGATGTCAGAAGGTTGAACCCCTGGTACGCGACAAAGGTCATCCACGGCTGCAACACTAGGTCCGTTTTGTAGATGGCGATCAAGGCCATGAAGTTGGTCGCGTAGATCAGGTTTGTCGACGCCGTGGTGAATATCCCTGGACAATCAGCCCGATCCACGTACAACTCAGATGGTCCTTACATCCAAACACCGTGCTCCAGCCCGTGGCAAAACTGAGTATGCTGTTGAACCGCTTCGGCGCAATCGCCGCAATCCAGTGGTACATGCCCCCTTCGACGGGGTAGGCTGAGACGAATTCTGCCAGCGAGACGCCCAAGAAGCATTGAAGAATAAAAACGAGGATGAACCCATAGATAACTGCCGTGATCAGTTGTGTACTTCATCCTCAAACGGACGGGGCCCTACGAGCACCAGGACCACCAGCATTGATGGAGGTGATCAGACCTAGACCGAGTCCTGCATAACATCAGAGTATAATCAGCTATGACCGACCAGCACGCATCGGTGTCAGACATACCCGTCCAGGAAATAGTACAGTTCGCAGCCAACCCGATCAAGCTCCAGACAGAAAAATGTCTCTTCAACTCTTGCTTGTGGCCTAGTCCATCGTGAGTCGTGATTCACAACGCAAATAGAACCGAACGAACCCATCTGAGCCAGCCGCAGCTCATCCGCATTCTGCACACGTATAACATCGGTCTTGGTGCTCTTGGAGCCCGCGGCGTGGGCCGCAATGTCGTCGGGGTTAACCATTCTGTCTCCTGACACCCAGCACAACGTGATGGGGGGAATGTCAGGATTGAAAGAGACCAGGTTGGTATCTTGCTATCGTTCTTGACTAAGCTTCGTACCAAGAGAGCCAAGTCGACAGGATCATCTCATCCCGTGCGTCTGTCCTACTTATCTGGGTTATCAGTCGGAGTTTGGCCGGCTCGACCAGCACATCCACTCGGGACTGTTTTCTGCATCGCGCCGTCTGTTTTGGGGGTTTTTAGTAGTGAAGAGGGGTTGGTAGTATAACGAATGAAGAGACGATATCCATTGATAGGCACTGGAGTCGCCCTGAGGTTACAGTTGGAGAACCCCCGCAGTCGTATCATGGTGGATACAGTATTGATAGACAATCAGAACGCTAATCTGGAGAAGGCTAGCGATCAGCACTAGACAAACAGAACCGCCGAGTGACTACTCCGTATGCTACGAGAGATGCAGGTATTGTCTATCAGTATCATTATGACATCTATCTATAATGGCTAGTATTCACACGGAACCTGTCCTTAGTCGAACTTGTATAAGACAGAAGTCGTTAGTCGTCAGTCGCATGTTGTTGGCATGTATAGACAGGGAATTAAAATCATAAGAGGCAATATATAGGAAGGAAATGGTCTTCAAGAATTGTCGAGATGAGCGCTCAGAATCCCGGCTTTTAATTTCACGAAATAAAACACCGATTAGCGCCTCTTCCGGTTGGCGCATTGTCATGACGTACGGGGCATTGCTGGAATTGTGCCGTAAGTGGGTTGCGGAATCGGATCTGCCGGCGAGATTGAGTATATAATTCCGCATAGAGGGTGAATCTAGTGGCTTTTCAAGCCACGCTTGGTGGGATCACCTGAAGGAGACTCAGTCCGCTCGCCGAAGTTGAGATAGGCTTGGTCTCTGGCGACGGACTTGTCGCGACGGATGGTCAAGCAGTTGATACCCAAAAAGGTGGTAATCCGGTTAATCACCAAAAACGCCCAATGCATATAAGCCACGAATGCGAACAAGAGGTAGGCGCGGAGGTACAAGACTTCAAACGACCCGCTGACCATCGGCAGTCCGAACCGGGGCAAGTTGGCCAGGATGGCGCCGCCGATAAGAGGGGTCTGCAAAACAGTCCAGTAGGGGAATGGCTGTCTTAACAGATGCGCCAGAATGATCTTGGTGGTCATGCGTCCGAATACAAAGGTGATTGTCCAGCAGTACAGGACAAGTCTGCCTTCAGTCAGAAGAGTCGAGTAGGGCGAGAACAGCCAGGCGATGTTGCTAGCGGTGAACACGATCATCGGCACCCACTCCTTGAAAATGGGCAAAACTGGGAGATTCTGTTTTCTCCGCGCTTCGACAACGTTGAGGACGCACCCCGGCAGGTGGCCGATGAAGAAGGACAGAAGGAGAAACGGAATCCACAAGTCCTTCACGGAGTTGTTGCCGAATATCTCCGGATAGTTCAGGAATTCGACAATTGGCCGGGACCAGATCTGGGGACCATAGATCCCGGAGGCGATCATGATACCAATTGCAACCAGAAGGCCTTCGGTAGGGCCGTTGATATAACCGAGGTAGAGTGTATGCGTGTGATAGGTCTCCCAGGTCGAGAAATACATCGCAAGACACGGCACCAATGCGGTGTAGGCTCCGAGTTGAGTAGATCCAAAGCCCATTGCTGCAGTTTCCAGCAGGCTGGCCATGGTACAGTTCAACGAGTCAATTCCGTGGCTTTCAGGGTTAGCATCATCCGGTGACGACCATGCACAGTTGACCTGGTACTAACTCAAACAGTTCACCCAGTCCGCTCGATGTCCCGGTTCTCCGAGCCTGCTTTCCGTCGACGTTGTCTAAGGTGGAGTACCTTTGAATCTGTTAGAACAAGCCCAGAACCTCAATACGACCACGGAGTCTTACATCCACATGCCGAATGCAAAACTGTAGTATAACCAAGAAGGGCCCTTCACTCGAAAATTAGTGCCTGCCAAGATTGTTTTCAGTTTGCAATATCGTTGGACTCACCGGTCCAATAAGATCAGGCATCAAAAATTCTATAAGAATGACATTGCCTATAATGAAAAAGAAGCCCAGGAGAGTGACCATGTTGGGGGCCAGCCACATGGGCAGAACTTCGACGAACGCATTCCACTGGGAGGCGCGAAACCATGTCAGATCAACATTGCTGAGAGCCTCCAGAAAGATGGGATTGGTCGTACGTAATGTTTCAGGATATACCGGGAGATGAAAGACTTGTCGACGCTCGAATACTTGTAGCTCTTGAGAGGTAGGAGAATATCATCAGAAAGGGAGTCTTGGATCGCTGGAAAAAAAAATTAGACCGGTTAGCCTGAGGATAACAACTTTAGTGCCTATGATCCAATGGCCTACCTTGGATCCTCTTGAATATCAGACTCATAATGGCGAGTAGGGCGCCACGGCGCACGGGGAATGAACGGTCAGCGGAACGAGGAGTATACAGTCGCAATTAGTGCATTGCGCGGTATGCAACTCGACAAGCGATAAAACAAGAATAGCTGACGGCTCCACAAGAGCTCTGTATATTCCGACGTGCGACGGTGCGTCCAATGTAATATTCTCCCAACCAGGCGTGAATGCGACCCGGAGCAGCAGAAAAGGAGAAAGCAAAGTCTTCGGAACGGAGACGGAGAGGATCAGCGCACGGCCGAATCACGTGCCCGCCGCGAGCTCCGCAGCTTTCGACGCATCTGACGCGACAAAAGTGTCGGCAGACAGTTGGAGATCGAGAGTCCGTCGCTTTGTGTTTGTCCTTGCTCTATATTCACGGGGTATAATCGCCTTCTTCCCCCCAGCTGGACGTACTGCGGTTTCCTTTCCTCTTTCTTATAAAGACTTTCGTATTCTCTCCGAGAGTCTCCCTTCGGCCCTCCTGCCATCGCGCCGCTCTCGACCTGATCACCACTTCTTCTTCGCCAACAGATCCGATCTCATTGACCCTCACATTCACCTCACGCTCACCTCCGTGATCGCCCATCCCACAGTTTCATGGTCGCTCCTCGAGCTCGGACATGACGGTAGATGGTCAGAAAAGCGCTTGCGGCGCAGTGCACGACTGAGTATTTTGCGCGATGCCGGGCGTCGTCGAGGCCTTCGCCGGCCCATCCGCGCCGGGCCAGGGATTCACCGTCGCTCACCAGAAGGTGGAGCTGGAAATTGACTTCCTAAACAAGAGTCTCAAGGGGAAAACCGAAATCACCATCCATCCGCTTTACAAGGACCTCCGCGTTATTCGGCTGAACTTCCGTCAGGGCGAGCTGAAGCGTTTGAATATCAATGGAAAGGCACCTACGATTAAATATGTCGACCCCTACGACTCGCTCCAGCTGTATGGCCCTCATTACCATCAGCGACTCTCGCACAAGATAGATGGCCTGCTCAAATCCCCGCCGGAACCTGATCTCCTCCTGACAATCCCCAAAAGCGTCCGAATCGACGAGTTGGACCCTTCTTCGATTGAAGCGCAAGATCAGATGGCATTACGTGGATCCGGATCTGTTGACGACCTTGGTGGACCTCTCAGCACGACAGGGATACAGTTCGCGGCGCTCACGGTCTATATTGAGTTCACCATCGACAACATTCGGGATGGGCTCCAGTTTGTCGGGGTGGAGAATAGTGACCGACGGTATCCACATGCATACACAACGAACCCGCTTGGCTACGGTGTTGGTTGCCCTCTATTTCCGTGTGTTGACGATCCCTCTTCACGATGCACCTGGGAGATGTCGATCAAATGCCCGTGTTCCTTAGGAGACTTGTTTGATCGTAAAGGCCGCGACTCATCGGGTGGGAACGCCGCTAGCCGATCAAAGTCTAGCAGCCGATACATCTCTCCGGATGACGAGAACTTGGATATATCTGTGATCTGCTCTGGAGATATGACGGACGAGATTATTGACCCGAGAGATCCCAGCAAGAAGACCGTGTCTTTCGCCTGTGCATCCCCTCTTTCCGCACAACAAGTTGGCTTTGCAGTTGGACCATTTGAATACGTCAACCTTGCCGACTTTCGAGAGAGCGATCAAGACGAACAACTAGGTCAGAACGCAATCCCGTTGCACGCTTTCTGCCTTCCTGGAAGAGTAGACGAGCTCCGAAACACCTGTTTTCCAATGGCTAAAGCCATCGATTTCTTCTCCCTGACTTACGGTTCATATCCGTTTTCCAGTTACAAGATGTGCTTCGTGGACGACACGCCAGAAGACGTTTTGCCCACGGCCTGTTTGTCCATATGCAGCAATCACTTGCTGTTCCCTGAAGAGATCATCGATCCAACATACGACTCCACTCGCGCCATCGTATACGCCCTAGCGTGCCAATGGATGGGCGTCAATATAGTCCCCAAGGAACCTGCTGATACCTGGGTCACCGTCGGTGTGGCTTGGTACATCACAGACACTTTCATGCGAAAGCTCTGTGGGAATAACGAATATCGTTTTCGGTTAAAGCAGATGTCGGACCGGGTGTGTGACCTGGACTATGAACGCCCGTCCATCTATGACATGGGAAATATCTTGAAGATCGATGCGTCAGAGATCGAATTTATTGCTCTCAAAGCGCCCCTCGTCCTATTTATCCTGGAACGGAGACTGAACAAGGCTAGCGGCAAGCCCACGATGACCCGTATTGTCTCGCGAGTTTTCTTGAATTCCCGGATGGGCGATATTCCAAATGGCGCTATCACGTCTTCCCACTTCCAAAAAACTTGTGAGCGTCTGGGCCACGCCAAACTGGACACATTTTTCCAGCAATGGGTGTACGGAGCCGGGTGCCCGAGGTTTCAGGCTACTCAGCGGTTCAATAAGAAGAAGCTGGTGGTAGAGATGGTGATCCGACAAATTCAGTCCGAACAGCCAAGTACCCGAGACTTGGACAAGAATACGTTCATGCGAGATGTGAAGGAAGAAATTCGCGGAGTATATGCGGGCGCCATCCAGCCTGTGTTTACAGGCTCCATGACAATCAGAATTCACGAGGCAGATGGTACACCTTATGAGCATATTGTCGAAATCAAGGAGGGAGTTACCAAATTCGACATTCCGTACAACACCAAATACAAGCGACTCAAGCGGAATAAAAGACAAAAGGAGCGCGCTGCAGCTGTCACAGGCACCGACCCCAATGCGGAGACGCAAGAAGACGTCTTATTATACTGCTTAGGAGATGTCCTACAGAGCGAAGAAGAAATGCAGGAGTGGAGACTTGCTGACTGGAGCAAGGAAGAAGAAGAACGAATGGGACAAGAATCTTACGAATGGATCCGAATGGATGCAGATTTTGAGTGGATCTGCAAGCTTTCGTTAGTGATGCCAGGTTACATGTACCTTTCTCAGCTCCAACAGGACCGGGATGTTGTAGCTCAACTCGAGGTAGGTTGCATTGTCTGGCCTCCATCAACACATGGCTCACTCTTCTACAGTCTCTGCAATATATGGCAGCCCAACGAGAGCACCCTCTCATCTCCACGATATTTGTCCGCACGCTCATGGACCGAAGGTACTTCCACGGCATTCGAGCCGCTGCAGCACGAGCTTTGGTAAAGCATGCCAAAGAGGATATCAATTGGCTAGGATTGTTCCACCTGGAGCGAGCTTTCCAGGAACTGTTCTGCATCCCGGGCTCCCCCATGACTCGCTCGAACGACTTTTCAGATCGAGCTGCATATGCACTGCAGCTGATCATTCCGGAAGCTATATCCAAGGTCCGAGACAACAATGGCAAAACGCCAATGCGCGTGAAGCGCTTTTTATATGACAAACTGAGGTTCAATGATAACTCAAACAATGAGTATTCGGACAACTTCTACGTCGCAACGCTGATGCAATCGCTCTGTCATGCCCTGCTTGGGAAAGTTGAGACCCGGTCCGAAGATCTAGAGGACAACTTTGACATGGAGCGGGTACTGGAAGCCCAAGCAGAAGAACAGCTGGAAAGGGATGCCCTGGCCGAGATTGACAGGTACCGAAGAATGGATGAATGGTCAAGTTCGTACCAAAATGTCTATTCCCGGGCTGCCTTGCGCTGCCAAATGCAATTGATGCAGGCCAACATCCTAGACACGGATGTTATGCAATTTTTACCTTACACTCGCGCGGGTACCTACGACCTCCTCCGGTTGGACGCCTTCGAGTGCCTTGTGGAAACGGATGTTTTCAGGAGCCCCGAGCTCCTGAAATGGTTCATCTTTACCATGTCCAACGATTCTTCAGCCTGGCTCCGACGACGACTGCACTACTTGTTTGGGAAAGCACTTGCTCCAGTGGCATTCGGCAGGGAAGAGCCAAAGAAGGCGGATGCCTCTGGTGATGGCTTAATCATTGAACAAGAATCCTCCACGGAAGTCCGTCAGGCCGACCTGGCACGGCGACAGACCGTGACTGGGGCGATTGAGGCGTTGAAGATGGAGGTGTCTGGCGATCAGATCCTGAAAGAGTCTCTCTGGGCTGCGTGCAATTCCCCTTTTATTGGCCTACTGGAGCTTTCGGAATTTACCGATCTCTCCAAGTTGCTATATGACCCGATTACGTCGAGAATGGTGGCACTGAAGTATCCGCGTTACTGGCAAGTGAAACATCTCGGAAAGGTACGTTCTATCAACTACCAGGTGCTGGCCTCCCTTTCTAACCTTCTTTCAGGGCCGTATGCACTTTTCCAAGTCAAGCAAGATCCGCACGACCCTCCATCCCCAAAAAGACTCAGCGTCAGCAAAGCGCAAACGCGAGGATCAGGGAATGCCTCCCCCCGGCCCTCGTATCACATTCAAACAGTCGAAACTGGGCCCCAGCACTCCGTCTACGAGTCAACCCTCAAGCCAGCCAACCCCCAAGCTACATATCCCCAACTTTCCCCCTCCTGCACCTCCAACACAGCCTCATCCGGCTACACCCTCCACCCCATCAACTCCCGGTGGCGGACTGAAGTTGAAGCTGAAGTTCGGCCAGAAACCAAAATAAATATCAGTAATATGGATTATTCAACCATTGATCCACCTTGCATTTCTCTTCGTTTACTTGGTTGGAGGTTGATATACGGACTAACGGCGTGTGGGTGGACTGATGCTCGATTTGAACGTTTATGTTTTCCACTTTCTATTCCCCTATCCCTATCCTAAGGTTGCATTGGAAGTGAACCCGGTTCACCGGATCTTTTCCCGTATGACGCTGTGTCTGCGGTGTGTCATGAATGACGATATCTTGCATAGCAATCGAGCTGTCTCGCATCGTTCCTTCGGACGGTAATACCTAGGATATCCCAAATCGACGGATTATTGAAGCTGGATTTTTTGGCTCGTAAAACTTGTAGAAAAATCGAAACGTCTTCGATCGTTCATGGAAAAAACCGACCCGTGAACTCCTTGTTGCGATAAAAAGAAACCAATCCCAAAAGCAGTGACACCCAGATGTATCGCGTCTATTTGTCGCTTATCCGCTCCAGAGCCTAGGACGAGGGTATTCTTATTAGCCAACTGCACGGGATGGTGAAGAGATCGGATGTACTCACCTCGAGCATGACGACCGAGTTGCCACGAATGACCTGTGTAGAGCAATCAGTAAGACGCGTGTACTCAAGTAAAGCAGTACTGCTTTCTGCACATACCACCATGCCAATAGCGACCTTCTCTCCACCCTGCTTCTCCTCGAAAGCCTCGTCGAGAACGATGTTCATGAACACCTACATAGCACGATGTCAGCTGTGGTCTCGGGATGCGACATTCGCAATAGTCGCCGCGTGTATAGAGCGAATCCGGCGAAGGGATAATTATCGGGATCTCATAACGTACATCGTAGCCTCGCAGGACACCAATGACTTTGCGGTTGCCGTTCAGTTGGCAGAAGACCCGCTTTTCCATGTACTGCGAAGAATATGTGTTAGTTTTCATGTTGGGCGCAAAAATGGGCAAACGTAAGAGTCGCACGGCATACCTTCTTGAGTTCGGGCTGAGCTTGAGGCATCTTGGCTGTTTGATTCTGGTGAACTTTCCTGCGTGATATCGAGGAGAGTCGCGTTGCGGACTTTTGAGATGTCTCCGTGGGATGAAGCTGTCGGAGAAATGATGTTCCCGGAGCTTCAGTAGATATTGTCTTCCACAGCCAGTCGAGGTAGCTTGATTCGAATTCTTCTTGGGAGTCTTAAAAATATGAGATATTACCATTCAACCACGGACCAATCTTCTACAGACACTGTCAACAGCCTTTGAGACTGATTCTTCTTCAGCTAAAAAATGGCCGATATTAGTTAGGCTCATCACGTGATGATAGTGTCAGATTTAGCTCAGACCTGTAGTCGCGCGCCATACAATCGATTGTTCGCCGATCTTGAAACTCTTTAAGCCTATATTTTTTCACTCACGATAGAGCTCTTGGCTGCTGCGCTCACACATTTTGTACGGCATGAGCTCGAAGCTTGCAAACCGGAGAAAACCGCGCAAGGTTGGCGGGGATGACGAAGAAGATGGAGGCGAAGAAGGTCAGTAGTCGAGCTATCACCAGTTATGCGATTCCGTGGTATGATTCTGACATACGCAGATCTTGGACCAGTCGTGAAACGACCCCCTCCCAAGTCGAAGCAGAAGTCAAAGCTGCTATCGTTCGGTCAAGGCGAGACGTCGATGGCTGAAGATGGGCAGCAGAGCGAGGTGATCATGCCCAAGCGGCGCGGGCTAGGAGGACGCGCATTACTAGAGAAAAGCGCCATGCAACGATCTTTGACGCCGTCAGGGAGTCCCCTCCCACTCCGAGCTGGTCCAGATCAGGACAGACCAAGTTATGATAAGGATTATCTGAAAGAGCTCCGCGATTCGACACCATCCACACCAAAAACCTTTACCGATGATGGCAAAGAAATGACCGACAGAGAAGGATCAGAGGGGACAAAAACGGTCGATGTCGCTGCGAAGTTTGGTGAAGTCATGACCGTGTCCGCGCCGTCTGTTATTCCCAGCGAGGCTGAAATCAGAGAGAAAAAGGAACGACGAGCGCGTCTAGCGAAGGAACAAAAATACACATCAACGGAAGAGGACTTTATTTCCCTTGTGGATCACGACATGTCAGATGCTGAGCAAGGTGCAAAAGATACTAGGCTGATCCGGGACGATGAGGATTTCGCGGAAGGCTTCGACGAATTTGTAGATGACGGGCGTATATCACTTGGACGAAAAGCGGAACGCGAACAACTTCGGAAACGGCGGGACGAAATGCGGGAACTCATCGATGACGCAGAAGGGCTGTCGGACTCGGAGGATTCAGATCTGGAGGAAAAGGCTGCGTATGAAGCTGCGCAGGCGCGAGCCGCAATGGGCAATTCTGGCAGAGATGCAGATCGACCCAAAACACCCCCAAAGATGACCTCTCTTCCCCGTCTCTCGAATTGCCTAGACAGACTACGTACCACGCTAGCCGTCATGGAGCAGTCGAAGTCGCAAATCATCAACCGGATGGAGGAGCTGAGGAAGGAGAAGGCCGATATTGCCGTTCGTGAGGTCGAGATCCAGGCACTGATCAAGGAAGCTGGTGATAACTATGAGAGGCTGAAACAAGAGGCTGGAGCTGCACCTGATGCTGAAGCCGAAGCAAACGCAAATTCACGCGGCTTGGAGAATATCGGCAACTCCATGAAGTTGACCTCGGACAATGCTGGAAGTGAGGCCTGACATACCTATGCCGGTTGAGCTTCCAATGCACCTTCCAGATGGAACGTTCTACACTTGTTCACTCTTCTCTCCAACTTCCCGCAACAGCCGAGTGGCCCCTCTGCCATCCTACATTCGTCCATCCAGTTAGCCTTTTCATGATACCCAATTCAACTTCTATATTGGCACATTCAATGCCGCGTACGCCATTTGTCTCTCTGTTCCTCCAACCCCTACGTAGGACCGCACGTGGTCCTGTGCAGTAGGCGCATCCGCTGTAATTGACATACTTATGTGCTGACGGATTCTTGTAGCCAGCATGCGTATTTGTCGTTCATCGAGACGCCCATCGATTGCAGTGATGCAAATGCAGGTCCTCGTCTCTACCGGCATACGGATGCAACTCCTACTGAATTGTTTTTCGATCTCTTTTTCATAGCCAGTCTGTCCGTCTTCACAGCTACGCATGAGATCTACAACGTTCAAGGTAGCATACATACTCCCATAGTTGCCTCTCCGTACTGACTTCGGGCGGTAGCTTTAATGGCATACATAGGCTTTCTGGGAATGATATGGTTTACCTGGCTGCAAATAACTCTGTACGATATTAGGTTCGCCCGAGACTCGATTTTCGAGCGAATTTGCAAGGCCATTCAGCTAGCCGCCATGGTTGGATTCGCATCTGCAGGCACGCGGTTCACTCCTCACATACAGGACGAGAATTTGTGGGCCTTCCAGTCTCTCAGTATCTTCCTGGGAGGGAGTAGGGTTTTACTGGGTATACAGTACACAGTCAGCACCGTCCTTGTACGGGGTCAGATGAGGTCTGCCGCAAAAGGGGTCAATATATCTGCCGCAACGCTCTTTGCGTCGAGCTTGATATATCTTGGGGTAGGGTCATTATCCATTCACCAGGCTCAAACTGACAAGTGACAGATGTTCTTTGTTTTCGCCAATCCTGTCGAGGTCCGTCCATACATATGGACCGTTTGGTTCGTCTTGTTCGCACTCGAGATGTGGATTATTATGGGGATATCTTATTTTACCCCCGAGATCGGCCTTCAAAACACACACTTGAACGTCAGAATGGGCCTTCTCACGTTGATTATAATAGGAGAGGGTGTCATAGCCGTCACTAGGATTGTCAATAAGACAGTACGTCCAGCTGGTTGGACCAAGTGGTCGTTTGTCCATATCCTCGGTGTTACGACCAACGTGGTATGGCTGTTTTCTCTTGCATTCGAGGCTACAATCTTCGATATACTGACAGCCAAATATAGTATTTCGTATGGCAGGCCTATTTTGACTTGACTCCCAGGGGTGCTCTCGGGCCATACTTCCAGCAAATCTGGGCCCAGCTACATTTCCCGTTCCATGTGGCTCTGATTCTGCTGCTAGAGGGATCTCAGATCCTGGCTCTGACTCTAGACATGACACTGAAACTCGGGGATCTGACCGAGATGATTGTGTTTGCTTGCAAGGAACCGCGGCCCATCCCGGAAAGGGCTATTGATCTGCTCCGAAGAACCATCAGCGACATGGAGATCAATTACAGCCACGGAGCCATCATACAGCAGATGACTATAGACGAAATTTTGAATGATCTGCCCTTCGGTCCATTATGCCCAGACGATGGCTTAGACGAGTACCCAGTTACGCGGGACCGTCTCAACTCCCTGCTAGGAAATGTCACCGCCGCGCTGTTTACGAGCATGGGGCTCATCCCAGCGGAGGATACCAACATCGATGAAATGAGCAGCTCTCAGCTGTTGGGAATGTACGTAGGACTTCTGGGCTTCGTTTACGAATATTTCTTTATTGTCGCATCCATAGTCATGTTCCTGTTTGCCACTTTCGTGTTGCTGTGTCATCGTCACAGCAGCTGCACGGCTCTTGCGATCGCCATGTCAGCTCGCCTGATTCTTGGGATGGTTCTAGCAAGTTTTGTTCTTTTCATCCGGGACTTTGGGCTTGCCTATTCGTTCATGACATCGCCAGTGATCCTGTACGCCTTTACCTTTATACTCCTGACAGGTCGGTTTGCCCATTTTCTTGCATTTCGTTTTCTGATTGGATAGCAGTCCTTCTAGTTGACCGGCTTTTGGACCACTACGGGGCTAGGTTTGAGGCAAGAGCCCGTCGGAAGCAGGAAAGCGAGGCGAACGTGATGTCTCCGAACCTCTCTGTGATCGAATTATAGCTCAACTCAGAGGCGATGTGCCAGTCATACGAGCACAAATAGCTGGGTCTTTTCAACTGTTCTGTACGGGGATGCTATGTTATAGGGGTCAAATATGTTAAAAGGAACTCAGACACGAGCGAGAAGCTTCTCGGAGAGATTCAGAGGACTAGGTAAGGTCTATGCTCGAAACATGTATCAAGTTTGCGGAGGAGAGAACGCAAGCGGACAGGGAGACGGATACATGCCACCGGTTTAGCTCTACGTAGATCCATTGGTGAGAAGAAGTACGGGTTGTTGTCTCCCCATCTGTTTGGCGTAGGCTCTGTACGTACTGCATACATCAACCTCTGCTCCACTATTCAGAGACAACGGGACGTGGGCAAACCGGATGAACAGCTGCGGAAGCAGCCATCAGCGGTATGCTATTTATGTATGCATATCACGAGTAAAAGGCCAAGCAAGAAAAAGATATTCTTTAATTCTTTCATCCAACCTCGGGCATCATAGAATCCCTTCGTACTGCCACCGGCTGGATCGGCCCGAAAGCCCAGAAACGATGTATATGAAAGCCGCGGCAGGCCGCCGTGAAACAAGCCCTACTACATTGTGCACCAGCCGATCACCAACCACTCCAGCTGCCTCCCCATGACAATCAAGTAGACAGGCAGTGTCACCAACCCCAACCCAGTGACATCCCAAGCGAGCACTGCTATCTCGAGGGGACGAGCAGTGTAGATATGCGTGCGTGTAACAAACCCGCGCAGACCGGTTGGGCCAGTACACCACAGCGTGGGATTTCTCCCGCACGATAGATGATTTGGCATGCGACTAGCGCACCGACGTTACGACGTCGTGGGGATGATCCGCGGGGAAAGGAGGACAGCGGACGATGTTGGCGCATGCTTACAGCAGTGTAGATAACGGGTAGTCTGCGGTGAGCCATGGTTTTGGTTTTGGTTTTTGTGTGCGGATGGCCGTTCCAAATGGTCTGGGCTTTGTATATCTTGATCTTATTCTTTTATTGAGGTGTAGAGCCGCCGGCTGCTGAAGGTATGCACGCAAACCGGGAGTTGGTGCTTTGCTGTTGGCGTAGGTTGGTTTTTGAATTGACTGGTAGAAGTGTGTCGGTTTGCAGATGGGACGTGTGCATTGTACCTACTGTGGGTGCATGTTTGATCAAGAGGGCTAGTTGGATGAGGGGGGATCTGGAATATCCCCAGAACTGTACTTAGGTACCTAGGGAGTACTATACCGCCTTTTACTAGATGTGGCCTTCTGCGAACTTTCACTTCATTGTGCACGATCTGAGAACGACCAGAGAAAGCTACCCGAGTGACATGCATATGCAGCCATCCAGCACAGCCGCTTAAGCTTTTCACTTTTGTCCTGAGCGAGACGCAAATACAATGATGGGGATACTGAAAGACGCCTCTCTGAGAAAATGCAACCTCCGCAGATCTGACGGGTCCATCCGCGCGGATGCCCCGACCAAACGTCCCGTAGTGAAGCCCAATAGGAGACGTCTAGCAGCGCTGCAGCAATGCGGCGGCCAGCGAGGAGTGGACATCCGGACAAAGCCCTATGTGGTTACCCGGAACATCCAGCTTCGTCGTCGCCGGACGGACCAAGACAACCCACGCCTAGAACAGGCGGGATGGACAGAGAATGGGACACTGTTTTTGTGCAAGGGGAAAAAAAAAAGTCTTTTGCTTTTTCTTTCATTCTTGCACGCTTCGCCCGCTGTCATCTTGCGGCGTGCGCCACCCAAGAGCAAAAAATAGTCCGACGGTGCTCCAATTGGGCAGAGGGTGCTCTCCACGAGAAGAACACAAATGAGACTCGTCAAGTGATCTCCATTTCTGCAGTAATGCTGGTGTTCTACGGAGACGTTTTGCCTCTTTTTTGCCTCCGGGATCGGGCCACACCCAGTCCTGTTGAGTACCACAAAGAGAGACACATGGAGCTAGCTCTTGTTGCCATAACGGATTTAGTCGGAGGGAAACAATAACAATCTTGCACCGGACAAGGGACATGGTCCCGTTTAGTGCGTAAAGGGGAGGGGGATTGCTTTGATGGGCAACATGAGCCACTACAGGGGTGGTCAACATTCGGCACTTATTAAAGGGGTGCCTCACTGGAGGCCGGGTTGGAAAGATGCTCAAGATTTCTGGCATATCAGCTTGTCCCAGCGTGGACTTTTTCCCTTGACGACTGGAAAATTGCATGGCTGCTTCATCCAGATGAGACATCACCCCGTCGACAAAGCATCCAACACACTGTCCATTCTATCTGACTTTGACGGAAAAGTCGACATCTGCAGTCCGAGACAAGACCAGCGTGTCTGAGCTGGAAGATAGCAACGCAAGCTCTCTCAACGAGACGGCCACATCTCACTCGCCCATCGCTGGCCGAGGCCCGGAATCCACCAGAGCATCCCGAACCAAATCGCCATCTAAGACACCGCACTGAATCCAGACAAGGTTGAATGCCCACAGGCAGCCGACTGACCGCGATATTGTTGGTGAGTGAACAAGCTGGAACCGGAGTGAAACCTCTCCATCTGGAGGGCCAGAGTGCTGAGCAGACAACAAGCCCTGCAGGTGTCCCGATCAGCCCAACGGCACGCATCATTCGGAACCAGCAGCCATCGCTGGGCACGGTTACCCCACGGCGTGTATACGCGACTACAGACGACAGGAGCGGTGAGGGCAGACAATCGATTAGACGGGTTGTCTGTCTCATTTTAAAGCGATGCTTCGCATGTGTGCTCCTCCGCAACAACGCCCTGAAGTCGGTTTGACCTTCGAGAAGGACTTTATCGCGCCCGTGTTTGATCTGAACTGCCTTTCCCTCAGTCATCCTGTGCAGGACTTCCAGTCTAGTCTCTATTGTCCATCGACAGTGTCTCTACCGCCACACCAGGACGTTGAAGGTTTTGACTGTCCGCCAATGTTTCACTGGTTTTCTCCTGACAGGCGGGATCCAAAAGCCGTCCACGACATGGGGAGCAAGAGAGCAACACCTGGAGACATCATGGGCGAAGACCATGGGTACTGGTCTGAGCCATTCGCGTCGTATGACTCCGACGAGACGAAAGTGCCCTTGTATGGCCGGCGGAGTCACTCCGCGCCACAGAGTCAAGAATCGCTGGTGTTCCGGACCAAAGAGAACATCCACAACGCTCCTTCCCCCAACGACGTTCCTCTCAACCTCGTCCAGCCAGTTCCCAAGCACCCTGGGCAGTACATGCTCAACCACACCCTCACCCTGTTCGCCGGCTGCAAGAACGAACCCGCCAGCTTAACCCCTCTGGCGACGCCTGGTGTGCCACAAGAGGAACAACACGTCGAGAACGCCCACGCCCTCCACGCACCCGCGCCTACCAGCAACCCCATCGACGCCGGTGTTCTCTACCACCGATCCGCGGAGGAAAGCTCCGTAGCGACGGCAGACAGCGACTTCACCTCCATCGGGAGCACATGCAGCCCAGCCACGCCTCTGCCGTGGTCGAGCTTCGGGGCCCAAACAGCATGGGGCATGCCTCCTCAGGGCACCAACAGCCAGACCGACCCCGTCTGGCTCACACCGCATGCTGCCGGTCTCCACCCAACCTACGGGCCTACCAGCTCCGGCCTGGCCCAGTTCCCCGCAG
Organism: Aspergillus aff. floccosus IMV 01167; assembly: GCA_001931935.1. Classification (NCBI taxonomy): domain Eukaryota; kingdom Fungi; phylum Ascomycota; class Eurotiomycetes; order Eurotiales; family Aspergillaceae; genus Aspergillus; species Aspergillus aff. floccosus IMV 01167. The sequence continues at coordinate 410,772 of MSJE01000308.1, forward strand.
GAAACGACACTCTGCACGGTCTTCCAGATGCTAGCATCGAGAATCCGCGATTCATCACGCCGGCGGCGTCCATGGATCTGTACAGGCCGGAGTATCCGGCTGTCGACAAGGGCCCGGTAATAGAGAAGCAAGGCGTCAACCCGTTCTGTGTGTCCACTGACGCATTCCCCTATTGTGAGAGCCCGTACCGCCTCAGCCAATATATCGTCCCCAGCGCCCCGATGGACCGCGACTTGTTCCAGGCGGAGCGGTCCGGCAAGGCCCCCTGGCACCGGGACACGAAGAATGCATTCCTGATTGAATGCAAGCGCCGCGGCTTGTCGTACAAGGACATAAAGCGCATCGGCGGGTTCAAGGAGGCTGAGTCGACGCTCCGTGGGCGGTTCCGGACTTTGACGAAGTCGAAGGAGCAGCGCGTGAGGAAGCCGCAGTGGCATGAAAAGGATGTAAGTCAGACATTTTTGCAGCTGTATTGATGATCGCTGATATGGACAGATCAAACTGCTTTGCGAAGCGGTGCGTGCTAATTCGGAGTCCGACAACGCAGACATTAGCTATGTGTCGTGGTGTCGGCCTCGAGCCGTCACGCAGCCGCCCAGAGTCTCGTGGAAGAAGGTGGCCCAGTATATCTGGGCGCATGGCGGGTCATACCATTTCGGCAATGCCACATGTAAGCGGAAGTGGTGCGAGGTACATAATGTTAAAATATGAATAGACGACGTGATGGTAGGCCTTCAAAACGGGGCTCTGGTGAACGAAGAAGCAACCGGACGGGTGCCAGGTGTCAGGTGTCATGTTAATGAGAAATCGTATCTAATAGATCCTATCTAATGCATTCCTATGTTATGGTTCAGTCCAGGCTCGATGCTTCATAACAGCGAGCTCCCTCGCAGCTCCGGATGCGGATACCCAATCGACCCCAGAACACCCGCTAGCGTCTCCGGATTCCGGCGCAGCTCATCCCACTCCGCCTCGGCCTTGACCATGAGCGTGCCCGCCAGCAGCGTACCGTTCAGGGACACCAGGCCGGCCTCCACGATATCGCGGGACGCCGACGAGTCGACGGGGATCTGGGCGCTCTCGCTCTTCCGCGGGCAGATCATCATGGTCGACGCGGTCATGGCCAGGTTGTAGCTCACGGCGGCGGGGCCGGACGTTGTGTGCGCATGGCGTTCGCGGTCCGCCGCCGCCAGCGCGGCTCTATACAGCGCCAGATAGATGCTGTGGAGGGTCTCCGCGGACGGGTTCGGCGGTATTGGCAGCGCAAAATGCGCAAAGGGCAGCTGATTCAGTCGTCGATATTCGGACTGCGACTGCGCCTGCGCGACCGCATCGATGAGCGGCCGCCACGCCCCCTCGCCGCCCTGCAGCATGTCCTCGACGGGGAGGAACTGCAGATGGCGATGCGGTTGGCTGGCGCCGCTTTCGTCGCCGGAGTTGAAGAAGGCGAAGAGGCGCCGGGCGCCGGCGCCGGTCTCCTGGTCCCAGGCCTTGACGCAGGCGTAGGCGGCGTCCAGGTCGTCCTTCTCGAGGAGGTCGGTCTGGGCCTTCCAGTCCTTGGTCGCGAGGATGAAGTGGTTGTGGATGACAGGGAATTTGTTGAGGACGAGAAAGTGCGATGGGTTGTCGCGCGGGATCTGGGCGATCAAGAGGTCCGGCGACGGGTCCTGGAAGGGGTCGGGTTTGGGGGCTTTATTGTCGGGTTTGGGGGCCCCCGAGGGCTTCTTCGCCAGGGCTGGACAGTAGCGGAGTTGGTACTAAGACACGCAGGTTCAGTCAAGGCGCTATTTGGATGGGGAGACATGCGCAGAGCCATACCGGTATCCCCGCGACATTGACAGTGGTGAGATGGGTCTGCGAGAACAAAAGGTGGCCCGCATCTTTCGCGGCGAGGAATCGCCTCGCCACCAGGGCGGGGAGATTTTCCGACAGTCCCAATTGCATTTTCGGAGAGGTTCTATCCTGGACCGGACGAGGACATGCTGGTGGCTTGCCGGGCGGTTGAAACAGGCTCGCGGGCGGAATGCGGGGCATGTGAGCGGGTAGCAGATGAACCGCCGTGTTGGGTTAGCGCTCGTGGTGAACCATGTTTCGCACCGATTCATACTGAAGTGAATATGTACTCCGTGGGACATCAAAGTAATCATGAGGCATTCGCCTATCGTCCTTTTAATTTCGCTTGACTCCAAACGGGCCCAGCCCAGTCAGATCATATATAAATACAGCACCCAAACCCACACGACATGATGAACACAAAACAAAATCAATGGTATCAACTTCCAAGTACAACAGATGTCGCTAGAAATGCCACATTTGCAAAACATGGGACAAACAGAATGGTATCTTCTTAAAACATGAATTCGTCGAAGGTCGCCTCGCCTTCGGCGGGCGCAGGCATCTCAGACATCATCATCGCTGATGGTCCAATCATCTGGGTGAGCGGCCCATCTAGCCACGGGCCTCGCTCCTCATCGTTCGCGCTCAAGACGCCTTCGGCACGCTTCATCGTCTCCACGTCCAAGTCGGTGATGTATGCCTCGCGGTTGGTACCGTCTCCAGCACCGCCGGGGAGCTTGAGTCGCACTTCGAACTCGTTATCTAGCACCATCTCGTCCTTCCACAAGCGGCGCTGGCCGTCAAAGACACAGAGCACGCGCTTTTTGGTCTTGATGCTGCTGCTGGGGCAACCCCACGACTGGGGGTACCGATCGCGGTTGTTGCGGCGTTTCGTAGCGGTGGAGCGCTTGGTCACGGCATTGTTGCCGAGAATGGGGCGGTTGTTGGCCGTGGAGGTGCCCTTGGTGGACTTGAGGGAGCCTTTGCCGGCGCGTCGGAGGAACGATGCTTCATTGGAGTCGTCATCATCGTCATCGTTGTCATCGTCGTATCGCTCAACGGTACCAGCCGTGTTCAGCTTGTGCTTCTCCATGGTCTTCTTCACCTCCTCATCGGACTCAACCTCCGCAAGGCGTTGCTCGTTGATGGCCTCGCTGGGTTCCTTCTGCTGCACCACCCGAAGGACACAGTCGTCCAGATGCTCGTAAAAGTCTTGCGCGTTGCTGAAAGTCTCAGAACAGGTCGAGCACTTGCCCGTCGCGTCTTGAGGATAGCCTGGAGCAGGCTTGCTCGCGGCCGCGGGGCTTCTCTTCCGGCAGTTGGGGGGAGTCTGTTCCACACCGTGCACAGAGGTCAGATGGCGTTTGAAGACATCCGCCCGGTTGAAGCTCTTCTCAGCAGGCGACCCAGATCCCGGGCAGAAACCACAGACCATCGTTCCCTTGTAGTGAGTCAGGGTGTGACGGTTCTTGTCGTACTTGCGAGCGAATCCCTTGGTATGGTACTCGCAAGTGACAATGGGGCATTTCTCAGGACGCTCCGACTGATGGGTCAGCATATGCGCTTTCAGGTCCCGGAAGACTCGACCGCAATCCGGATGAGGGCATCGGCCTTTTTCCTTGATGTCCTCCTCGATCTCGGCGTTGCTGGCCGCCGGACTCAGCTGCGAGCGACGAGACTGCACGGAGGAGACCGAAGACCGACGGTCGTAGAGGGAGAGGCGGCGGGGAGGGACATGGGAGGGCATCAAAGATGGGGATGAGGCGGGGATGGGGCATGTCTGTTGAGTGAATGGACCATAGGGGTCCGCAAATTGAAATTGGGAAGGGTCAGGAGACTGGGGGAAGAACCCGCCGGGAACCAGGCTATAATCGGTCTGTTCCGGGTAGGAGATCGCGGGGGTCGAGAGATTCGACTGCTGCTGAAGCGGGATCAAAGAAGGGTCTGCCAAGCATAAGGGCATTAGCATCCGACTATTTAGATCATCACCCAGCCGGGACATACCAACAAAGCTGTCAGCACCTTTATTGGCAAAGTAATCCGGGTCCAGGGTCGTCCCCGTGTAGTCGTTCGGGAACAGATCCCCCATCACCGCCGCGGGAAGCCCCAGGCCGTGGTTTGTATCGACCCAGTTCTCCTGGTTGGCATGGGCCGTCCCGGAGTACGGCGACCCAATGGCGGAGGAGGAGGCGCTGGCGACAGACGGACCCGACGGGGCGGTCAAGCCAGGAACGTGGGAGTCCAAAGGCTGGGTGGAGGGAAGCGTCGGGGGCGTACCCGGCATGGAAGGAAATCCAGGGGCGATCTTATTGGAGTCGGGGTAGGAATCCGCGTAGAGCGGAGGGGTGTCATAATAAGACGTCGGGGGGGCTCGAGAGGGAATGGCGGGCTGTCCGAAGCTAGCGAAGTTGTCCACATGAAATGCGAAAGGTTCCGTCAATGCAGGATCCATGGTGAAATTTTGGAAGAATGGGGTCTGCTGCTGGCGGGACGAATCCAAGGCGAGCATTTTGCTCCCACGCGTGGACTGAGTCGGGTAAAGTACAAAGTCGGGTCGCTGCTGGGGGCTTTGCATGTCCACTCGGGACAGGTGGAGATCGGAATGCGAGGGGAAAAAAGGGGAGAGAATCAAGGCGATGATTGAAATCTCAAAAAGAGATCTTCAGCGCGAGAAGAGTCAGTATGTCTTGTGGAGTGGTTCAACTTTGGACAGGGGTAAGGAGGGCCGGGCCGCATGGAAACATACTCAGTATAAGATCTTCAGTGGATTCAATGCAAGGTCGGTATCTCCGATAGGGATGGGTGGTTGCCTCGCAGGGAGAATGGGACGCTGCAACCCAGGACGGTAGTGCGCATATACCAATGTACGTACTGGACGTACGGAGGATCTCGGGGAATTGGTGTGCACTCCCTAAATAGGTAGTGGGAGGTGGGAGCAATGGAGACAGTAGGGGAGGCCGAGGGGTATAAATGTCACTCGATGCTGGGGCCGTGTGTCTGGGGGTGGCGACTGCAGATTGACTTAAGAGGCGCAGTCAAGGATGAAGACAAAGGGTCAAGAGGTAAAGAAGGAATCAGAAGGGACTCTTCAAGATATAAGAGCAGTCACCCTATCTGAGAGGAAGAAGAGAAGAGAAGAAGCAGAGAAGAAAAGAGAAGAGGTCTGCACGGGAATAATAATGGACGAGAGGGGTGGGAGTAAAAGCATTGTTAAATGTTCAGTGATTTGATTGCTGGCCCTATGGGAGCAAAGTGTGGCATCTGGAATGGCAGTGGATTGACTAACTACGAACGAACTAAGTCGCGACGCTAAAGACCGGCCATCCAGACTACTGGAGGTGAAATGCGCAGCAGGGAAGTCGTTAGTGCGGTGTCCAAACCGACTGGGGTGGAGTGTGGGTGGGTGGATGATGCCGATGATGGTGGATGATGATAATAGAGGAAAATAATAAATAAAAATATATTAAAAAAAAATTAATTAAAATATTAAAAATAAAAGAGCAAAAATAAAATAAGAAGGATCAATCAGAACAGGGGAAGTGGAGCTGTCGGGCGTGCAGGGGCAGGGCAGTGAACAGCGCCTAGTAAGTATTTTTGTCCGTGTATTCTTAGTATCGCCGTCCTCAGCAGGTAATTCTGCTCAAGCCCGGGGAACTGATTATTAACGATCGACCAGATTACTTTTTTTTCTCCAGCCAGAAAATAAAATTATGTCTTTGTTTGCTCGGTTTCTCTTTTCTTTTGGATGCTTTGTTTCTTTTGCAGCCATCGATAGCTTGATGCTGTCGAAAGACCCTCTTGATTTATGACGCCAGACAGCTCCATTTACCCTCCGTCTGAATGGGGGGATTTAGACGGAAACACTACTCTGTACGTATGCAGAAAATCATCCATGGATGTCAGGCTCCCATCTGACCCTCCCGGAAAACACCACGATCCACTTCGGCCAGGCCAATACCTTTGCAGAAGCACCCCCAAACCTTAGGGACTGTCCACGGTTTGGTGTTTGAATCGTTCTGAATTATGCCCTATGAGAATTTTGTTTATGGTTCCTGCGTATTAAATATAATACCTAAGTAATAATAATAATATCTTTAAAATAAATAAAAAATCGGATAAACAAAAACAAACCTTGGATCGAATTTTTACAAATAAAATAAACATAGAGAAGGACCAACCCTGCAATGACGACCATGTGTCTACAGCATGGATTATGATTATTACCCTGGCATCACGGAGACGCCGTTCTCCGGACGCACCGCTACGACATTCCTGACATTCGTATCCGCAAATGTCATCGGCAAGTCCGTAGCACTTGGACCATCGACAACTTGGCATCAACATTAGTCTCTTCCTCCCTTGGAGGATCCGCTCCCTCCCCCTCAGGAAAACAAAATCATGAATCAATATTGTCTCTGATAAGATGGTGGCAAATTTCCCCGTCCGTCTCACTAATACCTGGCTACTGAAAGAGGAAATCGTGGTACCTACTAGTCGTCCTTTGATTAATTGACCCAGAGAGTCACTGAGGCCCAGATTTGAAATCGCACCCGGGCCTCCTCTCTACGACAATCTTCAATAGTTGCTGCAAACCGCACCATCTTGTCACGGGGCGGATAGACTTTCACCGGTCAACAGGCAGTGATCGGCCTGGACGGTAAAGGAGAAAAAATGGCTGTCAACCTGTCAAGAACGGGCTGATCAACTCCCTCCGGAGGGAAACCTTCTCAGTCCAGATCCAGGACGTGAGAATGCTCTTGGCGGGGGAGTCGCAACTCCCCCGTCCCGTCACTTCGGTTCCGATCACCCTCCTCACCACCCTGAGAGGAGGAGCTAGCGACGAACTAGAACCATCTGGGATCGAACCTGCGGCCGCTGGTTCCGAGCACCGCACCTCAACCAGTGGTTGTGGATGACGATCTTACCTCAACTTCAGCTCCACCGTATCCGCGATCCCCACCCCTTTTTTTTCGTTTTGTTTTTCCATTTTCGCTTTGGGATGGTTTTAGACAACGTGCATTGGGTGCCATCGAAATGATTGGCGGAGAGACCCTGACGCGGAAAATGAAGCGTCATCGAACTACGAGCAGATGGGCCAATCACCGTCCCAAGATGGTTCCGGACGGGAAGAGGATTCTCATTTAGGGCGGCCGCTGGGGTCAATCCTCTGCCCTTGATTTTTTTCACAGAGCCGCACTTGTCCCGAGGGTGGGATCATAATGCCTGTCTATTATTCGGGGGAGGGGATGTTTTGAATGGCCTGTACGGCCTGTCAGGTAGATTAGGATCATTCATGCAGGGCCAATAGTGATCGCCCATCGCAATCTTTTCCTCCTGCCTTCTGGAAAACAGGACGCCTAGAATGAATGACACGTTCCGTTGCCGTCGACGACTTTCCCTTTTGGTCGCCATGTGAAGTGGATATGTCAACTCCGATGTAAATCCGTTAGCGGGTTGATAATCATCGTAGAAATGGAGTCACCTCATCCTCTGACAGCCTATTCCCCGATCGTCCAGCCTAAGCGAAAAACACCACGCATGTCAACTCGTTGTGGGTCACTGTGGCTGATGCAAGGCTGGAAAAGATTTCAGAATCTACCCTAGGTATGTATGGCGTCAGTCGTCTTGTTGGGTATCGGTTTTTCCGAGCATGACACACGAATGACAACACAGCGGAGACCCCGAACAATTAAGCTCCTTTGTCTCGTCCGCGCTAGTCGCATTGGGAAGGACGCATATGACCGAACGAGATGCATACGGAGTTCCCCTAGCGCCTGGTCGGTGAGGAACACACGCTCATCCTCGAGTTAGCGCCACATTCCCCCCCCTTAGCCACAGCCTCCGAGCCTATCGCGTGCCAGTGCGCGGATCTTCCCGTGCTGCGATTGGAAGATCCCTGTGCGCTAGGGCGCCGAGAGAGCCACCGAGGCGCAGCAGTGATATTTTTACACCGCTTTGTTGCCTGGGCCTCTGGCGAGCCCGAGGCGGCATGCAGGGGACGTTATGTCATGGTTCGTGCCCTGCCACACCATCCACAAGCGCCCTGGGACTGACCGACGGTTCGGGTGGGTTTTGTGAGGAAAACTCTATTCTCCGGTGGAGGGATGGCGGTGGATGGGTTGACGGCTTCTGGCCGGAGTTTTACCTGCAGTCTGGCGGTGACCAGATCGACATCGTGCTGTTTCTAGAATGATGGGTGTGTGGTGACCTGTCGATTCGGGGATCAGTTCGGTGACCTGGGTTGATATATATTACTCGGCCTGGGCAATAAACACAAACATCAGACTCTCGTACCACATGGTCACTAGTATATCATCCTCTGACTTGACATCTCGATTACCAACTGACTCGATCAAGCCCTTGGCGCTTAATGTGCATATACACCCAGCAACACGATCAAAACAAACCATGCCAACATCTCTTACATTTATAAACATGCAAGGTCAGCAGTGAGCACCAGTCCTCGCACGTGGCAAACACAATGCGTAACTTAAATGATCCAAGTAAGATTGGGGGCTTCCATGGATACCTGCCGTCTGGAACCAAGATCGCATGTGTCCTCTGTACCAAACTTTATTGATAAAGCTCTGGACCGACAACGGCGCATCATCAGGGTGTGGGCAATCCAAATTGGAAACACCAGAAGTAAGCGCGCAAATACCCGGGCTACCATCCCTACCAGGTCTACTCCGTCCACACGAGCAATGTCGTACAGACGATGCTATCCTGGCATGACTGACAGATGAGAAGAAACCCTGTCTCCATGTGTTAGCCCTACTCTTCCCAGAGAGGAAAAGGATCACCTGCGTCTGGCTCATCAGGGAAGGGATCATCGCACGTCCATCGGATATGTCCATTAGTGGGCGCTGATTCGACAATGCACCCTGGAGAGTGTCACTAAAATTAGGAGCCGAGCCCCAAGTTTGGGGTCGTTTCAGAGCCACGAGTTTTGTCTCGTTCCAATCGTGGAGGCTTCCTCCCAACACCATTGCAGCAGAAGCCTTGAATCCAGACGTGTCCTGCATTATACATCATCTCTATTATTATTCCAATTTACCCTACACCCCGATAAATATAGAGAACCCCTTGTCAGTTGACAGTCAGCAGGGTGACGGAAACCGCCCCATGGCCGACATGTCAAAGCCTCCACCATCTCCACCCCACAACCGCCTCGCAGGGTGTTACCGGTCTGCGGCTGGTCCAGGCCATGTGCGCTGTCCTGTCGTGCCTTGACGGACACGAATACAGGGGTTGCCTTGGTCAGTCCTAGTCGAGGCGGACGGTATTTGGCCCCCAACTGCATGTCTACTCGGACAAGGTAAGGAGCGGACGCTAGGAAGAGGTAGTGTCGGCAACGGTAGCGCGGAGGAAGCTCCCGGCGGCCACGTCTCGAGCGGTCCCTTTAGTTTTTGTGTCTCGTGGCTGTCTGAAAGGTGGGGATCCGGATCGGCCGCTGATCCACTTTATTCCTAAATAAGCGGCAGTGGGTGTTAAGGAGGAGTGTTGAATTTCCCCATCTCGGACTGACCGTCTCATTTATTCAGTCAGTCATGGTCCCCGTATGATCCATGGCGGTGGATGCATGGAGTTGCTGGGATGCGACCCCTGCAGTCGCCAGTAGGATGCGCAGGAAGGCTTCCAGAACACATTCCTGCATCGGTGAAACCGAGTTGAAACCAAGAGCATCCTGGTCGGTGTCATTCCATTCTGTTGGGACGGGGCTCTAGGGGATGGTTGCCAGAGCGATGCAGATAGGCCGTTGCCTGTAGAGGATTTCGGGATATAGCAAATGTTACCTATCAATTTAGAGTGGGTAGAAGGATTTGACAGCAAACCACCCCTTTTTTCTCCTATTGTCGCTCAGGGGAGATAATTCCCTACGGAGTACTCCGTGTGATTTTCTTATCATCCACGATCAGATAGTCATGTCGCGGCCCTAATCGGACCTCCCTGGTTAATATCCCAATGTCCGCAAAGACCACCCAGTATTCCAAATCATATCCCCCCCTCTTCTTCCCGGAAGGAGAATAAATCTACTAGTCTACCCGAAGCGTGCAACTGACAAGCGGTCCGTCCACGTTTCCCTTTCCCCTGACACCTTGTCTGGTCCTAATCCAAGCTCTGACCGCTATGGCCCCTCGGACTAGTAGATCTAGCGCCCGCATGGTGCTGCCATCGTCCCAGGCCGGGGGACACACTAGTCTCCAGACTTGATGGCCATGCCGGTTGTCGTGCACTGATTGCGCCTATTTCCTGGTGTGGAAGGACCAAGCCCGACGCAGATTACATTGCGCCGCGTCAGGGTGATGATGATTGTCGGCCAGCAGGGATGGCCTGTACTCCGTAAGCGAGGGGCGCCCAGCCAGCGATCGGCTGACCCGGGTCTCTGGATCCAGTACCTCCTCCCTGGGACCGCCATGTCTCTGGGCTCGTATCGTCTCCCATTCAGATTGCTCCCAGGTATGGACTATGAAGGCCGCAAGCTTGACGGCTGGCTCCACCAGACGTGATCATTTCGGATGCATGCACCGTGCGCTCCCGGATTCACACCCCCAGCTCAAGTGGGTAGACTTCGCAAGCGTCGATCCGTACTCGTACTGCACCACGGACACAGTCTCAATGCATGCCGCGGTTCTCGCGGCGACTCTCCGCGTAGTCATCTACTGCAGACAATTTGAATTCTCACGCATGTCGCTATTGCGTCCGTCACATCCCATGCAGAACCCCATCACATGGGCTCCCCCTGCGTCTGGCCCGCCACTGCCGGATTTGCGCGGGCACAAGCACACAGACGGATAGAGAGTAATCATGTCGTCATCTACCGGGGTCATCTGGACCTATCCAGGGCTCTACAGGTCTGATAGTCATACCCAACCATGTGGTGAAGACAGACTATTGAACCTCCTCCCGGCCGGGAGCCAGCCCAGACCCGTCCGATCGATCGCCGGGTAGACACATTAGACTTGCGCCAATGCACAGCGTCGAATCGGGTTCTCGTGGGCTATCCGGGGTCGCATCTGCCGCTACTGTGGCGGGTCGAGACGGCCGTGAGGTGAGACATTTGAATCTTGTCGACGGAGGACATCCGTGTGGTGCTAGCTACTGCTGTGTCCGGTGTAAATACACGAGGAGGCCTGTAATCGGCCGACTGGCGGGGTGCGGGATACATCGAGGACTGGAACATCCTGATCGACTTTCCACTCCGCCGGGTTGATCTGCACCGCAACCGGAGAGACGGTGGGTAGCCATAGCCTATCAGAGCGGGATGCTTCCACGCGAGTCGAACTGATCCTGCGACCTGCGGCATTTCTACCATCGCCGAGGAGTTCGGATGTATGATGGATAACACTTGGGCTAGTGTTGTTTACATGATTCAGGTTCATCGATTCATACCACCCAATACCGAGTTCCAGCGGGTCCGATCTGTTTTGGAATGTCGATCGGAAACCAATTCCGCGAAGTGGCCAACAAACAATGAACCGATCAATAATAAGACAAGGGAAGAAGAAAAAAGCCATCACATACCTTTGCACTACGTACGTGCCCACGCTCCACTCCGTCGGATGGATGGAATCTCCTTCTCTAAAGAGTTAGCACTTACTACTCCAGAAGTAGATTAGATTGCCTAGTACCCAGATAGGAAAGGAACAAATGATGGATCAGGCCGATCCCATTGGCGCATCACATTGAGCGAACCTCGACCCATCTCCACAGCCAATCACCTCTCTGTATCGAGCGGATCCATCGCCGATCTGCGATCCCATCGTGCTGTCGATTCCTGTGCTAGCCGCTTCCAGCGGTACCACCGTGGTACACCCGCCGATGTGGACGTCTGGCCTCGGCCGAGGTATCGCGTTGTACCTCGCACTGCTGCTGTCGATCTGCCCTAGATCAGGGCTAGAGCGTGGCTCAGGTGGCCTATGGCGGCGGGGGCTCGCTTGCTCCGAGATCTGGTCTTGTCGGAGGGTAATAATGGTGGTATTATGTATGAGGCGGTGTCGTGGGTCGCCGTGGTGTCAAATGACACTGCGATTTTGTTAGCGTCGGCCGTCACCCTGTACCTGCAGTGAGTGATCCTGGAGGAAGACATAGAGAGACAAGTCGACAGGATGCCGACCCGAGGCTTTGGGTCGGATGACAAACAATATGTACCTAGGTACTGTGGACAGTCTATATATACATATAAACATATAAATACATATATATAAAATGAATACCTTCAAGTAAATAAACCACAACGCCCTCAACCGCGATACGACCCCCCTGCATCACCAGTCTAGAGACCTTGTCCTACATGATTGGCGACGGTCTCCCACTCCCTACATAACCTTACCGGGTACACCTACATCCCAGGATCAACAAACCAGACCTGCACGGACGGTCCAAACAAGCGAGGCGCTGCCATCCGCTCGCGCAGCCAGACAACCCGACAACGTCTCGCCTGGCATACCCCTTTCAGGCCAGATAAGCACAACGGTCGCGGGTCAGGCCTCCCACGCTGGTGCTTACTGCGGGTTGCGGCCCGCGATTGGATAACGTCCCCTGTCGCTCGGCTGTCAAGCGAAATGACCGTCAAGTCGACACGACAAACCAGGACAAAGCACCCAGTGGCAAATGGCAATGGCAACAGCACCACTGTCGGATCCGAGCAGATCAAGGAAGATGATGATGTCGACATGTGCATGCGTGCATGCATGCACGACGCCAATCCCACGGTCTGTCCATGATGGCCCGTACAGGGAGCGAACGAACCCTCGGTAAGTTACCTGTGCTTAAGGGATGAATAATATGGTTCGCGGCACAATGCATGCAGGCCAGACCTAGTAAGGAGGGGGTGATTGGCGGGGAGGGGACGAACGGTTGGTAGGTGATGCCCTGCTGATGTGGCAATCGTTCGACAAATCAGTGCGTCGCGTTTGGCTCGGAATTCTCGGGGTCCCTTTGTGTTCGAGAGCATGTCTATGGTATGTAGTCTTGCTTTCTTGGATGACGAGTGTGTGCAGATTGGCGGGTGGATTTGGATTTGGACTGGATAGTTGATCGCTAGTCGCTGGTACTGCGGTGCCTTGATTGGGACGCTTCATGTATTCACTTGAGGGTTAGATGCAGCATTACGTTAGGTTAAATATGGAGGACGTAGAATGTACGAATTTAATGTGTCTACTACCTAGCTAGATGATCGCCATCACATCAACGGTAAGGTCCATTAGTGAACCGCAGTCTGGTCTTGGTACAGATCGCACGCATGCGGATGCTGCATGCAGTACTTTGGCACCAGAGCCGTCGCCATCACCCCGTTGGCCACCAGGTACTCGCGGAAGTTCAAGATGCGCTGCGTCATCAGGGTCGTGCGCTTGTTGCCGTCCGCATCCCGGTTGCCCGACCATACCAGCTCGGCCAGCGCGGCGGCGCGCGGCCAGAACGAGCTGGACACCGTCACGTCGTCGACCTGCTCGCTCCAGAGGGGCGCGGTCGCGCCGACGATGTGCTTTGCCTGCGCGTCCGTGAGGTTCGTCGTAAAGTCGTAGTCGTAGATGCGCTGCCATGTCTTGTACGGCGCGCACCACGAGCCGCCAATGCCCCCGTAGTTGAAGCTGGGCGTGCTGGCGTCCGGGTTGGCCATCACGTTGTACCGCGGATCGTTGGTGACGTAGCCGCCCTTTCCACAGTCGAGGTACAAAAAGTCCGACGAGGACACGATCACATCGTAGCCGCTGGCCGTCAGCTTCGAGATGTACTCGATCCCATTGTTCCAGCTCTGCATGACGATGTTCTTGGGCACGTCGTGCGCGTGTTCCGGCGACAGCACGATGTCTTCCCACATGACCAGACGGCGGTTCTTGCTGACGCTCTGGAAGATGGGGACGGCGTGGTCCACCCAGTACTGGGACAGGTCGTGGTAGGTGCGCGAAGGGTCCTCGGCGAACCATTCCCGCACGTACCGGCTGAAGTTGAAGCAGTTGGGCTGAATCTCGTCCGCCCCTACGTGGAACCAGTGGTCGGAGAAGATTCCCGACAACTCCCGGTACACGTTGCCGACCACCTCGTACGTCTTGTTGTTGATAATATCCAGCTGGCCCGGGTTCGGCTGGACAGCCGTGTGGAGCGGCCATACGTCGTTCGACCACCAGGAGTTCACACAAGTGACGATTTCGGGATCAACCTGCTGCCAGCCGGAGGCCGAGTGGCTGGGCATGTCGACTTCGGGGATCACGCGAATGCCGCGCGCGCGGGCGTACTCGACGACGCGACGCATGTCCTGTCGGGAGTACGTCTCGCGCGGCGAGTACGCATCCTTGGTCATTTCCGGGTAGGCTTGGATGACCACGGGCCACGACTGAGAGTCATCCAGATGCCAATGGAGCACATTGAGCTTGGAGAGCGACATGCCGTTCAGCTGTTCGAAAATCTTGGGGAGCGAGATGAAGTTCCGACCGGTGTCCAGCATGATGCCACGGTACGGATACAGCGGCGCATCTTCGATATGCACGGGTTGCTCCACGATCAAGCCCCGGTTGCCGTCGGAGATGATGATCTGTTGGATGGTCGTGAACGCATGGAGCGCACCCCAGACGGTCTGGGCTTTGACCTTGATGGCATTGGAGCCCTCGTCGATGTCGAGGGTATAGGACTCGTCCACGCCGTGCTGCAGATCCGCTTTCTTGTCTTTGACGTGCACGTCAACGTACTGGAGAGATGCAGCCGCGCGTTTGGCCTTGGACACGCTGGGAGTGGCGGTAGGAAACGGCTCAAAGGACGAGATGGGGGCTTCAACGGCGGCGGGAGTCCATCTCAGGGCGGCAATGGAGTGCCATGCGCGATCCCATCCGTTGGAAAGAATGGAGTCGCGGGTGTCGCCGTTGGACCGTAGGGTGAGCGGTCCGGCCAAGTGTTTGGGACCCGACGATCCCCAGGTGATGCTACGCGGCGCAGGCAGAGGATTGACCTTGACGGCGGCGACCGAGGTCGCAACCGTCAACAACACGGTCCCGAGAGCTTCGAGACGCATGATGGCGATGATATTACTGATAAAGATGGAAGAAGAGCGTGATCAGCATGAGAGAGGAACGAAGACGTGAAAAGGAGAGCGATCGAAGGAGATTCAAGGGGCGATGATCATATAAATAACGGGAATAATGGGAAGTCAATGAAGGGATCGGAAAACAGGCATTCCTCCGCGATCTCCACCCTCGTTACAGAGTGAGTGATCCATGAAGTGCTGTGAGGGAGAATTAGGAGGAAATGTTTTGGTTTCATCGTCTGGGGAAGGTTACATGCGGAGAAGTGTAACCCAAGTAGTATAGAGAGTACAGTGTTTATCGACGAGAAAGATCGGGATCATTAGCACCGGCACCGTAGGATTGATAATCGATATCGCTAGAGTTACATCATGCAACAACTGCCTTAGTATACCTAGGCTAGTATTCTTTTAGTGTTCTTCATCCCCTCGCAGGATCCAATTTATTTCAGCATCTTGGCCTTCCATCCGATACTACCAATTTCCTCCAGATTGGACCCTCTCGTATAGACACTACCTCAGTATCTTCATATCTCCAACCGACCTCTACTCCCGCAAATCCTACGCAAAACAGTCACAAAACCCAGACTCACCGACACCTCCACACCCTCAACCGCAGAGAATCATCCGATCACGCCGCAAACCCCGCTTCCAACGCCACGGCTGCTTTGCACGCTCTCCATTTGGACCAGCTGACTGCGACTTGATGAAGGAAACGACTGAGAGCTGGAGAGCTATCTGGGCAAGGATGAGGAATACCTGCACTATGCGGATGTGACCACATCAGGCGGCCTAATATTTACCTCATCAAGGAAACGCTCACCAGCAAAGACTCTTGAAAGTATGTTTATTCATAATCTCGTTTAGGCAGACTTTTCTAACGCCCTCTCCATCTCCATGCCCTCGCTAAACGCCTCCTTCAACGCCGCAGCCTCCGTCGCTGTCGGCTCCACACAGGGCCGTCGCGGCAGTGCCCCGTATCCCCGGTAGCTCTGCAGCGCACTCTTGACGGCCACATAACCTCCCTTGATCGCATGCCAGTCGGCACGCGCCACGACCGCCTGGAGACGCTGCGCCTCCTCCACCTTGCCCGCACGGTAGAGATCCATCACTTGCACACACGACCGCGGGATCAGGTTAGCGATGCCGCCGATAATCCCGGCTCCGCCGGCGATGAGTGTCTGGAGTGTGAAGTCGGCAGATCCACCAAAGGTCAGGAAGCCCGGTTTGGCCTCGGCCGCGACGCGCGCCAGCTTGCCCGTGTTCCCGCAGGTGAGCTTGACGCCGACAATGTTGGGATGCTGCGACAGCGCGAGGATGTCGTCGGAGCTGAGGTCGAGCCCGGAGCTGGCCCCGGGGAAGTTATAGATCAGGACAGGGATCGGAGAGGCGGAGGCAACGGTGCGGAAGTGCTCGCGGAGGGCCTCGGCACTAACGAGACCCTTGTAATAGGAAGGAGGGAGGACGAGGGTGGCGTCGCCGCCAGCCTCGGCGGCGTCTTTGCAGAACTGAATGGTTTCACGGGTGGACGAGGAGCCGCAGCCGACGATCAAGGGCATGGATTCCGCGCCATTGGCGTTGAGGGCACGACGGGTGGCCGCGGTGATTATTTTGCGCTCCTCGCGGTCCAGGTGGACGGCTTCACCATTGCTTCCTTGCACAACGAGCCCGGTGACTCCGGACTTGGCGAGGTAGGCGGCGTGCTTCTCGACGGTAGGGACGTCGACGTCTTCACTGGGACTGGAGAAGAAGGCGACGGTAGGGACGTAGACGCCGGGAGTGAGAGGGCGCGGGGCGGAAGTTCCGTTGATGGCCATGGTGGGTATATATAGGATATGGTTGTTCCGGATCGAACTTGATACTGGTGAGTTAGAGTTGGGGTCTGTGGAAGACGTGGGCCTGCTCTTACCAGTGGAAAATGCGGGGAGAAGACAAGACAAAGCGGCTCAGGCTGAGGGTCCCCCGGGGTTTAATACCAAAGAGGATACGAGGCGACGACCGGAAGTTGGTTCCAATGAGGGGAAAAGCATTGAGCTTCGTTTAGCATGACCGGCTATGGACAGAATGTATACGCCGTGGTGGGAATAGGACGGTGGACGAGCGCAGTTGAACCCCCACGCACCCCACATAAAGAGGGGGAAAGGGTCGGAGGCAGATGCTGCTTTGAGAACGGTTCACGACGGAGAAATCTTCGGAGAAATTGCCATTGATCATCGAGAGGGCGTTCAGACGCCGACTCCACGTTCATTGTTGGCTATGAGATGAAGCTGCAGTATGTCATCGGTGGATGGGTGAACGGAGAGATGTCCGTAAGATTGGACAGGGTGGATTGATACCAGATTTGACAGGGGTACAAAAGATTCTGAGACTCAGAGAAATACTCAAAAATACTATCGACGACGATGGATAGAATCAGAAGAAGAGAAGAAGATGGGAAGCATCATGATATGAAAGAGACAGAGTCATACCATACCGTACCGTCATCAACCCCTAGTGCTACCAGTCGTCGCGTAAATAACGTCACCCAGCGTAATCTCCCAAATGTCGTCCACGCGCAGCTTCAACTTCTCCGATCGAATGGAGGCATGTGGTTCAGCCGACCAAACAGACCTTCTTGTCGCAAAATCCCAGATGCGCTCGCGCATTGCCTACCGCTAAATCTACGAGGATCATGCCCGTGACGGTTTCCCGCCTTCTCGCCGCTTGCACCCCCGTCAATTCCCCTATTGTGATGTCGTGATGGCCATGCGGTCGAGGTCAACTCTCCGAGTCCCTGTGCGGCGAGAAGAAGATCACGACGACTCCTCCAACGTCGACAGTCAGCCTCCTCTGCCGCGTCCTCGTCGTCCGTCTGTGGCGCTTGCGACTTCCTCCCCGCATCGTCCGCGTCGTCGGCGTCAGAGCTCGCCGGATCTGCTGGACACCACCACGCCCGACCTGCCGCGGCGGACATCCACGCGCCTCTCCAACGCCCCGGAAAACCACCACCATACTCCCCCACTCTCCAAAGGCCGATTACTTCCTCGTCATGTCACCCCCACTGCCACCACTACGACCACCACCACGACGACTCCCGCTTCATCCACACCTCCAACCTCCATCTTCCTGCGTGGTGGTGCCCGTGAATCCCCCGATCCTCTAGATACCATCTCCCCCGCGACCTCCTCCAAGCGTCCGTCCGGACCAACTCCGTCCTCCGTACCTCGACATCCGCACCACCAGAAACGCCCGGCTCTGGCGCCAACAGAATCTAGCCCTCCCCGACATGGACCAGTCGCAAGAACCAATGCGCGCCCTTCCACCGAACGCGCACCTATAAACAGCCCCAAACAACACCCACCGCATTCCCTCACAAAACCGACACCAGCCTCAACATCAACGCCAACATCAGCCGACGCCGCGCCCGAACAACGGCGCTCCCTCCGTTCGCACGATGGGGCATCCAGAGGACGAAGTGAACTCGCTCTCTACTTCCCCAACTACGAACAACTCCTCAGCCTCGAGCCCCCTAAACCAGGTAAGCCGCCGCCGACCAGTCCTCTATCATGACAACAGCGCACGCGGCCTCTGACCTACCACGCGCAGAATTCCTCACTGGCAACACCACCATCCGCCTCATCAATGACCTGACCGAACCCCCCGACTCCGCCCTCACCTTCCCAGACATCAACACCGACACCCCCTTCGGCAATCCGCTCCTCCACCTCCACAACTGCGAAACAATCACCCTCCCCTCTTCCCCGCACAAAACCCGCGACCACAAACCCCGCAAACAAAACCCCGAAGATGAAGACCCCCTCAACGAAGCCACCTACTTCCGCGCGCACCGCCGCAACGAACGTCAGGAGAAACAGCTGCGTAATATCGAGCGCGACCGCGCCCAGCACGAGAAGCAGCAGCTCGACCGACTCCTCGACGAACTGCAGAGCCAGGACTGGCCGCGCGTTATGGGCATCGGCACGCTGACCGACCCCGAAGAGAAGAAGCAATACGAGACCAAACGCGCCCTCTTCGTCAAGGAGATCTCCGCGCTGCTCCAGAAGTTCAAAATCTGGAAAGAAGAAGAAAAGCGCCGCAAGACCGAAAAGGAACGCCTCGCCGCGCTCCAGCCCATCCCCGACCAACCACCCACCACCAAACAACAACCCAAACGGCGTCGCGACGGCTCTCGTCCCGCCAACAAGGACTCCGACTCTGACTCCGGCCGTGACCACTCCTCCCCCGGCGCCGCTCTCTCCGACGCAAACAGCTACGGCGAACCCCCGGACATCAACGACGTCGACGCCTTGGCCGCCCGCCAGCTTCTGCAGGAAGCGCGCTCCGCTACCATTCCCGCAAAGAAGAAACCCAAGCCATCGTCGTCGTCGATAAGCGGCCCCGAGCCCCGAAAAAAGAAGGGCAAGGGGCCCGCAACGCCGGAGCCGCCGCCACGGCCGCCGACGCCACCGCCCGACGATACACCGTTCACGTCGTTCTATGCGAAGCCGCATCTGCGTGAGACGGCGCTCTCGGCCCATCGCAAGGGTCGAGTGCGCTTTGCCTTTGGACATCCCATCCCCGACATGGAAGAGAAAGAGTTTGAGCTGCCTGCGGAGCTCCTGACGCCCGAGGCGATCGATGCGTGTCGACGGAAGCGTCGACGCATGAAACGCGCCAGTCGGACGGGTGAATAGTGTATTATGTTGTGCATCAGTAGATTTTAATTCTTACGTATAAATGGCAATGTTGTCCTAAATAGCGTGTCGTTAGGTCTATTTCTGTTCCTACTGGATGTAATCATGATGCTTTCTCCCAATGGAACAATGGAAAGATTGAATATGTATGCTTGGCTGCAAATGCAACATGCAAAGTCTATATACGTGCATATGGTATGCCCCAATGCTCCCAATGCCAAACCCATACACCAGAAGACGCCGAAACCCAATATTTAAACGTGTGATATTACAGAAGTGACATAAAACAGATCATGCGTTATTTGCGCAGGAGAAACTGGCACTGCTGGGGTTATCATGCAGGGCTTTCCCGGACACATAAAGACCCAGACCACACTGGACATACGTCAGACCCGATCGAACACGAAAAGAGGAGCAAATAACTTACCAGAGTGACACCAATGCCGAGAATCACCAGATTGAGCACAGTGAGGAAGATTTTCCGGGGAGAGGAGAACCATAGCCCCTTGTTCATGTACAGCCAGAAAATAGCGCTCAGGCCGTAGGTGAACCAACTGGCAAAGAGGGCAGTCTATCTCGGATTAGCCAGGTGAACTAATACGGAAGTTAAAGAAAGGGGGATGACATGGAACGTACAATCAAGCTCAGCAGGTTGCTGAATACAGGAATGGCCTCGGCGATGATCCAGGCCAAGATCCACAGGGCCAGGGCAATGCCCACCCAGGAGCTGATGGCAACCCAGTCGCGCTTGTGCATGCGGTCGGTTCCACGGAAGATCCGAATGTAGACATACTTGAAGGCGATGTGGCCGTTGATGACACCAGCAATGATAATCTAATACCGAGGTTAGCGTGGGATGATTGTATGAGACAGGAACTGAACTAACAGTTGGCAGGGCAATGCCGTATGCGACCTTGGAAACGATGGGGCTGGCAGAACCCAGGGCGGGAGAGGCAACGTCGGCACCACCATAACGATAGATGACCACGGCAGCGATGAGGTAGAGGGAGATATCGGTGCCTTGCAGCAGCAGCAACGCCTTGGGGAAGTCGCGGGGGTTCTTCAATTCAGCAGCGAGACCGAAGAAAGCAGCATGTCCGCCTGATATGTGATTAGTGGGTTGGTCCGAATGAAGAATGGAGAGAATGGTGTTGCTTACAAAAGGCAAAGACGATGTTGGTCACAGCAGTAAAACCACTGACAAAGTCCGTCTTGACGACGGCCTCCACTTCCTTTCCTGGATGCAGAATCCCGACACCAACCATAGTGATAATGACAGCCGTCAAGATACTCAGGAAGGCTGTTGCGAATTAGCTGCTGTGCAATATGTAGAGGAGAACAGTGACACATACAAACCATAGACAGCCAGGACATCTTTACCAAAGTACGAGGCAAGGACAAGATGAAAGAGAGGATCATACCCACGACACCGAACACGATCGAGCAAGTGCCGTGCCCCGTAATGGTGTTCATAGCGATGGTGAAGGTGAGAAGATGACTGGCCATGATGAAAACCAAGAACAGCATCTGTGCCACACCCAACACTTCACGACCAACCTTACCGGCAAGCACTTCACCTGCATCGGCCATGTTCGAGATCTGGGGATATCGCCACTTCATTTGACCGATCACATAACCCGTATATGTCGCCAGACCACCCAAACCGAGCAGAATGATAATGGAGCTATGTCTGAGTCAGTCGTGTCACTTGAATCTGTCGAACTGTGATCACATACGGGACGAGACCCAAGCCAGCGACGGCGGCAGGTAAAGAGAGGACACCGAGGGAGACGGTTTCAGCTACCATGAGCAAACCGCATTGCCTGTCGACTCAATTAGACAGGCACTCAACCGACCTGAAAGTCGTGGGATTGATAAGATACATACCACCACTTCAAGACCTTGTACTTCACCTCGGCAAACTCTTCGTCACCAAAGGCATCCTGCATGTACGGTGGCGTTTCCACTTTCTTCTCATCCATGGCGAGAGACTCTTCGTCGGCTGGGGTGTTCTTCTCATGTTGGGGGTAGGCGTACGCCGTGTCGTCGGCGACAGGCGCCGGAGAGATGGGAGCACTCATAACGAATGTGTGTGTATCAAGCGAATGACTCGAGGCCAGGCACCAGGGAACGGGGGATCGGCGGAATATAAGCAAAGGAGAGGAACGGTCCCGAGGCCCCTAAGTGAGTAGTGCAAAGCCCGAGCAGGGAGAAAGTAACGTAAGACGAGGAGAAAGAGGGGGAAAAGAGGAGAAGAAGGAAGCGTAGTTCACGGATGAAAAAAAGAATTGTGATTGCCTCCCCAGGGTCTGTTCTTCACGACGGAGCCATAGTTTGAGATTGGGTTTCGGTCATCCTTATTTGCTTGTCCGCCACCGGAGCAGATCGCATGGTTCCAGTGGGCCGATGGGCCCAACTCGGGCCGACTGGAACGAATGAGCAACCGGGACGTAACAAAAACTTCTCGCAACGGGGCTGTCAGAGCCTAACGAGATCATGGTGGAACTGGGGAAGAAGAGCAAATGGAAGAGTTCACGCCGATGCCGGGCTTGGCCGTTGAGCTGTGGAGGAGGCCATTATTAATGCAGCTTGAGGTGAATGGCCATGAAGGAAAGTGACATTATTCGAGTCAACGATATACGCCGGATAGAGCTCGTTTCTAGAAGCTCTGGAGAATCCATGCAAGCGGCGACGGGTTCGGCGAGCGATCAATTCCTTCCGAGGCTTAAGCTTTGGCATGGTATGGCGGTGACAAGTCGCGACACGGCCAAGGTCTGGGCTGGAGGCTTATGAAAGACGCCGGAAAGACATCCGTCGCATAAGACGGCGTTCCGCCACCGTCATCACAAGGTATTGAGATTGTTTTGCTCAGGATTCTGGGAGGGAGCAAGCTGGTACTTGGGTGCACTAGTAGATCAGCCGCGTCTGCAGCTCCGCGTTTGTAGTCTAATGATCCGTTCACCACGAAGTGATCGATACAGGCGCAGATGGGCATTCCAGCTTATCGAGGGGGTACATATTCTGCGGGATGAAGAAGTAGTACTCTGTAGGATGAGCCGACAGCGAGATGAAGAGGCGATGTCGACAAGATGGACTGTTTTGGCAAGTCCATCACAGTCCTCCACTCCACTGATCGACGGCAACCTTTCCCCGTTGTGGCAACGTTGCATTGACTTACATAATATATTACCAGCATCAGCTAGTTATTCACATCCCCAAGTTCATTACCTGATGAATATTCGTGGATTATGATCATCCTCCGGATTCTTGCATTCTCAGAAGATCAATGCGGGGAATTTCCTGATGTGTATGGAGTATATTCGCATCCCTTATCCTCTTCTAACCGCTCCCGCCACGACATCGCTCATCCGCGGCTGTTTCGGATGTGGCCACGAAATTTCTTCATACAAACGGTGACTCGCCGGAGAAAAGAGCCATCTCCGGCGGGTGACTCATCGCTCTCCGGATGTCTTCCGATACACGGCTCACCCTAACCTTAACGCCAAAGTGCCTGGAACACTCTACAGCCGAGATTATCACCTCTGCATGGATTGGTAGTTTGATGTCTACAGGGAGCATTTTGCAAGACTAACGTCCGATCGATCAGACAAGGTAGCCGAGTGGTTTCCCTTAAAATCCCTACAATTGAAAGAAATGCGAGTACCTCGTCCTTGCCAACACTTGGTTTTCCCGTCCTGGAGAATTGGAGGGGCGCGTTTTGAATGACATCAATCTTAATGTCTACAAGATACGTCTATCTCTTTGCTAACTCCCAGAGATCTTGTCTGCATATTTTACTATAGCAGTATTATAGATTTACACTTTTAATTCTTCGGAGTATGTATCTAATATTATTCTATAAATATTTACAGGCGAAAACTAAACGTTCGTAGTATAATCGGGTAATCCTCCGATAGGGCAGTTTGGTAACCCGGAAGTCACCCGGTCTAGATAACCTGAACGAATCAAGAACAGCTTGTTGCTTTAACATCCGAACGATCAAGAACGTGACTCATATTATTTTTAAGCATCATTAACATCTAATCATTGCTATACCTTCCGCTCCAACCGCTTCTGCAGCACTTTCGCCCAAATGAAACAGATCAATCCTGCGGCATACGCACACCCAGCAAACGCAATCAGTCCCCAGTACTCTCCATGACATCGATGGATGATTTCACCGGCGATCGGGACTCCAGTCAATGCCCTAGAGCTGTTAGCAAAGATAAAAAATCAAAGCAGAAAGGAGACTGAACATACCCAAGACTAACAATTGTATAAACCGTGGTATAAAACCGGCCATATGCCTCGGTGGGACACAGCTCGCCCACACAAACCGGAACCAAGCTGATGTTACTCCCACTGGCGAAGCCAAACATCACCGCGAAGGCAATCACCGCCGCGACATTCCCCTTGGCCGGCATCCACACCCCCAGGATGGACACCAGACTCATGACATTGGTCATGATCAGGGTGTTGGCGCGGCCGAACTTGTCCGCCACGATGCCTGGGAGCCAGCGGCCCGGGAATGAGCCTGCGTTGAGAAAAACGACCATCAGGTAGGCCAGCCGCCGGGAGATCCCATTAGCCAGCGAGTACGAGGCGATGTATTCCAGGGGCACGAAGAATCCCCACTCGATGAAGAAGACGCCGGCGGTGGTCAGGACCAGCCGCGCATCCTTGAGAATCGTCAGATCAGGGACCAGTGTTTTGATCGCAAAGGAGGATGGCTTGGGGGAGAAGTTGCCTTTGACCAGGAGACAGCCGGGGATCAGCAGGACCAGCGTGATGAGGCCGATGACGCGCGTGGTCCAGGCAAACCCGATGCGCGGCGACAGGTTCTCCAACACCAGTGGGAAGATGACGCCGCCGATGCTACCGCCGGCCATGGCGAGGCCCGTGGCGGCGCCTCTTCGTCGGTAGAAGAAGTGGCCGATGCTGGCGACGGGGACGATAAAGATGAAGGAGGTCCCCATCCCTCCAATGATCCCGATGACTACCAGGAAGTGCCAGTATTGGGTACAGAAGCCCATGAGGACAAAGGTGAGGACGAGCAGACTGGACCCTGTCCACATGAGAAGCCGGGGCCCGTAGGCGTCGAAGATGGGTCCGATTTGGATGCCGCAGAAGAACACAAGGAAGTTGTATATTCCAAAGATCCAGCCTATTTGACCTTCGCCGAGGGATGCGAGTTGGTGCGTGGAGATCCAGGCTTGGTATATCCCGATGCTGTTCATCAGCCCCAGCCCCCCCATGATGGAGGTGAAGCTGCCGAACACGACCAGGTTGGCTACGAGGCCGCCCTCGGGGTATGGGCTGGAGGAGTCATGTTGAGATTCAATATGCATACCGTTCTCCGGTTGAAAGCAGATGAGGTATGAGTAAAATTCTTGCTATGAGAGACTACTGGCATACAGGTCCATTCCAGCATACATGCCTCGTTTATATAGCTCTTAATCTGTCTAGGCCTATGGGTCTACTGTGTAGAAAGAGATAGAACAATTGATGTCCGCGGCAAACTCGAAGTATGAAGAAGCACCTTTGGGCTGGACATCAAGTATGGCCGCTGGCCATGGGTCTAGATGAGGCACCCGTCCACCAATCTTAAACTTGATTTCATGCTTATTCGCCTGAAGACCCGCCATGAGCCATGGATATGACAGGCAAAGTAGGCCCAAGATCCACTTGGGTGTTGTCGGCCGTTGAGTGCGAATGCCGGTGGCCGGTGGCCGTGTGAGTATTCGGCCAACTTCAGCAACACCGTCGGCCGGCTCCATACGGCATCATCTGTGTAGTTGCTGAATGCCGAGATGACACGATATACTTGTTTGTCTGGCGCGACTAGTGTAGGCCAAGGATGAATTGGCTCTGTTGAGTCGCGAGCCAGCTCCCGTTGTTCTCCGAGACCCTGGTTTCGTGCAGTAGCCCAGGCGATCTATGGACTAGTGCGCAAGATCTTGTGCACAGACAGAATTTTCAACCTGTTATCGACTCGGAGGAGGTATGCCGAGAGGGTTTTTGCCATATCCGGGCATGTGATATTAGCATCACGTAAGGGAGTGGTCGTGAAGCTATGATGCATGGTCTCGGCGAACGGAGAATTTGTATGCACCCACGTGCCATCACTCATAACCCTGCTTCATCAGGCCTGTCAAGTTCTGTGCGTCTGTCCAATTGAGCGCATCCCACGTTGAGAAGCAGGACAGGGAGAACAATATCGAATCGATGGGGCTGTCCGCGACTTTTCACGTCAACTCCTGGTATATCAAGGAAATTGCAAAGAGTACCTCTACTCTCCTTCAAATCCTAAATATAGAGAGAGGAAAAAAAATGCGTCCGTATTGTCAACTATGGTGTTGTGCACTCCAAGTCCTCTCGAAAGAAAGCAATGTAAGATATAAGAAGAGGGTCTATTTCTCCATGTATCATCCAGCCGTCCTACCGAATGAGAACACGGATGATCGGACCGTCTCACCGTAACACCGCAGCTCCTACCCTCCGGAAAGCCGTTTCCGATGGCGGGACTATGGACTGGCTCGATCACCTAAAGAGAGACAATCGGAGTTATACAACATGCAGAGGTACAGAGGTACTTGCATTTTTACTGACCACGACGTCCATGACAGACACCAATACTATCAACATACAATATAAATACTATCACTGATGGAAACTAATATTGGGATAGTGCAGACGGAAACATCATAAGTGGGCCGTGGAGCCTCTATCTAGACGCGGGGAAGTATGGATTATGCCATGCTGGCCTCAAGTTGGAGTCCTCCAACTTCACCCAACAATTGCAATGCCGGAATCCTTGGACTACAAGGCTTAGAACTACCCACTCAATAAAGCAAGTGACTCATAATCTTACTGGATGTTCTGATGTATATGGACACGATAGTTCCAATCAATGGCTGGGAGGCTGACTAGAACCCCTCCTGGATCCATCCATATGCACACATATCAACCCCGCTATGAGGGAAATTCCTACTACAAAAGGCACTCTTTCTGACTAAAATCCATGAATGTACCAATACCCACACGCCTACCCCTCTATCCGCCAAGCCGTTGCGATGTCTCGCTTGATCTTCGGGTTTACCCCCACCATTTACGGCATAAGCCGCGTTATCCTGGTAGAATGACCGAGCTCTCGTGACTCGACGCCAGACACGACACAAAACAGCCGATAGTCTGCAATCTTACGGTCGAATCTGCAGATTCTACACGTCAGAGATGGCCGACACGGAACATCAACAGGAGAATGCCGGGAGCGTAGAGGACTCTGGAATTCCCTCCCCAGAGCCGTCATATTTTGACAAAAAAGATGCCCGTTCGGTGTTCGGAAAAATCCTGAGCACCAATCTCGCGGTCATGGCCGGTGGCATGAATGGTAGGGATCCCTATCTTTGAAGATCACCGGATATTCGGTCTAATTGACGGTAGACGCGGCCACGGGAGTTCTCATTCCCTACATGCAACCGACCTACCAGATCAATCTCCTGCAAGTCTCCTTCATCTATCTGGTCAACTTCGTCGGCTGGGTCGTGGCATCGTTCGCCAATATCCATGTCTGCTCTAGGCTGGGAACGGGTGGCACTTTGGTCATGGGTGCTACCATTCAATGTATCGGATATGCACTGATGTTTTGGCATCCGCCCTACCCTCTCTTCATAGCTGCGTTCTTCTTCACGGGCATGGGAGTCGCCTTCCAAGACTCCCAGGCCAACGCATTCACCGTCACGGTAAAAAACTCCCATCGCTGGCTGGGCATTCTGCATGCCGTGTACGGCGTGGGGACAATCATCGCACCCGTCGTCGCCAATACCATCGCCTCACGCACGCCGTCCTGGCACCTTTACTATCTGACCACATTGGCCTTTGGCATTGTGAGCATTGTGTTGCTTGCGTTCACCTTCCGGAAGGGCCTGTTCCGACCGAATGTGCAGAACGCGAAGGACACGGCGGGAAGCGAGTTGCGCGCCACCATCTCAAATCGGACAGTCTGGATCATCAATGGATTTTTCTTCCTCTATGTCGGTGCCGAAGTGGCTTCTGGAGGTAAGATGCTTCACACTCATGGTTGAAATACGGTGTTAACACCTCGGTGAACAGGTTGGCTCGTCCAATTCCTTGTCTCTGTCCGGCACGGCGACCCCAAGAAGGTGGGATACGTGGCCTCCGGATTTTGGTCTGGCTTTACGCTTGGCCGTGTCGTGTTAGCAGACATCACTCACAAGTTCGGTGAGCGGCGGATGATTTTCGTCTATATTGCGTTGGCGATCGTCCTGCAGCTTATGTTCTGGTTGATTCCGAGTATCCCCGTCAACGCTGTTACGGTTTGTCTGTTAGGTTTGTCTTCCAATGGAGATAAGTAACTCTCGTAGGCCTGCGTCGCTAACAATGGCAGGATTCTTCATCGGCCCATTCTACCCCGTTGGCCTGTATGTTCTTACAGAAGCCATCCCTCAGGAACTTCACGTTGGAGCAATCGGTTCGTATTCCATCCTCCATTCGCATTCATGGTGTTTGGCGATGCTGATCACAATTATAGGCTTCACTGCTAGTTTGGGACAGGCTGGGTCAGCCGCGTTCCCTTTCATGACCGGAGCTATAGCTTCCAAAGCAGGCGTCCAGGTCTTGCAACCGATTATGGTAGGACTACTCGTCGGAATCGCGATATTTTGGGCCTTGATGCCTCGACAGGGTCAAATCAGACTCTAGATGACGGTGGAATCTGTTGCGTTTATGGGGAAGTATAACGAAAAGAAGTTTTATTTGACAAGGACAGATGTTTTGTTCTTGTGGCAAAAGGGTTCTCATGTCGGCCATAGGTTGAAACTCCGGGTCTTTGCGAAACTTCCTCCAATGGAATGCAAGGAGGATGTTCTCTCTCTCGTGCCCGCGAGATGTTCTTTAAGCTAGGGTCATCTATGGTTCAACGTACATTGACGTCAAATACATATTGGGGGAGCCTTCCAATTGCAGAAGATCTGTTGAGATCCAATGAGTGCCTGCGCATTAGACACACACATGTAAGCGGATTCGAAGGTTTTGCCGGCATAATATACGGAGCGACTAGCCCTATGATGCGTTAGCGGAGAACTCGTTAGACAATCAAAGTAAACACATCGATAAATCCAGCTCAGAGAGAAGATTAAAGTCGTCAAAGCCTTACACATCCGCAGATGGTATGGCATTCCGACTAAGGATGACTGATACGAAGATTTCATCATTGCTGGGGGGTAAGAAATAAGAAAGTGACTCACCATATCGAAAGGAAAGCCGTGATGGATACCCTGTTTCAAGAGAAGATCGTGTCTACTAGTGTCACTTGATACCGTGATCGTCTTCAGTCATCGTACGAAATTATCCTACGGCCAGCGAAGTGAGGACGCCGCTCAGGCCGAGCGCGCGAGGTCGTTGTATCGCTCTCCTCGTAGTTCAACGCAGCGCTGTCATTTCCCGATTGCATCTTTGACGTTGAAAGTTCGGATCTGCGGACTGTCTGTCCCTTCGTTTGTTCGGCAGAATTATGAGTAGTATCTCCTGGCTGGGAAGTGGTATCTTTCTTGGCTGCAGACTCTTGCATTCTTTCAGCGAGAGCCTCCTCTTCCAGCTGCTTCTCTCGCAAGAGCGCGTGGATCTCGCTGTGCCGGAATATCTCGATCTGTTCGTCCGTGAGGGTACGCTTGACGCCATCGGGGTAATATCCCAGGTCGTCATCTCCTTCGACGTACTCGTCGACTAGTGTGGCATCGTTGGGATGTGCGAGGCTGGACGCGGGCTGTGCCCAGGGGAAGTGCTTCGCGTGAAAGGCTTGGAGGTCTTCCTAACAAAGGTGGATGTGGTTAGTGGGTATTGGCGAATAGAACAGGTTGAAATCTTACTAGCGTCACCGGAGGGACCTGTAGGCCTGACATGGCGAGGCTCTACAGGGGCAGTAGTAGAAGAAAGAGTAAGGTAGTGAGTGCAGTCTCATCCCGCTGTTGCTTCTAGACTAGAGCATTCATCACGTGACCACAAACACATCAACACCGTCACTTTTCAGCCATTGACTCTCCTCTTGTTTTACCGTGACCAAACTGAAAGCGAAAGAGGCGCAGTCAACCTTGTTGGTTTATTTTGTGGTCCTTGCCAAACCCTTGCTTTAGGAGGGGGATTAGGGAGGAACAGCCGCGAGATCAGCCGTCAGCAGATGATTCACCTCCCAGTCAGACAAGTTCCAGTGTCTATTCACGTAAATATTGAAGCGACGATTCTGACTACTGGTGCCCTGGCGGTCACGGCATGCACCTTCGGAAAATTGCATGGCGAGCCAGCAGTTAGCCATCTGATCACACTTGCGGTGAGCCACATGTATTCCAAGGTAAGATTCACCTAGTCGCACTAAGAATG
Source organism: Aspergillus aff. floccosus IMV 01167 (assembly GCA_001931935.1). Taxonomy (NCBI): domain Eukaryota; kingdom Fungi; phylum Ascomycota; class Eurotiomycetes; order Eurotiales; family Aspergillaceae; genus Aspergillus; species Aspergillus aff. floccosus IMV 01167. The sequence goes on from MSJE01000308.1 coordinate 440,694, forward strand.
TTATGTATGATAAGCGTGGATGCTATGCAAATAAGTAAGGGTCCTAAAGGATGCTTCTCATTATAAGTATAACACCAAACCATGTAAGGGGCCATGTCGCTAGAAGGAAACGCGCTCAGGATGTCTATTGAACTCTATTGGTATCATATCATGTCACACATAACCATATTCCTATCCCACAACCCCAGTGGAAAGTGGTATACTCGAGATGTTATTCCCAATCTTTGCCTTCACGCAGTCAAAGCTAATGCGAAGACTGCTTAGAACTTGAAGGTCCAGGCCCGCGAGCCGCTCAGTATCTGCAGCTGACGGTTCTGTCAAGCTCCAAGCAATGGAAATATGAAAGCAATCTGAATAGTCTGCACGGCTATCCTGACTGTTCTCTGGGTGTTTTTGCCCTTCAGCTTCGTTCGATCGTGGACCCTCGTACAGTGGTGGCTGGTCAAATCGAGCCAACGAGCGGTTGGAAATTTTCAACAAGCGGTTCAAGGAATCTGACTCGGGTCTTTCCACCCGTAACACAAAGAACCATCGCGTCTTTTCATAGTTAGAGACGCAGCGAAGACTCTCCGTGGAAACATCAAACCTGTTTCTTGGTTAGTACGTCCCAGCCGTAAATTCGTAGTTACTTACGCTGGAATGTTAGATCCTTCAAGGCTAGATTGGAACAACTCCAAAAAAGAGTGGCGTTGTTCAGTTCGAAGCACAACTGGCCTCGAAAGACTGATGTGGAGCGGCAACTGTACGCCAAGGTCACTTCGAAGTAAGCTGTGTAGCTTCACGCAGCTTTTCGAACATATAAGTTCCAGCTGAGACACGACATCTTCGAGGACGCGCAGCTCTTCTTTGCACGGATACCCTGTCTATGTTAGGCCACGGAAATGGGAGACAGGAAGACCCCCACTTACATTCAAGATAGATGTGCGTAGGCCAGTTACCCTCGACATGAGGAATTACGCGCTTTCGGCCACCATGGAGACTTGGATCGTCTCTTACACTGACACGTGTGCTCGTGGCGTAGAGGTCGTGGAAAGCTCGTGGCAGTGGGGGGAGAGAGGAGCTGGCGCCGTTTGTGGGAGGGGATTCTTGACGCCGCTTTTTGGCTGGTCTCGGAGGCGACTGGTTCACGGAGCTTTCTTCCTCCGTTTCCGAGTCTGAGTATTGCACTAGAGCCATTCGCGGGTTGTTTATGCCAGAGAATATTGAAGTCGGAATAACATGTTGTCCATAATGGGTCTGACACCAGGGTAAATTTCGGTATTACGATGACAGCGCCAAGACACCCGACTGAGCTACCTAGGTAATTCAACCATTCCTAGGTGCTACAGTACCTAGGATACTTAGGTTGCAGTATCAGGTACAGGTGGGTAGTAGCTAGTAGGTAAAGTTGTCTTGAGGCACTTTTTATCATCGTTATGGACCATGCTCAGGTTGAAATAACTTATGCAAGCCGAAAAAGCCACTGGGAGAGTGGATATCTGAATTGCTGACTATCTCTACACGAGCTTTGATACCAACAGACTCTGTATGCTATCATGAGCAAACCATTGAACAAGAACAAGTGAAAGGAAGAGAATAGGTATAGGGGGTGAGAAAAGGGCTTAAGCTAATATCGAGGAATATGACAATTCTAGGATCTGGATTTACGCGCATAATAGGATGGATATATTTCTGGGAATAAATCGGAAGAGAAATGAAACGTTCAGCTAGGTGATTGTTCATCGATCCAGGACTCTGTGTTACTTGATGTTGCGAGCCATCGACTGAAGGGTGAAATTTCGTCAAGCCTGCCATAGTGGATGACGTTGATTGTGGTGGGCTAGCCGTGGGAGTCCGGTGAACTGGGTCTGGAAGACCAAAGAACCTCGATAGAATCAGCTTTACCCGATCGGTCCATAGTGAGGTTGGATTCCATTGTTAGCGTAGCCGAAGTGTTCATGCTAGTTAGTCTAGTCAGCCCTACTACTATCAAACTAAAATAAGCTTAAATAGTTTGAGGAGATTTACAGACACAAAGTGGTCCCTTATTGTTGTACATGATCTGTCTGACAGCCTTATGCGATGAGATGTAGCCTAGCACGTTAACAGTGCTGATCAGGTGGTGGTAAATGAAGATCAACATGACGCAACAGGGACCACCGTTTGTTCTAAGTTTACTTCACCAACCCACTTTTATCTTCAGGGACTGCCGTACGTATTCCGAGCAAGGTTTTCCAGAGGAAGGGGGTCTTCCCTAGGCACACAACGGACATGTCATTTTCTTCAAAACAAAAAGGTAAAATACGAATAAGTCATCGATTCTATTCAGGCCTGTCTACTCTGTATGCTGGATGTAACCGAACGGGTCTAGTCCTCCGACCAGATCCTGGCACTAGACCCAAGCAGGTAAGGGGCCAGACCCAGCTTACCTTATCGATAAGCCCCGGATCTTGTGGAATCGTCATACGCAAGTCGTCACGTCACTCTTGCCCTCGTTGCTCGTTAAGCTTTTCTCGAGGTTCAAATCATCCGATGCTCTTCAGCTGTTCAAGTGACTTACAACTACTCACCTTCACCATCACCCGATCCCTCATCTTTCACCTCTCCAAACCACCGCCAACTCGTCCAACACCGTTCCGATATACAAAGTACGGCTCGTTCGGCACTCAGTATATGCCAGGTCATCTACCGCCCCACATCAGGCTGTGACTTGACGCGAGGATTCACTAGTTCTCCGACACTATTAAGGGCTAGAGTCATTCAGACATATCCGCTGCATTTTTCTCCGATCTCTTGAACCATCCTCCTGGCTTCCGTCCATCAGAATCGTTCACCGTCTCTTCCTCGCACGATGACAGCCGTCCGAGACAGCTTTTATACCACGTCCCAGCCGTCCGATCCCGCCGACTGCTACTCCACCGACACCGACAGCGATATGGACCGACGCAACCCATACTATCGTTTCCTCTCTCCCTCGCCTTCCCGGCACCCGTCGAGATCGCAGCGCTCTCGCTCCACCTCCGTGCCCTCCGTCTACTTCAACGGGTACCTCGAACACTACCCGATCGAGTCCCGACGACGGAAAGAATACCCGACTTACTACTACCCGCACTACCAGCATAGCCACTCTCGCCGGCACCACCGCAGCAGTCGTCCGCCGCAGCGTTACCATCGCAACTCCCAGCTCGTCAACCCCGACGTGATCGATCGTCTCGACGACGCTGTCGACTTCCATTATCACCACGAGGGACCGTACGACGCAGTCTACGCCGAGAGAAACCACAACAGCAAACTCAGCCCCGTTCAGGCTCTCAGCGAGTCCAACGCCGAAGCACTCAAGGCCACGCCGTCTGACAAGATCCGAGACTGTCTCGACAGCCACCGCCCACTGGACGGAGTTGCCTACTACCCCCCTGGCACCACCGACCGGGAGGGGCAAACTTACGTATATGAGGAGGGCTCCAACATGATGAACGAGTATGGAAATTTCATGCGGTGCCCTGGAATGGTGCGTAACAGATGACCGCCCCCTTGCATTTCCCTTGTTAGTGTTGACTAGCGAATAGAAATTCACCGATGAGGATTTCAAAAACGATCCTTTTTACAACTCGCCTCTTCCGAAGCCTTTTGCCTCGCTGCGGAAGGCGCTGAGTATCCGCCGCCATTCCCGTCGAGGGACCACCTGAGTTATCGTATGATTATCGTATGTTGTGTTTTTTTAATAAACCATACAATTGGATCTGTCTTTGATGTACTATAGTATCTTGGTCGCTATACCGAATGATCGAATGGGTAAGACTTGGTTTCTAGGCGTTCTATCATTAGTTTGGTGTTTGCTGCGCCTTGCTTAGAAATGGATGCCACATTTAAGATCTTCCGGTGACATATCGATCACATTGATAAATTTATTATATTAATTATTTTCATCCGGAAGCCAACTGATTTCTCCATACGCCTTACTATACCAAACTAAAAGTCTACCTATTATACTGGATGAATTATCGTAGAATCCATCAACTTGTGTGTAGCAATTCCTGGCAGACCAATTTCCCATCTAAACCTCTTGTACCGAACCTAGGATACAGGATACACGAACAAAATCTAACGAGGCCTAGAAGCCCTCTGAACCGCATAAGACATATCACCTACGAACCAAACGGGTCCTCCCACAATTCCGGCCCGACCTCAAGAACATTATACAGCATCTCCGGATTCCCAATCTGATCCACAATCGACAAGAACTCATACGATGAGATTCCGGTAACATCATCCAGCGAATCGACATTCACCGACGTGGACGGGTCCGCCGACGGCGACCGCGTCCCATTCATCGATGACTGCTGCGCCGCAGACATCTGCGCGGGAGGTTCCCCATTTCCAGTTCCATTTCCATTCGGATTTGCGTTATCCAGCGCTCCAGATCCACCATCTGCATGTCCCGGTCCCGACAACGTGAGCACGCGCAGTCCTCCTTGCTCGATCCGCTGAGCGAACTCCTCAAATAACCCCTCGATGCAGCGCAGCTCAGTCTTGCGCGCCTCGGCGACTCTGTTTCCGCCCCGGATCATCTCGTCGAGGATGGAGTGCGCAGTCCGGCTGTAGGTGTAGTCGTCTGCGGGTGGGAAGAGCGCGTTGGCCATGGTCAGATGGAGTGCGGAGGCGTAGGTGAATTCGAGGTCGAAGGGGAGGAAGATTTCTGAGGCCAGTTAGCTGGTGTAGAATGGAGATGTAGAGGACAATGGCAGGGGTAGCGCACCGAGGTGGCAGTTCTCGTCGCTCAGGATTTGGAGCATTTTGACGGCGGATTTGATCCCGATGGAGATGAGGGATTTGGGGAGGGCCAGGCTGTTCTGCCATTCCTCCTCGGCGCGGCCGAGTTTCTCGAGGCGTTCTTTCAGGACGGAGAGGAGGAGGGGTCGTGTTGCAATGATCACACACTAGGTTGAGCTTATTAGAACATGCGATGGGAGACGTGAAGGTGGGGGCGAGTACCTGGTGGTATAGCAGGATGATATGGCGTGTCTCTTGCGGCACGTTATCCATCGAGCCCTGGAAGTTCACGTGGAGCATCTTCTCGATTTCCTCCGCATGCTTGGCCATCGTCTGCAATATGTTCCTTGTAATCTCGAGAAATCTTCCTAATCGTGTCTTCTCTGTCTTGTAGATGGCTGGAACTCGAGTCAGAATTTACTGAAACCAATATGTCGAGACAAAGCTCACTGTTGAGGATGTATGATAGCATCTGCGTGAGTCTGATCTGAAGGCTGAATATGATGTCGTGTAGGCTGGCACTTGGGGTGTTGACCAAGGTGGTTATGTCACTGTCTTGCGTGGTCATCGGGAGCCCCAAGGACGACGAAACATGTCTGTCCATGATGTACAGTGTCCACCAGAGATTCCTACACCGCGCGACTGTTGCCGCGCCGAGTTCCTCCTCCGGAAGCTGGGTATGCAGTCCTTCCAGTTGAGCGATGCGTATGGCGTGACCGACCTATGCGCAGCGTCACATGTTAGGAACGACCGTAGCTGTTCACACACAAAACTTACATGTACATGTGCAGCCTCCCGGTGGTCAATCGAATACAGATATACCCCCGCCAGGGCCAAGGTCTCAATGGCCAACAAGCTGTCCTTCCCGGTAGACGTTCCAGTCGGCATGACGGACATCGCGCGCGCAAAGAACTTTGAGCCCGGCGGTCCGGAGAGGTTCCGCGGCCGCGACCAGAATGCGTTCCCAAGCGCGAGGACTAGGAGGAACTGCACGAACCAGAAACGCGGTTTGGTTGCCTCCTCGGGTGTGCTGCTGGCGTAGAATTTATGCATGTGAGATATGAAGGACTCTTCATCGAAGAATCGGCATATCTGCCCTAGATGGAACTTGACTATATTGAACAGATATAGAGCGTAGTTCATGGACGGTAGACCGCTGATGTCTGGAGGTTCACTGGCAGAGGAGCGGTTCCACGTAAAAGGGTAGATGTCTCCATCTAGATAGAAATTGGGAGCGTTGATGGCCGGACTCACGTTGAGCTTCTCGGTCATCATGACAATGAGTCGGGCAGTGAGCGACCAGGCGGAGGTCGGAGCCAACCAAACTATTCTCAAGTTAGCCTGCCGAACGACGACGGATTTGGGTTCACAGACTCCAGTTGCGTTGCTCTGTGTGCTTATTTTTGATAACTGTCGAAGGGAGTGTAAAGGGACTCGTCCAGATGCTGCAACCGAGCTCGTCCTGTGGCGTAACAACACCAGGCTCGGCGCCGACCAAGTCATCAGCGGTTTGAACATCATGGGACATGTCTTCCCCATCTAATTCGCCATCCGACCTGAATGCAGTCTCCCAAGACCGTTTGTTGCCGGTAGCACGTTGCCAATTATAAGCCTGTCGCTGTAGTTCACGAAGATATCTGATCCATGCTCCAGTCATCACAACAGCTCCAGAAAGTAGCGCAATCAGGCACAAACCTTTCAGATACTAAGATCTTACTATTTGCCTCTGAGAACTGACAGTTGAGCGAGCGACGCTCGCAGTTGGCACATGGTTCATCGCCGGAGCATTTTATCTTGCTCTGGCGGCACGCGACGCATCTACCTCTGTCAACCACAAAGTAAATCAAGAGAAAGGAAAGAAGTATCCTTACGCGACGGCAGTCCTCCGTTGCCTATGGCCCTGGGATTGCATCCCTGCGTGTCCCGGAACACTGATCGTAGACAAGCCATCAAGTCGGTTGGTACGGAATGAAGTTGGGGTTATCTGGTTCTAAGGGATATATACCCCGCACGACGAACGCCTCCCCATTATTAGACATCATGTGATGGTCTGTGCCCTGATAGGTCCCAGACAGGAATAGTGCTATCAAATCTACTCTCTTCCCATTGACTCATGCTAGTAAATATGTTACTAGGAACTGCATTTGGCTGAATGATCTTTCATATTGTCTCCAAGACATCTGCAGGACGTAGTTAACCCCAAGACTAGGTTTACGAAGAATTTGAGTTATCAGCACACGAAAAAGCCGCAGAACTGCCTGATTCTCTGTAAGAATCGATCACTCCAACGACTGATCCATAGGTCCCTGCGATGGTCAAAAAGGTCCCCAGAGCTACCACCAGTACGCTCCAACACGCCACGAAACACCACTTCTTCGACTGTCTACTACCACTCTTCCAGTTATCATACAGCCACATACAACCCAAGGGCTGGAAGGACATGAGTGTGCCAAGCAAGGCGCCGATAAGTGAGACCAGTGAGTTGAAGACGGGAATTGCACTGGCAATGATGTATGCGATGACTATGACGCCGAAGGTACAGCTGAGCCAGACCGCCCAGTGTGTCAGAGTGTTGCTGACCAGATGCCGCGACCCACGGAGCAGGTGAACAAATATATATTTTGCTGGGATCTATAATTCCGGATTATCTCTTGTTAGCGATCATGAACTGGGTGTTCTGCGTCGAGCTTACGTGAGAAACAATCGTCGTCGTAACGATCAAACCCGGCAATGCAAAGCCATAAGAGACCTTCTTCACAGTAGCGCCCGCAGAGCCAAGCGCGGGCGATGAGACGTAGGAGCCACAATAATAATAGACAACACAGCCGATTACGCCGTACACGGCTGTGACACCGGCTTGACAGATGAGCACTGCGGACGTATACTGGCGCGGATTCCGCATCTCCGACACGATGGAGAAGAACCCCGGAGTGCCCGAAAACGCAAAGACAAGTGCAGATACAGCTGTGATGCCCTCTGTAAATGTCGGCTGCCCAATAAGGTTGAAGTCGGAAACCCAGACAGCGGTGTTTTGCGGCGCAGCAACAGGCCGATCTTGAACACCGACGGCAATGGTGACGATAAGGACTTAAGGGAGCAGTGAGAAGACGCTGAGTCATGAGCATACGAACATGGAGTTTCACTTACTGGCGGTGAGAATACAGGGGAGCCCAATCCATGCGAGCCAGGTGATTCGACCAAGTGTTCGAATGCTGGCAAACGCGAAACCGACAATGGCGGAAACCGCAATGAAAATAGCAGTGCATGCGCCGTGACTAGAGACTGCGTTGAATCCGATCGACAGGCCAAGGATTCCTGAGCCGGTCACGAATATCCAGTATACGGAAAGTTAGTAGGCATTCTGTACGGTATATCCGAACCGAATCCATACAGAGACAAAAGGCAGTTGAAAGGACTGCACGGCCGATTCGACCGAACATCAGCTCTCCGGCATCGTCGATACCATACACTTCTGGGTGGTTTTGCTTGAAAGTACCGATGACACAATTGGACCATGTCGTGATGCAGGCGACAGCACAGAGACAGATTACACCCGGAATCATGCCGAGAGAATCAAATGCGGTAGGAATAGAAAGAACACCCAGCCCAATCTGGGTTTTCATCATGAGGATCACTGTTCCCAGGAATCCCACCTAAATGGTAGTCAAACATCCGACATGTTGGAATGGATGAGTCGGAGCAATACACACGTTGCGATAGTTGGGACCATCTTCCGTGATTTCTCCAAACACGGCATCGTGTGTTGGACTGTCGTGTGAAGGTGTCTTAGTGATGGCGTCCTTGGTCTCTGGGGAGTTCGGCGTATCCATGTTGAAGTAGAATGTTGGAATGTGGAAGTGGAACTGTATAGATTGCCGGTGGCAGTAGGGATTTATATAAGGCATGAAATGAGTGCGGACAGTAGGTTATTGGCGAATCCTGCAGAGGCTAATCTGGCTTACAGTCTACCTCTGTTAGGAAGGTGAGGCACGCTGCGGGGTGCATTTATCTCGTTTGCCATTCTAGGGGCTCGCGTGCGGCCTACCTAGACCGGATTGAATGCTAGGGGGTGGTTGATACGTCGATAAGGTATGCAGGGCGGGGCACCATGCAAAATGCGACCTTACCGGGAGGGCGTCCGATCAACTTTGCCTTGGTGTGACCTTTCGATGTAATCAAGTCTGGACGATCAGCTATACCTGGAAAGAGCAATGGGTTGTCCCCATTTTGCTCCTTATATGACCTGGCAACGGCTGCGGCATGTCTATAGCTGGAAGAGACAGTATTTTGCTAGAGAACAACGCATTTCTACCCGATTCTGAACCATCGCTGAGGATCCCTTCCGTTCTGTGAGGAAGGTCCAGGAAAGATACAGGCCCAAGACACTCCAGCGCACCACGATGGTCTTTAGATGGGATGAGTGACTTCATAGCGGGGTTGGCATGCGGGGGTGGGTTGGAATGGATCAGAGTCTCTCCGCACGTGTGGGGTGGACATGAAACCCTGGTCGTTTGCTGTTTTGCGGCGTATTGTTAAGCATTAAAGTTGGGTTGGAGGTTGTGTATGCTTCTAACTTTGGGACGGGAGATGACCATGGCATCCGGGAGAGCCATGACTGTCACAGCCCCGACGAAGCATAGTTTCAGGGACTTAAATGCGCAGGTAAGCCCCGTGAGCCCGATATCGATCAACTCTGGCCAGATGAGTATACTCCGATGAAAGGACGGCGGTTGCTCATATGCCAAAAACATGAGTAGTCCTTTCATGGCTTGAGCCACAGGGAGACAGAGAATCCACTTCTATGAAGCATAACAAACTCAATGGTCCGAAGTTATGAAGGCAGTAACTCCACATACTGTGGGTCATTCTGTCTGCCAGCTGGGAAACGAAAATCCCTACTCGATTGGTTGATACCTCCGTAGGCCTCTATTGGAGGGATATGGTGGCTATGTCTAGCGTAGTTTGTAGATGCGGACCATCAAGATACCCGAGAAATCGAGCCTCTTTAGAGAGAATGAAATGAGGCTTCGTCGGAGGCATACCATCACATATGATGTCCTCCGACGAGATTTCGGAGGGCTGTTCCATACAGCCTCTCCGCTGTTCATGACGGTTTTATTTAACTGCACTGTTGTTGACCTTTTCAGCCGCAACCAACCATGAAGTCTGGATATCATCAGTTCGAGGAGGCCATATGTTCGATTGCTAAGGACTAGGATGAGTACTCGGGAATGTTTGACCGGGTTGACTCGCCGATCCGAGGATGATATGAAGTTTTCAGACAAGCCCTGATGACGGACAACCTAAAGAGTTATACCCGATGGCTTCGGACACGGCAAGAACAGGACGTCGGAAGAAGCAAAGCGAGACAGCCGAGCCGAACCGATCTTATCTCGGCTCACCCGATCCCTGTCACTTAGTGCTGTCTGGGCCAGGAAAATCCATGCATCCCCAATCGTATAGTTCAGAGCTCATGATTGATCCATAGTAGATGCCAAGTTTGTAGATCTTCCACGAACTACCTGACTGACTACAGTACGTGTCTGACTCGCTCCTATCTGTCTTCCTCTGTTTATCATGATTGTCAAGTCAACCTACGTGGTCGGAAGCGGTCAGATAGATCAATATTGACGAAGTATATCTCATAGTCTTCTATCAGCCATAATTGCCCAGAATTTTGTCTTCCTACAGACTTCGTCAGATCGACTGACGTGTTTTTCATAAGGGCAAAGTCCGGGGAGGAGACGGAATGGCCCCAGGTAGACCGATCTGACAGTTCTGTTCCCATGGGATCAGGTGCCGAATCACAGGATGATACAGCCGGTTATCATGGCTATACAGCACCTCATCCACGGAATTCCCGCCGAAGATAAGTTGGTCGAGCGCATTTCGGGTTCGTTCCCGGGCCAGCTTGTCATCACGTCCATTTGATCGGCTCTCCCGAGAGCATCATAATGAACATCTCCTGACCTAGACAAAAGATGTTCCAAGAGGGGTTCGTTCAATTTTGGTAATGCTATCCGGACTGAGTGACTGTTTTTTGGATTTAAGCGTGGTGGAGCAATCCAGAAATGATACGTAACTCATTTATTTGTCTGGCCTTCACATATCCACCCAATAGAAATCTGACTTTGGGGCAGTATCAATCAGCCAAATGCATGACCCTCTGCAGCTCTGCATTAGTCTATAAGCTTCTTGGCCTATGACGTTCCCGGTTAACTTGATTCAAGTCGCCCCGGAGAGTGTGGTGCACGGTAACGGCTCCGAGCATCCAACACTCTCGGCCCCGTGTACCGTAGTCCTGAGACGATGGGTTCGTTTCCTGAACTTGGTAAAAGGACGCGATTGGGCTATTACTCAACAAGGTTATCTGGTACACATAGTGACGCATGACCAGCGAGCACGCATCTGAAGACATCAGATGCAACTGGGTGTATGGAACATAAAAGGGAGGAGACGGCACCATGGAACGTCTCTCTTAAGCTCGTCAGCACTGTTACTTGTGAGACATTCCCCTACTTGCACCAGAGACCACCATGGCTGCCTCAATGCTACACTACTTCCGCTACGGAAACAACGGCCCCTCTAAAGAAACGCCACCAGACGGCGCGGCCCCTGTGCGTGCCCTGCCAGCTTCGTGGTACACCTCTCAGGAAATGTACGAGCTCGAGCGTCGCGCGATCTTCTCCAAGAGATGGCTCTTCATCACCCACAGTTCGCGACTCAAGGATACGGGCGACTGGCTGCGCTATGAAATCGCCGGCTTCGATTTTATCATCACGCGTGACCGCGAGGGCAAGATCAACGCGTTCCACAATGTGTGCCGACACCGTGCGTATCCCGTGGTTGAGAAAGAGGGTCAAGGAAACAACAAGATCCTGGCTTGTCGGTACCACGGGTGGTCCTACGGACTTAACGGGAAGCTGGCTAAGGCTCCCGGGTACCAAGATCTGGATGGGTTCAAGAAAGATCAGAATGGGCTCTTCAAGATCCACGTCAAGGTCGACATTAACGGCTTTATCTGGGTGAATATGGACGCAAAGGAAACACCTGAGGTCCCCTGGGAGGAACACTTTAGGGACGTTGACAAGCAAGAACGGTACAAGCCGTACAACTTTGACGAATACGACCTTGACCACATCTATCAGCTGGACGGGAACTACAACTGGAAGATCCTGGCCGATAATTTCAACGAGTGCTACCACTGCCCGACAACACACCCCGACATTCCCGATTTCATCAACCTCGACTCTTTCGACAGCGACGTCAAAGACGGGCATATCCAACATCACTGCAAGTCTACGCCAGAGCAGCTAGCACAGGGCCTGAACGTCGCCAGTACCTACTACTTCCCCAATGCATCGATGACCGTCTCGTGAGTCTTACATTCATCTCAGACAGGGGACCTCTCTAACGCATACAGGGCCCATTTCATCATGGTCCAAAAGTTCCTCCCCAAGGGCCCCAACAAATCCACCATGGCGTACGAAATTTACCGGAACTGCAACTCCTCCGACGCCGACTTCAAGCGGATCAGCGAGATGTATGCGCGCGTCATGGGCGAAGACAAAGTGCTCTGTGACAACGCACAGAAGAACCTCGACCGCGGCGTCTTTGTCAATGGTCAGCTGCACCCGAAGTTCGAGAAAGCGCCGCTCTTCTTCCAGAACACTGTCCGGGAGGTTATCACGGAGCATTTTAACCGCGAGAAGGCCGATGGACGGCAGATCTGGCCTGCGAGACAGAAGTTGCCTGGTGAGGCGAAGGTGAGCGAACAAGATGAGGACCTCTGCGCGAGTTTGGGCTGTGGAACGCAGAAGGAAGTTCTTGCTTGGTGATTGTCTCTAGCCATGTAGCGTTCTCATTTTAATTTGTGCGTTGCGAGTTGTGTACTAGATCACGGCATTCAGTGTAGCTAGTCATTAATCGAGAGTCGGCGATTTTTCAACAAATCCTTCACTTGCGAATCCCACATCAATCACATCCAGGTTATAGAGGCTGTTGCGTATGAAAAAATTTTTTTTTTCAAAGAATGCCATGTCATTCAAGTAATGTTGGTCGTTGAAATGTGGGATATTGAATAGGGAGCACTAGGATATCACGTGGAACTGGAGATGGCAATGTTTAACCAACAGGTAAGATGAATTGTATCCACGAATATCTTTTCATTATTCACTATCATCTCAACCCCGTATGGAAAAATCTCACTGCACTATCAAAAGCCGAGCGATGCAGCTAGAATCCAACGAACATCTATAGGCTGTATCCGTGTATTTTGGTCATTGAAGACGTCGGAGGTCGGTGGTGACGAGCATTGGGCAGGTGGGGTTTTGTGAGTGTCAGCGTCGATACTGAGGCTTGTGGAAAGAATTGTGGTTCTGACATTGCAATCATCAGGTAGAGTTTAATTTATGTAACTGAAGTTCGAAATATGCCAGCAACGAAAACAAATCATAAATGAACGACGCAGAGAGATACCCTAGATATTGACATACACCTCTCGTATGCAGACCGTCAAGCGCGCGTGTAGGGGGATTCCTCATGCGTGATCTGCATCTTACCAGGAGGAGGTGATGTCGGAGCAGGGTCTGAATCAGAAGTAGCACTCTCATCTTGACCTTTAGAGAGAGACTGGGCAGACGCAACGCCATCGTACAACACATTAATCTCCTCAAGGCTCTTCTTGGCCGTCTCCTTCAGACAAAAGACAGTGAACAACAAGATCAACACATCCAGCGCGCCGAACAGCAAGAATGTACCCCAATGCATAGCCGCCATGATGTACGGCGTGGAGAAGCTCCAGACGAAATTGAAGAGCCATTGGGTGCCAACCCCAAACCCGACCCCGGGCTCACGAATGCGCGTTGGAAAGATCTCGCTGGTACAGGGCCATGGTAGCGGACCCCAGCTGAAGTTGTATGCGATGATATCCAAATAAATCAGGGCGACCGTCGCGATGCCCGCCGAAGTCACTGGCCCGTTGTCCTGCGGCGGATGCGTCTTGACGACAGCCGCCGTGGCAACCATGCAAGCCGCCATGAAGACGGCACCGCCGGCCAGCAAGGGCTTGCGCCCAAACCGGTCGGACATGAACACCACGAAAAGGAAGCACGCAACGACCTTGATCGCGCCGAAAATTCCCGTCAGCAAAAGGTTCCTGTCGCCAGGGCCGACGAGAATGGAGAAGAATTGTGGACCGAAGTAGGCCAGCGCCGTCGAACCAGTCGACTGCTGCGACAGGAAGAGGCCACCTGCGATCAACAATCTGTGCCTGTTGGGCCGTTCGAGCAGTTCAGTCAGACGGAACCCAGCCGTTGCGTGACGCTCTTCTTCGAGACCGTGGCAGATGGCGGCAAACTCTTCGGCCACGGCCTCGCCGTCGCTCGCGCGGATCCAAACAATGCTGCGCCAGGCCTCGTCAGTCTTGCCGTGCGCCAGGAGCCAGCGCACGCTCTCATCCAGCGTGAACATGCCCAATCCCATCAGGGCGCCGGGAACGAGCTGTAGACCGATGGGCACCTGCCACTGAGAGGCGCTGTCGGGCATAAACTTGACGCCGTAGTCTACCCAGTACGACACGAGAATCCCGATGGTAAAGGTTAGTTGATAGAAGCTGCCCAGCCGGCCGCGGATCTCTTTCGGGCTCATCTCGGACATGTAAATGGGGATAACGGTTGCTGAGCCACCAACTCCCAGCCCGCATATCACCCGGCCGACGTAGAACGCTGGCAGAGAGTGCGTGTCGATGACTTCGAGCACCACGCCAATACAAAAGATCAATGAGCATGCCATCATGGCTACCCGTCGACCGAAGCGGTTCGTTACAGGCCATACCAAGAAACAACCGACGAGCGCGCCAGCCTGTTGGATACCGACGGCGATTGAGCTGACTCGCGTTTCGTTTTTCGATGTAAAGCGGAAGGAATCTTGAAAAGAGCTGAACGTGAGGACGCCGCCTGGTATAAATGTTCCGTTAGGATCCCTGCTCAAAGCCAGACATGAGGGGTACTGCACCGATGACGCCTGAATCATATCCGAACAAAGCCCCGCCACAACACAGTACGGAGGCCAGCCAGTAGGCCCGAAACCGCGCTTTGGAAAGATGTAGCCACTGCATGATGCGCAGCTAGAGGTGTCTGGCGGGCAAGATATCACCGGAATGCGGCGCAAAGAATGCCAGAGTCAGACTACTAACTCTGAACCTTTGACATTTGGTAACGAGTGAAATGAGATGAGAGAACTGTGAGAGCGGAGACATTGATATAGGACCTACGCACATCAGGGATTACTTCATCTCGCATGATCAGGGACAGCTCAGTGGTGGTTCCAATGAGCGGCGGAGGCCTGAGCCCGGATGCGGCACACATGCCACTCAGTCCGCTTTGCTCGAAAGCGCCGATCCCGACAGTGCTGAACACTATTGGCAGCCACGCGGAATGCTATCTCGTGAGGAAACATCGGTGAGTGATGGTCTTTGATTCCAGCCAAGGACTCTGTATGTACGCGGATATGTTGTGCATAGATGCCGTACAGTAGTAGCTTCGGGACACCGAGTATAAAATGGCGGTAAGGAACGACTTGATACTCTCTTCACTACGGGGACGGAGAAGATCTCACAATCTCATCTACGATCCATCTACTGGAAGAAGCTTCCACTGTGGGGATTTCCCCACGCGACTCCACGTGTACATCTCCACTACTCATGTAAGGAGTAAGGGTCTTATCACCATGAATCAAATCTAGAGACACATTGAGATACCATGTTCTTCAGTTCCTGCTGCCACGGTCGAATTCTCAGGAGCTAGGTTCTACCTCTCACAATCCAGCATGCGACCGAGTAGGTCAAGTCAGATGCCCCAGGACAAAGAACAACCAAGCAGAACCTTATACATGTCACATTGTCGGAACAAGAAAATTGAATGTAGCCGAGTACTTCCCTCATGCTCAGCTTGAGTGAAGGCGAAAGTCAACTATGCGAGCTCAGATGAGGGGAAAGGCCTATTGCACTGTAGCTCTGATGTGCATCATGCATGGAGCTAAATCCCAACAACATGCGCAGCGTGGATGGCCTTGAAAGTCGGTGATCTATTGGCTACTTTGGAGAAAGCCGTCAAAGCGGTTGGGCGGTTCTACCAAGCTTATCCCGGTAGCGGCACAGCGAACAGTGTTCCACATCAACGACATGTGAAGATGAAGATCCCACGTTTATCAATGCACCATGACGACCTCGCCCCATTACGCCTAATGATGTGGGACTTCTCCCGTGACAGCTCGTTGATGTCTCTATTTTGAAGCAACAGACGGTGATACCACGTTTCAATCTGATAGGATTGCTGGAAAGGCTTCCAAAGATACCCAAGCTCCGTCGCGGGAGGCGACAATAATACAGGTCTCTTCAGTCTGTCGTTCCCCTGAGGCTGATGAACATGCTTCGAGGCTGCCGATCACTACTCTGGATCGCAATAATAGATGGTCTACTTACGTCGAGACTGCTAACATCCAAGCCCTGTTAGCTTTGATGGGTTCCATGAGATCCAGCGTATATGAATCCTAGCCCCTCTGATACGTTGGATGAGACATTGGTGTCCCAGAGATATGTCTCAGAGCTTATCACGCAGTATTTGTTGAATCAGACATGGTTTGTACAAGGGCATGGGTCTGAAGTGCAGACGACTCAGTCTAGACTCCGATATATTTTTTTGAAGAGTTCCAATGAACTGTAGTCCCCAACACGTATACGGACTTCTCCCCAGGCCTCTTTTTTTTTTTTTAAGAAAATTATTGATGGGCGCCTAACTGATCTTGACAACTTGCAGCGCTCCGTTGACAATTGGATCAACGCCGGTTGTCGAACATGGGAAAGTATGGAATTGGAGCAATCATTTTGTTCATCGTGCACAGATGATGACGTTACGGCGTAGCTCTCGTGTGGTCATGTATGAGTCGCCTATCGAAAGCTAAACGACCCATTAAGAGCCTTAATTAGTCCTTTTGGCATGGTGGCATGGTCACCGATTTATGTTCCCATCACATATTTCTTCAGCTGCAAACAGTCCTTGCCGGTCCATGCAGAAGCACTCACTTATACAGCTATTTATATGAATATGATGAAGCTATAAAGTAACCAGGCAGTTGTTGACTTGACTGTAGATGCCTCATCCTGACTCACGTGACCAGACCCTGCAAGCTTGGCATGCCAAGACAATTCTTATTGATAATCAATCGGGCGATATAATCAATCAGGCCATGCATCGCCACCAAGGAGGACAGCTTGTCAACTTTATGGTTTCAAATCCTCCCAACTCGGTCACTCCCTCCAGCCTGTCCATTCTCTCCACCATTCACTACTGCTCGATTGGTTCTTCATTCTTTTCCATTTTCAATCTTTGATCGCATGTGGTGTTCTGCATATACATATGAGCCATTGTGTCCGCGCGATCCAATTCTTGTTCTAACTTCTGGCCCACTTGATGATTTTCATGTGAAGATCAACCACTTGTCCTGATCGCAATATACATATCTGCATTGTCTACTCTGCTCCTATTTGATACCCATTCTCTTCTCTTTTCTGCTGCACAAGAAGTCTCCGCAATTGCGCTCCGACACCATGCGCTCGGCGGCCAAACTTTTTTATTTGGCCGTGTTTGCCTTGGGCTTGACCAACGCCGACACCCAAGATGACCACCCCATCTGGCGACATACTCATGATACTTGCGCGGTGAGTGTGACAAAGCTGTCCTTTCATGCTGGAAACCAGTCACTAATGCGCCTTCCGTCTACTAGATCAATCCCAACGCAATGGTGTCCGATACCTGCCTCTCCTACGCCACCGTCGACCAACTCAATGACCAAGCCTACTCGCTCCTCCAATCTATCACCCAAGACACAGACTTTTTCTCCTACTACCGTCTTAATCTCTTCAACAAGGAATGTCCGTTCTGGAGCGATTCCCATAGCATGTGCGGTAACATCGCCTGTTCGGTGAACACTATCGACTCCGAAGAGGATATCCCTTTGACATGGCGCGCGGAAGAACTCAGTAAACTGGAGGGCCCGAAGGCGGGCCATCCGGGCCGCAGCGTACAGAAGGAGAGGCCCGTCAACCGGCCTCTCCAGGGAATGTTGGGAGAAAACGTCGGGGAGAGCTGTGTATTCGAGTACGACGACGAGTGCGACCAGCGGGATTACTGTGTGCCGGAGGACGAAGGCGCCAGCGGCAAGGGCGACTATGTCAGCCTCGTCGATAATCCGGAACGGTTCACCGGATACGCGGGAGCCGGCGCCCATCAGGTGTGGGATGCGATCTACCGCGAAAACTGCTTCCTCAAGCCAGTGCCGCAGCAACTCGAGCTGTCGCCGATCCCGCAGGCGGGCGGCCTCCAGGCGGTCAACGATTTCCGCAGTGTCCTTCAGAAGGAGTCGAAGCGCACGGAAGGCCTGCCGTTTGACAACGAGTGTCTGGAGAAGCGGGTGTTCCACCGTGTCATCAGCGGGATGCACGCGTCCATCACCACCCATCTCTGCTGGGACTACCTTAACCAGACCACGGGCGAATGGCACCCGAATCTGCAGTGCTTCAAGGAGCGGCTGCATGATCACCCCGAGCGCATCTCCAATTTGTACTTCAACTACGCGCTGGTGTCCCGTGCGGTCGCTAAGCTCCGCAAGCACCTGCAGAATTACACCTACTGCACCAGTGACCCTGTCCAGGACTCGTTGACCAAGGAGAAGGTCTCGCGTCTGACGGCGACGCTCGCGGAGCGGCCGCAGATCTTCGACGAGAACCTGATGTTCCAGGATCCCAGCGCCATCGGCCTCAAGGAGGACTTTCGGAACCGCTTCCGGAACGTCAGCCGACTGATGGACTGCGTTGGCTGTGACAAGTGCCGGCTGTGGGGCAAGCTTCAGGTGAACGGCTACGGCACGGCTCTGAAGGTCCTGTTTGAGTACGACGAGACTAAGAACGGCGAGAATCCTCCCCTTCGGAGGACCGAGCTCGTGGCGCTGATCAACACACTCGGTCGGATTTCGCATAGTCTTGCCGCCGTGCGGAGTTTTCATCGGGCCATGGAAGTCGGAGACGGCGAGACCTTTGCCATCGCGGCGGGGGCGCCCTCGGGTCATGGCCGGTCTGGCGTTAAGACCCGCCGTCTTCTCAAGGATGGTGGATCCACCTTCTACTACGAAGATGACGCCGAGGATTTCCAATATATGACGGAGAAGATGCCGTGGGAGCGCCGGGAGCGACGTGAAACAGATACCATCATGGACGATATCAAGGCTGAGTTTGCGGTCGTGTGGGATACTTACGTCTACGTTCTGAAGAGTTGGATGGCCATCCCGAAGACCTTGTAAGTGGTTGTTTACCCCTGATGACTGGTGTTCATGACTGACGGACGATGTAGGTGGGAGCTGGGCGTCCTGGAGGCGAACCGTCTGTGGAGTTACTGGCTGGGATTGCCTGTTCCTCCGCGGTCGTGGAGAGTTCGACGACCGGGTGAACATGTTGAGCGTCATCATGAACTATGAGGAGGCAAAGTTGTTTGTTGGGTGGATTTGCTTGGGTTTGTACGTGTAAAGACATATACTCTCTCTTCTGGGAAGACCCCGGTGTGCATATGGGAGTTTCGGCGATATTGCATGTGTTACAGGCGTTTGGATTATAGGATAAACCGGGATATAGTTCCGAATGAGTTGACTTGTTCTATTGACATGACCGAGGTTCACCTGTGTAGTAGACGGCCTCCATCCTCCGGAGTAGACATGCTGAAGACGAAGACTGCCCGACGGAGCAAATCTGAACGGCGTAGACTGACCGGAAAAGTCCGTCGGAATAAGGTGAAGATTGCGATGATCGAAGCGATGAAGTCGTGTACGCTGAAGAATGCATCCCGGGCGGACAAGCAGTTGATATACCGGAGAAGAAGCTGAGCTAGCCGGAGATCGCCGTCGGCAAAGTGAGCCTCGGCCCAGAAGGCACATGCACCGTCTCCGTCTCTCCCCCATACTTTTCCTCCGCTTCCTGACTAACCGGCCGTCTTCCCCTCTCGTCTTCTCCCCTTCTCTTCTCTCTTCTCCTTCTTTCTCTCTCCACCTCCACCTCCACTCCATTCCCTTCACTCCGACTCTACTTCGTCTTATCTGTCTCTCGACTCGGCCTCCCTGGCTGGCCCCTTTGTTCGAGTCGATTCCCATGCGACGCTGGTGAGAAATCCTCTCCCGCATTGCCATGGCGTCGGTATCGCCACCCAAACCGTGGGAGAGGGCTGGCGCTTCGGCCGGTGGTAGGTGTTCGACCACCACGTCTTTCTTATGCTTCCGATTCCTGTTCGTGTATACTGATTGCTGTGACTAATAGGAACCTCGTTAGCAGCCTCATCCGCCGCTAGCCCGGCCGCTCCCACGACCATGTCCGCTACAACAAACTCTTCGTCGGCTCCGACCGCGACAACCTCCTCCTCCGCTCCCGATCTCCCCTCTCGCCCCAACGCTCTCAACACCGTCGTCAACCGTACGGCGTCCAACTACTCGCCATACGGGGCCTCCCGCCTCGGCACGAGCCCCTACGGGGGCTACGGGGGCTACGGCGGGTATTCATCGCCCTACTCCCGCTTCGGCACCATGGGCGGGATGGGCTCGATGTACGGTGGCTACGGCGGCTATGGTGGCATGTACGGTGGGATGGGAGGCATGGGAGGGATGTACGGTGGTGTGCCGGGCGATCCCAATGATCCCAACAGTTTGACGAATTCCTTCGGGCAGAGCACGCAGGCCACCTTTCAGATGATTGAGAGTATCGTCGGTGCGTTTGGCGGGTTCGCCCAGATGCTGGAGAGTACGTATATGGCGACGCATAGCTCCTTTTTCGGTATGTACCTTGTCCCCCCTGACTCACCGTGGACGCATGCTAATCGTGCTCCAGCTATGGTCTCGGTCGCAGAGCAGTTTGGAAACCTGCGCAACACGCTGGGCTCCGCTCTCGGCATCTTCACTATCATCCGATGGTTCAGGACGTTAATCGCCAAGATCACCGGACGCCCTCCTCCCGCTGATGCGACGGCTCTCACCCCTTCTGCCTTTGCCGCGTTCATGAACGGTCGGTCCTCGCCGGCCACCCTCCCGGACGGCTCTCCGGCGCCCCCCAAGCCCTCGAAGAAGCCGTTCTTCATGTTCCTGATTGCCGTTTTTGGCCTTCCGTACTTGATGGGTAAGCTCATCAAGGCGCTTGCCCGCTCGCAAGAGGAGCAGCGCAAACAACTTATGTTGGGACCGAACGGCGAGCCCGTGCAAGGACAGGGCGCCCCACTGGATCCCTCCAAGCTCGATTTCTGCCGCGTGTTGTATGACTACTCGCCCGAGTCGCAGGAGAGTGCCGGCATCGATCTGGCGGTGAAGAAGGGCGACATCGTGGCCGTGCTGAGCAAATGCGATCCGATGGGCAACGCCTCGGAATGGTGGCGGTGCCGCGCTCGCGACGGCCGTGTCGGATACCTTCCCGGACCATACCTCGAAACCATCCAGCGCAAGCCCCAGCAAGCGGCTATCACGGCAGGCAGCCAACCGGCCAGCCGCAGCAACAGCCTGAAGGCGACGGTTGCCGATGCGGCGCCCGCTGATGATGCCAAGAAGCCCCAGCTCAGCGGTAAGATGGGAGACATCTCTCCTGAGAGCTTCCAGAAGAGTGCCTTTTACACCTGAACGATCTACTCCTGATCTCTCCTCCGCACATATTCTTAGTTCCGGCACGGGACGTTGATTCGCTGTATCTTATTCTCTGGAGACTCGTCATGACTTTCTTCACCTATACCATCACTTCTTTGCGTTGTTCACTATCGGATGTTAAGCGTTGGGTACCTGGGTTATATGGACTTACATTACCATGATTGTTTTCTTTTTTATATTTTTTTCCGTTTCTATCTTTTATACGTTCCAGCGGCAAGCCGATGATTCTCATTTCTTTTTGATTCGGTGTCAGGTACTAGTTCCTGGTTTGGAAGACAAAATTGTAGACTGGACGTTTCCTTGCAGATGCTCCCGTAATCCTGTAGACGCTGATGATATATCACACCTGCCAAGAAGAGCAGGAGTCGCGCACAAGCCCCTCGCTTTGTGGCACGATTCTTACAGGAGACTAAACCTCTCGACGCATGCACGATGTACATCATGATGCACGGATGATTTGGGCAGCAACGGCCCAATTTGGCGATCTGAGCGAGAGATCTTAGTAATAGATATTTGCCTGTCTCTTAAGATAGTTGATTGATGCTGACCATCGTGAATCGAAATATAGCTCCAATACACCTTATACCAGCATCCGCAACACCTAGGTACAACCATGTGATGCCATACCTCCGTACAAACTCCGTAGACAGACACCAAGAACGACGCGAAATAAAACCCCCTGTCCATCGACAGACGCGCAAAACCGGGAACAGACAGACACACACAAGCGAGGGTGACCGTCCTCCCTTCTCACCGTAATAAACTTTTCCAAGCGCGCCCTAGGATCTCGATCCTGCCGCTGGTTGCCTCGCCCAGCGGGTCACGGAGATCGATCTCCGGCGTCTGTGCTGCATTCCGTTATTCCAAGCGAGCGAGCGGACCCCATGTCTGTCTGCCTGCCTTGCCCTTGCCCTCGCTTGTTGCGCGGCCGTAGAAGGGGGACGTATGCACGATGGCTGGCACCTGCAGGGTGCTAAGCTTCTTAACCTCGGTCCCTGGGTTCGATCCCTGGATAAATAGAGGAAAAAAAGGAAAGAAAGAGAAGAAAAGAAGAACCCCGCATGGTACTCCGTACCACCCCCACGTCTGGCTCGGTTCGCTCCGTCTGGTGAGGTGAACTGACGGTGCCGATCGGGCCCGTGCGGCGGTCGGTTGGACGGTAAAGCGGCGCTTGTCAGATGCGGCTGTTGGAGCTGGGGGGTATAAGACTGGATGGTATAAGTCTGGGGTAGTCAGGGTTTCTGATCTTTGCATAGTAACGTACATGGAGCCGGAGGGGGGAGTGATATAGTACAGATTCGTACTGGTTTAGACAGAAAGACGCCATGCCATATGCCTTTGTCAAGGGTACCCGGACCTACTGGGCGATGATGTTCGCGGAGGGTCAAGCCATAGATGGATGATGGATCATGGTCATGGTCTATATAGTCGGCAATCTGAGAGAATAACAAAGAGGCAAAAAAATGAAAACGGGCTACAGCGCAGCTGGATGCTCTGAATCATGGAAAATGCAAGTCGCGTCGAAGAAGCTATCATCATGTCGGTACAGTCGAGAGGAGGGCCCGCTACCGACTACCGTTGCCGTCGTCCGTGGCCGAGGTGAAGCCGGACATGGACTTTTCGAGCGTCTGGTGCAGGGCTAGCAGCCGGTCCTGGAACAGGACGAGCTCGCTCCAGGGGTCTTCCTCTGGCGCGGGGTCGGCGGCGGGTTTCGGGGTGTCGGTGGGGAGACTGGGGCTGAGGGTGGTCGACAAAGAGCGTGAGTCGTCGATGTCCGCGTCGGGGATGGGGTCGAACTTGGTGTCGTCTAGATTGTGTCAGCAATGCATGATGGGCCACATGAATGAAGGGGCTTACGTGAAAGGGATTGGAGTTCAGGTAGTGGTGACAGGGTGGCGCCGCGGTCATCGGGGTCGGGGGTATAGCAACTCATATCAGATGGGGTGTCTGCGCGGAGTTAGTCGATCACGATCAACACGACGTCACCGGGGAGCAGCTCATAGACCGAACGCAACGTACCTGGCTCTGGACTGTTGGAGGTGTCTTCCGGCCGCGGGGGATGGTGGTCCTTGTCCCAGTTGGTACCGTATCGACGCACGAAGCGAGCGATGCGCTTGGAGTCGACCTCCTGGCCGCCGACGCGAAAGGCCGTCTGCTTGCCGCGGGCAGCGCGCTTCTGCTGTTTGCGGATCATCACATGAACCTCTTTGGCCTTGATGTTCTTGCGAACATGCCATGCGGCGAGGCGGTCTTTGTACTGCTTTTCTCTGCGGAATGTTAGGGGGTGTCTGTGACTGCCTGGATTGGTCCATATCAAGAAAAAAACATGACAGAACCTGACTGTCCTTGGTCCTGGACAGATACAGCAGAGGCAACGATGAACAGGACAAGGGATAAGTCAAAGAAAAGAAAAGGAGATATACGATGCAACGAAATGATATTCTCGCTCCATGATGCGTTTGACATCTCGGAGCTTCAGCTGCTCATCGCGATAGAGCTTTTCGATGATGGAACGATATTCCTGCCAGTCCTCGGATCGACGAGGACGAAAGAGAGCGGACGAAGAGGACGAGGAGGCCGACAGGGCGGACGTTGGAGGGACGGAGCCATCCATCACGAGGAAATCAGCCTGGGCCTGTGGTGCGGACATTCATAGTATTACGGTTGGACGATGAGGGATGGTTGAGCTAAGTTAGAGGGCTGTGAGAAGGGAGGGAAGAAGGAGGAGAGAATAGAGAGAGGGGGAGAAGATGATAATGGAGAGGAGAAATGAAGCCGCAGAGTATGCCGGAGAGAAGTATTGAAGGAGGTGGATGTAGAGTATGGAGATACTCCAACCAGACAGTGCCAACAAAGAGCAATATTAAGCAGCATAAGACGTCGCCATGATACAAAACAGGCTGACTGTCATGAATAAAAGGAAATAATAAAATATAAAATATCAAAAGAAATAGGGAAAGAAAAAAAAAAGGAAAGAAATAATTAAAAAAGAAATAATAACAACAACAATAATAATAAAAAAAGAAATAGTCACTCCGTATTAATTAGCATATTTAGTACCTCAAAGTACCTGGCAAAGTACACGCCGCCAAAGTACCTCGTAAGTACCTAACCTAGCTAGGTACCTAGTACATCCCCTGTACAGCCGCCTGCCGGATGCGGCGACGTGCGGCTGGAAGCGCCCGCTTTCCTGCTTCCCCGCGCCAATAATGACAGCCGCCTGGCGACCGTCCGAGGTCCGTGTACTTTTGTCACGTTCTTCCATTCCCAGAGTAAGTCTTCTCCGTCTCCCGATTCCATCGTGGACACCACAGAAATCACAGTCAAAGAGAATGGGATCATACTCAGTACTCTCACACCTCCTATCAGTTATATCGGACAGCGTACAAAGATAACGCCAGTGGAATCCCACAGACCATCCCCACCACTACACGCAATAGCGCTGGCACTGGGTCGACACACTGACCTCCTGGAGACTCCGCTGGAAAATAAATCCACTGTCTGGCCCCAAATATAGCAAACACCACGATGTTTCGCTGAAAATGAAAGAGAATGGGAAAAGGGAGAGAAAAGGGGACTCCTTCCCAAAGGACCCTCCTCCGTACCACTACCATCATAAGACGACATAGGGCTCCCACAGGATCCCTAATCCCTAATCCTAATCCCTCATCCGCCCACTCGAGGCGAGTGATACCTTAGTCGTCCGACCTGCATGCGCCATTTCTGCAGGTGCAACTCTCGAGGATCATGCCCAGCCGACTACCAGTCCATCCTTGACCGATCCTTGCCAGGCGTGCCGGGGTGATCATGATGGTGTCGCTCTTCGATCAAGAAGAAAAGAGCCATTACGGGAACAGCAAAGAAACCGTCAGGAACGATTCTCCACCAAATCCCGCAGTCACCTGTCTCCGGAGTTCACCCATTCCTTCGTCGGACGACCTTAATTTGACCCAATCAAGCAACCTCCCCTCCCACATCCAGTGGCAAAGATCCAGTCTTGGGATGAGGCCTGAGCTCCCCTAATCCTCCCATTTAGCTGAACCTTCGCCTCGGCCGCCCCGCCAATGGTCCATACGGCGGACTCCATCCACGACGTCGTTTGCGACGTCGTTTCTATCCCGTCCAAGCGTCGACCGACGGTCAAGGATCAGAAGCCGCCAATGAGCCTCGCGAAGGTACGATTTGGGTTCAAAAAAGTACCCCTAGTGTGCTCGATGGATGATGGCCTCTAGTGGAACGAAAATCAGGAACGTCGGCCCGTCACCGTAGCCGTCCGGATCCATCCGTTTAGCGTCCGTCCAGGGTCTGACAAAGCCCATTCTAGGACCAGCTCCATATCGTTACTCCGTAGTCGTTAGATCCGGTAATCGCCCCCGAATTACAAATTCGGAGGGACTAGTGTCTTGTGAATCGTGGCGTTCGACTGTGTATCTGTCTGTCTCACGACTGCTGACTCGTTTCACCCCCGGCTGTCGTCTTAAGTTGCTCATTCTTGACCATGGCTAGCTGAACCCAATAAAGAGGCTACTCGTCCACATGAACGGGACAACGGGATGCAGCGTCGAGGACGCTACTTGCACAATACAATCCAGATCCCAGCTGACACACAGTTGTCTCCAAACACGCGGAACTGCATTCCCCAGCACTAGTGAGACAAGAAGCGGTTGATACCCCGGATTTCCCCAGGTGGTATCTGGTATCTGATATATGTCGACGACCATCGCGGAGACACTCTGCTACCGCATCGGCGGGTTCGCCAGATCTGTCTCACATCAATTGTTTATTCATCCCATCAGTCATTGTCCGAACGGTACGACTACGCCACCTTAAGCCATTGTTGGTGTTTTGGAGAAGGTCTTTAATCTGGGGTGCGTAAAACTGCATGCAATTCCCATCGTATACACCAGTCGTGGCGATCCCAGGTCAGGATGGCATTCCTGCCTTGAATATCGCCGACGGACATTGGTTCGGCTCCACCAGAAAACAGGCGTCTCTAGTGATCACTCAGTGTGGCTTGAGTTCAGCTAGCTACTGTACATACAATGAGGTAAGGGTTGTCGCTGAACCGAGGAAGTAAGCATCATGTCGACACCCGTGAATCCCTCGTATAATACAGTATCTCTGTGCTCCTATGTGCGCAAAAAGCCATTCATGCGACACGAGTTTCAACAAGGAACACAAAGTACGTCACTGCGCCAACCACGCACCAGGCATGTAAGGGTCCCGATCTACCTCAAACCGACGACTACCGCAGGAGCACTATGCGACGAGGCAACCTGACAGGAGTTTCGCCCAATGTCAGGCGAAATACCCGCGCTAGCAGCAAGACAGGGAAAAATATTGACTTTTGCTCGGTTAGCGAGGTATGTTTCTGTTTCTCCTCGACGCCTCCCCACCCTCGCCGCGAGAGTCAAATTCCCCCGACGGCAGGAAATGGTGATTCGCGGCGGAAAATTCATACAATTCACCACCAATTGGCCAGGTTACAGACTGGGCCAGAGGACAAACTCTACCGGACTCTGTGATCGCTCCGATCGGTGCTCGAAGCGACCAACCATCCGCCCCCTGCGCGGCGCTAGAGATAACCGGCGCACGCAGGGATGAACGACCGGCTGGCTCGCCCTCGTGTGGCCGGGAACGGCCCGAGACATCCATCCATCCCTTCCATTCATTCATCGTTGACGTGTTGGATCATCCTGGCCCATCTGTATAACATTATGGACCCAGCGCCATGGGTCTGCGGCATGTCCAAACCGTGGTGGCTGCGTCGTTAGTTTCGTCTGGCCCCCTCTTTTTTGCCTCTGGTGGACGCTCTGCGGACATTTGCCATCGTGCTTTTGTCTTCCGAGTGGCTTGCATTCAGACAGGCGTGCTGCACCGTTGGCCTCTGTTGGTTGTCGGCCCGGTTGGCGATAAAGCTCCAGGTGAGGGAGATGGCATGCGCTGGTATCATGTGGATCGCGCATTTCCGGCCAGGAATGAAAGACAGGTCTTGTTCGCATCAACCTCCCCTCTTACGGGAGGGAATGGGTCGGGTTGCGCAGCAAAGCTGTAACTTGTCGGACTAATGGACGATCTCCCGTCAGCACCAAGACCGTATCCTGTAAGAGCTCGTGGAGATTCCAGATTCCAGAAGCCATTGTACACGCTGTCACCATTGCACTAATACTCCGTTTTTTTGCTCGCATCAGATAAGTCTAACCTGGACTGTTTCCTTGTGCTTTCTATTGAAGAGGCGTTGCGCCACGAGGCTCCAAAACCAGTATCGCAGAAAATGACATTATTAAATCATGATTCATGCACTTGGCACAATACCGGCTACTGTAATGTGATGTTGATCATCTGCGTTCCACGCAAAGCGAAACATTCATTCATTGATGGGGAGACGAGCAGCTACGCGAGCGTGACGCAAGGGCGAAGAGGACCGGACCGTTATATATCACGCGTCCGGAAGGAGACCGGACATGTGCTGCCCAACCTGTCATCCAGCGGGATCCGCTTGGTCGGGCGAAGGATACGCGACGGGGTCAGCTGTGGGCGTCGTGGATCGACCACTGGAAGTCTGAGGCAGGGGCTACGATCCGACTTGATTGGCTTTGACTCTGGAAACCGCATGACTAGCCGGCGACAGGAGGGTCGCGCTAGTCGCAAAGTCAAGGTGCAAGGCCCGTTTGGGAAACAGCGTAGGAATCACCTAGGGTTGAGGCGTGTCGGTGGTGACTGTATCGCATTGAGGCGCGGTGTCATCTAGCTCTTCGCTGGGCTTGCGCTCCCCATTCGGGCTTGTTCTCCTGCGGCCACCGCTGCGGCCGCAACTGCGGCGGAATTACTTGACCCAGCGCTAGCGACGTTGCTCGCATGGGCCAGTAGAAACTTGCAGCAGGTGAGCGTGTACTTGCACGCACGCGTCCAGGTTTCGTCATTCTGGTTGAACCCAAGTTTGATACTGGTATCGCCAATCTTTTCGCGTCTGATTACGTACGGGAGGGAAAGACCGCCAGCGGCCACGCCTCCATGACCACGCCGGGTCGAAGACACAGGCGCTGGATTCTTCTCCACGAATTCCCCAAGTTGACGTAAGCATTCCAGAAACGCCACCATTCCTGCGTCAAAGCGGCGGTGTAGCCAGGGGAGACTCAGCGGCAGGTCACCAGAGGAAAAGAGATCAAGGACGGTGATTTTGACTGGTCCTGAGGTCGTCGCAGTCACCCCGCTGATGGTGGATTGAGCGGGCGACGCTTGCGGGTAATCAATTTTTTCAATCCGGGACATCGAACCCATGGGTTTCAGCTGATAGCCTTGGAACTGGAAGCCCAGCTTATCAGCGATTGTGGCGAGAAGCAGCGCCGTCTGTCCCCACGCCGCATTGATCTCAGGCCAATCCACCGAGGGGTTGGTGAGACGTCCAAGCCGCAGACCGTTGATCGTTCCGAAATAACCGTCGTGGCCAATACAGAAAGCATCGTTGTAGACGTTGGTCCGCTGTAGTCGTTCGAGTTGTCGCGCATCATGGTCGTATCTCATATTGAGTGCATCACGCTCATTCTGAAAGTCGGCCAGAGTCAACGCAAACGCGTTCCGATCACGCCAGAACTGTTCCTCCTCCAGGTCCAATTCGCGAGACTCTTCTTCCAAGCGGCCAATTTCCTCGTCCAACGCGGCTTTTTCCTTCTCCAGCTGAACCAGTTCCGCAAATGCGGCCTGCTCCGCCTCTAGGGTCTCCTTGAGAGACCTTTCGGCAGCTTCGACCTCCTCCGCTGATGGGACCGACGAGTTGATGTTGCGAAGGAATGAGATGTACGCATCACGTTCTTTTGTCGCATCCACCAATCGCTTCTGGAGGCCATCCACCAACAGCTCCGTGCACTCAGCGCAAATGGGATGATCGATATCCGAACGGGAGGAGATTATTTCAAACAGCCGACTCATGCGTTCCACCTGGTCGGAAAACGACGTCTCTTCTGCTCCGCTTTCGTTAGGCTGAGCGCGCTTTCCGCGCGTTCCTTTCGCCGACAAGCCACCTCCGTTACCTCCAGCTGGAGTCGCAGGAAGTCCGACTTGCGACTCTGTGAGCATAACAAAAGACATGTTGCCACTTTCGCCGCGGCCTAGACGAGGAGGATAGTTCTGTGGGCCGCGACCCTGGCGGGGTGCGGGAATTGACCGTCGATAGACGGGCGAGTTGACATTCTTGGACACGCGATCGTACAGCTCTCGTCTCTCCGGGGGATATGAGGATCGGGGAGATGATCCACTTGCGTCTTCTGGGAGCGTTTTACCCGTAGAGCCTGGATATAGCAAGCAGCCTAGTCAGTCACTCCGTAGGAATCCATAGAGGGCGGTGGGTACTGTACCGATAAGCAGATCGAAGGCGGCTGGATTGAGCGACTCCAAAGAGCCATCCAGCTTCACAGGAGTGCGACACTTCTGACAATACATCTTGAGAGAGCTCCAAGTAGATCCTCCTATTCATTATTGGACGTGGTGGAAGCTCAGGCGGTGTTCCTGGGAAGTTGGAGATGGAGGTTGGACTGGAAGTGATGATGGCGGGAGACGGACGTCATGCGGCAGTTCGCGCGTGTCCGCCTTTCGGAGCTTAAGATTTGCTCCCAATTGTTTACAGCCAGTTCCGACTATCTCACGCTCGCACTTTTGGACATAGTATAATTCGCCTCGGAGAATGTCTCAAGGTATATACTTGTGCCTTGTTGTTTGAAACACTTGAGTAGCTCTTACGCCATTGTTGTCGCGTTGATCGCCACGTCGAGGCCCGCGTTGTTGCCAATCTACCCAGGTACAGTCACGAACTAGCCACTATGCCATTGATTCAAGCCTCCCCCATTTTATTTGAACAGTCCTGACGTCCAGATCAGTGGTGATGCTCCCTCTATCCGACGATCTGTTGTCGTTAAGCCCTCTGGCCGAACTCCGCGACTGAATACTTCCGACGCACGCGTGCTCCGAGACACAACTCCCCATCCTACCAGCACAATGGAGAGCCCGACGAAAAGACCGCGGCTGGACCTGAGTCCAGAGCCGGAAGAAGATCCCGACGACATAGACCTGCAGGAAGCCCGGGCCCAGAACGATCTCCGTTTAAAATCCATCTTCGAGAGCATCTTCGAGAAATACGGCAAGGATTTTACGGAAGTGGGAGACGAGATAGATCTGAATACGGGTGACATTATCGTGAACAATGGACACATCTTCACAATGGAAGGGGAGGATGACACCGGCGAAAGGGTCGATTGGTTATCTGATGATGCGGACTCGCCGGCTTCGATATCCCACGGACAAGACAACGAGGAGGACCCAAACCAAGAAATAACGGCCAGGGGAATCGCCGACTACATGAAATCTAAATTTGGAAGCTATGGGCCCAGACTCGACAATATACAACCGCAATACCCTCCCACCAAAAGTGAACCGGAGACAAAACGGAACTTGACCGAATCAAGGGGGCCGCAAGACGAACCACCGTTGGCAGATTCAGAAGCGGACGATGACATGGATTCAGTAGTGTTTGTTGAGATGAATGTCCAGAACGCTCCAAAAGAATCGCGCACCTCCGAACAGGAGACAGAGGCGATGGACACTGTCACAGAAAAAGCAAAATTTACGCCCGGAACATTCACCCAATCTACAAACAGGCTCCCTGAGCCTGTGGAGTCAATCTGGCGCGTTCCTGAGATTGACGCAGACTTCTCCACGCCTGTGCCACGGAGGCCACGACCAACTTCCTCCTTCAGTGCTGTGCGCTCTGCATCTCCACCTGGAAGACGTTCCCTTTGGGCACTGCCCTGGACGAAAAAAAGACGCAATACCGACGTTACAAAGAAGAGAAGCGCCAAGAAGCCTCGAAGTACGAAAAAACACCAATCCAGCCCCGCCGTGTACGACTGGTCCTTTGCAGAGACCGCCGATGCAAGCGATTCGGACGACCCGTTGCAGGACAATCACCAGCCCTCCCCCACGCCGAAACGAGCTCTTACGATCAGAGGGAAATGGGAAGGTTCGGGCACCCCGAGTCGCACAACAGCTCGATGCGACTTTTGTAAGAAGGCATTCAGCCGGGGTGGTTACATAGCCCACCTCCGAATGGTCGTGGAATCTGGTTCCCTGGACGATCAGCATGATGCAGCAGAGGCATCAAAACTGTTAGAGGCAATTTCAAAGGACGTTCCGGAAACGCCGAAAACTGTTACGAAACATACCCCGTTGAATACTGCGCACACGGCAGACATGCAAAGTCTAGACGATGCAGCCACGCACCCGACACCTACGAAGCCAGTTGGACCAGTTTAGCCCTCTCCGAATGAATTAATATTCATTATGATTATGAGGCAAGTTGATGGAAGACCATGGGAGACAACCCCATGCAAGTTCCCAGACAGAACGACCAGCTCATCAATTGGAGTCGAGTACATTGGTTTGAGCGCATCAGCAATCCACCACCCACTTCCGGTCTTTGGCCAGTGGCGATCAGGACACCTTCGACCAAATAGAAGAACATGGTCTTTTTTGGCCAGACGTCCGTGCCTCTGTGCCGGGTCGTTTCTCTGCCGATAGCGAACTTGAGTTATTGCGACGACGGTTGGGGATGTTGAGTGGAGCAACCAACAGGAAACGGCGATAACGGCAGACTCCTACACAGATGGCCCGCAAGGCAGACAGGCAACTGAATCGGATCCTTCCCGTCACTGCAGCCAACTTGGCCTTTGCAATAGAACAGGCGCGGATGCAACTCGACCCACTCCGACTGGTCTGCGGCAGGACGTTTGGAGGCCAGAAACTACGCCTTGCGGGAGTAATATAACGGACGTCTGCTATAACAGCACATCCTTGCGTTACCCCGAACACGCTTTGATTCGTAATGTCGTGTGTCGTTACGCCTACTGCTTATTGTGCGTTCAGGACATCTTCAAGTTTCGTGTCGACGGCACCGCCGACATCTCCGGCTTTGGCCCAGAACCTAGAAAGGTGCCTTGAGCCTGAGTCTGATAGGACCGTCACGATGCGGTGGCCGGGCCCGAGCTTCATTGCCGTCTTGACAGCCGCAAAGCCTTTGTCATAGTAGTTAGTAATAGGGAATCAATGAAACAAGGAGCCCAATGGCACTCACAGTTCACCGCACTGCTGCTTCCAAGGAAGAGCCCATCCTTTTCCACTAACCACCTGGCCATTGCTAGAGCCTGTGCATCCGTGACTCTCACAGCATCGTCAACAAGCTCCTTGCCTACCTCGAAATTCGCTGTGACGCGGTTAATCCCGATACCCTCGACGATCGTATCGACCTGTCTCCGTCTTCTCGTGCCCTCTCGCTCCTTCACATCGAACATCACGCCGTAGCGGACTCGGTTATAGAGACCACTTCCTTGCGGGTCGGCTAGGACCACGCGAAGGTTTGGGATTCTCGGCTTCAAAAAGAGCGCCACGCCAGAGATGGTGCCCCCCGTTCCTGCCCCAGCGACGAAGGCATCGAGCGACCCGTTGCACTGAGCATAGATTTCAGGTCCTGTCGCTGAGTAGTGGGCTCTCCAGTTGGCTTCGTTCTCAAACTGGTCGGCGAAGAAACCTCTGCCGCGCTTTGGCACTGGCAGGTCTGACGACTCAGAATCGGACGTGCCCAAGGAGGACGCCGTGTGAGCATGAGCCAGAGCCCGCGCACGATTCACGAAATTGTCCTTCTCCACGATAGGAGCTGGCGGGACGCGGTCCACAATGGCGCCGAGCTTGAGAAGCAGATTGGACTTTTCAATTGCTTGGTCCGACGGCATACAACTAGGGTCTGTGAGTGGAAGACTGCTGGTGAGGGTTACATAGGCCAATGACATACATGTGAGCCAGGTACCCTTTTGCCCTTGCCAAGGTCGCTAGAGAGATACCGGTTGAGCCGGAGGTTCCTTCGTAAATGGTGTCGCCGGAGTATGGCGTCAATATGCCGAGCTCTTCAGCCTGCAAAAATGTTAGACGTCTTCCGACAGATGAGCGTGGAAACATACAATCTCGATCATACTCAGGGCCACTCGGTCCTTGGAGCTCTGACCAGCGCCGTTCAGGAACTATCGTATTTAGTTAGCCAGTATAGGAACAGCGCGGTCCTTTTATCGCAGCCTACCTCAGCCTTTCCCAGGATTTCACAACCCGTTGCTTCGGACAAGGATTTGATCCGGAATAGAGGTGTGTTTCCAATACAACCCTCAATTCCATCCACAATCATGGGAGGACCTGGCCTCGCGGTCAAGACATCTGTGGAATCTGCTCCGTTGGACTGCAAACGCCGCCGAGCAAGATATTCCCGAAGACGCTGTTCCAGCTCGGGGTAGAGAACATCCTTAAATCCAATGGTCAGAACGACCCCAGCCAGAAAGGCCGTGCCGATAAACACCCGGGAATGTTCGTTCATCTTGGAGGTATGCTCAATCGCCGAGAGGTGTCACGAGAGAAAGTTAAGGACCGTCATTGAGGGTCGGCGGAAAAAGCTCGGGCCACCCGCGCGCATTTGCTCCGCCCGTCATCTCTCGCTTTGCGACCTCCGAACTTCTTCCTCCTCTCCGTCTCCATCTCCCACCTTCATCCATTCGCACATGGATTCCCCAGTGCTGAACCAGCTGTTCCGACAGCTGTTTCGTCATCCTCACTGTCAATCCCTTCGATCCCCCTCCGCCCTATCTTGTCGCCGACCGAACACCTTCCGACTGTCGACCCCCTCCCGTCAACAATGTCGACCGTTCCTCACGCGACGAGCGCCGAAAAAGAAGAGCGCGGATGATGGCAAGCTGTGGACCAAACGGGGGGATTACCCCAAGGATATTATGGAGGACTGGAATTCCTGTCCGATGGTCACCGCAAAAGAACTGCGCCATTTCCGAGAGAGACCGCGGCAGGTGAAGATGTTGACGAGAGAGTTTATTGATGGTAGGCAGCGAGATACTCTCAGAACGGGGATTTGGTCGCTGACTAGTTCATCCAGACAGTTTATACAACCCTCATTATGGCTACTTTTCGAAACACGCAACCATCTTCACGCCGGGAGAACCGTTTGACTTCAACAGTATGGCGGATGGGCCGACATTCCATCGCCTGCTCGAAGAGCGTTATACGGAGTTTGAAGATCGATTAGATGAGATACAGCCGGATACAGCGCGTCAATTATGGCATACACCGACGGAACTTTTCAAGCCGTACTACGGAGAGACAATTGCTCGGTACCTGGTGTCGAATTACAAGCTCACGTTGTACCCCTACCACGACCTCATAATCTACGAAATGGGCGCTGGAAATGGTACCATGATGCTGAACATCCTGGATTTCATTCGCGACACCGACTACGAGGTGTACCAGCGGACCAAGTTCAAAATCATCGAAATCTCGCCTGCCCTCGCTAGCCTGCAGATGAAGAATTTGATGGATTCCGCCTATGCGGCCGGCCATTTGGATCACATCGAGATCATCAACAAATCCATCTTCGACTGGGATACTTATGTGCACTCACCCTGCTTTTTCCTTGCCCTGGAGGTCATCGACAACTTCAGTCACGATGCCATTCGCTACGACCGCAAGACGGAGCAACCTCAACAGGGCGGTGTGTTGATCGACGCCGATGGCGAGTTCCATGAATACTACAGTCTTCAGCTCGACCCGGTGGCGGCGCGGTTTCTCCGGGTGAGACAAGCTGCGGCGCGACGGCAATTCCCATCCCCGCTGGGCCCGAAGGTCTTGCGCAGCGTTCGCGGCTCCTTGCCGTTTCAGGAACCCTTCACGCTGCCGGAGTACATCCCCACCCGGCTCATGCAGTTCTTCGATATCCTTGATACCTACTTCCCCGGCCACCGGTTGGTAGCCAGCGACTTTAGCAGCCTTCCCGACGCTGTGCCGGGCATCAATGCGCCAGTCGTGCAGACCAGGTACAAACGGCGAACCGTGCCGGTGTCTACGCCTTTTGTAAGTTCCTTTGGTGGCCACTGGAGGAATGAAATGCTGACTCTTCACAGGTTCACCAAGGCTATTTCGATATCTTCTTCCCAACTGATTTTAACGTGGTCGAGGACCTCTACCGGGCAGTAACTGGGAAACTGACTCAGGTCATGAGCCATGAAGATTTTGTTCGCCGTTGGGCATACATCGAAGACACCGAGACAAGGAATGGGGAGAACCCGCTTCTGACCTGGTATAAGAATGCTGATATGCTGTTGACGGTGTAACTGTACCAATAGTAACTATTAGTTGAATAATTTACCTACCGATCTGTGACTTTTAAAGCTCTTTCCCAGACAGCTTGGATTGGACGGTTGGCAAACAATCTTTCGTGTTCCAACCTTCAACAAGAGCGGAATCCATTCAACGAAACTACTATAAGTGTTTAGGCGCCTAGTGGTACATATGGTGTAATATTGAGTGAGGCCTTCTCTCAGACATATCCCATGGATCACCTACTATTACGACCGGATCAGGCTCCTTATGCAGGACCCTAGACATTGCGCAGTCTCCCTCCCTTTCCGAAAGCCCCGAGTATTGATAAGGAGATTCCATAATCCGCGCAGATCTGGGGGAAGCAGCCGTGGAAGAGCCGGCTGGGCTACTCGTGAACAGTTCCTTCGGGTGGGTTTGATTAGTTAGAAGAACTCAATAGAGTACGACTCTGGAGCTTACTCGCTAGTTTGACCATGATGTTGCGGAACCCTTCCAGTTACTGCAGGGGATAGGGTGGAGATGAGAGCGCATGCTGACATGGTTGCCCTGCTGAAAGGGTCAGTGAGTTGCTATCAACCAAGAGAAGATCTCATAGTACATCATACCGATCACTAGGTGCCTAGGCTCTTTTGCTAGCGTACTGGTCTCTCCAGTCAATAGATATCGTGCGAAGGCCTCTGCAAAGCAGGATACAACGGAGGCAATCCAGACACCGAGGTAGGAAGGAAGAAGCAGAGGAGGTCCTTTCTGGGGTACTTATAAAGCTCAAATGACGGGTAATTCCTTCCATGCCTACTAACCTGTCAAGCCGAGATGGCAAGCAACCTGGGTGATTAGGCCATCTTGACCAGACCTTCACCCATTTGACATTACCTAATGTTTCCCGTGAATATTGACTTCAAGATTGGAGGTGACTGAAAAGCAGAGAGGTTCCCGAGGTACGACGTAACCATTACTCTTCACACTTTGACCAACAGTCACAATAGCCAAGTATCTCTATTCAATCAATGTGCTGGGGATTACTGTTGAGTTGTGGGGCAGAAAGTGAAGAGTAACAATTACGTGGGCAGGGAGTCGCCTGGCTTACATTTGCTTGACTTGCATTTACTGCCATCTATTTACCAACCCATTCACTGAACTCGTTAGGTAAGTAGTAAATTATCTGTTGTTCAAGCCATGTATGCACTGAAGAGTGCCTCCTCCTCTCTTCTCCTCTACTTTTCCTCTCCATCCCATGTCTGGGTCTTGGTTTGACAAGATGTCTGCGGTATATCTCACTGACTCCTCGAGCAGAGGAACAATGTCACTCTCACGCGACTCTATCATCAGTTCTCGACTTTATTCTATTTCTTCCAACAACCGAGAAAAATTCGGCAGTGTCAGACTACAATTGACTTCATCAAGGCCAAAGGCTCCCAGTTTCGCAATGGAGATGATTCCGCTCAGTATCTTGTCGTCACCAATATCACCCCTGAGTCCGTCAAAGAGCTTGAACGAATTCGGTCCGGGGAGAGAAACTTGCCAAGAATGAAGCTCACATACTTCGCTGGCGAGAACACCCTCATCATCAAATTAGCGGGTAGGCTCCATCGTCGTCGTGCCATTCAATATCATTTAACTAATCAGACCTGTAGGGAAGGTGCATGAGCAGCTTAGCCGCTTATTCCATGACAATTTCCATCGGATCTGCGCGGATTATGGAATCACACTTTTCATGCTGAAGGCTCACGGGGGTGGAAACTGCGAAATGCCCAGAGACGTGCAGAAGGAGCCCGACGAGTCCTACTCACCCGACACACGCTCCAGAGAAGACTTTCCATCTTTCGTGGTAGAAATTGGGGCGTCGGAATCCTTGGACCATTTACGCCTTGACGCAAGGTTGTGGCTGTCGAATACCAATGGCTGGACGTGTCTAGTCCTCCTAATCAAGATCGACCAAGATGCCAAAACTCTGACCTTCGAGCGATGGGAGCGTATCCGTCAGCCCAGCCAACAGCCGGGAACGCATGCCCGTTCGCAGACTGAGATCGTTCCAGGTCGCGTGGAAGAAGTTGTCGTGAATTTCTCAAACCCTAGCAACATTACCGTTCGTGGAGCCCCAATGCTCTTGCCGATTAACCTCATATTCGACAATGTCCACCCTCTTCCCCAAGGCGTGAATGCGGATCGACTCTTCTCAATCTCCGCGAACGTTTTTCGTTCTATCGCTGCCGAGTTCGCTGATCTTTGAACCTCTTACAACACGACCTCTTTGGGGTAGTTGGGCTCTCATGAGGACATACATGGAGCGGAGGCGTTCTTTCGATCGATGCGGTCTTTGTCAGTAGTCTCCGAGATGGTTCGCCCTATTTTCTTCTACGTTCAGTTTTCGACAAATTCAATTCATTCAGCCCTATTGTGGCAGGGCCACAGCGGCAGAATGATTATATTCCTTTTTCGTACTAGTTTGTTTCCTTCCTTGAGCCCTCAATTGGATGTATGGCTTACCGGAGGCTTGCCCTTAGTTAGTATGAATCAACTCTTCTCTCTACTCTTGACGGTGCCTCCTGGTCCGTAGCTCTCATAGCTATGGTCTTGCCTGGTGGTTGAATAGTAGAATAGAACCGACCTAATGATAACGAGCCTCTGCCTAATCGTCACTCCCTTTTCTGACCCCCCCTACTACGTACCAGAGCTCCCGAATATGCCCTCATTCACTTTGTAGATTGACGATGGTTTTTCTGCTATGCTGATCCAGCAGTAAGAGGACTACACTACGACCTCGTCACTCTCCACGATGGACATGCCCAAAGTGGGCTTGCTCGGCAAATCTTCTCCATGCATTTAGATGTTTCACCCACAGCAACTCCATGTCGACGAACGAGGGTCTCAGTATGACATTGCACGCTTCCAGTTGCGAAGTCATATCTGCACCGACTGCACCCTGATGCTGTGGCCTGTGTACCCAATCTCGCCATATTGCGTGCTGAGAAGGGATGATGAGTAAGTGTGAGAGTGGAAATTACTTTGGCTTGTGGCAATATCTTGCTCACAACGGGACACCTCATCTACTTTAGTTTTACGCGGGGGTCCAGATTACTTCCACTTCACTTTCGGCATTAAACACGCACAGTCCATGGGTTAGCTGGGTATAACAGGGCAATGAATGTGTGACTCCTTACTGGATTGCTATGTACGACCGGCTCTTTTAAAGAGCCTTCGTCCAGCTCTACATAACCCAGCTGTCTTCGCTCAGCACTGCTCTGTCGTCGAATGCAGGAGTGGGAAAGTGTACCAGCCTCAGACTTACTTTAATGGTCCGGCAATTGCGACGGCGAGATAGACCTCAAGATGGAAGTTGAACATCCTGGCAATGCCTTACCCCGAAAACATCTTCTGAAAGGGCAATTCGTCCCAGACGTAAACCCAATTGTCAGTCCTACAGACAGCGGCACAATACAAGCACATGTTCAGGACGCGGCCACAGACACGATCGTCCCAAACGACAACCTTCTCATTGCATCGCCATATACCGACCCGGCTCACCTCCTGGACCTCACCACGTTGGACAGACCCAATCAACTCCTAGCTAGAGCGTTGTCAGTTCTGCAACCAACACGGGACGACTATGCAACAGCGTGTTACCTAGAGTCATTCAATTGGCCTGAGGTCATCGATTCGATTCGGCGTCTGTGTTTGGAGACAGGCTATTCATGGACGAAACGTAGCTTCTATGTGATCGTATTTCGATCACAGCTTTATCCGAGTGTGAATTCGACGCATTTGTATGAGTTAGATGCTGGGTCTCATCGCGAAGCTGTTGCCAGCGGCGGTCTGTTGAAGTATTGGTTCGGGATAACGAACGCGAACAGAGAGAACTTGGCTACCTGTTTGTTACCCCATTACCCCATTTTCTCTTAGGTTTGTCCATGTGGGCTCAACTGACACAGCCATGACAGGCATCTGGCGCAGCCAACAGGATGCACGGCTGGGTGGTACAGGGCCGTGGCATCAGCGCGCCCGCACGGCTATTGACGAGTTTTATGAGCGGATCACGTTGACCAGGTTGAGGTTAGAGATTGGGGATGATGTCAAATCGTGGGGGATTTCCGAGTGGAAAGACGAGATTGCAGGAGACAGATGATACTGCCGGCATCAGTGATATTACATCTTGATCCACACGAATGAAGCCCAGTTGTATAGATAATTAACAACATCATAAGCAGATTCGTCCAATGCAGGGTATTACCCCGCCGGGGATCGGCGTGTCCGCGGATCCAAAGCAAGCCCAAATAAGTATCATTCCACGTCCATGTGGGGTAAACCCGGCCGGGGAATATTGCCTCGCGCGCGATATCGCTTCCAGGTACATCATCGCGGCTCCAGTGCATGCGGGGCGGGCGGATATTATGATGGCGCTGGGATGGTTATTTATTCGACGGCTGCCCCGGGCAAGAGACTAGAATTGCACGAACATACAGTTGCTCTCATACCTAAGTCAAAATGGTTGGCCTTCTCAACGACACCAAACTCTCAGTCAACGACGGCCCTCTTACGTCGGAGAATGCCGCCTTCCTGCGCCCCTCAGACCCCAGTCTGCCGCTGGAAGAGCTGCGCAAGCGATACAACGAAGACGGCTACCTCTTTCTGAAGGGTCTGCTACCTCGCGAGGACGTCCTCGAATCTCGTCGTCGCTACTTCGAGTACCTGGCTCCGACCGAAGTCCTGGAGCCTGGCACGGATCCGGTCGAGGGGGTTTTCAACAAAAGCAAGTCCATCGACGATTATCCGGGCATTGGTGCGGGCCATGCGGCCGGCAATGGCCGTCCCGGGGGCGATAATGCAGCGCAGTTTGTGGATCGCGCCATCGAGGCCCATTACAAGGACTGGTACACGGAGAAACTCGTCAACCATCCCGACCTGTACAAGTTTATTGCCAAATTCACGAATTGGGGACAGGATACGTTGACGTTCAAGCGGACCCTTCTCCGGAACAATATCCCCGGGAGCAAACCGATCGGTGTCCATTATGACCAGATCTTCCTTCGCTATGGTGAGCCGACGGCTGTAACCGCGTGGGTTCCAATGGGTGATATTAAGCTTAACGGTGGGGGGTTGATCTATCTCGAGAATGGTATATATGCCCCCTATCATGCATGTACAGGGCCTCAAGTGTTCTGACAATCGCAGGTGACGGCGTCGGTCAGAAGATTGAAGAGGAGTTCACGAGCAAGGCGAAACGGGCTGGCTTGACGGAGGAACAGGCTAGATCAGCCTTCAACTCGAATATGATGGCGACGGGCCTGCTGTCCGAGTTCCCTGCGGAATTTGCAAAGGAACACGGTCGTCGATGGCTCGTCTCCGCTTATGAGGCGGGTGATGTTGTCTTGCACAAGCCTCATGCGGTGAGTGGATGCGAGTGCATCCCGTGGTTTTATCGTTGCTAATATATTTCGGCAGATCCACGCATCAACGGTTAACAACGACCCCGACAATGTCATTCGGCTGGCTACAGATCTACGGTTCTGTGATTCGTCCAAGCCTTATGATAAGGTTAGTTCTGTCTCTAGTGTATTTGCATCAAGACGCTGATCATATACAGCGATGGATGAACTACTATCGATTTGGAGATGGGGTATAAGCTATGGAGGTGAAGGGGATACTTTAGATGACACTCATGTATAAACAATCTATGGTCTGCTATTTACCAAGATCAATCTTTACATGTCTCCAAAGGTGCAATGGCAAATCCTAAATCATTAGCAAAGTCCCTTGTCAGACGCGGGATCCTTACTGCTTTTTGTCGCAATATCCGCCCGTCCACTCTGGACCCTGCGCCTGACACTATAGGAGTCAGCCTCAGGAAGACCAATGCGGATTGAACAACTTACAGTATTCTTGCATGCCAGATTGGCAATTTGATCGCCTCCCGCGATTTGACAGGAAGTCCCTGCGATCGTGATCTCATTCTGTGCAGGGATCGCCATTCCAAAAGGAACAAGAGCGACGGATATGATGAAAAGGGAGAAGAGGCTCATATTGAGGGTTTGTTGCGTAATGGAGGATTATTGTAGAGTCTTTTGCTCGTAGGCAGGGAGGAGAGAAGTTCAAGGTAGAGGGTGCCCCTTGATACCGCGATGTGCAGGTCAGGCCAACATTCCTGCGCCCGAGTTTATTCCGACGGTTGGTCACCATGCATGCATACTAGTCCTCAGTCGATATATGTGTAGGCACCCGTTCTACCATTGTGAAGCCTGGGATTGAACCCTGGCAGACTTCATCAAACTTGATGTGTTTGTTTATCTGCATACCTGCGTTCGTATGGGGACCTAGGTGGGCCACTAGTACTATTTTACGGAGATCTCACTTCATGTGATCCTTTCCTCCGTTCTCAACATTACGAGAGATTTTCCCAATCCAAACTACTTACCCTAATTCAGCCGTTTGAAGTGTTGTTTGTGGTCTGATGTGAGATGCAGGCAGTGTTCTGGTATTACGCCGGATGTGGTGCAGGGGATATGAGATGAGACGAAACTACTGGTAATGCTCATACGCCCCCTGCCAACGAGAGGTGGTTGATGGTAAGAATGGTAAGATTGGCCCCGCTGCAAATCCTGCGGGGCTTTTCTTCTCCCCCTCTTTCTTCTCTTCCTCTTCCTCTCTTATTTTTCTCTCCTTCTCCCATCTCCCCCCTCTCACTCCCCTTTCATCCCATCCATCCTCTGTACGTCCAATTCC
Source organism: Aspergillus aff. floccosus IMV 01167 (assembly GCA_001931935.1). Classification (NCBI taxonomy): domain Eukaryota; kingdom Fungi; phylum Ascomycota; class Eurotiomycetes; order Eurotiales; family Aspergillaceae; genus Aspergillus; species Aspergillus aff. floccosus IMV 01167. The sequence goes on from MSJE01000308.1 coordinate 483,075, forward strand.
ACCCACTCATCTGAAATTGCTCATTCTAACCTCCTCCAGTTCCCTCCATCTCATTCTCCATCACTCACCATGGCTGCCCCCGCTCAGAAGTTCAAGGTCGCCGACCTCGTACGTGTTTTCACCGCTCCTGACCCCTCTGACGACTGCTGACAACCCCCAGTCTCTGGCCGCTTTCGGTCGCCGCGAGATCGAAATCGCTGAGATTGAGATGCCCGGTCTCATGGCCATTCGCAAGAGATATGCCGCTGACCAGCCCCTCAAGGGTGCCCGCATTGCCGGTTGTCTGCACATGAGTATGTGTTCTCTCTTACACCAGCTTTCGTCCGAACTCCCCTGACCCCCCCTTAGCCATCCAGACCGCCGTCCTCATCGAGACCCTCGTTGCTCTTGGTGCTGAGGTCACCTGGACCAGCTGCAACATCTTCTCCACCCAGGACCACGCCGCCGCCGCCATTGCCGCCGCCGGCGTTCCTGTGTAAGTCTCCGAACAGCCCTCCACGATCAACACACGCTAACATGTCGAAGCTTTGCCTGGAAGGGTGAGACCGAGGAGGAGTACAACTGGTGCTTGGAGCAGCAGCTTGTCTCCTTCAAGGATGGCCAGAAGCTGAACCTCATCCTTGACGACGGTGGTGACCTCACCTCCCTCGTGCACACCAAGTACCCCGAGATGCTCCAGGGTTGCTACGGTCTGTCTGAGGAGACCACCACCGGTGTCCACCACCTCTACAAGATGATGAAGGAGGGCAAGCTCCTTGTTCCCGCCATCAACGTCAACGATTCCGTCACCAAGTCCAAGTTCGACAACCTGTACGGTTGCCGCGAGTCGCTCATTGGTACCACCCCCTTCCCACCCCCCCAGGAAAACGGCAATGCTGACCAAAAAAGATGGTATCAAGCGCGCCACCGATGTTATGGTCGCAGGCAAGGTCGCTGTCGTTGCTGGTTACGGTGATGTTGGCAAGGGTTGTGCGCAGGCTCTCCACAGCATGGGTGCGCGTGTCCTGGTGACCGAAATCGACCCCATAAACGCCCTCCAGGCCGCCGTTCAGGGTTACGAGGTCACCACTATGGAGGAGGCTGCTCCTCTGGGCCAGATCTTCGTCACCACCACTGGTTGCCGTGATATTCTCGTCGGCAAGCACTTCGAAGTGATGCGCAACGACGCCATTGTTTGCAGTAAGTTTTTCATGCCTTCGACTACTCTCACGCGCATACTGACATGAACAGACATCGGTCACTTCGATATTGAGATTGACGTTGCCTGGCTGAAGGCCAACGCCAAGTCTGTCCAGAACATCAAGCCTCAGGTTGACCGTTACACCATGGCCAACGGACGGAACATCATTCTGCTGGCTGAGGGACGTCTGGTTAACCTTGGCTGTGCCACTGGTCACTCCTCTTTCGTCATGTCCTGCTCTTTCTCCAACCAGGTGCTCGCTCAGATCGCCCTCTTCAAGGCCGAGGACGCTGCTTTCGGCCAGAAGTACGTCGAGTTCGGTGCCACCGGCAAGAAGCCCGTTGGCGTCTATGTCCTCCCCAAGGTCCTGGACGAGCAGGTTGCTCTGCTCCACCTCGAGCACGTCAACGCCAAGCTGTCCAAGCTTACCCCCGTCCAGGCCGATTACCTCGGTCTCGATTCGAACGGTCCTTTCAAGGCCGAGCAGTACGTTCCGTCTGAACTTCCGCACCCTGAGCCTGGCTAACGTTCTCTAGCTACCGCTACTAAATTCGTCGCTTCTGTTCGTTGTTGATTTGGTATACCCTTGGGCCTAGATTTTTTCAACATATCACGATGTTACGACTAACATAAAGAGTTCTGTATCAACTTGGAGCTCAAAAGGATTTGTCTTCAACGGCAATAAAAGTGGCATATATGGGGTTCTGCGGACAGTGTTTTGGTTGCACGGCGGGACCTTTAGGAGTATTTTGCATTCAACAGTGCGTACTAGGGATGTTACAATAAATTAGACACTGTCTTGCCATAATCAATAAATATAGTTGTCAGTTGACATTATCTTGTTCATTCATTCTATCACAATATGGGATTAACACTAGGTGCTTTTCGACTACGTGTTACTTAAATCTTGGCCAGCACGCCTTCAGTCTCGGCAATGCGCACCACATACTTGACCGCACTGGCCTTGCCCTCTTTTAGATCCGTCAATGTCCGCTGCAATCCACCCAGTCCACCGGGCACAACCACGTGCGGATGTGGTTTGAACCATCCGTCCCGCAATCCCTTTGCAATCAGGCGGAAAAAGACATACCCAAAGTCCTGGTCCTGCGGCGCGCCATGCACCTCCCCGACACTGAGGACCTTCTTCTCCAGAGTCTCCGGAGTCTCAGGGTACTTCTTCCCAGGAAGGATCAGCGCAATCTTACCCCCGGGAGCCATGACCCGCGACAGATTGGCGTAGCTCCCCTTCTCACTGACGGCGTCATACGCAAGCTTCAACTCAGTCTGACCAGCAGCCGCCAGCGCCGCTTGGATACCAGAGACCACAGCGTCATCGCCCTGGCGGTAGTCGACAACAGCGTCGCCCTTACTGCGGTCGAGCAGCCCCTCGACGAAGGGGATGCCGCGGCCGGCGACGGCGATAATGGGGTGGATGTTGCTGCGGCGGGCGAGCTGGATGGCGTACGCACCGATGGCGGAGGCGCCGCCGTAGATGATCAGTGGCAGCGGGGAGGTCGCGGGCTGCCACGGGGCCGGGAGATGGAGGTGCTTGTACATGGCCACGGCGGCGGTCATGGCTGCCAGGGGGATCGTGGCTGCTTCTGTTCATAGTTATAGCAGCTGTGGGGAGAACTGGTTCTGGAAGAAGCATGGGGCTGCATACCCTCGAAGGAGATGTTCCGGGGTATATGGAAGGTCGTATGCTGCCAGCTAATGGCATATTCGGCGTAGCTGCCGCCCGGCTGGAGCATCTGGTGAAAGGCGGCGACGCGATCACCGGGCTTGAACTCGGTGACGTTTGTGCCGACGGAGGTGACGATGCCGGCGATGTCGTCGCCCTGGTTGAGGGGGGTGTTGGTCCATTGCGGGACTTTCCTGAGATCTGTTAGCGCTGCGCTGTAGATTGGGTGTTGTAGGGTGGTGGAGAGCTAGCTACCAGTCTTTAGGGTTTGTGCCGGAGACGACGACCTGGATGAGGAGCTGGTCTGGCTCCGGGACCGGTATGGGGGTGTCGGTGATGGTCACTACGGGACCGGGGGCGATGATGGCTTCTTTCATGGCGACTGAGGTTACATACCGAGGGAGTGATGGTGGTGATGCTGGTTTATACAATTTATGTATAGGAACAATGTGTTGATTTCAAATCAAGGTGGAGCTGCTACATGATCTATTACCTAGGTCCGCCGCGGCTGTACAACGCGGGGTTATGCTAATCCATCCGTGGCATCCATGAATGCATAAATAGTTCTGAGATGTGTAAGCGGGGTTATAAGAGAAGGACAACTCTAGTTGCCTGTGGATGATTTGAGACTGGAGACGAGGTTGTAGTGACCAAGAGGCATGCTCATCCAACACCAGATAGAACAGACCTGGGAGTAAATACTCCCTCCCCATAGCAGGGGACACGGTACCTAGGTAGTAAAATGAGGTTCCCCAGGTATAGAATATACATGACGTCGTAGAGCATAAAACGGCGCAATTTCACACCTTGTCTTTTATTCGTCTGAATCAAGCGGATTTTGGCAGAAGGAGGAGTAGCTCAATACTACAGTGAATCCGGCCAATTCCGTCAGCCAGGCCCATAATATATATATATCTAGTGGGGGTCTCGTTTTATGTCTCAGGTATCTGCTTCTTCGTGAGTGCTTCGAGATATTGTAAAGCAAATTCTTTAATTCTCTATGCATATCACATTTAGTCACGAAAAAAGCATCTGTCTTTGATCAGCTTTTGGCTGATCTGGGCATCGGCCAACCTGACATCGGGGAATATCACAATCATAGAGATCGTTCCAGAACATGATATCCCGAAGACTCTCTTCACTCAGAGAAGCGTTTACAAAATGCTCCCTTTGAGGCGTTCGAATTCTCCGGTGAACCTCGCCGGCTGTCTTCCAACCGAAGAATCCAGCCATCTCCCAATCGATGAGTCCCACTATCTGGTCTTTATCAACAATACAATTGGAGTGAGTAAAGTCATTATGCATAAAACTCAAGTCCGGGTCGGCATTAGTGTCTGAAAAAATAATCTCGCCTTCCATAGGATTGATCCGACCGTTATCGAGAATATTAGGATCTTGCACAACATGAGACCGAACCCCACGTGTATTGGAGGGCTTGATAGTATGCAGCTGTCGAAGAATCCCTCGCGCCTGCTCTTTGAAGGACTGTTTCTGACACTGGGAGAGATATGGCCATGCAACACTCAACGCAACACCCGGGAGTCTTTCTTGGATCAGCACTTGGCGGCCCCGTATCTAGGTGGTGTCAATTCTCAATACGATAGAACGCATCTCAAGAACAAATACCTTGCCAGCGAAGTAGATTTCAGGTACTCTGACATTTCCGAGGACGTTTTTGGCTATCGAGATGGCCCCGACTTCATTAGCATCGGCGAAGGAATACTCGATTTCAGGTGTGTCATGGAGATGGCCTGATTTGATAATGACACTTCCCACGGCGAACACATCCCGACCACCTTCGTCTGCAGGGTAGATTTGCGTTGATTCATCGCAGAGGCTAAGTACTGACTCCCAATATCGCATTGCATCCAAAGATTGAGAGCCGATATGCTTTGGTTCCACACGGAACTCGCCCGGTTTGGGACGATACCGTCCATAAAGCGGGATGTCGGCGTACAAGTCAGTGGGCGGCATATGTTCTGGTTCAGTTGTATATGGGTTCATTGGAGAATCGAGACGAGGAAAGTGCGAGATTCTAGGTGAAAGGATGTACGAGTGCTCTTGAACCTTTGAACTGTTGATTCCATAAACCAAGGGAGGGTTTGTGGATGCCCGGTCAGCAGGTAAACAACTCGGTGATATATTACGCCAAGAGCCTCTTTGTTAGGAAGGTAACACGACGCAACAGCTGCTGAGTTTCGGTTGTCACTGATATCTGGAGATACTCTTTCATTAAAAAAGGGCGGTACGTATATTACTGAACACGAACAACGTAGCGGTCATACGAGAGGAATATCGGGCATGAACACAATTCTTTAAATGCGCTTTCTGGTGAATGGTTGTCAACTCCCCCATTTCTTTGCGGCCCTTTATTCAGCAATTGTCTCAAATCAGGTACATAGCTCCAGGGACGTTAGGAGGGCTTGCAATATCTATGGTTGATCATGCTCCGAACCCTTGCGCATATGAAATAAGCAGATAGACCAACCCAGTCATGCTATATATGTTATTATCTCCAATGAAGAGCGCTCTCCAGGCCACAAGACTGGCCATTATATTACTCTATTTTATGGTTTGTCTTCCCTCCGGAAAAGGGGCTGCGGGAGGGGCGTAACTAGCGATAGCTTGATTCGTGACACATAGATCGAAGAACCAACAAAAGGATAACTACACAAGGTAGACATGATCTTTTGCTAGAGATTTAACGCTAAACCAACGACCTGGAACTGGATGAATGTCCATGACAAAGTTTGCGTCGGAAATTCCTCTCTTCTTCTCTTCTCTTCTTCGGCTTCACCGGCTTGGGTGGATTGTGGAAACCATTTCCGACCCCTTTCATGGCCCCAGTTAGGGTACGACTGCCATGTGTCTAACCCACGCTAAGCCCGTCGAAGCAATTTGGCGAGGCTTGACCACCGCTTAGCGCATCCTGCGGAGAATCTCGGCATATCTACAGGAATTCTCATACTGTAATAAGAATACGAAGGAGATCAAGGATGGAGATGGGACCCGGTCGATTGGAACGGATCGAACCGTCCAATTTCCCGATTCAATATCTCCCCACAGTCTCCAGATGCCACGAATCCAAGATGGACACGGCAGTACTCCCCCAATTGGGCTGCACGCCGGCTTCCTCTACCGGCTGTTCTGAAAAATCTGCAGGATGTTCCCACGGCAATGCTCTGGAGAAGGGATCCTCAGATGACCTCCACAAGATGCGTCTTCTCTTGCAGGAGATTCCACTCCATTCCAGTTCCTAGATGTTTCATATCAAAAGGTACAGACTGTGTGTGCTATGAGACAACCATCCCCTGTTAACCTCTCTTCTACAGAGTAATCTGTTTATAGGGATCGTCAGATACGACCCTCACAGATACCGAGGCGAAGCTGGGCAAATTGTCGCTGGGTCCGATGCCACGCAAGAACCCCAGGATCCACTGGATCCATGTGCTAATCGCTTCCTTCATCCTCCTCTCTGCCGTCGGGACCAATCCAAGACCCGCGAGCATGCGATTAGCTCCGAGATCCATCTACTATCCTCTCCAGGAACCCTAGTCGGATTTATCAGAAGCATCGCTGAACCATACCTCGTCGATCTCTGTCTCTTTCGGGCCTGGCTCGCGAAGAGAGCGGGAAATCTCAACCAGCCTTAGCCATATCCAGGTGCTGCGGAGCCATGGGATGTGAAATCAATGGATGCATACGTGAACTCGGTATGGAAAGGGGCATTCAGCCCCGACAAGCGAAAGTCTCGCTAGCTGGAAGACGGAAGCAGGAGTGCACAGTGGATTTTTACGACGAGAACTGTTGGAGAGATGTTTAAAAGCGTACACCTTTCCCTCGACTTCTGCCGTTGGCGGACTATCCACTCTTTTGTCAATCACTCCCTCACTCGCTCGGTGATATATCACTTTCCTTTCTGACACCATGAAGCTCACTGCTGCCGTTCTCTCCCTGGCCGTGGCCGCCTCGGCCAGTTGCATCCGCCATGCCCGTCGGGCTGACGGCGTCGTCGAGACCAACTCCTACAACTACACCGAGATGGACGGTCCCCTGAACTGGTATGGCCTCGACCCCGAGGCCAACTCTGCCTGCGCCACGGGCAAGCACCAGTCTCCCATCGTCATCGACTCCCAGGACATCGACTATGTCACCCCGGGATCCCTGAAGTTCGACATCCCCAAGGCCGACTACGCCGAGTTTGAGAACCTTGGCTCCGGCCTCGAGGTCGTCCTGACCAATGGATCGCTCACTGTGGCCAACAAGAGCCTTCCTCTGGCCCAGTTCCACTTCCACACCCCCAGCGAGCACCGTGTCAACGACGAATACTACCCCATGGAGGTTCACTTTGTGTTCCAGAACGAGGGTATGCGGCTCCAGCTAACCCCCCTATACCATCAAACCCTAACCCTCGTATAGCCAAGGACACCGCCGTCGTCGGCTTCTTCTTCCAGCTCTCCGAGCTCGGATACTCCGTCCCCCTGTTCGACACCATCTTTGACCGCGTCCTCGAGATCGAGGAACCCGGTGCCTTCACCCACACCGGCAAGATGGACTTCTCCGGCCTGACTCACCACCTCTACATGCACGGCATCTACCAGTACTCTGGCTCCCTGACCACTCCTCCCTGCTCCGAGGACGTCGCCTGGTACCTGAGCACTGAGCCCCTGCCTCTGACTGTCCAAGACTATAACAAGGTCAAGAAGGTGCTCAAGTACAACGCCCGCTACACCCAGAATGCCCTGGGCGAGGACAACCTCCTTGAGGTGGCGGCCAAGAGCCTCAACTAGAGGATGATGGCGTTGGTGGGGGGTTCTGATTAGACGAGAACAGGTATTGGGGATGCAATGATTTAGATTCACATGTATTACTATCTACACTAGTGTCTAATAGAAAAGATCTATCTACATCTACACTTTCACCTTCCACCTCCACTTCCAATCCAACAACGCCCACCGCGCCAACGCCACACTGGCCAGTCCAACCACCAGCACCGCCGAATAAAACCCCACCAGCACCTGCGGCGTCGTCGCCTGCAGCAACTCACCTCCCACCGGCACAGTAACCAGCACTCCAAACGCCGCAACACAGTACACCGTTCCGTAGAACCGGCCGTACTCCTCCGTGCGACACAGCTGGCCCGCACACACTGGCGCCAGCGACAACCACCCGCCAGACCCAAAGCCAAACACCGCAACAACCGCATACAGCGTGGCCTCATCGCGCGATCCAATCGGCAGCCAGACGCCCGCCATCACCAGCAGCGTGACCACCACCAGCGCAAGCAAGATATTGAACCGTCCGACGAGGTCCGCCGCGAACCCGGGAAGCACGCGGCCAAGTAAACTCATGCTGTTCAGCACGGTGAGGGCGTAGAACTGGACATCCGTGCCGAGGCCCGCATAACGGACATACGTGGGGAGGAGCGCGGCGCAGCCGAAGATGATAAACTCGAACGAGAAGACCCCCATCGCCAGGAAACACAGTCGTGGTGAGCGGAACGCGCGGAGATCGACGGTTGCGCGGCGCTGGGTGCTCGCAGGGAGACGCCCCTTGACGAGAGCGATGCCGAGGAGGTACGAGGCCAGCGCCATGAAGGCGATGAACCGCATGGACCAGGCCCAGCCGTGCTTCGCGAAGGAGGTCCGCAGGATGAGCGGGATGATGGCGCCGCCTGCGGAGGAGCCGGCCATGCAGATGCCGGAGGCGAGGGCGCGGCGACGGTCGAACCAGTGGCTGAGGACGCTGATGGCGACGGTGGTGAGGATGGCGCCCGACACGCCGCCGAGGAGGCTGAGGGAAAGGAGGAAGTGCCAGTATGCTGTGCACTGGGCGAGCAGCATGTACGAGGCGAAGCTAGCGAGCGAGCCGCAGAGGAGCAGGGCGCGCGGGCCATAGCGGTCGAAGAGAGGGCCGACTTGCACGCCTAGGAAGAGGGTCAGGAAGACCAGGATGGCAGTGATCCAGCCTACGTCGCGCACGCTGTAGGCGGACAGCTGGTGCGTGCTGATGTAGTCTTGTACCGAGCCGACTGGATCATGTTGGTGAGTGTTTGATTGTTAGTTAGGATAGGAGGGAGCTTACCTGCGGTCTGAAAGCCGAATGATGGGAACATGAGCAGGACGGCGCCCAAGAGGCATGTCCAGGCGTCTTTGCCACCCTCGGGGAATGCCAAACTGACACCAGCATGGGATTCATCGTCTGGGGGAGCGTTGAACTCGCGAGCCAGCTCAATGGTTTCGTTTGATGAGACCATATCGTGATGTTGGCCTACACAGAAGCGTTCATAGGAATTTGTTCATACTCGCAGGATAGCCGACAATGTATAGGCGGTTGGGGTCGGGCATGTCAACGGAAGGGCGCGGCTAAGGAGTGGGTCAATGAGCGGTGTTGATGACTTGACAACGTTCTAAGCGAGTAGAAGACTAGAAGTATACAGAGTAGCTTTTGATGTAGTGGGGAAGTTGGTATTTGGCATTGTTGTCTCGGTTGAGGTGGTCATGATGTATATGTCAAGTATCAAGAGTTTGTTCCTATTGTCCTCTAATGGACAACTTCCTGCTGCATCTGAAAATGTCCAAGATCAACTCAACTATTCTCTATATTGACACATTGACACTTTTCAGTGACTTTAAGTAAATGCACATCCTGCACAGAAAGCAAATGAGTCATGCGCTTACGAACAGGTCAGGTATGCTACCTATTTGACCCCTCACTTCTCTTCAACTCCCCGCACTCCCGCATCGTCATCACAACACTCTCGCCACCAACATGCTCGACCTTCTCCCCAAAGAAACGCCCATTCCAGCGGCAGATGAGTACTTTGATCTAGGTTCATTCAGTCGTCCGGTCACTACCCAAAACCCTGACGCGCAGATATGGTTCAACCGAGGCCTGATCTGGGCCTACGCCTTCAACCACGAAGAAGCCGCCTTCTGCTTCCGACAGACGATTGCGCACGATCCCACATGTGTGATGGGCTATTGGGGCGCTGCCTACGCCACTGGTCCAAATTATAACAAGAAATGGGCGGCGTTCGACCCAGACGACCTGGGACGGTCGATTAAGAAGTGCCATCTTCTAGCTCAGGCGGCGGAACCACACCTAGCTGGCGCACTACCCGTGGAGAGAGCATTGCTCAAAGCTGTACAGAAACGCTTCCCCAACGATGAGAACACGCGAGAATTCGGTCTCTTCAACAAGGCGTACGCGGCTGCTATGAAACCCGTCTATGAACAGTTTGGCAAGGATGACTTGGATATCATCGCACTGTACGCCGATGCGCTGATGAATATGACTCCCTGGGGTTTATACGACGCTCTCACGGGGAGGCCGAATCTGAACACTGCGGTGGTCGAAGTCAAAGCTGTGCTCGAACGAGGCCTTACATTTTCTGCATCTAAAAAGCACCCGGGCATTCTCCACATGTATATCCATCTCATGGAAATGTCAAACACCCCCGAAGCGGCCCTGGTACCTGCAGATCATCTCCGCGATCTCGTCCCCGAGGCGGGCCATATGCCTCACATGCCGTCGCACTTGGACGTGCTTATCGGGGACTACCGCCGTGCAATCGACGGAAATATGAAAGCATCTATCGCGGACGACAAATTCTTCGCCCGTCGCGGGGGAAAGAACTTCTACAGTGTTTACCGCCTGCATGTATACCACTCCCTGATCTACGCAGCGATGCTCGCAGGACAGTCACAGGTCGCCCTAGAATCCACCGATCGCATGGAAGCCACCATCACAGAGGATTTGCTTCGAATGAAATCGCCCCCGATGATCGAGTGGATGGAGTTCTTCCTGTCTCTACGTGTGCATGTCCTCATCCGATTCGGCCGCTGGGAGGAACTGAAGCGACTCGTAGTTCCAGAGGACAAAGTCCTTTACTCAGTGACTGTCGCCATAACGCACTACGGAAAAGCCATCGCATGGGCCGCAACTGGGAACCTGGAAGAGGCAGATCGAGAGCGGGGACTTTATCGTGCGGCGAGCAAGCGTGTTCCGCCGACACGCGTAGACTTTCCGAACAAAATCGTCGACACCTTGAAGGTCGCCACCGCCATGGTCGACGGAGAGGTCGAATACCGCCGAGGAAACTATGATGTCGCCTTTGCTAGCCTCCGACAGGCTGTTCATGAAGAAGACAGACTCCTGTACTCGGAGCCATGGGGCTGGATGCTACCCGCGCGACATGCCTACGCGGCTCTGCTGCTTGAACAAGGCCATGTGGCCGAGGCTGCAGAGGTATATGCTGAGGATCTGGGGTTTTCCGATAAACTTGCAAGTACGCATCGACATCCAAACAATGTTTGGGCTCTACATGGTTACCATGAGTGTCTGGTGAGACTGGGACGTCGTGCCGAAGCGCAGATGATTGAACCGCAGCTGAAGGTAGCGCTGGCGGTGGCGGATGTCCCAATTCAGTCGTCTTGTTTCTGTAGACTGGAAACGATCGGTAGGAAATGCGCAAGCAACAAGGGTGCGTGTCTTTAGCATCTGGGTTCGGGTATACTTGAAGTTTGAGAACTGCGACTTGTATCTCCTTACATACAAAGAGTTGATACTACTATATACTTGACTCCAAGCCACCTCCCACATAAGCCCGCTGAGGTCGAACGGCTGTACATAAAAGGAGCGCGTCTATCTCTGTCCCAATCTGCCATGTCCATGATTGGTCCCGAATGCCCGAAAAGTAACGATCCTGTGTTCGTCTGGGAAATATCTGGCCGTCAAGAAGTGCGCTAACTGTATCTGGACCTGCACAAGCGCTCAGCGGATAGCTGCGATGGCGTCTTCACCATCATGAGGCGACAAGGCATTGTTGCCTTGGTCAGATCTATTGTCGGCGTCTTCGGTATCTGGAGCTGGTATGTATCCAATATCTGACTCTCCTGAGAGACGAGCTCAAGAGCCGCGTCTCGATGACGGCGCGGAACCATCGCTTGACTCCTCAATCAGATGACTTATCTTTTCTGAAAGGTCATGCATTCTGTACGGTTTCTGCACAACGTCGTCCATCCCCGCGTCCAGCATTTCAGTCCGCTGCTCGGATCGAACATTCGCTGTCACCCCAAGCACAGGGACATGCTTTGAAGTGTCTTTCTCCATATCGCGAATCGCGCGCGTGGCCGAGTTCCCATCCATCACCGGCATCACCTGGTCCATAAGAATGCAGTCGAACTGCTTTTTCTTGACCTCATCCAGTGCCTCGCGACCGTTATTGGCCGGCGTCACATTGAATCCCAAGGCTGTTAGCTTCCGTGCGACGATCTGTTGGTTGATGATATTGTCCTCGACTAGCAGGATTTTCTTGCTCTCGGGCTCCGTATGATTCGAAGAACTGGATTCCACATCGCTGGCGATCTTGGCCGTATGCTGTGTTCTACCATCGCTCGAACAATGCGGCGCGACCTCTTCCAGATGCGTGACTTCCGGGTTTTCCGGTATCGAAGGCTGTGTGAACTTTTTCCGGCCATCGGTCACTTCATTGCTCAGTGATTGTATGTCTCTGCACAGTTTATCGATCTCTGCGCTTTCGGGTCCAGAGAGCTCGCCATCGGATGGCTTCTCACTGCGGCGAACTGAAAAGAAAAACCCAAAGGTACTCCCTTCTCCTTCCTTGGAGCTGACGCCGATCTCTCCGCCGTGCAGATGACATAGGCGTCTGCTGACATTAAGACCTAGCCCAGACCCGCCGTATATACTCTCCGTCCGCGGGGTGGCCTGATTGAAGCGCTCAAACAGCCGCTTCTGCGCTTCGTCACTGATCCCAATCCCCGTGTCCTTGACCGCCACCATGATGTAGACGGGCTCGCCGTCGCCCCATTCTGGGTCGGTGGTTGCGTCCAGGCGCAGGGCATTCTCGTCCGAGTTGAAGAACACGACATTCGGCGGGTACGACGGGGGGCGCTGTCTCGACGCGCCCATTGACACGCGAATCATCATGTCGTTCCCCGACTTTGCCGTGAACTTGATCGCATTCGACACGAGATTGATGAGCACCTGACTCATGCGGTCGAGATCCGCCATGACCCAGTCAATGAAACAGTTCTCGTACGAGTGGTCAAGTTTATACTCGAAGGCGATCTTCTGCTTCCGCAGCTCCGGCTTGAACATGGTCAACGACCGCGCCAGATGCCGGCGCGGCTGCGTTCTTCGCGGCGACAGCGTCAGCATAGCCGCATCCAACTTGGAAAATGTCAAGACGTCATCGACAATCTTTTTCTGATGCGCGACGCACAAACTAATCGTCTCGGCCGCTTGCGCAATCTCCGACAGCTTGATCTTCTCGCGCTCCTCCTGGTTGACGGCCTCAAGTATATCCTCAGTGCAGTGCAGGATCGCCGACAGCGGGTTCCGCACCTCGTGGCTGATCATATCGATGAACCGCTCCTGCTGCTGCTTGCGCTGCTCGGCCTCCTCCGCAATCCGCTTCTGCGACAGCTCCGCCGACTTCTCCTGCGTGATGTCCGATATCGTGCAGAGGAACCCGCCCTCCGCGCCGAGGTGGAACCGCTGCCGCTCCTCGTCGCCCAACGGGGTGAGGATGAGCAGTCGCCACGGGTAGGGGTGTTTGCTGGTGCGGTATTCGACGCGCAGGGGCTTTCGCGTACGCGCCGCCTCGTGGTAGGCTTGCGCTACGTTCTCGTAGTCGTCGGGGTGGATGGCTGATGACCAGGAGTCGAAGGTGCGGGTGGCGCTGCTCGTCATCAGCTCGCGGAAGCACCTGTTCACGAAGACGGTGCCGTCGTCGTTGTCGACAATCGCGACGCCGGTGGGGAGCATGTCTGCCAGCTGCTGCGCGGAGACTGTATCAATCGCGGCCATGTCTAGCGGATCTATCCTGTGTTTGCCGTATGTTGAACGCTACCGGCGAGGAGGATGTGGAGGGCCGTGATAGCGTTCGTCTCGTTCTTGGTCGAACAGTATTGATGCAGACGCTGTTCGACCCATAGGCAGTCAAAGACTGTCTCACAACATCAAAGGTTGGGGAATGGTGCTCTGCGCAATGAGAGTTTGACAAAGGAAAGCCATTTCCGCTGTGTATGGAGAGAGAAGCATAATGACGATGAACCATGTGGTGATATCAGCCTGGGAGCGGTGATGACGTCAACACAGTCAGTGAACTTTGGGAGGGCTACAGTCGTATTCGAGGAACCGAGTCCCGACGGAATGGATGCAGGCGATTCCCCTGGCCTGAGTATGGAGGTTTCTCGATATGGGATGGAAGAGTGTAGAGGCTGGTGTGGCGCATGCATAGACAGTCTGATGTTGGTGTATCATGGTGGATCTCTACTCCGATGCCAGCTTGGAGTAGACATAGTGTATAACGATAAGGACAGCACTCAAAGTAGTCAGAATAGTCACTGGGCATAGTATCCAGCAATAACCATCTACTTCCATCTTCACCTTCAGCCGTCGAGATCAACCTGCTTCTACCTATCGATTCTATATCCCTAGCAAGTGCGTGTGCCGCCGGAGCCCAAAACGGCAATTTCCCGCGGGTGGACCTCATCGCGACTTTGTCCTCTCTTTTGCTCCTTTCGACTCCTTTCGACTCCATCCGACTCCACTGGCTTCATCTCCGGAGCAATTGTCATCTGCGCCAGTTTCCTATAAATCCGCTGGCCCTGGGCGAGTGCCTCCATTTCTTCTCAACCGGAACACAACACCAACAGCTACACCTCTTCCCCGCCATCTACCCCGCCATCACACCCCACACCACAATGGCTCGCGCTCTCGAAGGAAAGTTCGGTATCGTCACCGGCGGATCGCGCGGTATGTTCATGTTCCCATTCTCTCCTGATAGAACCGTTAACTAACTCGCGCCAGGCATTGGCGAAGCGATCGCCCGCAACCTCGCCGACAAAGGCTGCAACCTGCTCCTCAACTTCACGTCCGAGTCGTCGCGCGCGCGCACCGAAGAGATCTGCGCTGAGCTGGCTACAGCACACTCGATCCGCTGCGTGTCCGTGCAAGCCGACCTGTCGCGCGCCGAAGAAGCGACGGCGACCATCCTCTCCACGGCCAAACAGCACTTCACCGCCGCCGACGGCCGCTTCCAGATCGACGTACTGATCAACAACGCGGGCGTGTCGAAAGACCGCTTCCTCAACGACGAGACGAAAGGCCCCATCGACGCCGACTACTTCAACTGGCACTACACGATCAACGTGCTGGCGCCGCTGCTGCTGACGCAGGCGTGCGCGCCGTTCCTCCCCACCGACCGCTCCGGCCGCATCGTCAACATCTCCAGCGTGTCGTCGAGCCTGGGCTTCACGGGGCAGTCGGTGTACGGCGGGACGAAGGCGGCGCTGGAGGCGATGACGCGCACGTGGGCGCGGGAGCTGGCGGACCGCGCGACGGTCAATGCTGTGAACCCGGGCCCGGTGATTGGGGATATGTATTTTGCGACTGGTGAGGAGTTCTGGAAGCAGATGCAGGGGTTCCAGGATGCGACGCCGTTGAGTAAGATGCTGGCGGATGATCCGAAGTTGGGCGCGTTGAGTCAGGAGCAGATTCGGTTGATTAATGAGAAGATGGGCGGACGGAGACCGGCGTTCACGAGTGAGATTGCGGGAGTTGTGGGCATGTTGTGCACGACAGATGGGCTGTGGTGTACAGGGAGTGTGGTGTGTGCTAATGGCGGAATGCGCATGGGTCCTTAGATGTTATGATGAATGAATGATTTCTTGTTTGTGTATACCACACGAGTCATGAAAATACTTGATTATGCTCAACATGATGCGTAAGCACTAAGCTCAAGCCTAAGAGACTAGCGTCAGGAGTGCTAGTTAATTATTTACATCTAGTAGTGCTTACACAGTAGCATTGTCTAGCCAGCTTACGAATCCATCTATCCGATCACTATCCTAGCACGGAGACTTTCTTTTAGTGCACATTACTCCGCCTTACAAACGCATCGGACACATTCATCGGGTATCTATACCACAAAAGTGCTTCAAGATGATTAAAAATGGGGCCGAAAAGAAACCGAGTCGGTTAAATAGACCAAGCGGCTTTAGGTATATAAGCCATGAGGATACGCAGTGCTGGGTAGATTTCTATTATTACAGCATCAGATTCCTGCAATTCGCAAGACAACAGCTTCACCTCCAACAGCTACACTCATTTGTGTATCAACTACTCATCATCATGTCCTCCATTCCACGGCCACCCCTTAACTCAGACCTCGCCGAGGCCCACAAGAACGCTCCCCTCCTGGAAGTCAGCACCCCAGAGGAAAGACGGACCTACCGCCAACAAATCAATTCGCTATTCACCGTCGAAAATGCCATCAAAGGGAAGGAGGACGTGATCTCTTACGAAGAGCGCGACATCCCCGGTCCCGCAGGCCCAATGCGAGCTACCATCTTCTGCCCCAAACACCAAACCCGCCAGACGGACGACATCCCCGGGATCCTCCACATCCACGGCGGCGGCCTCGCAACCGGCAACCGATTCATGGGCATCACCGTCCTCGACTGGGTCGAGACCTTCGGTGCGATCTGCGTCACAGCCGAGTACCGCCTTGCGCCGGAGCACCACCAGCCCGCGGCGCTGGAGGACAGCTACGCAGCGCTGAAATGGATGAGCGAGCACGCGGCAGAGCTCGGATTCAACCCGCACAAGCTGGTCGTCTGCGGTGGCTCGGCGGGGGGGAATCTCGCTGCGGGTGTGACCTTGCTCGCGCGCGATCGGTCGGGTCCTGAAGTCAGCGGGCAGATTCTGATGTACCCGTGGGTTGATGATAGCATGGACTCGCTGTCTATGCAGCAGTTTGGGGATATTGCGCCGGTAACCAAGGCAAACACGATTCAGGTTGCGGAGTTTGCGTTCGGCAAGGACCACGAGCATGCGAACATGTATACCGCGCCGGCGCGCGCGAAGGATCTCTCCAGCTTGCCGCCGACGTTTATCGATGTCGGCGAGGCGGATGTCTTCCGTGACCAGGACATTGCGTATGCATCGGCGCTGTGGAGGGATGGGGTGTCGACGGAGCTGCATGTGTGGCCGGGGAGTTGGCATGGGTTTGATGTGTTTGTGCCGGAAGCTACTATCAGTGCGCGGGCTAGGGCTGCTCGGACTGAGTGGCTGCAGAAGTTGCTCGGTGGTACTAATGGTGTTTGAATAGAGGGGGCGTGGTCCGGGAATAGACAATTTTGGATAGACTCAGGTACATAGTGTTGTTTTTGTATTTATATTTGTTCACTGCAACGTGATAACCATAGAGGTAATACACTGCATTTCCTGCTTGGGCGTTTCCCCATTTAAGGTCATATTTCAAGGAGCTCTTTCAATTGGCTCTTTGACTGCGTCATAGAGAGATGACAAGGTATAAGAGGGAGAGATCACAATACATTTATGAAATTCATGAACCCATGGGTATATAAGGCAGTTATCCTCAACGCCCCGATGAATTCATAGTTCTGGGTAATGCAGTATTAAATCCTGATACACGCTGGCTCATAGACCCATCCATCATCAAATCCTCGGGCCTTCCCATCCTCTAAAGCAGTCTCAAGACACCTGAACCCAACAAGAGGTCGCCGGACTTTGATTCGGACACCATCCGCAGTTTGTCTTGTCGTCTCCCAGTACCTCGTCGAAGCCACCAAGAAAGCTTGCGAGAGAAAATAGCTTAACATAAATAGGTATGTTGGCGCGGCAGTATTCCCATTGATGAAGATCGAGGCAATCCAAACGATTCCCAGCAGTAGGCTGCCGGTATGTCCACGGCGCTTGAGCTGGTGGAATTTGTAGACTGTTTGCGGCATAGTATTATCATCCAGGATATCAGCTTCGGCCGTGACAGATGGAATAGTTGAAGTGTAGAAACACCGGTTATTCAAGGTGTTCGCAATCGATGTATTGGTAATGCGATGACCGCATGAGCCGAGGGCAAAGGAGAAAAAATCTGTCTAGCGGCAGACTAGTCGATGGACTCATCAATAGATAAAGGACACTTACTCCAGGATATTGCCGTTTAACCGCCGCAGCACAAAGACCAAGCCTAAGTGAAACGAACAGAGGCAAGAACTCCAAAGGATGAGACACGCAGGACCTAATAGCTTGGCATAGTGCTTGACACTATCACGGCTATTGCTCTTTCTCCGGTTCACCTTTTCTACTTCGGGCAGGCTCGTGCACTGTCATCTTTTAGTAGTCCTAAATCGGTCCGCCTTCTGAACGGCTTGCAGATGTTGTGGGGTGTCGACAATATTGTGGAGTCGACCCAGCAACTACCATATTAGAGGAATCCTCTGGGCCGTTTAGTGCTTTTCCTGCGTAGATGGATTCGCAATGGTTATTACCTTGATTTAGTCTACAGCATTTGGTAGCCCCATATGCTCCGTATAAATCTGACACCATAGTGCTAGCCACGTATCCCCATTTCAACTACCGCTCTTCCGATTCAATCTACAAGTAGAAGGAAGATGGACTAGTATTGTTGAGTCACGAAGTCAATACCTATAAAGAGGTCAATAATAAGAAAGGCCTCATCAGTATGAGGTACTATGTAACAGTTGGTGAAGTATGCAGGTGAATTGGAGAGAAACAGATGGGTATCAGTAATAATATAAGACAGTAAATACGGAAAACATGGAAAGTTAGAGAAGATCCAAACTATAAGCCCTGTTGTAGCCTATACTCCACCCATGTATCATCATTCATCACCACATGTCATCTGTCCACCGAATACCTGATACTGCCATGAAAGACCAATACATCCCTGCTGAGCACCTTTCTCATAGTGAGGCTGCAATAGTCTAACCATCCGATGTCGGGGAGAGCATCGTAGGTTGCGCACAAATCGTTATAGAACTCTTCCCTTGTACAATAAGTGGGGATTAGGAGAACCTTAGGTACATTCAGGGCAAGGCCCAGATAATGCTGTCGCGCAAGGGGGGTCGCCGACTGATGCTGTGATAGAGTTCCAAGAGTCAAGGCCGCTCCGGAGGGTTGTATTCGCAGGCTGTAATGGAATAGGCCCTAGGTAATGCGTTGCAATAGGAGTGTCCGCTTCGCATTCTCTTAGCGCTGTCATAACGTGTTCCATCTCTCTTGGGACATCCGAGAGTCGATCTCGACAATGAATCGTTGAGTCAGATAGCCCTATGTCCTCCGACTCCTAGTTCGATGCGTATGTCCGTTTGCCCAGACCAGGGACTTTCACCGTCTCTACAAAAGCGTTTTCGTTCCCTTACTGGTATCATTGACTGGGAGATGTCTGGATACTTTTCAGTATGCTGGGAGTGCGTCTGTAACTCTGTCCCTGATATTGAGGAGGATAGGGAATGGAAGACGTTAGTGCGAAAATGCATGCCCAACCATAGTGCCGCGCGTGAATTCTGGCTGGATTATCATTATCTCTGCTGCAATCTACACAGCGAAAGAGCGAAGAAGTTTATTGAGAAGGCCGAGCATGAGACCTCTCTCAAAGTTGATGGATAACATATAGGTTCACTCCTCGTACCTTACACCTTGGGCTTATCGTCGATCGAATCTTGTGGATGTTTCGGTGGGTGAGGTGATACTCGTGGGTTTGCAAGTGATTGATTCATCTGCCAACAAATTCTGCCTCAGACATCCTTCAACATCGCCCAGTATCACCCTAATCGGGCAAGATCATCACGCTTGGTCGTACTCGGAAAAGCACCCAGGGATTTTGTCCACTTGACTCACATCTACTTTGAGCCGCACGCATAGTGCAAAGTAACTATCCCAAGGTGCTTCTGTCCCAGTCACTTGGCAGCATTCTTTTCGTCCCAGTCTAAACACACAACATGGCGCGGACAACCACACGCTATCTGGATGGGGGCGTGCGCGCCTACAAAACTTCCGGCTCTGTGGACGGACCACTGGAGTCCGCAGCGACCTATCACTTCGTATCCGACGAGGAGGCCCTGGACCATGCTGTTGCACCAGACATGAGTCGTGCGGTCTGCATGACCGCCAACAGCGCGGTGTGCATCGACCAGGATGGCAGCTTACTATGGCGCTACGGCCTTGAGCCTCGCTTCACTTCACGCGATCTGTATAACCCCAAGTGCGCATTCTCTCTCGATGGGGCCTCGGTGTGGGTATACCGCCCCGACGCAATGTCAGACCGGGGCCCGGATATGTTGGTCGCCCTGTCTGCTGGAACTGGTGAGGTGCTCGCCAGCGTGGAGCTGGATACCGTCGGACAGGGAGGGTGGTTCGCCATGCACCCTGACAAGAAGAACGTTCTGTTTCATGTGGGAGAAGGTCAGGACGGGGCGAAAGTGTTCCGGGCAACGCTCTGGAATGACAGGATAGACTTGCACATTTACAAATGGACTGATCGCTGCTTTGTCGACTTGTCACCCGATGGCCGGTGGTTCATGACAACCGATCTTGATGTCATGTTTCACAGCTTTCCCAGTGGCGAGGTGGTATTGCGTCTGCCCATTGAGGCTTTTGGATATAATGGTGATGAGGACGACGAGGATGAGGAAGAAGAAGAGGCAGGTATAACCCCGTGTGGCGGCTTCCTCAGCCCAGATATCGCCGTCGTCGTTGTTTCTGGCGAGACGAACGAGAAAGAGTGGCATCACTGTCACAAGGTCGATCTGCGTACTGGTGCACCGCTTGACCGCCTCGATCCACATTCTCGTGATATTTACGACTTTGAACCACTTGGCGACGGCACTTGGCTCGTTTCAGATGCCGATGGGAAACCAGTTCGCTACCGGTTGGCTGGTCTGTAGCGGCCGGTATCAATGATCGAGGTTCAGAAGTTTGGCTTCATATGCCCCAGTTGCTTGGGCTTGACGACACATTCCCTTTCTTTGGTCATGTATCTAGAACAGTCATCGTACATATTCTAGAGATGAAGGTCGAGGCTGAAGCCTCATTGTCATATTGAATACGGGGTGTACTCAGTATAGCCATTGAACGAAGGTGGTCTGGTCTTATAAGGTTCATCCTCGAAGTTCAAATGTATGTGCACACGGGTATGTTCTCTGCGTGGTTAGCTCCAGATGCAAACTTCCTGCTGCATAGTTACGTTCAGCAGTCAACCAGGGTCAACACGCTCCCCATTCTCATTTAAATAGTGTCCATCACTGCACATGTCAAACGTATTCCAAGTCTTTTCAAGAGTACTCACATTTCAAATCCACATTCATCATGTATCTCACCCTCATTACACGCCCCGCAGTCTGTGGACCGATACATCCCGAACAGTAGTTAGATCAGAGAATTTCACAGCTGGCACACTTCCATCGAGATTTGCATACCCAGCATGACGTCCCGATCGAAGCCGATTTTTGTGTCGAATGTGGTTTTGTAGTCGCGGCCAACTATAAATATATTGTCTGCGTGATCCCGAAATTGAGGAATGGATCTATGGCTGCCAGAAGCCTTTCGTGCAAAGCATATCAAAACATACCAACACAATGTAATTAACCCTTTTCCGGATAATATCGAAGGTATTAGAAGCGCAAGAAGGCAATTACTAGTCTATTTTGTCCGAGCAACCCTTTGTCCACGTTGGTTATAGATCCAGCACTATGCGAGCACGTGAGATTAGATAAGTCACCCCATCTTCCGACGTCATATCTCCTTCTCCAGACATCCAATTTCACCACTCACTCTCAAACACACTGCCTTCATCAAGACCACAACAATTGACCACAATGCCTCCTCTCCGACCCCAGACTTCCATCTCCATGTCCCGTCTCTTGCGTCCTAAACGCGCCGTGGGCCGCCTCCCCTCCCGCGCCCTATCCTCATACCACCGTGTAGCACGCCCGATAACCAACAGCCCACGCCAGGGTCCGGCACTCCCGCGGCACCCCCAACCCGCCATAATCACAAAAGAAGCCCGGACCCTAGCAACAACCTCCAGCGGTAAATTGCAGGGTGATGAAATGGTCGAGGAATTGCAAGAACTGTACGTTTGCCGCGTCCCTATTCCCCCTGAGCTGCATCACTCCCAAACGCAAATACCGTGCTAACCCAGACGGACAGATACGAAACGGCAAAGGATGAATTTGAAATCGCCACCGAAAGCACCGACGGCGCCACCATCTACGCCGCGTCGGACCGCGAGTCTGCGCGCGACGCCCTGAACCAGCTCCTGGCTGTGTACTCGCTGTACACGACGGACATCGCTTCCACGGCGGGGTCGCAGGAGCCCGAGCCGGATGATCGGAGCGAGATTGTGGAGACGAATTTTGATCCGGCGGCGATCCCTACGGAGGTGCGCGACGAGGTGAGACGGCGCGTTGGACAGCGGGTGCGCGAGTTGCAGAATGCAGTTGAGGTGTTGGAGGAGAGGGCGAAGGCTGATTGAGCGTGGTGGATTACGAGTACTACGGGATGAACAGGAAGTAGATATCTAAGAGTGCGTCTGGTGAAATGACCAGTGAGTGTATATGGTGTCGTGTAATATAGAAGACTTCATTAATCATCATATGTTCAGACAGATGTCCATCTAATATCATATAGTAACTGTTGAGATCACACGGACAATTGGGTATGGTATAAACAGTGTTTCCGGTAACGCCGTTCTCCGGTCCTTGTCATTACTTTTTCCCTTGCATTGCAGAGTCGGATTACACGACAGTGCTGAAAGACAGTGTGAACTGGTCGACTGCGGGTGGCGCAAAGGCCGGGTCATGGCCTTTGTGGGTAGACCGAATGTGTCGTTTTAATTGATCTGCGAGCATTAGTATAAGCCCAAACCGCCAGGTAACCAACATACCGGGTCTGGTAAAGCTCTTCGTGCAGCCGGGGAATGTGCATTTATGTCTCCGCTCGCCGTGTGCTGCGCTGGTTAGTGCCTGTGTTGTGTACTCAAGACTCAAGAAGAGAATGCATACTTAGACGGTGACTAGACATGTTCGAGGACTGCATACGTTAGACCTGGACATATCCGCAGATAGAGCGACACTCACATCTCCTGTTTGGAAATTACACCCGGGAAACGTGCACTTGAATGGCTTTTCTCCTGTGTGCGTACGGGAATGTGTTTCTGATGGGTTAGCTAAAGAATCACACCCCACGGAAGCGACTTACTCAATTCACTGCTGTCGGTAAATGTCTTTCCACACTCGGTGCATTTATAGGGCTTCTCCCCGCGGTGGCTGCGCTCATGTCGTTCCAGGGTAGCCTGTCGGGCGAACATCTTCCCACAAACGGAGCATTTGAAGTTTTTGTCTGTTACATCAGTCAATTGTCACAAGGATGACGTATAGAAGATCAATACATACAGTTGCTATGTGTCAGAAAATGGCCTTGAAGTTTGGACTTCTGCGAGAAGGGTTCATCCGGACGATGGCAGCCTTCCCAGCAACAGTAGTATCCTGTGCCCTTGGCGCCGTCAACGGTCGTCATGTGTCGCGCAACCATGTGCTCTTGCAAAGAGCAGGCATCCGGGAAAGTGGCACCGCAGGTAGTTTTCATGCCATGGACCGTCGTAGTCCATTTGCAAACATGCAGCTCGACGTCCGTTGGATTGTACTCCGGACTGGTTAGGACAGACGAGGTACCGCCCTCCAGTGGGGGAGGGGTCTCTCCTGGACTGGACATAAACTGCGAGCTGATGCTAGAGCGGGACTGACGCGCATAAGGCGAGTAATGTCCATATGGATGAACATGCTGGTGGGTATGC
The DNA here is from genome assembly GCA_001931935.1 of Aspergillus aff. floccosus IMV 01167. Classification (NCBI taxonomy): domain Eukaryota; kingdom Fungi; phylum Ascomycota; class Eurotiomycetes; order Eurotiales; family Aspergillaceae; genus Aspergillus; species Aspergillus aff. floccosus IMV 01167. The sequence continues at coordinate 506,583 of MSJE01000308.1, forward strand.
GTTTTGCACCGATGGTGGGAGCGACAAGGGCCGCGACCGCTCTGGTAGGCGGGCGCTTTGATGATATCGTTCATGCTGAAATGCGGCATGTGAAAGCAAGACGGCGATGCCGTAGGAACATCTGTATTAGGCTTATGCAGGTGATGGTGACAGTTCTGATCCTCGTGCGCGTATAACGTGGGATCCGCAGTGAGGTCTGGACACATGCCCAGGATATGGAACACGTCTGCCGGGTTCACATTGTTCTGCGCGGGGAACGAGGGATCCAAGAGATGGCTATGGAGCTCCTTGGGGAAGTCATGGCAGTGGAGGTGGTTAAAAGTCTGAGGATGGCAATGCGTGACCGCCGTTGGGAACGGCGTAAAGAGCGCGTCCGTGGAGGCTGGTGGTTCGACAATCTCGGAGGGATGATTTCCCGTTGGCTTGGCTAGATGGTTCTGTGGTGTCTGTTCAACAGTTGCCGATGGAAATAGGCCATTTGGATCCATCGAAAATGGTCCTCCGAGCGATAGTAAAGACTCAAGCGTCTGGTCTGCTCCGTCTGGGGTGCCGTTGCCAAAGCAATGGTCATCGAAGCATACGGGTTCGGCATCCTTGCAATGATCATCCTCGCAGCTGTCATCACAATGAGGCACAGAGCACGCGGTGGCCTCGTCGCAAACGAAACCATCGCAGACCGACGGACAGGTTACAGAGCAATCATCGAGATCACAACAGGCATCATCGAGGTCGCAGTTGTCAGGCGCAGAGCGGTCATTGCTGTCGTCGCAATGCCATTCCGATGGCTGATGGGGCTCGGGGGAATTCTCCGAGCCTTTCCCGTCCAGATTGAAGGTTTCCCAACGGCATTCCAAGCAGTTGTCATCCTTTTTGGTGTGGGAAGCCATGATAGGCAACCGAGGCAGAGCAGTCCAGGAGAGGCAGAGTCTTTCCAATGAGTGAGATCGGCAGAAGCCCGTGCAAGAACAGTAGATAACCGTTTCCCCGTCAAAGAGTGTCAAACTGCGCAGAGAAAAGAAAGGCGGAGAGCAGATGGAGGAGACTGGAGTCGCTTGTCGCAGACACTAGGGTCCGATTAGCGGATTTTCGCCACCACGAGGGCCTTATGGGCAGGGGAAAAGCGCACCCCAAGGGGAGAAGATCAACCCGGCGTGGAGAGGGAGCAAGATGATACGTCTGAGAGTCAATCAAGGCAGAGACGAAGCGCACTGAGCAGGGCGATGGCGCGGGTGAGTGGATGCGGAAATGCGAAGAGAGGATTGCCCGCCCACATGAGGGAGCAACCGAGAGGGGGATGGGGACCTTGGGAGCATGAAGCTTTTCTTTTGGCTGAATCTCTGCCGGTCAGCGTCCAGAAGGCTAATAATAATGGGTCAGCGCACTAATCATGATGTGATCGAATCTCAGCGTTCAGATTTGGATGCAAAGCGGGACGACCAGCAAAGTGGGCGGCCTCAGGCACCGCCCGCATGAGTACCCTGGGGGTGATGGGGACCCTGCGGACAGGGCGGTGAGATCACGTGGAATCCACCTCTGCATCCCGCCAATGGCCGTGTGTCTTATTGTCAAGTTCTTATGAGATACGAGTCAGCACTTGAAAGGCCTTCCAGAATTATGATCAGAATTCTCGATCTTTCCTTGGAACATGTGATGATCTCTATCTCATAAGATTTATCTAAGAGTACTGCATAATCGAAATTGCATGTTGGCCATACTGTGTGGTAAAGTAGGTAAAATGGTGGCTTAGACTAGTGGCTATTCTATAAAAACTTACACTGTCATCCGACATTGGAAATGCAGATAACATGTGTGTAATTAGGTATAACGCTGTTCTATATCATCTGAAATAACATGCAACCTTCACAACCCTATCCCAACACATGCTCGGTAGGACGGTGAATCTCATGGATCATGGGCAACGGTCAGCCTTATCGCCGCACGTGCCCGCCCACCGCCTTCTCTCCGGATCGACATATCCACCTATCAGTTCACTCTATCGTCACTATCATCCGCGGTACATCTCCAGCAACCTCCATCTGCGTGACCTTCAATTGAACATCTACAGTCGCCGTTAAATCACACAGCGCTAAACCACCTCCGTCACACCCCCTCCTCCCCAACAATACCGTTCCTGCATGGACGACCCCTGAGTCCCACCCGCTACCCCGCCCTAATCGCATCGCATCGCAACAGCGCCGCAACCACCACCGCACGAGTCCAACCCCAACCAGCTCAAAGAATGGGCAGCATCTGCTCCAAGTCCAGCAACGAACCGGACCCTTTCGCCCAACCGGGTCGCGTACTCGGATCGAACCAAACTCCCCAGAAAGGACCTTCTTCGGGCCCGCGCGCCCCGCTCCCCAAGTCACACTGGGGTACACCAGGACGAACGCTCGGTGGTGGCGGAGAGACATCCTCAGCAGCGACTGAGAGTCCAGATACGGCAGATGCTCGGGCAAAGGCGGCCATTGCAGCGCAGGTTAGTTGTTTTTCGTCATGATGGTTCCCCTGCGATATTCTCTTTGTTCTGGTTCTTTATTCTGACAGAGTTTGTTCTCAGAAACGCGCCGAGTCCGCTACAACCGCAAACAAAGGGAAATTAGGGTCGAAATTGGCGGCGCAGAAGGCCCAGACGCAAAATCAAACTCTGAATGAGGCGAGTCGTTCTGAGCGAGCGGCCAGGGATGCCGATGGGGCTGCGGCCGCTCAGCGGTGGGAGTAGTCCTTCCACGGTACATACTAGCCATTATTTCGATCGTCGTATCTAGCGTTCCTTATTTTGAACTTTGGCTTCACGGTATCGTTGGGACTTGTGCCATTCCAGATGCCTTCACTGCTCTTTCTACATGATACCTGGCATGCTTGGCTCTGTTGGGATTGAGGGACACCAACAATCCCCTCACATATTATTTAACCTGCTTACGCTGCACACTAAGGTAGTGTCCTTTTCATGATATCAACATCCAAGATGAGTGTTCGTAATATCTGTATACGGGTATGATACAACTCTAGACCACATTATATCTGCCTCCCACTGGCGCTCTCGCGTCACTGTCTGCCGCAGCCAGCGTGCCCTCCTTCAACAATCGCATCAGTTCGCGCATGGCGTTCGTTACTGCCAGCTCAGTCTCACCCTCAACCAGAATATACAGCTTCGGGTTCTCTCCTGGGCCGGGCTCCTTGCCTGTCGGGTAGAAGCTGCCTTTGGTGGTGATCGAAGTCCCGGTGGCTTCGAGGATCTTGGCAACATTCGTACGGTTGGTAACGGCCCAACGTGCTTTTTCTGTTTTGTGGCAACATTAGCATGCGCTCTTGTGTGCTTGCGTATAATGGAAGGAAACTTACGGGGAAAGTCGTTGATCTCCAACGTCGCATGGAACGCTCCCGCGTCAGGCCCGCGATTGTCAATGGGCACACCAGATCTCATGACACCAGCACGGCTCAAGCGAGCGTGGATATCGGCAACAGCAGAGCCAACCTTGTCCAGTGGGTTCTTCGAACCATTGGCATCCTTCTCGGTTCTGTGGACAGTGATCTTTCCGTCCAGATCAATACCTTTGGGAACACCGGGCAAGGACGGCGCAGCGGTCGACTGCACCGAAGAAAGAACCTTGTTGAAGCGTTCCTCTGCCTGTTCATTCTTCTCTTCCTTCTCCTCTTCCTCTTCGCCTTCCTCGCCGGTCTTGTACGTGCGCCGTTCACGCATGCGTGCTGCATCCCGCTCCTGGTCGAGGCGTTCCAGGCCTTTACCACCGAATCCAGAAGCACTAGCCTTCTCCTTTCCGGCCTTGACTTTCTCAAGGAAGGAGTCGACCATCTGCTGAACTGGCTCCGGGACCTTCTGCCCACTCTGCTTCAGCGCCTTGGCGATATCAACGGAAAACCGCTCCTGGTCCTCCGTCAAGAAGGTGACGGCCGTTCCAGTATTTCCAGCACGTCCCGTTCGTCCAGCACGATGCACGTAATCTTCCAAATGGTTGGGAGCGTCGTAATTGACGACCAGCTTAAGTTGTTTCACATCTAGCCCTCGGGCTGCGACGGAAGTGGCAATCAGAACTGGGAAGATACCCGCCTTGAAATCCTCAATAGTGGAGTCGCGGTCAATCTGGTCTTTACCTCCATGAATTGACATGCATGGGTAACCCTTTCGCATTAACTCGCGGAGTAGTGTATCGGCTGCTTCTTGGCGCTCAACGAAGATCAGAGCACGAGCATCCTCATTCTCATCGCTGGAATATAGGTTTCCGAGTAGCTCAAGAAGGCGCACGAACTTCTTGTCTTCGTTGCGAACTTCAACAATTTGAGTAATCTCGGGTGCGACAACACTCTTCCCACCAACAACAATTTCAACGGGCTTGTGTAGGGTCTTGCGAGCTAGCGCTTCCATATTGCGAGGGAAAGTAGCGGAAAACAACACAGTTTGCCGATCAGGTCGTACATTCGCCATGATCTTCATCACTTGCGGTTCGAAGCCCATGTCAAACATCCGATCAGCTTCGTCGAGCACAACATACGTCACTCTTCGTAGGTTAGTAACACGACCCGCATTCGCAGCGAGAAGGTCAATCATCCGGCCAGGAGTACAGACTACGATTTCTGCGCCGCGTTTCAGCTCAGCAATCTGATCCTTGATAGGGGCACCACCATAGGCACACACAGCACGGAGATTCAAGGCCTTCAGGAACGGCTTGCAGTCCTTGTGGATCTGCGTAGCTAGCTCACGTGTCGGCGTCATAATCAAGCCAATCGGGCCTTCCATATTTTCCAGCGGCCGCTGGTCTTTAATGTGACGGAACATGGGAATCAAGAAAGCAACGGTTTTACCAGAGCCTGTCTTGGCAACACCAATCACATCACGACCGGACATGATGGCTGGGATTGCTTGCGATTGGATTGATGTCGGGTTCTCGTAACCCAATCTATCAATAACATCCAGCGTCTGCACGCCTAAACCACACTGGGACCACTTCTGAACTGGCTTCGGGACGTCAACACCGCGAACCTTGATGCCATCAAGTTCCAAGCGCAGACTGGCCAGCTCGCCCTCTGAAATTTGTGCCAGATCGGAGGGTTCGGTGTAGAACTTCTTCCGGAAGGGTTCATACTCCATCTTGGCGTGATCGACCGTAGGGATGTCTTTCTTCTTTTTCGCTTTGTTTGCAATAGCCAAAAAGTCATCAGCATCACCCTCACCGACAGCAGTGATATCGGGGTCATGCTCGTCACCGAACATAGCTTCGGGTTGCTGTTCCTTCGCCTTGGAAAATTTTGCACCCGTGGTCTTCTTCCGAGGCGCTGTTTCTACCAGCTCGGACATAAATGCATCGAGAGGATCAATTTCCTCCTCTTCCTTGGCATCCACTTCCATTTTCTCTCCTTCTTGTACGTTAGGCGCATCATTCATGGTGGTATCGCCATTGGTCTTGCTAGCTTCATTTTGGAGGCGCTCTTCTCGCCTCTCAGCGGCCGCACGAGCCGCCGCGGCATTCTGTTCTTCAGTGTCACCTTCGTGCATGTCAACGTCATCGTCATCCTCGGCGTTATCCTCTGGCTTATTCGTATCATTGGCATCATCGAGAGGTGGTGTGGGCAATCTTTCCAGTTTCCGGCGCGTGGATTCTTCTTCTCCAAACCCTAGAGTCTTGGTTGCAGAGGATTTCTCCGTATCAGCGGCCTGTTTTGTGCCGAGGCCAAACCGGCCGACAGTTCCCTTTGCTTTCAAGGGTGCTATACAGGTAAAATTAGCCATGTATTTCGCACTGTATATAACGGAAGCATATGACGTACCTGACGCTGTGCTTGTAGTGGACGGCTTGTTAGCTTGCACCTTAGTAGTAGTGGAGGTGGCGGAAGCCTTAGCAGCAGTAGGGACCGCGACATCATCTCCCAACACGTTTGAAGCAGCTTGAGCTGGCGCTGCACTCTTCGCAATAGCTTTGGGGTCGAACTTTCCAGCGTATGGGACAGGAGTTGCGTCGGTGGTGGTGCTAGGTGTCGCGGGGGACTGGGGGGAGCCAACTGCCGGGGATAAGCCCGACTTGCGGTCAATCTCGTCGAGAAGACTTCTAGCTCCACCAGCTGCTGCTGCTTCTCGCTGCTTGCGTTCCCTCTCTGCGGCTTGTTTCTGCTTCCAAGCTTCCAACTTTGCCAGTCTTTCGGCCCTCTTTTCTTCATCGGTCGGAGCGGCTGATGGCGCGGGGGTGGCTGGCTTCGATGTCTAAGAGATAATCTTCAGCATCACGCTCGTAGCTTGAAAGAATTTCATGCGTTGGGAAACTCACCTCGCGAGATCGGGAAGCCGAGTCCTTGGGTCGGTCTCGGCTGCTGTCCCGTCTAGACTTGGATTTCAAGTCAGTAGAATCATCTGCTCGTCTCCGAGCCCTGTCGCGGGAGTCATCTCGCCTGCTTCGAAAATCCCGTTCACGACTTCTACGACGGTAGTCCCGGTCATCGCCTCTGTCTCTGGACCGTCGCCGATCGTGCGAACGGTCTCTTCGGCTTGGTCGATAGCTATCTTCATCGCGATAGTCGTCTCGCCGATCTAATGACCGATCCCGTCGGCGGTATGATTCACGGTCACGCTCACGGTAGCGCCTCTGGAACAGCAAGCGAATGTTAGTAAACCGAAAAAGAACTCCCAAGGACTAGGTAATGGACATACCTCCGGGCTGCGCGATCGCCGATAACTCCGTCCATCATCACGCCTGCTCCTCTCGTAACGATCATCATCTCTGCGACTCCGTCTTGATGAAGAATGCGTGCTGCCTACAGGTGATGGTGAGCGAGTATCCCCGTGGCGAGCCATTGCTGCCGGCCAGCGATGAGTGAGTATTACTGAATCTCAAAAGAAGTTCGAGTCGACGTTAGAGACAGTGATTGATTCGTTTGTGTATTTGCTTTATTTTCCCATTAGATAGAAAACTGGCATCCGACAGTTTGCTCCTGTAAAATGGTCGGCGCGTCGACCCAGAGGCGTGTGGCAACTTGAAGATGGTGCTTGATCGGCCGCCAGACATGCTTCTTTTTCTGGTCGAGGCCGCTGCACGTGACTTATGCATAGGGGTGGACGTCACGTGCAAAGGCACCTTCCCAATTCAGCCAATCCCAAACGACGCGCCCCCAACCTCCTCCCGCTTTCGTCAGAGCTACACAGGGGAGGTCTTCTAATCCTACAATCCACTCTTTCGCGCTTGATTTCGTGATATACTGGCGACATTACCTTTGCGATCTCAGGCAATTAGTCCTCACCTCTCCTCTTGACCATCTCTTACCAGTACCCCCTGGTATCGTTTGGTGTTGTTATCGGTGTTTATCATGACGTTTACTGTGGTACGCCGCGGAGGGAGCCTCCTTAAACACCTCCATGTCAGCGACGCCTTTTCCCGTCCCATCCGGGTCGCCATTGCTCAGGGACATGTCCGGCGCATTTGTTTCTCGACTCGTCGCACCGCTTTGCGCCCAATCGCTCACAACCTTTCCGCTTCGACTGTACTATCCCGACAGCTGATTAACACCTTTGTGACCGAGGCCGAGGGAAAGAAGACATCCAAGTCTTCCGATGGGAGCAAGAAAAAGAAGGCTACAAAGAAGAAGAAGGCGGCGAAGAAGCCCAAGGCAAAGAAGCGTGGCTTGACGGAGAAGCAGAAGGAAGCCAAGAAGGCCCGGGACCTGCGACAACTTATCAAGGACCTCAAGGCTGCGGCGCTAGAGCCCCCCAAGAAGCTCTCGGAGAATTACTGGAACTTGGCTGTTATGAGCAAGCTTGCCGAGGCGCAACAGACGTCGCAGAAGGGTTCGCAGGCATTCAAGGCTGCTACTGATCTAGCCAAGACGATCAGCGCGGAAGAGAAAGAGGTGCGTCCTATGCTTGGTGGCATGATTGCAATTTGCGCTTGCGCATCGACTGATTATATTTGACAGAGATTCGCTTCCATTGCGGCATCTAACAAGGCGGCCAATGCGGCTGCTTACGATCAGTGGATCAAGTCGCACACCCCACTTCAAATTAAAGACGCCAATCTTGCCCGCCGTCGGCTGGCAAAGCTTAAGAAGTCGTCCGTCCCGCAGCTCCGAGATGAACGGCTGGTGAAGCGTCCTCGTACTGCCTTTGTGCATTACTTTGTTGAGCGCACCGAAGGCGGTGATTTCAAGCACATGGCCGCCAAGGATATCACCTCTCGAGTAACGGAAGAGTGGCGCGGGATGACGGATTACGAGAAGGAGGTATGTCTTGCCTTGTCTTAGCCCCATCTCAGAGTGCAAGCTAACGAGTTGGTAGAAATACCGACGTCTCCAAGAAGTCGACAAGGAGCGTTATCTCCGTGAATACCGTGAAGTCTATGGAGAGGATCCCGCGAGTGTCAAGTCCGATTCTGAGAGCTCATGAATTGAATGCGCCGAATATCCAGTTTCTTGATGCTGTGTATCTGCTAGTTCAGAAGGGAGGGAATGGTGTTCCATCGTAGGCTGGCTCTGTGATTTACAAGTACCCGAGCTTGATTTTGTGTATTATTTCCCTTTGAGATGTATTTTTGACTGATGTTTTCTCCACCTGGGCTTTCCTCTGTTGATTGTATTCGTACTTTGGATATCTTAATGTCAGGCCACTGTTCGCTGAGCAAGCATGCCACCATATTTTGGTCGACCTCTTTGTAGAGCTCATAGGAGTCAATGAGCCAATTGAGAAGGGACAAAACCCACGCACTATTCTGGCGTACCTTCAAGTCCGGTCAGTTTGTAAAACTCAATAGCTTCTGTTATATATTCTGGCGCCGAGACGGAAGACCACTGCTTCTTGCGGATGGAATGCTCCCGCTACCAACGCCGGAGACTCAAGTTTTCTGAACTGAATAAACGACATATTTTCCTTCGTCGAGTGGGCTAAAGGGGCTTGATACCAGGGGACTATATCTAATATATTGATCCTATTCGGAATGACAGAATAGATCTCAAGACTGCAGCCGTCGAAGCTGAGTTTCGCTCTTTCTCTAGGGCCAGAATGGGGACATCTCAGGATCTTCAAAAATGTTACATTCATAGTTAGGACCACTCGCTGAATGATTACATTCTGGTCCATTAGCCCACATCAACATGGCAATTGTGGGGTGTTTGGTAAACGGAATATAGATCTATTTTGGGCCCCATCCTAGGCTCAGGTCTCGTTTCATTCCTTAGCCTTAGAAATATGATAGCGATGCGCGCTACGTCTGACCTATGAAGCTCGTCTGATGAGTACATGCAACATCACAACCCGAGTATACGATATGATGTGCATGCCCAGGGCAAGAAACGATCAAGATGACAGATGTTGGCCAAGCCGCTTAGTTGGGGCCCCATCCGCTAAAAGATACCAAGCCTGCCGGGGGCGGACGCCTCGTGTTTTGTCACCATAAATAGGCGATCGGCTGTCGATGCCACATCCAGGAACGCTGGGACAAGCGAAGATCGTCAACACATGCGAGATCTTTATAAAGATCTGCCAGAGAATACGATACTTGGCAACTGGCACTTTCAGCATATACGACGTAACCGGTCAGTATAGGGCTCTTTTCCGCATTCTGCCCTATATTCTTCGCGTTCCTGCATCCAGAAATAGAGCCGCTAGCGTCGCGATTCCGATTTAGCTGTGATGCGCTTCTCGTATTCTCCAGTGTTCACTGTCGATCTCCGTGATTTGTGCCTGAGCACTGAAAACACGACGGGCGATGAAGAGGATACACCACGAGGGCCTAAGACGGAGAAAGATATAAAGAGGACGTTGTCCCTCAGACATTGAGCTTCATCATCAAGCCCAAAACAACAATCTTCAGCACTATACAACTCTATCAAAGACCATTATCCAACCGCTCTATTTCGAACATCATCTTCAAAATGCCTTCCAACACCATCAAGTTCATCCTTGCTGCCCTGCCGGCTCTCGCCGCCGCCGCCTGCTCCGGCCCCGATGTGAACGAGGCCACCATCAAGCTCATGAAGGGCTACGAGAGCTGGGAGGCTGATGTCTACGACGATGGCTACGGAAACCCCACTGTCGGATATGGCCATCTGTGCGACGACTGGTCCTGCTCTGATGTCTCTTACGACATTCCCCTTTCCGAGTCCGACGGTGAAAAGCTTTTCGCCGAGGACATTGTCGTACGTTCTATCCAACTGTGATGGGTCCCAAGCAAAGATATCTAACTTACTTCTTCTAGGCCTACCAAAACGGGGTGGTTGCCGCTCTCTCCGAGGATGTCACTCTTAACGACAACCAGTACGGTGCCCTCGTTTCGTGGTGCTTCAACGTCGGCACTGGCGCCGTTGCCGAGTCCACCCTTGCGAAGCGCCTGAACAACGGCGAGGACCCTGATACTGTGGCCGAGGAGGAGCTCCCCAAGTGGGTGTATGCCAACGGCGAACCTTCCGAGGGTCTTAAGAACCGCCGCGCTGCTGAGCTGAAGCTCTTCACTACCTCTAGCGACGTTGAGGCTTTGCCTGCTGACTGCTAGACGAGATGCGGCTGATTTGGTCTCTTTCGGTTCTGCTTTGAGGTTGTTTCTTTTTGTCGGGTTGTACAAATGGGATATCGCATCGCCGGGGTTTCTGCATGGACAATTAGGTGCATATAAATCTCATGGTATATAGTTCCCGGACCGGAATATAGTTTTCCTTATCCACTGAGACTTTTTATGTTGCATATAATTTTCATACCCTTATGTAGTACATGGTGTAACATGGCTGGCCCTTTGTGAAAGACATGATTGGCCTAGGGTGCAAATGCGCATTCACATGAACAATAATATTATGAAGAATCTTTTCTGTCAATGAAATAAGGCATTGTTCAAAAGCAGTGCCTAGAGTCATTCTTTTCGACCTTGTGAGCCGTGACGTACTTCGTAGCTTGGAAGTATCTTGGGAATTATGCTTGACCCGTTGGGTCTCGCCCGGTCTATTAGAATTACGCTTTCCCGGCTGTTATTGCCGCAAAACAAACACAGGAATAGCATAGCTCTTACTAAGGTATCATTTGTGTTCTAGACCACACTCTATCGCCGCTCTTTACCTCTGGTTTCGGCCATTTACGCGTTAGCCATTTGGGGCGACTTAAACGAAATCCATCAATGCTTAGAGCCTGTCGACTGCGATGTTATGGCTTACTGGATTTCTTTTAAGCAGCACTTATATTGTTCCCCCGAGACCTACCTCGAAATCTTATTCAATAATGGAATTGAGTTCATCCATGGGGTGTACACAGACCGAATGAGCCACTTGATACTGCATGTCAAGCATTCAACCTTGTTCAATTCAATACCCAAGCCAGTCATATCTATCCAGGTTTAGTAGATTCCTCTGCAGTACAAAGATTGGAACTATTCCAGTCGTCGATGTCCATCCTACCGACGTCGTGGGCGCCCCAAGTGGCAGCGACAGGAACAGACCTTCCAGACTGGCGATCTCTCTTTGGACCTCATTGACATTTTTCCGCGATGTTTTCAGCTCCTTGCGATATAGTGCTGTTTCAAACGTAATAGCTTCCTTCACTCATTCCTCTATTTTCGCTCGTCTCGATCCATATTAGGTAGGGACGTTCAGACGGTAGTCGTATCATAGTTGTATACTAGGTAGTTAGTCCATACCGGTCTGGAACCACATACTACGCAGAAAAGGCTGGCCCGAGATAACGTGGTACTGTCGGCTGACGGTGCTGCGTGTCTCAAGCTCGAGGGATGTGCACCAAATAAATGTTATACTTGAATTTACAGATATCACGTCATAATCACCGGAAGCGGCTGAATGCCCTCAGATCTACTCGTGTCCCCAAGCACTCCTGAAAAGTATAAGGCTGGGTGTCATTCGCGTCTGAAGCATGTCCACCGGGCTTCAGTCAATTGTGTATTTGACCATTTTCAAAAAGCAAACATGGTCCGAATTCAAGATTTTGAGGGAATGCAATACTCCCGCGATGGGACTACAGCTGAGAAACAGGACTACGCCTACTTCAACCAGCAATATGCGACCTCAACACACAAAGACGATCACAACATGTACCCAGGTCTCATCGTTCAGCCGAAACAAGACGAAGACGTCATCCAGGCTGTGAACTGGGCCAGAGAGAACAAAGTCGCTATCGCTATCAAGAGTGGCGGTCACCAATACAGTGGTGCATCGTCTACCAGTGGCAAGAACATTCAGATCGACCTTAGCAACACATACAAGGACTTGATGGTTCTAAATCCCCGAGACCCCATTGCCCAGGATAGGGCACTGGTGTACGTTGGCGTCAGCAATCAACTCAAGGACTTCAACGCATATCTCAAGCACAACCAACTGTTTGTCCCTCACGGACAGTGCGCTTACGTATGTGTTGGTGGGCATGGTCAGACTGGTGGTTATGGCCAATTAGCTCGTAGCTTTGGCCTTTTTGGCGATCATATCAGAACCATTCGTATGGTCTGTCATGACGGTGTCATTCGAGACATCTCTAAGGAGAACGATGCCGACCTTTTCTACGCTGTACTCGGGGGTAGTCCAGGTAATCTTGGCATCATCACGCACTATATCGTCGAAGTATATCAAGCCAAAAGTTACATGGGGACAGTCTCCGGCCCGGATGGATTCAAGGGACCACATGGTATTAAAGGACTCTGGATCTACTCTCCGGAGGTCCTCAAAGAACTGCTTACTTCAGTCGCACAAATGGCTGACGATAGCAATGTCCCGCGAGGCTTTGACCTCTGTGTGAGCGTCCTCAGTACCGACTTTCCCGTCACGATGCTATTCCCCACACTGAAGAATGCTGATGTATGGGAACACATTCAAAATAAGATCAAAGGAGCCCTTGCGGATAAGTTTCTTGGCTGGCTGAATGGCAAATTCCCCGCAGTCATCGTGCTCTATGCGCAGTGGTGCCCAACTAGCAAAGATGACAAGTATGACGAGAGTGTTTGTCAATGGTTCAACAAGTTCCGGGACCTGGAGGGTTTCTTCGAAAACGAAACCCTCCTCATCAACGAGCTCGAAGAGGATATGTCTCAAATGTCTGGAAGATGGATCTTCCCCAAGCAGCGAGAGTTTGGTCTCCCTTACGTCAAGCGCACCTACTCTACGAACTCGAAGTCTCTCGAAAGGGACGGCTGGGTCGACCATGTTGTTGATCGCATTGACTTGATCTATAACCCGCACCAGTTGCTTGATCATAGCCCGGGAGAAACGGAGTACGAAGTCTACACACATTGCAAGCTTTCGGTGCAGATACAATGCTACGGTGGCGATAATTCGCGTTTCTATTTAAACAAGGATAACGGCACCTCTTACAGCTGGAGGGACACATCGGTTGTCCAGACTCTAGACTGCTTTCATGAACCGGGCGACAAGTATAAAGAGTATGCCGAAAATTGGCAGTCCAAGAATGACTCTATCATGGTTGGTCCTTCGAGCCCTTTTAGCAAGCAGGACAGACGTTTGCTCTGGGGGTCTTATGGTGACTGGGACCTGGGGAAGCAGGAGATTTGGAGATATTATTATGAGGATGCGGACAAGTACCACAGACTGGGTAGGACAAGGGGTAAGGCTGATCCCGACGGTACCTTCACTGCAAACCCGTTCGCTGTTTCGGCTATTGCAACCAGCACTGCAACGCATAAACTGTAAAAGAAGATTCAAAAACAGGGTTGTGCATCCCAGGTCAGGTCCTTACCCTTTGATCCTCACCCCTTGACGCCTAAAGGGCTCGTGAGTGGCTGATGCAATTGAGGAAGAGGGCCGGTGTGGTTTATCAACATGTGCTAAGGAAAACAAAGCGAGATTAGGGAGGCGAGGTCGGTGAATCGGGGGATCTGGTGGAAGCAGAGATCGTGGGTATCCGGGGTTGTCGTCGGAAAAGTAATCGGTACCTATAATATGCTATGCAATACTGATGTTCATCTATGCAAAGTGGAACGAGATTTGGCATTCTGACTTCTAATGGACGCACTCTACCAACAACTACCAATTTTGTCTACAGCGGATGATGGCGGCCTTATGTCCATCCACTTTCAATGCAGCAAGTAATTCTGGGCGAGTAGATGACGCGACCATTATGGTAGGTCCTACTTTAGTGTTGACGAGTGCACGGCGTCGTTACTATGTCTAGTCAGCTGTCTTAGGTCACCCATGGTTCCGGCGCATCCTATGCATGGTACGGTGTCAGTAGCTGTTGTCGCCTAATGATGCTGCGCCATCTATACCCACCGTGTAAGAGCATCTGAAGGTCTTGTTGGGACAACAGTCAATACGAGAGGCGAGGTAACAGAATGCTCGATGACGTCTGATGACAGCCCCACAATGTCGCCTGTCCTTCATCAGAAGCTCCAAAACTCAAGAGAGCTTCGTGTGGGAAGAAACGATAGACAATAAAGTCGATGAGGAAGATATAGAAATGAGTATAGTCTCTATATATCTAAACTGCAGTATTCTTAATTAGCAGAGATAGTATCCGGGTCATCGGAATGTGACAGAATAGTGTCATGGTCGATAAGGCCAGCGTTGTACCGGTCAGCACCACAGCCTTACAACAACGCGGGGTTTCAATGCATTATCGTACATTCCTTCGATGCCGGCATGTTGTATTACCAATAAGCTGTTGGGTCCGTACTCTTTATTTTTCTCAAAGCTGGCTTAGACGTGGCTGTCTCATCGCCTCGGGCTGCGGCTCCGCGAGTAAGCCGCAGCATAATGTTCAGTGCCCAGCAACGTGGAAAGCCTGGAGATGCAGCCGATGTATTGAACCACCAGTAAGGAGAAGATGATGTAATCTATTACATGCTGTTGGAAAACCTCACCAATGCGATCAACCATAGCGATGGCTGTGCGGGTTCCTGTCATCCAGCTGATTTTCCTAGACTGTCAACATCGCCTTAGGCCACCCGGAGTACCACGGTTGGCATACTCGAGTACAAACCTACACACCAAATTTAGAACTATATCTCATGTGCCAGCTTAGAAGATCGAGCAGCTTGGGACAAGGAAAGGCTATATAAAGGCCATGTTATCTGGTCAAAGGAGACATTCAATCCAACAATCGCAACTGTCAACACAATTCAAGACTATCATCCAGAGGTCTCTCCAAGTCCATCTCATCTCCAACATATCTTTCAAAATGAAGACTTCCGTCATTGCTACCGCTCTCACTGCCATCGCTGGCCTTGCCAGCGCCGGCCCTGTTGAGAAGCGTTTTGATGTCACCGTCACCTTCCATGGTGCCGCCGACGCTTCCTACACCAGACACATCCCTGCTGATGGCAGAACGGTCACTCTCAGTATGTAGCGCAGATGGCACTGAGCAACCTATATACAGCTACGCTAACAACTACAAGATGATGTTCTGAGCATCTCCAAGATCTCCTCGACTGGAGGTGCCACCTGCACTTTCCACGGCGTTGACGGCTCTGTCACCACGGTCAACGGTGCGCAGACCGTTGATGTTGGTCCTCCTCAAACCCAGACTTGGGGAACCTGCACCGCTTGGTAAGAAGCGCACCACTTATCTGGAATTATTCTTCTTTTCGGGTATATTCTATAGCATATTTTACGCATGTACACTCCTTCTAATTTGACGTTGACTATCGGACCACATCATGTACAGTCCTTTGGGATGATGGACTGAGCAAACGGAGGACGATGACGGTCCTAAGGACTTTCCTTAATATAGAAAACATTTATGCATTCATTGCAAGTGCCTTGTCTGTTATTCTTAATTGCCTTGGCTTTGAGAGAAACAACTAGTATTTCTGAAGAATAGAGAATTATAGCGATTATATATATCTTATGAACAGGCAGGGTCTTCTTTTCCCATTACAGGGTCGATTTCTTGTTAGAGAGATCATGTAGGACGGGGTCTGTTCAGTCGAGGTGTATCAACATTAGGTCAAACAACAGGCCTTTGCGGGAATCTCAGGTTATTCACAGTGGTATGAAGACAAGGACTTCGGTGACTATCCCACTTCCAAACGCATTAATTTCTATAGCAGCTCAACTTTGTAGATCAAATTGGAACTTTTTCGGTACTCCTTCTGAAGTACAGATATCAGTTCAAGTTGATTTGCCATGTTCTGCTATATTTAGTCACTCTAGGTTCATCAAACAAATATACTGCTGTACCTCACAACCTAAACCACAGCAATGTCTATGTGGATGCATAATAAAGTAGTGAAATCTAGTCATATATCGCTTCTCCGCAAGCCTCTGTCATATCGACGGACAAATAGACAGTCTGCGTTATGCACCTTAAGAAGAGCAGAAAGATAGGGGGATCTCAAGCTGAAGTGGCTTGTCGGACAAGTATCTACCGCTATCCTGAATTGAGCTTAGAAGTGCGCCGCATTTTGTGTGAGGCGCACCAGCGACCTATACCAACAGACCCTAGTATCAGAATACGAGGTATGCTTCTCTTGGCCAAATTCAACAGCAATCCTCGTGAGGTTATATGACCCCTCTGTTGGCACTGGTAGGTCGTTGCGTCTCTTCCCACCGCTGCGGTTGTTGAATACCTCAGTCGTCTCTGGTCGAGATGCTACTCTCTCAGGTGCACTTCGTGCTTCTCGCCACCCTCTTCCAACTATGTGATGCATTCCATCGAAAACCCCCGTCTAGCGGTGCTCTTTTGCTACCACAAGGACTGTCGAGGGCAAATTCCGTCTTAGCGAAACGGGCTGATGACTGTGGCGATGGGATGGAATGCCGAAGTGGATATTGCTGTGGCACGGGATGCTCGTCAAACTGCTGTGCTAACGACGATGGTGGAAGTAGGTTGCTACTGTATCTACCAGGCTTCATCTCGAATTCTGACATGTGCAGTTGGTTGTGGGGACGCTGAACGATGCGATTTTGCCGGCAATCTTTTCATCGGCTGCTGTCCGATCTCTGCAGTGTCAGTCGATCATTATCAACTTTCCAGCGATGACCTGTTACTCCATGCTAAACTCTGACCAGACAAGGATGCACCGGCACTGCGGCCTCTGTTTATGTGACCTCGCCGTATCGCACTATTACCCTATCCACAAACGTTCCCTTCACCACGGCCCAATACACCACAAGGTCTGAGTATTCGTTCCCAACATACACCCGCTTATCAGATCGTCCGACGCCCACATCCTCCCAAGAATTTGTACCATCGGCCACTTCTATCGCTTCCGATAAGGGCGAAAGCAGTGGCAGTGGTAAAATGTCTACTGGCGCGAAAGCGGGCATAGGAGTCGGGGCAGCCGTAGGAGGCCTTGCCTTGGGAGCAGTCGCAGGGTTCTTCTTCAAGCGCAACAAGAACAAACAAGCGGATTCAACCAGTGCGGTAGCTTATGCACCTGCAGTACCAGCCCCAATGGCCGAAGACAAGGGGGAGATTGTGTCTGGGAAGGTGGCATATGTTCCTGGATACCCCAGTCACACATCCGAGTTGTCAGGGGCGCCAGAAGCACGGCGTTATGAAATGCCAGGCTAGGTTTTATGGCGGTGTTATGTTTACGGCTTCCACAATGAATGCATCATCAACACTTGGTGATCCAGATGCCAGCGCCATACAGAATGAGTGTATCGACCAGCATATCAACTTCCTAATCTTAATGATTCCCAAATTCAGGATCTTCTGGTAACTCCAAACCCCAGAATTTCCGCATTCGCTCCCGCAACAACTCATATGCTGATCCCATTCGCAAAATCTTCATCTGCCCAAAGTCCATAACAATGGACGCTCGTCCGTAAATATGGTATCGCTGAAGACCGTAGTCCACAATCAAATCAGCTACTTCTTTGATCTCATCCTCAATATCTTCGACGCGGAATTTTTGCCCAGTGCCTGTGACATTCGCACTCGATCCCACCATGATCTGACCGGCTTCGTAGTTGAGCCTGCAGATTTCGCGGGTCAATGACGACCCACCAACGAACATCGCCAGTGTACCATTCTTTGTTATGCTTGTCAGCGTCTCCGGCGAGAGCTTCCGAATCAGCGGATGGTTGGAATCGTACGGCGCCACGATGCCCAGGCCCATATCCAGGTCACCAATCAGAACTTTCGTCATCGCGAACTTATCCTCGTCAAGGAGGTGAAGCTCGCGATGTAACTCGTATGACCCGATCAGGCCTTGCGCGTGGCCTGGTCGACGCCGTTTTGCGGCGAACGCTTTCTCAATGGCTTCGACGGATGATGCCATGAGGCCGTAGCCTACTTCGGTGGGCACTATGGCGATCCCGCCGGACCGGAGGACATCGAAAACACGCAGGGCATCGGCTTGGGTATTAGGTACTTCTCCCGGACCGGGAATTATTTTGGGTGGGCTTGTCATACTGTTTTGTCGGTGGGGTGGCTCAAGAATGAAACAGGAAAGGCTCGATGAAGTTGAAAATGGGTTGACTTCCCCGTAGGTCGGGTTACACAGTCATGTCTGGAGCAAGATAGGTTCAGCCACGAACCCTGAGCGGATGTCCGTGGGGGAGATGACCTTAGGGTGCTTATGTCCCGACTCTGTCCTATGGTGAGGACGAAATCTTGTCTCCACCGCGTTAGACGGGGAAGCTAAGCACTAAAGTCGCTGGTCTCATCCTATTGAACACTCGCTGGGGCCTTCCCTTACTAATTAAGCACATAGCTTGGTGCAATATACAGTGCTGCGGAGACTGCTATTCCGCAAGTTAAAATAATGTGAATAGCGTCAAGGGCAGAGTAATGAGATGAGCGCGATGTATATACTGAGGACTATAATTTATTCGCATCTGAATATGAACAGATACTGGAGCATATAGGCTCAGCATCGGCCTTTGTTGGGTATAGACATAACCTCGCCCTTCAATTGATTGAAAAGCTCATTCCATAGACCAGAGACATCCATTCAAACCATTGACAAGTTGCGTCTGAGCTTTCTAAACAAGGAGAATCGATCAACTGGAAGTTACCTTTTTCTCCCTAAGTTAGCTGCCTTCACCTAAGACGCATGATCACGAATGCTTTTGCTAGGATATGCTCATCATACGACGTTTATTGTTTGTGAATATGCCAATATAAGCGAGGGGGCAGTGAGACATGCGAGCTGCAGGGGGAGTTTTGCGAAAACGTTGTTCTGATAAGCTTCTTCCACATCGTGCACTTACGCTCTTCGCATCCCCTAACGTCTCATGTTAACATGAAGGAAATTTGTCGGACCCCGATGTCCGTGAAGCCGAATAGCAGCACTGTGAAAGGCATTTCCCACGATATGAAGGTGAAGGGTGGGTACATTCGACCTGGATATCCGGGAACAATCCGAGACACGCGACACGCAACTCACCGAGGTTTATATCATACATCTGCGATAACGATCTGGGTCATATTATGATGATTTCCTGATGAATAAGATGTTAGTGTGACGAAACCCACGCTACACCCGTCGATCCCGATGCTGTCTTTAGTTTCAGGGTCCTTGAAACAGGGACCAGGCAGGGGCCAGTTCCAACTAACTTGAGCTATTGAGAATCAACGTCCCTTAATAGTTCCTCCAGGATTCGTAGAGCCATTCAGACTATTTTGGGGCCGCATCTGTGACTCTGTGGAGTCCGAATCGGTTAACTTGGCAGGTTGTCGCGACGATCGACTATTCCTGAAACACCGACGTTCAACTCCTGATATCCATGTTCCGTCTCCCATGGGTGGCTATGGTGCTTTCTCGGCTCATATGGTCAAGATAATTGCCGTGTTCAATATATGTGACGATCGAGGTGGAGAGAAAAACAGCCCAACACGGATGACAGCCCTTTGTGTCTTCGGTATAGATTTGCGCTTACTGGTAATTCAAGAAGTATAAAAGCCCGGTGTTGCCTTCGCCCCGTCAGGCTCGACACAACTATAGCGGTATCTTCTCTTGACACCCTCATAATGAAGCCTTTCAGTCTCCTCGCAGCATCGGCCTTCGTCGCCGCCGCATATGCGGTTCCTCATGGCGGAAGCATCAAGCAACTCCCAAGAAGAGCGACCCTACCCACGAGCTTCGAATGGAGCTCGACGGGGCCTCTAGTAGGTCCCAAGAGCGACAGTCACGGTGTTCTCGGGATCAAGGATCCCTCCATCGTCGAAGTCGACGGAACATACCACGTCTTTGCCAGCACGGCCAAAGCCGATGGTTACAACCTCGTCTATCTGAGCTTCACCGATTTTAACCAAGCCGGCTCCGCAACCTTCCACTATCTCGACGAAACCCCCGTCGGAACAGGCTACCGTGCAGCGCCACAAGTCTTCTACTTCGAACCCCAGAAACTCTGGTACCTCGTCTACCAGAACGGCAACGCGGCCTATTCCACCAACCCGGATATCAGCAACCCGTCCGGCTGGAGCGCGCCCAAAAACTTCTTCGATGCCACGCCCTCCATCATCACGGAAAACATTGGCAAGGGATCCTGGGTGGACATGTGGACGATCTGCGACGCCTCCGACTGCTACCTCTTCTCGTCCGACGACAACGGCCATCTGTACCGCTCGCAGACCTCCATCAGCAACTTCCCCGAAGGCATGAGCAACACAGCAATTGCGCTGGAGGATGCAAACCCCAACAATCTGTTTGAGGCTTCCAATGTGTACAGCACCGGCGATGGTCAGTATCTCCTCATCGTCGAGGCGATCGGCAGCACCGGTCAGAGATACTTCCGTTCCTGGTCGGCGAGCAGTCTCGCGGGCGAATGGTCGCCGCTGGCGGATTCAGAGGAGAATGCGTTCGCTTCGGCTCAGAATGTTCATTTCAATGGCTCGGCCTGGACTAAGAGCATTAGCCATGGAGAGATGGTGCGGTCTCAGGTCGACCAGACTATGACTATCAGCCCTTGCAAGATGCAGTACCTCTATCAGGGCGTGGATCCCACCGCAACAGGTGACTACAACTCCATGCCATGGAAGCTTGGCCTGCTTACCCAGGCTAATTCTGCGTGCTAAGCGGGCAGTTGTGGGGGTGGACTGCTTATAACTTCCATTCTCTTACGCTGGTCCTCATTCTTTCGTGTAAAATATTGTCGCTTATCAAGTCACTCATTCTTATCAATTTCTTCAATTCGAATCATAACAGAAAGCTTTACAAGAGAGTAAGAGAGTTAAAATGTAAGATTATGCGATTGGTATTATGTATCGCTGCGTGTCAAAGGGTATAATTTCCAGTAATGGTTCCAATAGCTCTTTTCATCCCAAATAAATAGAGAACTAAATATAAGTAACGACCATTTAAACGCTCTGTTCGGCATTATTTTCTCCCTGCTTGTGCTTGCCCGGCTGATGGATCACAGCGCCCAAAAGATTGAAGATATTGCCGGTCCGCTGTATAATACACCAGAAGAGCGTCATGCCAGTTACAAGAATCTCCTCTCTGAAGGCATCGTCGTTGGCCTTTGGCCCGAGAAATTCAATCTTCGCAATATTCCTCAAAGCCAGTGTCTTGGAGGTGAACTTGGCCACTGGAAGCATGTTCTCGTCCAGACACACATAATCGAAGGATTTGAAAAAGGACCCGCTGGTCCAGGTCATGGTTTTAGGCGACCCGTCATCAGAAAATAGATAGGATGTATAGGTGTAGACAGGCTGGAGCCGTTTGACAGCCGTCATCGTTCCTTTTCGGCCGTGCACCTCCACGTCGGCGTTGATGCTGACCGGGTGGAGTTTACCCGTCCCGACGGTGGACTCGTCGACCGCGGATTTGAAAGTGAGACGGGACTTGAGCATGTTGTAATGCATGGTGTAGATGGGGTCGGCATCTGGAGTGTTGGCATTGATGATGAGGCCTCGGTTCCTTAGCCAGTCGAATTTGACCTGTAGGGAGTGGGCGTCCGCAGACGCTTCGATGGGATGCGATGTCTCTGAGGGGTCCATATTGTGTGGGAATGGTTCTTTGCTAGGCTGTTCAATAACTGTTGGGTTCTTTTCTGACGGACATCCATCGTGCTTTTATATCCACTACGCCCAGACATACGTCCATGGATACTTGTTTCAGCTGGAGGCTTTGATGCGGGAGTTGATGAATTCCGCTAACCCTTCTGAGTGTCATGTCCCGCTGGCCAATCAGAATGTGTGAGGTTTGACAGCCGATATTGTGCGCCCCAAGCACTGCCCCAGCCTTCCAGGGTTGTAGTATTATGTCACGGTTTAAATCCTACCTCGGGCATGGGCTAGACTAAATATAGGCAAATTGATGGTGGCGCATCGATAGTCGGTAAGAAAATATTGTGATCTATCAGTGTAATTGTCAGTGGTAGAAAAATATAACTATAGCCATAAAATATGACCGAGCACGCTTGGAATGCTTCATGTGCGCGTAGCTTACCTCACTTACCAGGAACATATTATGAGCTGTTGGGCCATTAAATACAAAAGGTGTGAACTTGGATTGTACCTTTATTCCCTGGAGCGGAACGATGCCCAGTATTAACCAGTGTAAGGATACAACAAGGTCTCGTTTGATTAAGCATTGCTTGCTGTCTTCGGACACACGGTCTTAACGGTCTCTTCATTCATGTACTCACCAAGTCCACTTCCTCTGGAACAAGCCATGCTGCACTCGTAGCATCGCCTTTCAGTCGACACAAGAAGCACTCTCAGCATCCAGTATCTTGATGGCGTATACATATTGGGACCTCGATGTCACTCAAGTCCCGAGTAACACTGTACAGCATATGAGGTGCTAGGCTTTTTAGGTACGGGGGCAAAGTGGAAAAGCTCTCCGAGTCCATGTTTGTAGCCAACCATCCCGGCGGTAAAAATGGTCGAGACAACTTGGTTGTCCTACCCCAAAGATTGCTGACGGCCTACTAGCATGTATGAGTCACCGCGATGCAGACCGCATGTCGGCGCATCTAGTTCCTTCATCATGCCAGTGACTCTCACAGGGGTGCATATGTCTGTTGGGCATGAACTTTTCGACGCGGTTCGGTTTGTGGGGTTTTCTAGATGTTGCAGAATCGATCACCATGCGTTAATCCGATGCAGTGTAGTAGAGAGGGGGAAAGGCGGTGAATTCGTGTTGGATCTGGATTTGTGTTTCTTCATTTTTCGATCCTCGAGGGAACAGATGGTTGGTTCCGGTGTGAGCTTCGTCAATGCTTAGTATATTCCACTGAGATCGATCCCCATCTTCGAATAACAGACTGCCACTCTGAAATAGTTGACGGGTCAGAGATAGGAGATTATTCAGTATGTTGTACAGCGAGACGCCTAACTGCGTGCATGGCTCCACAGCGGGGACGGACAGATTTCCAGGGTCCGACGACAATGATGCAGGCAAAGGAGAGATATTCCATTGCCAACGCGAGACAACTGTCAACAATGGGGCGAGTCTGAAATAGAAGTCGTACGAGAGGGAGGATAGTACGACGAGAAAAGAAATGTGGATGCAGCAATGTTGGGTCTCCAGCGTTGTAGCGCTTCTCATAGGCTGGCGGGGATCTTCGCCTTCGATGCGGTGAAGAAAAGCCAACGTTAAGGGTGTTTCGATTCGTCTACCTAGTACCCGAGGTCATTGGGAATGTGGAGGGGTATTGGAGGATGTCGCGGCCCGACAATTTTTATAGAATTCCTCCTTGACTTCTATATTGTTCTGTCGGGAGTTGTTGGAATGACCTGATTGATATTGTGGTAGTAGATGCCTTGGTGCCTGAGTCCGGAATACATAGATCGAGATCTTTTTTACCACGCATAGCACCTACCTACCTTATTTACAACACTCTACTCTTCTTTCTTGTCCCAATCCCGTCTTCATCTTTTCGTCCCTTTATTTGTTTTCGTTCCATCCTCTGCCCGACCCCTCCAGCCATCGAATTGTTTAGATCCGACCCGCGGAAGAACCAAGGAACCGGACTTTTTTAGCTTCATCTGTACCATTCGGAGTGACCCCCACTGTGATGGGACAACAAACATCGCATCACCGTCAAAGTTCATATTAACTCAAGAACACCCCTCCATACGGTCCAACAACTCTTGGTCGTACCCTCTGTTTCTGCATTCTTCGTCCATCCCACGTCCTGTGATTCTTCCCCTCCATCGCCGACAAGGAGGGGGCGATCTTTATCGATAGGACCCGGCTGCCGGCGGTGTGAGTGGCTTGTGCCTGCGTGACTGTCTGCTGGAGTCGTCATCTTATTTGCTCAGTCCTCGCCGTGCCTTTTCCTCCTTCTGTCCGCTACTGTCATCGGTCCAATACGCTAAGGAGCCCACCCTGACCGACGGTGGTGGTCGTTTGATCTTGTTGGTTCGCATCTCCCAGCCACACCAGTTTCCTATCCTACCTGCCGGGGAAAACACCCACGCATCTCGAACACCAAAGAGTAGGTAAGTGTAGGAGGAAAAAGAAAAAAGAAAAAGGAAAAATTCCTCTGTCCTATCCGCGCATCGGCTCACTTCACTGCATCCAAAGAATTTTAGTTCACATTCTTGAGCATACATCCGTCCAATCCTGTCCGCGACCCCCGGCCGATCTTCAGCAACATTCCCACCGCCGTGCGAGGGTCATGAACTCCATGGCCGGTTCGCTCATCCCTACTTTTTCCTCCTGAAACGTTTCTCTCCTGTCTTGTTATCCCTTATCTCTGTGTTTTCAAACCATCCTTGTGCGAATACCCTCGTCGTCGAGCATCTCGGCTTCGACGCTCTGATCTCCCGTCTTGCATTCAGTCGCAAACTTTTAGACCCGGTGGACGTCGTCATACCAGTACCTTATCCCCCGACTATAATCTACAACTTTTTTTTTTTTAAAAAAAAAAACTCTTTCGCTGTTTAATTTTTTGTGGGCGGCATTCTCCTTTACTCTCCCTTGCCACAGCTTTCTACCTCAACTATTCGCGCCTGTTTCACCCTACCTCTCTCCATCAACTCTAACCTTGACTTCCACTTCGTCGCATATACGTTCCGCAAAATCCCTCGATCAATTCATCCCCTCCGCAAACCAACCACGCATCGCATCAATTGCGTGCATCGCGCAAAGCCTTCGATGTCCACTCGATCGGTGTCCCCGAGCTGCAGTCCGTAATTCGACAAACCGGCGCGTTCGCTCACCATGGATCTCATGGTCATAAATCGCCATGGCAGGCTCGCGCCTACCCACGGGTTATCCATGGCTCTATATACCGGTCCGTACACGGATAGCCGACTGCAATGTTTTTCCAAGGCAGCAGCCGCATTAGAACGTGATCTCAAAGTCCCCGAGCTTCCGAGTTACTGCCACCCTCCGCCGTCCTACGATGATGCAATCAACGATCTTCCGCCTGAGTATTACGCAGTTGCGCCATTAGCGCGCCAAAAGAACCCGTTCCATCACGATGCGCAGGCTAGAACAGATGCGAAATCTGCGTCCCCGTTTGCTGTCGATTTCGAGACGCCATCTGGCGTGCGCGAGCACAAGGGCGGAAAGAAGAAGAAGAACAAGGCCGCTGCAGCGCCGCAGAAACAGGAGTCGTCGCCTCCACCGGATGAAGGCGAGAAAAACGACGGCGGTGGTGGCGGTGACGACGGGCAGAATGGCGACACTGGTGATGGAGGCGCTGGAGACGGGGGTGGAGGTGATGACGGGAATGGTGGTGGTGACGGTGGTGATGATGATTGGGGTGGATGGGCCACCACGACCACCAAGAAGAGCAAGAAGAAGCAGAAGGAAGAGGAGGAGGAAATGAAGAGGAAAGAGGAGGAAGAAAGACTCGCGCGCGAAGAGGAAGAGCGAAAAGCCAAGGAGGAAGAGGAGCAGAGAGCCGCTGAAGAGGCGGCCGCAGCTGCTGCAAGCAACAACAATAACCTTAGTTGGGCGGATGAGGCTGAGGGGAACGGTGATGATTCATGGGCCGGGTTTAACACTGTTGGGAAAAAGAAAAACAAGAAAAAGGGCAAGGTAAGTTGCTTATCTCCCGCCAACTGTGTCTGCTACTAACAATGCCATAGACGGATCCGGCTGAGCCTGAGCCTACCCAGAACGCATTCCAGGATATCAGTCTGAATGACGGTGCGCCGCAACTCGATCTCAATTTAGACACCTCTGGAAGCAAGCTAACCGGCGGCGGATTCAACTTTGGAGGTTGGGGCAAGGACTGGAATACTGGAAATAAATGGGGCCTGGACACCCTCAATGGTGATAAGAGCACCAATCCATGGTCTACGGGCGGTAAGCCTGATCCTACCAAAACCTCGGTTGGATTCGACTTTGGGAACTTTGATACCCCTGCCGCAAACGAGGCTGCCGAAGAGAAGAAGCCCGAAGAGGATGATTGGGGCTTTACCGTGACCTCCAAGAAAGACAAGAAGAAGAAAAAAAAGGCTGAAGAGGAAGCTCCACCACCTCCTCCCGAGCCAGAACCAGAACCAGCGCCGGCAGTGGATAATGCTTGGGGAATGGGGTTGTCAAAGAAGGAGAAACGCAAAGCAAAGAAGGAGGCAGCCTCGAAAACTACGGAGAAACCTGCTGAACCGGAACCGATTGTCGAAGAGCCCGTTGATATTGCGGAACCAGAAAAACCGCAAGAGATGGCGAATGACAATGACTGGGGCTGGGGACTGTCTACCAAGAAGAAGGACAAAAAGAAGAATGCAGCAGAAGAACCTATCATCGAACAACCACCCGCCCCTGATCCTTTTCCTGCAGCATCGCCGCCAGAAGATGATTGGATGAACGGATGGGGGGCCGCAGTCAAGAAAAAGGACAAAAAGAGCAAAAAGAACCCCAGTCTCGAGGAGCCGGTGGTTGAAGAACCCCCTGCTGCCCCAGACCCGCCACCAGAGCCGGAGAAGAAGGAAGAGGATGACTGGGCTGGATGGGGAATCACGAAGAAAGAGAAGAAGAAGAAGAAAGGCAAAGAACCCGAGCCCGAGCCCGAGCCGGAATCTCCAGCTGAACCTGAGCCTGAGCCTGAGCCTGAACTAGAGCCGGAAGCAGAACCTGAACCTCCAGCTCCGAAATTGCCCGACGACCCCTTGTACGACAACTGGGAGAATCTATCTTCTAAAGAGCGGAAGAGACGGGAGAAGACCTTGAAAAGGAAAGGTCTCCCTATCCCGGGTGTCGATTTCGAGTGGCCTCCGAAAGCACCAGAGCCAGTGGAAGAAGTGAAACCAGAACCTGAGCCTGAGCCGGAACCGGAACCGGAGCCTGAGCCTGTTGTTGAACCGGAGCCTGAACCTGAACCCCAGCCTGAGCCCGAGACTGTCATAAAGCAGCAGGAAGATGATGACGGTTGGGGCATCTGGGCGACTTCGAAAGACAAGAAAAAGTCTAAGAAGAACAAGGTTGTAGAAGAGCCTCCTCCTCCTGCACCCACCCCTCCTGCCATAGGACTAACCCCCGAGCCGGACAACGCATATGATGACCACGGCGGCGAGGAGTCCATCTGGGATGAAGTCACTCCTAAGGTATCCAAAAAGAAAGCCGTGGAGGAAACTCCAACCAAGGCGAAAGGATTCTGGGCCAGCCTGGGAGCCGCTACGATGGGTACCAAACCGAAGGCCACCAAGAAGAAATCCGAGGAGAAACCCAAAGCTGACCCCAAGCCTGCGGAAGAGGATCTACTGATTGATGTTGATGATGAACCCAAGGAGGCTGAACCGCCAGCCGCGCCTGAAGCGCCAGTGGTGGAAGAACCGCCGCCGCCAGCCGAGCCGCCTGCGAAGACCCCCGCATCTTCATCTAAAGCCAAGACGTCAGCCAAGCTGTCGGTTGCAGAGCGCATCAAAGCTCTAGAACAGGCCAAAAAGGACAGGCTGAAAGAGAAAGCTGCAGAAAAAGCAAAGGCCAAAGAAGCGGCCCCACCGCCCCCTGAAGAGCCTCCCCAGGAACCGGAACCAGTCGAGGAAAAGGTTTCACGAGACTCCGTGCCGGGGAGTTTCCCTGACGCCTTTGACGACGACTTCGATGCTCCACCCCCTGCTCCGGAACCTGAACCTGAACCTGAGCCGCAGAAAGAGCCAGAACCAGAACCAGAACCGGTCCCATTATCCAAGAAAGCCAAGAAGAAATTGGAAAAGGAGAAAAAGAAAGCGAAAGCGGTTGAGCCCGAACCCGCTCCTGAACCAGTCCCTGAGCCAGTGGTTGAACCGGAACCAGAACCCGAGCCGCAACAGGAACCAACACCAGCTCCTGAGCCCGAACCGGAGCCAATGCTTTTGTCCAAGGCTGAAAAGAAGAAGAAAAAGAAGGCCAAGGCTGCCGAGCCAGAACCAGAACCTGAGCCTGAGCCGGAGCCGGAGCCAGAACCTGAAAAGCCTACGAGGAAGAGCAAGAAGGGCTCAACCAAAAAGGATGTGTCGCCGATAGATACAACCCCAGCGGAAGAACCCCAGGATGACCAGCCTGACGTGGAAGATGGCAAGCCCCCGACTCCACCGCCTGAGCCAACCACCCGCGAGAAGTCTGCCAAGAAAGAGCGTGCTCGTGTTGATCGCACCGCAGGCGCAGCCTCCTGGGGTTTCTGGGCGGCTGCGCCACCCCCAAAGAAAGCTACCTCGAAAGAGGTTAGGCACAGCAGGCAAGAGCCGTCTCCTCCAGAGATGGCCAGGTCGAGATCAACGAAACACTCGAAAGCCAGGGAGTCCGAAAACGAGGCAGAACGGTCGTCGGCGTCTGAGAAAGACCGACGACGAGAGGCGAAGCATAACCGGGGCATGACGTTTTCCAACTTCATTCTCGGCACACCGCCGCCGCCATCGAGAACCAAGTCCAGTCGGAGGGCAGGAGCGTCCTCCTCGCGACCCATATCTAGACGGCCTTCCGTCGAAATGGAAGATCCCGCCTTCCCCTCGCCGCCCCCTGATGAGGGGCGCGAAATGCCCGATAAGGCCGCCCGAATGATGGGCGTGACTGCCTCTGGGTCGAAACGAGAGAGGGAACGGCCGCATGGTTCACGAAGGAAATCTCGTATGGCTTCTGTTTGTTGTATGAATAGGCAGTTCGTTACTGACTTATCATTGCAGGTGTTCGCGATATGCCTCCCGATGACGAAGACATGGTCATGGTGAATCGTGAAGATACCGACGCTTATCAGAAGTCGGGTTCCAGAGAGGCCGAACGGAGGTCACGCAAAAAGGTACAACAGCATGCCCTAAATTCTCCCTGCTGCGTGATGATTGGCTAACTGGGCGTTTCCTAACAGTCGAGATCCAAACACGGGGACCTTCAGGATGACCCCGTCATGGTTGATGCAGAACAACAAGGACCCGATGTCTTTTCAGGGCCCGACGATCTTGCTTTTGGGGAAAACCCGCCTCGAGAGAGACGCATGAAGCGATCTAACACCGCTCCGAAGAAGGCAGAACCAGGTGGTCTCATGGGTCTAATCGGTTCATTAAGAAGAACGACTCGTCCGGAACTCTCGGAGCGTCCACCGGAACGACACAAATCCAGGTCGCGTCGTGATGACGATGCCAGATATACAACAGAGCCTGAGCAAGACGAAGCTCGTCGCCTGCGGAGGGAGGAGAGAAGAAGACGCTCGGTTCGACCAGGTGTCGACGCTGATGGTTTTGCTACCGACGCAGGGCCCCCGGGTGCTTACCCAGCTGATGCAGAAGCCGAAGAAGCAGAGGCTCGCAGGGCAGCACGAAGAGCGAAGCGTGCGTCACGCCAGGCGGAGGCTGAACAACTCCGGGAGCAGGAAATGCGAGAAGCGGAAGAGCGACGAGCCCGACGTAGAGAGAGGCAGAAAGCCCGGGAGCGCGAGATGCAAGAACAACAGCTCCGTGAGGCGAAGGAGCGCGAAGAGCGGCGTCGCGAAGAAAAGCACGCCCGCAGGGCCGCGCGTGAGCAACGTCGCGCCATGGAGGAACAAGAGGCGCGAGAGGCAGAAGCTCGCGCCGAGGCGAAAGCTGCAGAGCGTCGGGAACGCCGGAGACAACGAGAGGCCGAGCGTCAACGTGCAGATGCGGAAATGAACGAAAACGAGCAACGTTCCAGACGCCACTCTCGCATCGACGACCGGACCGCTAGGGAGTTCTACCTGGGTGACCAGGACCCAGAGAGAGCCAATCGTCCCCAGAGATCCGTGGAGGAAAGGGACAAGTCGCGGCGGCGAAAGTCTAAGATCATGCCTGAGCCACCGGTGATGTCTGGCGGCCGTAAAGACAAGATCTCTAATTGGGTACATTCCCAGGCTGCCGATCCACCTGAGCCACCGCCAGTTGTTCCGACTGTCTTGGACGTGCCTCCTGGCGCAGAAGACCAGGCTAATGCACACTCGATCTCTTCCGACGAAGAGGCCCGAAGTGAGCTCCGCCGAAAGGCGCGGAGACGGGCTCGGTATCCTGGCATGACCGATGAGGAGATTGACGAAATGCGTGCCAGGAAGCGGGAAGGACGCCGTGAGGGCGTGAAGAGTAGCTCCGGCAGTGGAGACTACGATCGAGACCGGGGCGCGCGGTATGACCGATACGTTCCACCCCCCAGCTCTGGAGGGAAGATGAATTGGTTTAAGAAGCTGACGAGCTTCTAACGTGGCTTTTGGCTGATACAACGATGATATGACGAAACGACAGGACCATGATATCAAGCGCTCGCGATATATGCAAAAGGTTGATGATGTACGATTTACATGACTAGTTAAGTTTTGAGATATCAATCTACTCTCTTTATCGAGTTCTCTAGTATACAAGATAGCCTTCTATATAGCCGTCTGGCTCTTAGATCGACTCTCCTCATCTGCCATCCGTTCTCTCCGCTTTTCAAGATACGACCTCCCACCCTCATACATCCCTAGATAAATACTCAGCGCAGAAGCTGTCCACACACCGCGAATCGCACCCCCACGAAACAATCCCCTAATACCCTCATCTCGAAAGATCTTCCTTCCAACAGCCCACGAGCTGACTCGCCTCGTTCTCCCCTCACCATCCCCAGCAGACAACATCATCCTCGTCTTAACAACATCAATCGGCGTCGTCACCGTCGACGCAATCGTCCCAGACATCGCCGCCGAAACCCCCGTGATAACCGCCCGCTCAACAACGTCACTCCCACCCACCTTCCCAGCGCTAGCATCCAGCCCGCGAGCCCGCCGCTCCTCCCGCTTCCTCTCCCTCCACGCCACAATTCTCGCCCGCACAGCCTCCATGATCGGAAAATGAAGCCCTGTAAACGGCAGATTACGCCCCACGAGCGCCGCATACCCGCTCCACAGCTTCCAGGGGTGATGCCGGAACTTGGCGACGGCCTGCACCGTCGCCGTGGCGGGTCTCGTTCCGGGAATGTTGCCCTGCACGGACTGGACGTTGATTATCTGGGCGTTTTGCTTGATGACCTCCGCCGGCGTGAGGATGAAACACGAGACCATTTCTGCGCCGGACGAGGAGATGGCGTGGATGACGGGCGCCGGTAGCGAGTGGCGCAGAGGAAGGTCGGATGCGTTGTTTGGCGTTGTGTTCTTGTGGGTGGTGTTGAGGAGGTGTTTCAGGGCTTCGTAGGTGGTAAAGAAGGCTCCTGCTGTTGTTTCTCAGTATCTAATGTTCTCAGGGCAGCTGGGCTAGAGAGTGGGTAGGTAGTACATGATGGGATCGTGGAAAACACGACGCTCCATACGCCCTGGTATAACCCCCGGAAGAGGACGTCTTTCCTGATGGCTCGCGTGGAGGCATCTTTGTATACTTTCTCGTAATTGGGCGACTGGATGCGCGTCTTGAGGGTGTCAAAGGGGTAGACGATGAAGTCGACGATGACTGCTGCGAATGCGCCGGACTTTTGTAAGATGTTAGCTGGACGGCGGTGTAGTACACATAGTATATCATAGGACATACAATCCATATGTCGAGGTTACTGTTGGACATGGAAGATTGAACGTACTGACATAGATCTAACTAAACACAAAATGGCATCATGAAATAAAGAACAAGCAAAGAAACATGTTGATGCTGGAGTTCATCGCAATCCTTATCTAATCGGTGATCGATGATGTATGACCTCATCATCATCCCCATCACGTGCCAATCATGCCCTAACAGGCAGTTAGGGCCAACCCTTATCATAGGAAGCGTTGGACAGTCGTATCCCGTACTCTATTCATCACTGGAATAAGCCAACAGGAGACATATTAACAGTCAGATACAGAATTTTTACCCTTCCTACGCCGTAAAGGTCATGCATGCAATTCCCAAGAATCCCCCATAGCGACACAAAGACATCCATCCATCCCCGTCTATTTGGCGGTCTCGCCGGGGAGCAGGTTCCCCTTGACGGCGAACATCTTGCCCGTCGTGGCCGACACGAAGCTGTCGACCTGGCGCGCGTACTGCTCGACCTGGCGGCTGTTGAGCATGCTCTCCAGACGGCTGGGCTCCTGGGGGAGCTTGAACAGCCGCTGCCACTCGTCCTCGGGGAGCGGGGGCTGCTTGAGGGTAGCGCGGGACGCGTTCTCGGCCTTGCGCTTGGCGATCCACTGGTTGATCTTGGTCTGTTCGCGGGTGAACGAGCGCTGGTAGTACTGGAAGTTGTTGGTCTCGGTGTTGTGGGTCTCGATGCTGTCGAGGAGGAGGTCGCAGTTCTTCTCGAGGAAGGGGTCGATGCTGAGGGACAGGTTGTCGTAGTTGGGCGCCAGGATGGTGTCCTTGACAAAGGGGCCGGACTCCAGGGCGGCGAGAGATGGGGGAAGATCCGTCGGGGCCGACTGGCGGGGGCACTGGAGCTGGTGGAGGAAGGTCGTGATCAGGTGGGAGTTGTGGATTTCGACCGGGAGCTCAATGAAGATGTCCTGGTATCTCAGGCCGGACTTTTGCAGTCTGTCCAATGTCAGATAAGAAGCATAAAAAAGAAATGGAATCAGACGTACTCCTCAGCGGTGAACTTGTTCTCCTTGAAAGCGGCCATGAACTTGGGAGAGAGACGGAAAGCGCGCAGACTCAGGCTGCCCTGCGCACTGCGGCTGACGTCGTGGACGAGAGCGACGGTGCGCTCATTCATCTCCTTCTGGTAGAAGTACTGGTTCTCGATCACGTTCATGTTGACAAAGTTGCCCATGTTGGCGCTGGTGTACCAGCCGACGTTGTTGGCGTCGACGTTGACCTCCCGAAGCATGCGGATCATCTCAGCCTGGTAGACGGTGTTGGCCTTTGCGCGAGGGGCGGCGGCGGCCGGGTTGGGGGCGGTGTTGTCAAAGTGCGACTCGGCGGGCATCTCGACCACGGGGAACGGGAAAGAGTTGGTGATCTCGAGGGTACCCTCGGCATCCATACCGACGATCGAACCGGTCGCAGTCGTCGGGAAGGTCTGGGAGCAGTGCTTAATGATCTTCATGACCACCTGTTTGCGCATATATTAGTATGAGGCTCGTGGGGTGGCCGATGGCGGGGCGTAGAGGTTTTTTTTTGCTATGGGAATCGTACCAAGGCCTCGACCTTGACGGCCGTGAGGGGGACTTCTTTCCTGGAGAGAGAGTTAGCAGAGGCATTTCGCCGAGGAAACCCTGACCGAGAATAAAGACTTACTCCGCCATGATGAGTGTTAGGACAGGATGGATCGAACGCGACTTGAGAGTTGACTCGGACGGAGGTTTGTGTGGAGGATTTGATCCTTTCGACGGTCACCGCCTAGCGCCTAAAGGGGTTAGCCTGCCAAGACAGGTACCACATACAAACACATGATCCATCTTCATCTTCAGCGATTGTTTCGTCTGTCTACAAGCAATTGCTTCGTCTGGTGCAGAATTGATCACCTATTTACAGAAGTCATTATACTGCACTCTGCGTGGTGGCTGTCAATTGCACTGCAACTCCATCATCCTCCGAGCCTCCACCATACCCCAAATAACCACCCCTCACTTGTAAACACCACTCACTCCCCTACACTTAACTACTTACGAACTACCTTCTCTACTCTACCAAGACCAGAACAACCATTACACATAACCCAAAATGCCCACAGAAACCCTCACCTACGGCACCGACCACTCCCTCCAAACCGTCACCGTAACCACCTTCTCCGAACCCTCCGCAACAGGCTACTGGCTCGTGTACGCATCCCACCTTCACCCTCACTCTCACGTCACCACCCCAACTAACATGAGGAATCTTCAGCCTAATCCACGGCGGCGCCTGGCGCGACCCAACCCAAACAGCAGCCAACTACCTCGCCCCGGTGTCCGCTCTCCTAACCCCCAAAATCACCACGAACACCACCCACCTCCCAATAGCCGGTATCGCCTCAATCTCCTACCGCCTCGGCGCGCACCCATCACACCCGCAAGACGCTTCATCGACGCCCCTGCACGATCTCCGCACCGCAAAACACCCCGACCACCTCCACGACGTGCAGGCCGCCCTTGCCTTCCTGCAGACCAGATATGCCTTCGGCGACCGCTACCTGCTTGTTGGGCACAGCTGCGGTGCGATTCTGGCGTTTCAGGTGGTGATGGGGCGGTTCCGAGGGGCGGATGCTGCGTCTGTGCCGCGGGGGATTCTCGGTATGGCGGGGATCTATGATCTGCGGCTTATTCGGGACATGCATAAAGATGTTGCGGCGTATCAGGAGATTGTGGAGGGGGCGTTTGGGAGCGAGGAGAGTGCATGGGATGCGGCGTCGCCGGCTGTGGTGGAGGGCGCGGATGGTGTTGAGGGTGGGTGGGGAGGAGCACCGCGATTGGCGGTGTTGGCTCATTCTTCGGAGGATGGGCTTGTAGATCCTGAGCAGAGGGACGCGATGCGCAATGCGTTGCGTCGGTGGGAGGCAGCTTCTCCAGGGAGGGCGGTGGAGCTGTTGGATATCACCGGGCAGCATGATGAGGCGTGGGAGAAGGGGGATGAATTGGCTCGCGGGATTATCTTCGCGCTCGAGAAGTTACGCGCGATGGAGTCGTAGATTACGAGATAGAATGCAACGGAAGGTGAAACCGTTATTATTGAGTTATGGCCTGGTATCGCGAAGATATTTGGCGGGACATGAAACTAGTGCACATCAGAAGAAAAGAAAAACAGACCAGCCATTTTCCGACTTCCAACGCCTGTCACCAGTGTTCGTGATCATAATGCAGATACATGAAATGGAAGAGACTCCATAATACGCCTGGTACTTCGGAGAACCGCAATCCACTGTAAAACGAAAATGGACAGAGTGAAGAACAGGATAGAAAGCTTAGAAGCAATCCGTCCGAAGTAGTGCATGAGTGCACGAGAGTTGACCATATGCAGAAGCAGAAAGGTAACAGAATCAGAGAGAAGATATCAAAACCGAAGGAAATGACGCAAGAATCATCGTGGAAACGTTGAGAATGGAAAACCGAGGACAAGCTCAGTTGCCAAGGTCCATACGACCGGAGGCAGCATCAGCAGCCACACGCTCTCCCTTGGTATCAACGCTCTGTGATTCGTCGTCATCGTCTTCCTCCTCTTCGTCGTGGTCACTCTCCTCGGCGTACTTGACCTCCACGCCAGCATCGCGAAGACGAGCCTTCATGTCCTCACGGTACTGATCCTGCCAGCGAGCCAGGGCAGCCGCAGCATGGACCTTGAATCCGTAGATGCGAGGCTCGTAGCGACGAATGCTTTTCTCAGGGACGAGAGCGGGGTAGACCTGGAACAGCATGCTGTGGAACGAGCTACCGAAGTAGGCGCCGTCAATGGCCGCGTGGCGAGAGGACTTGGGGTTGTAGATGTCTTCGCACTTGGCGCAGTAGAGACGGACGGTGCTCATGCCAGGAACATCGTGCTGACCCATGGGAAGAAGAGGGTGACCTTCGCACACAACGCGGGGGCACTTGCCAAAGTCGCCCTTCTTGTACTTGTCAACCTAGACCGCCGTTAGTTCCGCACCACCAATTTCCACCCGCAGTCCACTTACCATCTTGGCGAGGCCACGAGTAGTCACGATATATCTGGCGTGGACCAATCCGTAAAGGTGGCGGGCCGACTTTTCGATTTGCTCACGAAGGTCGTCATCGGCATCGACGTCGAAAACATCGGTCACGAGATCCAAAGCGTACTGATAGTAGGGAACCTCGGTATTCAAACCAGTCAGGTTGAAGCGATCGGTCAAGTATTCCTCGTCGATCTCGCAGAAGTACTCGTTTCCACGAGAGGAGATGAACTGGTCAGGCAATTTAGTATGAATTCGACGGGGCAGCGGCAAATAAAACAGATAAGCACCAGGAGAGGCAGCGCGATTGTGAGCAAGATGATCAAAAGGGACTTCGGGTTCCCTGGCGGACTGTGCCGAGCTCGTAGCATGCGAGTCATAGTCGATCAGCTCTCCTAAAGGAGAGACCGATTCTGTGTCGGAGCCGAAAAGCAACATGCTCGCGAGTGGGATGTGCCAGAGGATTGATGGAGTGTGGGTTGGGACAAAAGCGACCATGGATCTCTAGAGATTCCTGTGCACTTTCCCTGGCCACATTCACACCATCCAGCGCAGCTGCACTCATTGCAAGTCACAAGCAGGCTACACACCACCAGGGCCCGGGCAAGAAAGTGAGGCAAGCATTAGACAGAAAACAGACACACTTACCCAATCCCGCCAGTAACTAGTGTAGTCACTGTCGGTTTCACTGTTGAAATCCTCCATCATCTTGGCTAGAAATCCGTAGCAGATAGGAAGAAGAATCAGAAGGTAAGATTATTTTCGTGCTTTGCCTGTAGCAGTTGCTGAGAGAGGCGACTGGGTCAGACCACCCCCAGACTGAGCAGGAGAGCCCCCAGAACTGTACAGCTGGAATAATCTCCCTCAGAGCATCCAACAGCCACAAGCCCCGCCAGACAAACAAGGATTGAGGTGGTTGAGAATCACAGGAGATGCAGATGGGCTGGACTCCCCGGGTAGTTGCAGAGTGTGAATCTGGACGGATTCCCGTTCTTCTGTTATCAGCAGCGCCCCTCCTTAGGTTTAGCGCGGGGTGGGCGGTGAGGTTCTGCCCAATCCCTCTCACCGCTTTTGTATCCTTCACTACTAGGCTTTGGATCTTGGTACTGACTGTCGCTAACTTTGGTGATGATGTGAAAAACGTGGAATTTAATTACAATCTGAGGAAGATATACGCAACCTTATACTGACGTATCGATCAACGACAATATAATCCTATCTCCACAATCGCCACGCCACTTATATACACAACTCTCCCGTTCCACACAAGATACTAAGACAACGTCTAACTAGACAGAGGCGGGTTCGCGTTCTTGACCAGCTGCTCAAAGTACGCCTGGAACCAAGTACCAGCCTCCGGAGCCGGCTTGAGAGAGTCCTCCAGACCGCAGTGGGCATCATAGCGCTCGGCAGAGGTATCCGAGGTACCATCGCTCTCACCACCGGGCTTCACCCAGACAAAGGCATCTACCAGTTCATCACCGGTGTCAGTGGACGGACGAGCACCGAAGCCAGTGTCGATGACATTGCACCAGTCACCCCACTCGAGCTGTCCCGTGGGCTGTTTGCCGCTGCGACCTGGTAGAGGTTAGATACATCTGCGGCATATGTGATAGACAACCCGAAAAAGAAAACCTACCAGTGTCGACAATGAAGTGGGCATCAAAGCCGTTGCTCCGGAGCTCGGGCGCAAAGTTGTTGATGTAGCTCTTCTCATCGCAGACCGCGTTCTGGGCGGTGTACGAGGGGCAGGTGTCAATGGTGAAGGCGTTGTAGTTGGCCACGTTGGTTGCAAGTCCACGAACGGCAGCAGGGGAAGACGCGTTCTTGTAGACTCCGGCGAACAGCTCGGCCGCGGGGCCGATGTTGGCGGGCCAGCCCAGCCATCCGGCGTGACCTGTGGTTTGGTGAATAACTGATCACAGAGAGAAAAAGACAGGGCAACATACCAGCGTCGAGATACATCGCTACATTGGGAAGGTTCAGCTGCGTGATGGCGTAGTTGGTGCATTCAAGGTAGGCATCGTGGGCGTTGGCGCACTTCTCGACGTTCATGTTGGTGACCAGGTTGGCCAGACTGTCCGGCTCTAGACGGTGTCAGGATCTGTCTGGCTGCTGATTTGCTGTTACTCATCTACTCACCAATCACGAGGATATTCTGAACATCAGAGTAGGTCTCCAGCTGCTCCTTGATGGAGTCAATGTACGCCTTGTACTTCTCGACACCCCCATCCTCGATGGCAAACTCGCCGTTACTGGCTAGGGCGGCGCAGTCGCGGTCCGGCAAGTCGTAGACAACGAAGATACCCGCGTTGGGGGGGTTTGCGCCACCATCGTTGGCCTCCTTGATGTTCTTCAGGAAGTTACCCATCTGGGGGACCTTTGCAGTCGTATCGCTGTTGACAATACACCATTAGTAAACTGATACAGGGGGAATCGTTGTTGAGTATAAGCCTTACAGCCAGAAGAATGACGGAACGTCAGCTGCCGCACTCGCCTGCGCAGCGAGGTCGCCGGTCATCGAAGGAACGGCAAGGGACAGGACCTCGGACTTGTAGTAAGGATTGACAT
Organism: Aspergillus aff. floccosus IMV 01167; assembly: GCA_001931935.1. Classification (NCBI taxonomy): domain Eukaryota; kingdom Fungi; phylum Ascomycota; class Eurotiomycetes; order Eurotiales; family Aspergillaceae; genus Aspergillus; species Aspergillus aff. floccosus IMV 01167. The sequence continues at coordinate 544,907 of MSJE01000308.1, forward strand.
ATTGCTGGTATCCCTCGAAAGGGTTTCCACCCGGCGCCGCAGTTGGAGTTGGGGTGGTCGATGGGCCCGGTGTGGAGGGAGTTGGGGTAGAGCTTGCGGTGGGCAGAGCGCTCACAGCAGGGAAGAGAACGGGTGCAAGAGCCCACAGGGCTCGCATGTTGACAGTCTGCATAATGAACGGACAATAATACAGTTGGACAGCGCAGTAATCCGCCTGGGTCTGCTAGAAGAGAAGAGAAGAGAAAGAGAAAGAATGGATGGATGGTGAGTGAAGTCGCCTGGCTTGCTCTTCCTCCCTTTGATGTGAGAGAGTCCCATCCATTTATACCTCCACGCCGGCCGTATACAGCCAAATTTCGTGTGATCCGCACCACCAGAAGGTCAAGGACACGGAGAAAGAAATTCGGCTAAAGCAATACCAAGCATGCTAGGATGAAACGCATGCACCTGTTCTGTGCTTTCTGTTTCGTTGGTGTGCCATCATCAAGACACTGGGGGTGGCGTATCAATGCACAAGGACGGACGCTCCGTCACCGAAACAGAGTATAGACGGATGATCGTCATTATACTGGGCTAAATTGCGGACTGACGATTGTTCCTGGGGTTTAGCGCATCCTCGACCCCTGCCGACGAAGCCGAAAGCCCTGTCTAGTCCATTGAAGTCTGAGCCAGACAGCCCCATATGGTTACACGGCTCCAATTCTGAGTGTGATGAGGGGGAGACACCCGGTTGAACGCCATTTTCTGCAGCCTTACGCCCCCCGTCGGTAGGCGTCATGTATGGCGTCCTCCTGATCGTGCCACAATGAATGTTAATATCGTGGGCCACTCGGGATGTCCTCCTGAGCGCCATTGATCGCGGGGCGGAGATGAGAGTGGCCATGACTAGGAACAGGCGATGTAGTGGGGACAGCCTTTGCGGGGTGAAGAACACCCGCTCTTCTAACAAGGTCTGTTTCATCTATACCGGGCCCTGCTCTACCCAATTTTTCCGCCTCGAACAATTGTGCCCCAGGGATGTCTTCCTCTGGGCAGCATTGTGGGCAGCATGTCGCTGGAAAAATTGCCACTTTTCCAAATATCCTGTGCTGACTTGCTATATCACTCGAAATAGGGGCTAATGGTTGAGTGGTGTGTAGTCCAGGCCAGGCAATCCTTCACGGTAGATGCTTTGCCAAGATGCGGAGAGAGAGACTTCAATACCATTGCAGAAAGTCAACAGGCATTAGATTTTCCCCATCTGGAGCCGGTTCCGCGGCCCGAATCCCCATGGGGGAAGATCGCCATGTGGACATCCGATGTGAGGTGACAGATTCCGTGACAGGTGAGGTGTTTTGCATCGGGTTGATCATGGCTCTCAAACGGGCACAGAGATGCTTTACGCAATATCAGTTGGGTACAAAATTGTAAATGTGTATGATTAACCTAAAAAGATGTCTGCAATAGACACAACAATAAACAAAACTTAACATATGAAATGGCTGTCAAAGCCTGTGTCCATATTCACCAACCAAAATCAAATCAATGACGTCCTGTGGCTTGATCACATTCCACGAGAAATTGGCGGATCCCATCACTACCATCATAGCCCGACGAGCTTGCCGGGGCGCAGGCTGCTGCCTCCGGGAAGAATGCCCGGTCTCCGAGTTCACTGATGTTGATGCTGGAATAGCCGGATGATGATGATGTCATCCACGGGTTCTCGCCGAATAGCGGGATGTCTTCGAAGCTCAGCTGCGGGTGCGATTGGGCCGGAGAGCTTTCCGTGTGGTTTTGTGACGGAGTCAACATCGCCTGCCAGTCAACCTCCTCAGCATACCTAGTATCCTTTGGCACGTCCTTGAAGAAGAACTCTTCAGTGTCCGATGATGGAGCCACACTGGGAGCAAATGGGAAAAGCAGAGCCAGATCTGCGCCGGTACGAATATCAAAGTCGTCGTCCTGCACGATCTTGCCTCGTTGAACCCCGACCTCGTCACACAATTGCTCGACCGTTCCGGCATCACACCCAGGGAATCGCACCCGGATCGTGGACCGGTCATGGAGTAAGATAGGCAGATCGCCCAGTGTAGACAGACGTTTAAGGTCATTTAGTACGACCGCAAGGTCTTTCAGGGCACGGGCAAAGTCACCAGACAGCGCGTCCAAGACGTCCACGTTTAGGGTCTCGGGTTCGAAGGCAACGCTGGGAGCGAACTTCTTCTGAAGACCGAATGCGGTGATGGTGGGGGAGATCTGGAACTCGACGAAGGAGCCCGGGGTGTCGCGAGGGATCGCATTCATCTGACGCTCCGCCTGGTCCTGCAGAACGGTGATAGCCTTGTACTTCTTATTTCCGGTGATGTGGTCAATGCCATCGAACCGGGCCTTCTGTCCCGAGAGGAAGAAGGCGCGAACTCCCACAGACACATTGTTGATCACCTGAGCGGGGGCAGCTGGGCCATGAGAGAAGTACCGCGCGCCACCAACTCGGCCAGCCCCGATCGCGTATCCCCCTGCTGTTCGACCTAAGGTGCCACCAGTCAGATTCGGGCGAAGGGTCGAGGCAAACGGAGCCCGCGAGGTCAAGCGATTGATATTGGCCGCTACACGAGATGTTTGATACGCTGCCCGATCCCCCTGGAGGCCCGTCCGAATATACGAAACGAACGCGCTTGCACGAGTGGAGAAATGACGGCTTCGGGCCTGGCGGATAGCGGCAGCCCGGTTAATGGGCTGTCGGGGTGCAATTCGGGCATACGCGGGTTGAAGTCGTAAAGTTCCTTGTTGTACTTGCTCGGGAAATTTGGTTCGAAGGGCCTTATAAGCCTTCGCATAGGCAAACCTGGCGACACCATGTCAGCATTGACGGAAGTATATACAGGTGGAGTAGAATGACTCACCTAGCCGCTCTCCATAATTTGGGAAGCAGCAGGTGCCCACTGGAAGGCGGCATCCTGACAGCGATGAGATGAGCGAGGAATCTAACGATATTAGAAAGATGGATGAACCATCCTCTGAACGATGGAAAGAGAAAGAAGGAGGACGAGGGGCGACGGTTTGGGTGCCTGGAGATGACGGCACGTGTGGCGGTGCTGCACCTGACCGCCACGTGCCAAGGCTGAGTCACCCGGCTTAATCCGGGGGAGCCACTAGCTCAGTCTTTGTCATCCATCTATAACTTGACACAACGTACTCAGTTAATTGGATGAGGCGTCGATCTTCAGAGCGGATAATATCTACCTTGAGCTGCTGAATACTGAAATGACGAAGCATTTGCTGAATTGCGACCTAATTCAAGCGATCTTACTCAGTCCGAAGACATCTTTGTATTATAGGGCGGAGCGCAGAAAACATCAGCCGACGAAATGAGAGCACTATTGAATATATTCATTATCACCATTTTCTAGTCTATGGTCTAATTTTCCTGGATATCATCATAATAGATCATTTACTCATCATCGCCAAAGAAAACCTTGATGGGGAGCCAGCTGTCACCACAGACCTTGAAACGATCCTTCAGGTTGTCCAGCTGGTTGATCTCATCGGCAGTCAGATCCCAGCCATCAAGCTCAAAGTTGGCGTCGATGCGAGCCTTGTTGACAGACTTGGGGATGACACTCCAGCCCTTCTGGATACCCCACTGGAGCAGGACCTGCTGCGGAGTCTTGCCCTTCTTCTCCGCGAGCTGCAGAAGAGTAGGGTCCTTGTAGAGTGGCGAGTCCGTGGAGCCAAGGCAGGAGTAGCCGGTCGAGTGGATGCCCTTGGAGGTGTTGTAGGCCACCAGCTTGGGCGAAGGGTTGTTGGGATGCAGCTCGATCTGGTTCACAGCGGGGACGATCTTGCAGCTGGGGTCGTTGAGAAGCTTCTCGAGGTTCTTAATACCGAAGTTGGAGACACCAATGTTACGGACCTTGCCGGTGGCAGGGAGCTTCTGCATTTCTTGCCTGGTATATTGTTAGCATGACGTCCCATATTGGGCCAAGGTAGGTGTAGCCATACCAGGTCTTGATAAAGTCCCAGTCGGGGAGATGCTTCGACTTGTCATTGGGGTCGGTGGAGCTGGGCCAGTGGACGAGGTAGAGGTCGACGTAGTCCGTGCCGAGACTCTTGAGGGAGGAGTCAATACCCTCCTGCACACGGTGGTGCCAGGTGTTGTCGAGCTTGGTAGTGATCCAGATCTCGCTACGAGGAACACCGGAGTCTCTGATTCCGTCACCAACTTCGGCCTCGTTACCATAGGCCAGGGCACTGATGTTCAATGTTAATGTAGGTGCTCTTCAATATATCAGAACTATGAGGATGATGGCATACGTGTCAATGTGACGGTAACCCTTCAGAAGGGCGTTCTTGACGGCCTCGCGGACCTCATTGGGCTTGGACTGCCAGGTCCCAAGACCAATAGCGGGAATCTTGTCCCCGGTGTTGAGGGTGTAGACCTTTCTGCATTCCGACGGGCGAATTGGTTAGTCTGCGTCTTTCCACTGGAGTAATTTCTGGATCTGCTGGAACAGAGTGACGGAAGGACGTACTTGGTGTGCTCAAGGGTCGACATTTTGATCTGATTGAGGTGAAAAAAAAGGGTATAGAGATGCGTTTACTTAAGGCAAACGTTTGTATAAGGAAGTGACAGGGAATATGGAAAAGAACAGTCCAGGAAAACAGGAGGCGGGGAATCGGCCGACATTTATTCAGCACGGAGAACAAGAGACCGAAAGGAGAAGGCAGGTCCAACCGCGGGGGCGATGACGATAGAGGGGCAACCAACGCCCCTCCAGGCACTGGTGGGGAGTTCCTAGAGCACTTCATAGGTCGTTAATTATCATTAATTACCCGAGCAACGGTGCCATTTCACCCAGCCGGACGGTTCCCTTCAACACACCACCGACCAAGCATGGTCCTGGAAGGGCAGAATATCGTAATCCGGGAATTGAATTGGTGCCGTTGAATGACGCGTTGGCCGAGAGGAAGATGTAGAACCGAAGATCTCATTGGCAGTCATGAAGGGAATTTTGCCTAAAGCCTCAGGCTCCACTGTGGTCCCCTCCGGTCCCCTCCTTGGTCGGCCTCAGGCCAATGATTACTCACCGCCTGCGATTCTGCCCGACCCACGAAGTCCCTTCAATGACGCGGTGTCGCAATTCTTGCGACCTTTTCTACAGGTTGCGCTATCTTCTCGAATCGGTCCAGAGTCATTGGGCTCGGGTAAAAAGAAAGGAAAAGTTCGGCCGAACTCCACATATTCCCTGCATTGAACACACGATCTCGTACCTCACTCCATCTCCTGAGCTACTCCGCACCGATTTCTAGACACGTGCCCACGCGCTGCTTCATATATTGCACGATGTCGTCCGGATTTGTGTCTGCTGGTACGGACCAGGAACCCATCGAACGCGATGACGAGTGGCTTCGCGTTCAAAAAGAGCTGGAGGAGGAACGGAGACGCAAAGCCGAGCTGGGAAAGCAAGACGGCGGGAAGAGTTTATATGATGTCCTTCAACAAAACAAAAGTGAGTGCGGCGATTTTTCAAAACCAGTCGGTGAAGGGAGAATATAGGAGCGCCTTGGATTAACATGTTAGGGTGATTCTCTTCCGCATTGAAGTGGCCAAACAGGAAGCTTTCGAGGAAAAGATCAAGTTGAAAAACCAGTTCCGCTCCCTGGACGAAGATGAGGTCGAGTTCCTAGACTCCATTATGGAGTCCACGCGCGCCCAAGAAGCTGCAGTCAAAAAGGAGACTGCCGAACAACTTGAATTGTTCCGTCGACAACGCGAGGAGGCCGAAAAAACGCTCCTCGAAGAAGGTTCGGCCGACGTCGCACCCTCGGCGGAGGGAGAGGAGTGGAAGATCCCAGCGCGCAAGCGACGACGTGACAAGAACAAAGATCTTCTTATTCCAGGAAAGAAACGCAAGTCCACCGCAGAGAATCCTAGCGATGCTTCCCCTCCGGCGATCAAAGCACCAAGCAAGAGTCAAGGACCTGAAAAGAATGAACAGTCCACGGATGCGTCATCCAAAAGGGAAGAGCTAAATGAGACATCTGAGGTGCCGGTAGCTTCAAAATCCCCATCCAAGCCTGCCAGTGGAGTGCAAAACCCCAACCCGGGACACGCGGAACTTAAACAACCAGCCAAACCACCCTCGTTATCACTCGGCCTGGCGGGCTACGACTCAGACTCTGAATGATAATCGTATGGTTTGAATACCACAATACAATTGTTATAACACTATCCACACTAGTATCTACCTATATAAAACTTGGATCCGACCCAGTCCTGCGGTGCAGGATAATGAGTACAACCTCCGGATCTACAGGTCCTGCGCCTAGAAATTCAAGCGATACCGGGCACATTCAATATTGCAAATAAAATTCCATGGTCAATCACCATTGCCTCGGTAGGTTGCCTTCGTGATGATTGGGTGTATTGCTACCTATCTGTACGACTTGGACAGGCAATATATAAACCAAGATACACAGACCCCACTACATCTGATACCCGACCTGAGCATATGCGGTCCTCTTTCCATCCTAGATTTTCACTCTGTATGAGTTGCAAAAGCCTGGCGCTTCTCTTCCTGCTCCTCCAGCCTGCGCTCCAAGTCGTGGGGCAGATACTCTTCCTTCTTAGTTCCGGGAACAAACCACGGAGCGTTGGTGAATAGAAAGTTCATCTCCTCGAGTGGCAGTTTCTTCGTCTCCGGCAGCAGTGCCCAGAAGAAGAGAGCGTTGGTAAAGTTACAGATGATGAAGACGAAGTAAAACTGATAGCGAATGTTGGTCATCGCAATCGGGGTCACTTGGCCGATCATCGTGTTGAATGCAAACGAGGTCATGGTAGCAATTGAGACACCCTTAGAACGAGTTCGGGTGTCGAATACCTCAGCTGGGATAATCCATGACAATGGACCACATGTGCACGAGAATGAGAAATTGTACAGCCATGTCATGATGATGAAGCCCCAGTGAGCCCCTGTATTGTTGTCTTCCGGAGGGAACTTGGCCAGGAGAATACAGGCAATGATGAAAGTCACCATGTTGCCGAGATTTCCACAGATCAAAGTCCAGCGACGACCGAAACGATCGATAAACATCATACACAGGAACTGGGCTACCAAGGCAATCACGGAGTTGATTGCCTGGTATCTCAGGGTTTCGTCGCCCTTAATTCCAATCTGGCCATAGATCGTCACGGAGTAGTACCTGCAAAGCGAGCCGGTCAGAATAATCTCGTCACCGTGCCGACCCGCCGAAAGAACTCACTGGATTGCGGAAACACCAGTCATCTGCACCGATGCCTGGAGGGCACAACAGAGGAAGAGGCGGCGGAAAGAGGAGCGGGAAGTGAACAACTCCATATAAGACTTGGCCTCATGCTCATGCTCAAAGGTGATGGTCTCTCTAATCTGGTTGTATTCCGCAACAACCCAAGGGTCGTTCTCGTTGCCATGCGCATGGAGTTTGGCGAGGGTTTTCAAACCCTCTTCGTGATGTCCATGGTCAATAAGCCAGCGGGGTGACTATCCATGAGTCAGCTATGATTTTTCTCAAGGATACGAAGGTATATTTACCTCGGGGAACAGCATGATCAACAGACCCAGGCACACAGCGGGAGCAACCTGCAAACCCAAAGGCAACCGCCATTGGGTATGGTCGGTCGGAGCGAAGCCAATGTATGTGCCGTACGAAATCCAAGCAGCGCAGAGCGCACCCACACCCAGCATGAATTGTTGCAACGCTGTCACTCGACCTCGAATATCTGGATGGCAAATTTCGGCCTGGTACAGCGGAACAATCATGGTGAGGAAACCGACACTATCATTGACGTTAGAAGTTGGTCCTTTGCTACTCCAGGGCATGACTCACCCAAATCCAGCCAGGAACCTTCCGCTGTATAGGTAGTCGACGGACTGCGCTCCTGTCTGGAGAGCTCCACCAAGACAGAAGACAACACAGCCCACAATGATGGTCCATCGTCTTCCAAGCGAATCACCACTGGGACCTGCACCAGCGGCCCCAAAGAACGCGCCAGCCGTGAACATGGAAACCACGAGCCCCCTAATATTGTAAGATAAAACACAGGATGCTTGGGATGCTGTAGAACGACATACGTCTCCGTATCATTCGCTTCGAATTTTGACTTAAATGATTGACTTGCAATGACTTCTGCGATCACACCCAGATCGTCTGAAGACATAGAGTCCGTCAGAGCACGAATAAATATTCCTGCTGGGGCCACACTCACATCCATAGAGGAAAGATCCGAGGGAGGCGAAAACGCCAACCAGAAACTTGTACTTCAATCAGCTTCAGAGCTCTTGAATCATGATGCCGGGACCCGTACCTGGTACCACGCTGGAGGTAAGAGCATGATGGGCTGAGCAAGAAATGTTAATCGGTTGAAGAAATCCCCACAGCTCCAAAACAGCAGATCGCTGAAGCACAACGAGAAGGACCAGATGCGGAGACACACTGGGGTATGCGGTCTTTTAAGATCGTCGGAGAATGGGAGCACACAATCTCTGTATTGGACCACGGAACTCTACGAGCCTATGAACATCGCGCATGGTCCTAGCTATCACGAACTAAAGAAAAAAGCAGCTGATTTCCGGTGGAAAATCACGGAGCGGTATGATGTCGACGCCATCTCGTCGCTCAAGTCGCCGCGTATTGTGCTCCGGAGCACCCCAAAGGAATATTCCTCCAAGAAGACATCACGACCAACCACGACCATCCATGGATCAATCCAGGCCAGAGCCTAGCACCGAGCAGGTTAGAGAGCCCTTAGCCCCTGCGGGGTATAGTCCGGAGACACCAACTGGGATCAGGAGCGCCATCGCTTCCAGCGCCAATGCTGATTGATGGAAGTTCTTCGTGGCGTTGCCTCGGCTTCACCCCCAAGACACCGGCTCCATCCTCCGCCCCAAGCCTCGTCCCAGGCCTCATGGCTCAATATATGGCTCGAGATCATAAGGAACCCCCGCAGGGGATTTTCCTTTTCGATACTGATGGCGGGATGCGAATTCCGCAGACATTAATATTTCTTGTCCAGTCGCTTTTCACCACAGAAGTTGGAAAAGATTCGTCCATCAACGACATTCTTGCCTTCTACCAATCAATAGGTCGAATATCTATTGCTAGACTGGAAACTCTCCTGCTGTCGTAATAATGACTACTTTCACAAAGCTCAGCGAGCAGGAGGCGCCGAGTTTGTCCGTCCACCCAACTCGGCGGATTTCCAAAATCAACCCGAACATCTATGCCGGATTTACCGAGTACGTTATTCTCGTTCTAATTGCTCTTGCCTCGTTTCGGCTGGTTAATGATTGTTCCAGGCACATGGGTCGGTGCATTTACGGGGGTATCTACGATCCCGGTAACCCGCTGTCAGATGAGAACGGCTTCCGTAAGGACGTTCTTGAGGCTCTCGGGGAGCTTAACATCCCTGTCGTTCGTTACCCTGGTGGTAACTTTATGGCAACCTACCATTGGATCGATGGTGTTGGCCCGAAGGATCAACGCCCTGCAAGGTCCGCTCAATCTATACCATGTCCATTAAGATAGGGCTGCTGACCATGCAAAGACCTGAGCTTGCCTGGCTTGGAACTGAGACGAACCAGTTTGGGACCGACGAGTTCCTGAAGTGGTGTGAAGTATTGGGAACTGAGCCCTACTTCTGCTTGAACTTTGGAACAGGTAAGACGCCATTTATTCTCTTGGGTCAGCCCTTACTAAATCAGTTCAGGAACACTTGATGAAGGTAAACTTGATCCATTTTTCTATATGTCGCTCCATCGTCTAACAATATGCAGCTCTGGCTTGGGTCGAGTACTGCAATGGTACGAGAGACACGTACTACGCCAACCTCCGCCGTAAAAATGGGCGTGAGGAACCTTACAACGTGAGTGCCCTTGCATGCATGATACAACAGCTCGCTAATAGTTTCCCAGGTCAAATACTGGGCCCTCGGAAACGAAACCTGGGGACCGTGGCAAGTCGAACAGATGACCAAGGAGGCATATGCTCATAAAGCCTACCAATGGGCCAAGGGTAAGGACTGGCCTGTCTAAGGTTCAGTGACGCAGCGTTAACTTGTTTTACTAGCTCTGAAACTCCTCGACCCTAGCCTGGTGCTGGTTCTGTGTGGACAAGACGGCACTGCTTCATGGGACTACTACACGTTGAAGCAATGCTTGCTGCCGCTGAACTCCCCCCTGTCTACAAGTGCCGTTCCCCTCATCGACATGCACAGCATCCACCTGTACACCGCATCCTCCAACCATCGTGCTAACGCAACCGCCCCGCTGGCTGCGGAGCGCGCGATCGAAATCACCTCCTCCCTTATTGATCTGGCCAGAATTGAGAACGGAGTCCCTGCAGACCAGTTACGCCCCACAATCTGCTTTGACGAGTGGAACGTCTGGGACCCCATCCGCGCCGAGGGCAGCAAGGGTGCGGAAGAGTGTTACACGCTCTCTGACGCACTGGCGGTGGCGGTGTATCTGAACGTCTTTGTGCGGAAGAGCAAGGACCTCGGCATGTGCTGCATTGCGCAGAGTGTGAACGTCATCTCGCCACTGATGACCACCAAGGACGGTATCACGAAGCAGACCACTTGGTGGCCGCTGTATCTCTTCTCGCGGTACATGCGCGGCTGGACGATCAGCGCACATCTCTCCTGCAGCACATACGAGGGCGAAACATCACCAAAGTGGGTGCGTGGTGTGAAGGACACGCCCTGGCTGGATGTCAGCGCCACCCTTGGTGAGGATGGCTATGTCAACCTTGCTGTCGTCAATGTGCATGATGAGAAGGGAATCGAGACTCAGCTGGATGGTCCTTCTGGGGAGGTCTCGGTGTTCACGGTTACCGGCGAGAATGTCAACGTTACCAACATGAAGGGGAAGCAGGAAGTTGGTATTGTCGAGAGCACTTGGGATGGAAAGGGCAAGTATGTGTTCCCTAAGCATTCTTTGACTCTCTTGAGATGGAAGCCTTGAGGGTTTCTGCCCTCTTTCCTTTTTTTATTTCCTTCATGGGTTTGGTTGTCATGATAGATTAGTAGATGCGGATAGGACACGAAGAATTGATACAATGAATATATGTCTGACGGCTGCTATTCTATTAAACACATACACAAGAGAGCATCGTCTTGTCTACTGTTCACATCCTCTAGCCAAAGTTAACATCATGTACAACTCCACTCTGGTCCAAATGGACGTTCAGCCTGTCGAATGAAACCTATCAGCATTGTCAACTATCATCATTCGATTTGAGAACTTACCTGTCGGGCCGATAATCCATGGTCATGGCATCACCCGGGTTCAGGATGCGATGGGATTCAGGAAGATCCTTCTTGGAAAATGACTGGATTTTAGTGTTATCACAACCCATCTTTTTATCAACCAGGTGAACATACGTTGACGTCGCTGGTCGAATCGCTGATCTTCTTCCCTGCGAGCTTGAACATCCATTCCTCCTTGCTGCCTTGGGCATCGTTGGTATTGAGCATTCCGGGTACGACGAGGGGCATGATGATGGAATTTGATGTGTGCCAAATGGTTTAGTTGATTACTTTCGGTGTGATAGAATACAAAGCAGATATGTTCATGAGAGGGGTAGGTGTCTTGCAGGCTGACACGATGTTATATATTCGCACCATGCAAGCGATGATGTCATTCACTTTTCCTGATCGGGCATTTCCTATCGAGGACTAGCGCCATTGTATACTTCTGTCTCAAAGATCATGGATGCTTTATTCTCCTTCGAATGGAGATTGTTCCTACAAGATAACTAGCAACAAGTATATCGGGGAGTTCCATTGCGGATCTACAACCAAGATGAAGAGTTGACCATGACAATTACATTGACACTAACCCATTCCTTGATGCCTGTTCCGAAGGAAGCTGCATCACAGACTCTACAATGCAACTGCCTTTGCCTACTTAACCAACTTCTACGAGTAGAGCTCCAGCTGCAACAGAGACAAGCTTACCTTCACTACCATCTCAGCCCATACAAAACGCCCGACATTCCATTCTTACTCCCAAGGGTGTCATCTCACCCAGCTTCCACTATCCACTCCACCATTTTCACATCATCCTCACCATGGGCTACAGACGCGGCCTCTCCAAGCGATCCCGCCTCAGCGTGCTCCGCGACCACCTACTCCAAAACCTCAAAGCAGCCCTAGACCGCAGTAAACTCGTCCAGCCTTTCAATGAACCCGTCCTCCTCACAAACACGACCAACCCCACAATCTCGGACACCCCAACCACCCTGCTGGTACCAGACACTCCCTCCCTCCCCCAAGCAGCAGGCACCAAATCCCTTATCCCAAACTGGAGCTACGAAGAGAGCTCCACAGCCGCCGCCATCATCTTCACCACCATTGCTGTCACGGCCCTGGTGTTTCTGATTTGCCTGTCGGCGCAGAAGATCCGGCGGAGCTGGGCGCGGCGCCAGGTGGAGCACAATACGCAGCGCCGGTCAGATGGGGAGGCGAAGAACGGGAGTAAACCGGCGTCGGGGTCGGCGCGGGAGACGGTCATATTTAGCAGCGGAACGCTGTCGACGTCGTCGCAGAACTATATTGTTGAGCAACGGGGTGGGTCAGTGAGTCGTGTGTATCGGGAGGGTAGGAGATCGCCGCATATGACTTCCAATTCGATGGCTTGTCTGCCGGCGCAGCCGAAGAGGGCTGTTGCGTCGAATGTGAGGCAGAAGTATGGAGTTCCGAAGCCGGTGCAGGCGAGGAAGATGCCGATGAGTCCTGGTTCCCGACAGGTTGTTGTTACGCAGTCCCTGATAAATCATGCTACTTCGATGCGGGCATCGCCGGGCCGGCGTGAGGCGAGTGAGAGTGAGAAGGGCGGGAAGGAGGTTGGGGGTTCGAAATCATCAGTGGCGATGCCAGCATTGCAGAGAAGTACGTCCCCGGTCGTGAAGAAATGAGACTCGGTGTGGGTTATTAGTTGGTTATGATGAAGATGGGAAGGTGTTCTTTTGTCATTCGTTCTTGGGAGCTGAACCTCCAGTGTTGGTTTTTAGATTATCCAGTGGAGAACATTCTTGTAAGACGGTCATAGCTTATCGCATTCTCGTACATTTCTATATAGTAGGCAGCAACAAGGATGCTCGCTTCATGACGTACAATAAGAAGTCCGTGAATTGATGATTCAAGTCTATTAGCTATAGGTCGTAACGGTCCATCTCCCTCACACTCCTTAAACAACGTTCCAACCTCTTCCCACGCTCTCTCTCGCGCACCAATGTGTCCCTAACAAAGGAGCGAATGGCATCTCGGCCCACCTTCTCACGCCACGAAGTCCAGCCGGCAAGCTCGCCGACCACGACATCTTTGTTCCAGGAGATCTCGCGGGAGATCCGAGCAATATGCGCTTCGGACTCCTGGATTTTGGTTTCCAGGTCCCGCACGGATTTTTGGCGAGATTCTTCCAGACCAGGGAAATTGATATTGAACTTCCGAGGGAGTGACGACGAGAGGAGAGAAGACCGGGACCGGGAGAGTGCACGATTTCTCGAAGTCAGGCTGGACATGAGGGAAATCGGGCGGGATAGAGAGTCGAGGATGGCGGTGGTAGTATTGTCAATGGAGGCGAGGGCTGTGAGAAATTGCAGGAGGGGGGAAGAGTCGGTAGATGAAGTGGAAAGATATGATGCGTAGCGGGAAAAGGCATCAACGTGGGTTTGTGGTAGGGCGTTGGTAGGTCCTTTGAGGGTGGAAACGGCGGTGGAGCAGAGAGCGACGGAATCAGCCAAATCGGCGGCTGAATTTTGCAGCGCATGGCCGCGGCGGATGAGACCACGCGTGTTGACGTGAACGGAGCGCACCATATCTTGGGCGTGAGACACAAATTGTTCTGTCTCTCGCATACCATCATCAGTCACCGGTTCGTAGTCGTCCATGATAGATTCGAAGAGGACTTGAGCCTTTCGCCGTGATCGGTCCGCCATCATCTCCGGCTGCAGTTCGGGAACCAGGAAGAATTCCCAGAGCATTTCATGCGTGGCGAAGGTCGGGTGGGACAGTAAGATCTTCAAGAACCTGTCTAGCCTCTCCTGCATATCGTGCAATACGGAGCGAGATGGTTTGGAATGAACCTGGAAAGGACTGCGGAAATCCGTGAGAGAAGGCATGTAAGACGCAGGATGCTCAATGGACAGCCATTTGGCGAGGTTTTCAAAGTCTGAAAATGTGCGGCGGCAGGTCGTGACAGTGTAAGTGGTCATATTGGCCGGCTTAGATGGTGCCGAATTCGCTACATGATTCGGGGCACCGGACTTGAGAACGAAGCGTACGGTTGCATCCTCGACAAAGAACGAACGGACGACTGTTGTAATGCGGCCAGACGGGTCATCCGTTGACGCGGGAGGTTGAGAAATGAGAATGAGATCGTCGATCCGATTTCGAACTTCATCATCCTTGGCAAGTTCCACGGCTGTCAGACCTCGGGCTTCCTTCAAATGGACATCCACTCTGGGATCCAGGAAGAGGATCCGGACTTGGTCAGTACGGCCGTATTTACTAGCCATCATAAGAGGAGTAAATCTCTTATCGTTGGTCGCATTCGGGTCGCAGTCGCATTCATGGAGTATTCGGATCGTGATATCCGGGTCGCTGACAATGTGCAATAGCGTATTTCCCTTCGAGTCGACATGTTCGTCGAGGCGGAGCGGCTTGCCATCTCCCTGGGCTTTCTGGGCGGCAGTGAGGGCCTCATTTACCATTGCTCTGTAATCTGGATGATCATAAGATCTGCACAAAGCGAACAGAGGAGTTTGCCCATGTTTATCACGTTGTCTCCAGGGAAGCATGCCTTCTAACCTGTGCATCACTGATGGCGTGCTAAACAGATAGTGAGCGACTGTACGACCATGCACATCAGACTTTCTCAAATAGGCGAAGACGGCGTCTCTGTCAGCGGCCGCGAAAAAAAAGTTGAGCAGGATATCCACCATTTCTGTGTGAGCGAGCTGCACAGCAGCGCTCAGTAACGTAGTCCCTTCTGTATTTGTATCTTCGAGAATATCCTCCAGAGGATAGTATTCCTCGAGACTGAGTAGGTATTTCAGAGCTTCCGGCTGGCGACTTTCGACTGCCATCATTGGAATGGAATCGCCCGCAGGGTCCTGCGTTTTAGTCAAAGTTTCGATAGAACTGTCTCCTTCGATAGCACTCGTCATGGAACCGATCGTTGTCGTCCGAGATGCAAACGAAACTGCTGAAGATTCTGACAGGCTACGCACATCCATTGAGACTTTCTTGATCGGCCGACGGATCTCTCTCGGAGGGGAGGCGCTTGTCCACGTTTGAAAGGGGAATACATGCGATAGAGGCGGCACTTCCGTTGTGGTATCCGTATGCGGTCGTTCGCCGTTCTCATCGACTGGGGAGTTGAGCATAGATAGGGAGCCGGGAAATGGCTCGCTCTCATTGTCGTTGTCGGTTTTGAAAAGAACGGATTTCGGCTCAGGCTCGCAAGGGATTTCGTCACCAAATTCAGGATCACTATTTGGTTCCAAAATGGATCTCATGTCGGAAATCCGTCCCTGTTTTGTGGCAGACCATAGACGCTTATTGCGAGAGCTGGCTCGTCGTAATCCAGCAGAATCGGTCACAAGGTAAGTCAGAACTGCCTCGAAAGTACTCAGCGCGTAGCCCATTTCACCGCTGTCGACATCGTCGACATAGATGAAGTGCTGCATATACAAGAGCCGCGCCTGTAAATGTTTGATCTGGGATCGGATAACCACGACGAGCAGCAAGGAAACCAAGACGTCTGCATTCACCGTAACCGGGGCGCGTGTTTTTTCAGAAGTATGTGGATTAGCTCTGTCATAATTGCCCGGAAAGGACAAGATTTTGACGGTTTCCAGAAGGGTATTCAGCATGTCGTGGGGACACTTGGCATCCAGCATCTTGCGGAACTCTTCGACTGCCTTCCCGAGACGCTGTAGTAATTCCCGTTTGCCTTCTCGCCCGCCTTCCACAGCAATCCCTACCTGGGATACATCAATGTTGTCCATTTGGCGGATCCGAATATCGAGTTCGGTATCCTCAGGTTGACGAAAGCTGCAGAGACGAGGGAACAGAAGTGACTCATGGACTTGTTCGGCCACGTAACGCTCGATTAACCTTTCCACCACTGGACCCGTCAGGTCAGTGGTGGCACCCAGGAAAGACAGCTGCTGCTTGTCGACCAGACGGAATAGGTCAATGGCAGCCGTCACCGCGGTTTCCAGGCTACGGCGCATCAGGTCTTCGTCATCCTCAAAATATTCCTCCGAATTGAACGGGAGTCCTCGGCGACGAGATGATGAACTCCAGAGGGAGGCCGTTTCGTCACCCAGCGTCTCACTCCCATCACTCCGCCAGTCCTGATCGTCGGGCATGGAAGGGGATCGCGACGGTGGAGGAGGCAGCGGCTTTCCCAGTTCTTTCCCAAACTCTCGGAACAGTCTCTCAAGTCCCGGTTGCATCTGCCTTGCGATCATGGGGAAATGTGCCAGCAGTTCCCTGAAGGTCCTGATCTCCTTTTTCGGCGGTGAAGATACCGGTTCGCCAGATTTAACTGCGCTGTTCGCAATTGCTTTTGTAGGGAGTGTTCCAGGTACCACCGCAGAAATGATCTTCGCGGGCTCGAACGAGCCGATCAACGGTCGAGAGATGTAGTATATAAGCCATGGTTGGGAGTCATTGCTAGGGGTATAGTAGAGGGCATCCGATAGCAGTTGGGCTTGGGTCAGGGATTTGAAACCTAGACAGAGGGATTTCAGTAAACGCGATGGAGTGAGTGGATGGGTTGCATCGAGCGATCGTCCCTACCTTTGTTGCTGTAGACCGAATTCTCCTTGATGATGACAGTTCGACCATTGGCTGTTGTCACCTGTTTGGCTTTGGCCCTGCTATCACGGACGTTGGAATCATCCTTTGCGCCGGAGGTTCCATTCGACACAGGAATCCGCAAGGCATGGCTGCCTAGAAACTCTTCGGATACGACAAGATCGCTGTAGAGGACCGAGGATTCACGGTCGCGCGAGCCGATCAACGACTCGGTTATGGGGACTAGAAGGACCTAATGGACAGACAAGAACGATCAGAATCGTCTCTCCGACACGGGATGGGGAATGACCTACATGGTTCTCAGTCGGTACACACTGGCCCGGAACAGTGCTTCGGAAGAAGGCACGGAGAAAGGGGTTTAGAGGGTGCATCCAAACGACCTTGGACAAGTGCCCAGACAAAGAAGCCGTGTACTCATCAAGGCGCATTCATGCACCCCTAACAGAAGCTCCTCGATTGGGATCGCGGGGAGAACCAGGCGGGCGCATACGGTTGCGGACGGAGGCCGAGAAAGACGTCAGGACACCTCGAAAATCAAGGTGCAGAAGAACTCCAAACGCCCCGATAACGAAGAGACGCGCAATCAGGAATGAACATGGAAGATGACGATCGGGAGATGGTGGAGGGGGCGATGTTGTTGCATGAGGTTCAGCCAGCAACTTTCGCGGTGTTGTTGGAGACGCCGGAGCTCCTCCTCGCGCTAGTCCGTTTTGGGACAGCCATCGGGGATCTTTTCCCACATTCGCTTCATCTACTCATCTTCCTCTTCCCACCTTACGTGACATTGAAGATCAATATTTTTCATGATTGCAGAAGTCTTTGGGTGATTTATAACCACGCATGTTTACAATAAAGGACGTTCTCTCTCGGTCTCCACGCCCATGGACCCAGAAAGACAATAGACACCCACTCGGGCGGACGGGGATCTAGAGCGCCTTGGATCCCTTGTCCCTCCCGGAGCATAGTGGCCAGTCGTCATACTTGCCCATAAACCATTGTGCGCAATTCCTAGTGCTTGACAGTCGGACAGCCACGTCATATCACCTTATCGCATGCAGGACTGCTTTGTTCTTTGACAAATCATGGCCTTAGGCAGTATTTGCTTCATAGCCCAAGGTAATCACTCCGCCAGCCCCTGTCGAGATGCAGCCGTCATTTGTGATACCTGCTTGCGTTGCAGGGGCCAGATATATGTCTGGTCCTGCCACGCCTGACATAGCTTCCAATTGGAGGAACAAACGTGCAGCATCACAGGGGATACTCTCTTTTTCGACATGTGCATGCCGTATAAAGTCGACATGTCCCCACTTCATTCTCGCACTGTGTCCATACTCAAGGATTCCCATCCCACAGATCCGGCCAAATGTCTACAAAGACAAAGTCCCTCGATGCAGAGTTTTACTCCTGCTTAGGGATCGAATATGAAGCCGCCTTTGGATTTAACCATGCCCTCTTGGACTTCATCGAGCATTCCCTGACCTATTTACCACGCAACACCACCGTCTTGGATGCTGGATGTGGCACTGGCCAGCCAGTGGCCAGTAAACTCGCCGCCTCAGGACACCATGTAATCGGTATCGATGTCTCCAGCGTGATGGTGGAACTGAGCAAAGAAGCTGTACCCAATGGGGAGTTTCACGTCGCAGATATGCGAGAGTACACCGTTCCTGACGGGACGCAGTTGGACGCCATTTTCAGCATCTTGTCGCTTTCCAATCTCTCCCGAGAGGAGATAGAGCAACTCATGATCCGGTGGAAGACTTGTTTGCCTGTCGGGGGCATGCTCTTCATCCTGACCCTTGCGGCTGAGGACTGCCAGCCCGAGACGCGAGGCAAAGGCTATGATCCTGACGGCCGGTGTGCGCGAGACATGAGATTTCGTTTCATGGGAGAATTTGTTCTAACGACGCTTTTTACCCGGCTTGGGTGGAAGGAGCTTCTAGAGGCGAGTGGCTTTGCTGTAGTCGAGTCTCACACAAGGACCTTTGTGCCGCCACCGGAAGCCGAGTGCGAGGACGAGCCACAGTACTTTCTCGTTGCCCGGAAGAGATAAGGAATTGAGGCAATACGTCCGAATATATAGGTGTATATAGCCATCGGTAGCGTACATCTGTAGTTACCAATCCTTGAGTTGATCACATCCTCAGCTCTCCGACCTCGCGCTGCCATCCTGTTCGTCTCCTTTGCCCACATCATCCAAGTTAGCGTCCTCACTAGCACCTTTGTTTTCCGCCGGCTTCTGTGGCTTCTTGACGCTTCTCCATTCCAAACCCATCGAACCCAACATGGTCAAGCACACTATTATCAAGCCAACCTGAAACGCCGTTCGCAAGGCTTCATTGTACACAGCCACCCCCATGTCGCGTACTGAGGCAGGTAGCTGATCGATCAGCGACGTAGCCCCAATTTTCGTCAGAATACTGAGATTGAATCCTTGGAGGCCGGCGAGGTGACTGGCCAGCTGGTTGGTCAGCACAGTCTGCCCGACAGAGACAAATACCGCGCCGCCCAGCTGCTGGGCGAAGGACATAAGAGACGTGCCAACGGGAATATCCTTGGGCTCAAGGACAGTTTGTGCGGCCAGGTTTGGCACTTGCAAGATACTCCCCATTCCGAACCCGTACAGCACCTGATAGCCGATATACTTTCCACGTTGCGTATTAACTTGAAGAGTGGTAAGCAGACCCGCACCAACGGCCATGATGCAGTTGCCTGCAATCATAAAGGGGGTGTAGTAGCCGAGGCGTGACATCAGGCCGCCGCTCAGTATGGAAGCAAAGAACATGGGGAGAATCAAGGGTAACAAGTAAATACCACTGTCGATAGCGGAGACGGATTTGATTGCCTGAAACCAAATGGGGAGGAAATAGACTGGCGCGTACAGATTAGTATGTAGTCGACTGAAGGGTTAGAAATGCAGACCAAATATCATTTGCGAACCGATGCAGAAGCTCGCCCAGAAAGCAGCGACAATGCTTCGCTGCCAAAATATGCGCGGAGGCATAGTGGCCGTATTAGGGAGGAATATCTGGACCAACACAAAGGCAATCAAGCATACTCCGGTTAGCACTAGCAGAGCAATGATACGACCTTCATTCCACTGCTTTTGTTTAACATATGCTCTATTGTATCTGAGAGTGCGAGCTACTCACAGGACAAGCCACCCCACCCCACTGCAGCGCCAATGTGACACAGACGATGCCAGGAAGCAGGAAGCATATTCCAGCAAAGTCCAGCTGAAGGATCTTCTTCCTCAAGGGGAGCTTAGTGGAATCCCTCTCTGGAACATACAGGAGGAGCGCAACCAGTAACATGGCGACACCACCGAAGGGTAAGTTGATGTAGAAACACCACCTCCAAGTAACTTCGGACGTGAAGGCACCGCCTAGAAGCGGCCCAGCGACGGAGGAAACACCGAAGATGGCACCGAAAAGGCCCATATAGAGTGGTCGCTTGGGAAGCGGGACGGCATAAACCATAATGACAATCTAACGTCAGATGTCAGCACCCGCAACCTTCAATTGGGAGCGTGATTGGTGATGTACGTACTGTGCCAGACATGATTCCTCCTGATCCTAATCCCGCGATTGCCCTGCCAATAATCAAGGCGACTGAATTCGGGGCCGCGCCGCAAATCGCTGACCCGACCTCGAAGCATAGGATCGCGGTTAAGAAGACGCCTTTCACGCTAAAGAAGGAGTATAGCTTGCCCCAGAGCAGCTGGAAAGCACAGCTGGTTATCTGGTAGGCAGTTCCATACCAGCCAATATCCGTGATCGAGTGGAATTGATCAGTAATGCTGGGTATAGCCGGAGATATTATGAGACGATCCTGTCGTAATGGATGTTAATACTGATCTCGAAACGAGAATTCAAATAGGACTGTGCATTCATACCAGAGAGACCAAAAACAGACTGGCGTACACCGCGACGAGCAACAGCGCAAGACGCAACCCCGATGGATATTCCATATTGCTAGTCCGAGTTGGCTGGTTCTGTCCGTCTTGAAGTCCATCGTTCTTCTTGTCGACGTCACCGACTGACAGACGATCAGCCTCCGTCATCTTTACCTTCATATCTGCCTCCTTGGAGCACAGTTTCGCCGTTGCAGTCGCCTCGCGAATGGATTGATCAATGTATGATTTACATTATTTGGGCCTGGCGAGGATTAAGAGGAAAATGAAGCTCTCTTTAAATAAATAAAAGCAACAGGGAGGAATCTCTTATACAAATCGTGATTCAAATCGGCCGGGCGCCTTGCCGATGCCCTACTCTTTCGGGAGCCCGACAGCCGGATAAATGTCGCTTAGCATATTCTTCACTAATTCAAGCATTTCCAATCTCCATGAAATACAGATTCGAGTATGAAGATGACAAATCAGAAGGAAGTAAGCGGATTTTTTTTTGGAGAAGCGAAATGAGGGCTGGTCTTGATAACAGCCGCCTTTCCCTTTTGAGACCCCGACGTGGGCCAAAAATGCTGCACAGGGCAGCTCACTTACAGCCACCTTCAAACCTGACCCAGGAAGAACATCCATTTTAAGAAGGTCTCTCGTGTGTTACTGTCATTCGTCTATTGACATTGTGGATCCAGACGTTAACCCCCAAAATCTGGAGCAAGGGCCGTTGCAAACGCAACTTCCTTGCTACGAGGCTGCTGCGTTCATTATAAGGAGATGTCCCTGAGTTCCATGAGCGTACCTGACTTACTTCTATTACATCCAAAGCTCTTTCGCCCAATATATGACTATTCCCTCATGTCAGACAGTTCGGCATCTTTTCGGAGAAAGTAGCCTCAAGACTTCGTCGATAGTCCAGCCATATCTCTCAGCCCAATCAAGAGCTGTAGCACCATACTCACTGCGTATGCCGGGATCTGCGCCGTGGTCCTCGACAAGAAGTTTCACAACTTCCAGATCGTACATGGTCACTGCACGCATCAGCGCGGTCTCGCCCTGCCAGTTTCGCGCGTTGACATCCACCATCTTGTTCTCCAGAAGGACTCGGACCAGCTCCAAATCTTGCTCGCGAATTGCAGTCATCAGGGCTGTTTGGCCGTTTGTCCGGCCCTGGATGTTAGGGTCCACGCCTGGCAGGGAGAGGAACATGCGGATCGTAGGGATTTGCTTTTTGGAGATTGCCGCTTGGAGCCCGGGATTTGGATCAGTCTTGCCGGTTTCGAGGAGTATTTGGACAATGTCTTCGTAGTTTTTTTCTACTGCGTGAGGAAGTGGGTATTTAAATGGGGTTTCTGTGAACATGTTCATAAAGACATTAGTGGTTAGAATGCAGAACGCAAATGAGCACACTCACCGCAGCCTACGTTTGAATCAGCCATTCCGATGTCCAAAAGGATCCGCGTTATCTCGACGTCTCCTCGAACGACTGAGAGAAAAAGAGCAGTATCCCCGTTCTCTGCCATCTTATTCGGAGATGCAAAGCCGAAGCACAGCAAGGCTTCCGCGACTTCCTTGTATCTGTTCTCGACAGCAGCCATGAGCACGGTTTTCCCGCTAGAATCAGTCAGGTCAGGGTCAACCATCCTGTTGCGCAGCAATAATACAACCACATCAACGAAGCCCTTATCTACCGCCAGCCAGAATATCCGCGCATTCTTTGGACTGTTGTTAGACAATGACAGGCCCAAACGATTTGCGGCAACCAGAAGAGCCGGCATTCCTAACGGTTCCGCTGCATTGGCAGGTCCACTTTGCAGCAATATATGCATAGTGTCTTTGTTTCCGCTCTCCAAAGCGATCATGAACGTGTCCGGGGTGATTAACCCGGATGAGTTAATACCAACCCTCCCACTTTCCATAAGCAGCCTCACTACATCCGCAGATCCCATCGCCACCGCCAATGTAAGCGCTGTTTGGCCTTTAGGGCTTGCGACATTAGGATCGGGATTCTCATCTGCTAGCAGAAGAGTGATAACTTCATGGTGACCGGCCCTAGCGGCATACATAATTGGTGACAACCCTTCCAAGCCTGCCAGATTGGGGTCGGCACTCCCGGTTGATAGCAGGGACTGAACAATACCCGAATATCCTAGTTCCGATGCAATCGAGAGAGGCGACAAGCCATCGTCATCAGTCAGATTCTGATCCGCATCGCTGCGGTGAAGAAAGATGTCGACAACATCCTGATGCCTATATCTCACAGCCAGAATCAAAGGAGTCTGGCCGTAGGGGTCCCGACTATTGATCTCTGGACCTGGATTTTCCTTGTGTAAGTCCTCGAGCTGTGTCACGAGGCCAAATCTAGCCACCATGTGAAGGCCTGTTGCTCTAGACGCCTCGAGATCATCGATAAGTAGGGAGAGAGATACGTAAGTGTGATCATTGGCGGGGAGCATTCGATCGACGGAACTAGTCAACCATGTGTTTTGGAGAAATAGTTTCGCAGTTTTGCGTACCTCTTGATCCGTTTGAACCTGTTTGGTATGTTCTGCCCAGAAAAAGACTGTATAATCCAGGAATGAAGTATATCCCGATTTGGCTGTAAAAGGATCAAGCAACAGGTATTTGAGGCAAGCTAAAGATATCTCTCTCTGAGAGTCGATGATCCACGGGTTCTCATGCTGGTAGTCCTCAAAATACTGATAAGCGGTAAAGTGAACAAACTCAATTTTTCCGGAGATGGGACTCAGAACTATCAGTCCGGAACAGTACGAGATGACCGTCTGGATGTTTGGTGGGGCGTAGTTCATGTCCAGGCGATTCCTTTCCCGTTGGGTCTGTGCTGCTAGAGCCTCTTGAAGCTCTTCAGCCTCCAGGGGTCTCCGTGCATGAAACACCCAAGACATAACACGATGGGCCCACTCGGAGTGACCTGCGTTCGCTATCATGTGCAAAGTCTTGTTGTATGCTTCATGAATAGGGTCTCTGACCCGACGATTCTCTATATTCTCTAGTTCGTTTTGCACCTCATCTCGAGTGCACTTGTTTTTAAGAAGGTTGAGAAAGAGTCGGACGAGAAGAAACCTGGATTCCTGAGTAATCTCGAGAATTGAATGAAGGCGGGGGTCTTACATTCCCTTCGCGGTTCTGATGACCACCTGTTTGAACCGATCAATTTCGGATGATTCCTCAGGGATTTTATAGAAGACCGAGAAATCAAAATTTCGGGCAATATATGCCTCCATGTCTTTGTCAGCCGCGCGGATCTCCAAGGAGGAGCATTTGTCCACATCCCTGAATCTTCCTTCGATTATAGTATTGAAGAGTGAAGTCAACATCAAGCGAGCTCCTAGACCCTGCAGGCGCTGGATAGCATCGAGAAATTCGCTAAGACTTTCCGGCGAGCATTCGTCCAAAGCATCAATGACAATGAACACGGGATCGTACTTCTTCATTATGCTGGAAAATATACCAAATATTTCAATTAAAGAAGGGTCACGGCTAGCAAGATGAAGCTGGGTAACTTCATGTGGTATTGACGGAAGAGTCTCTACCAGCTGTCTCAAAATGGTTCGATGCATAAGCATGAGAGTTTGATCGGACCGCAAACTGTAGTTGAAATATAGAAAAGCAACAGCAGAACGGTGCTCTTCTAGCGTTTTCCGGAGCTTGTCTTCCCAGCACCAGGAAATCCTGGACAGAATAGCGTCTTCACATCTTCACTTCCCCGTGACCAGGCCCTGAACCGTTCATGCTCAGTGAAGCTTTTACCAAAGTCGTGGTCCAGATGTCGTCGGATGTCGGCATGTTGCGACTGGTAGGAGGCTGGAGCAAGCCAATCCAGAACCTTTCGGCGTTCTTCGCTCTGCTGTGTCTGTAAGAGAGGTTTGATGTTGTCATTCAACTTTTGAAACTCTTTTTCCACTGTGTCAGAGCAAAATATTAGTATGCTTATTCATGCTATGGCCTGTGGGAGTCACTAACATTTTCCAGCGATAAATGACACCCTCTGGGCCCTTTCAAGCTGTGCCACAGGGATGATAAGAAGAAGTTCCTTGGTGAATGCAGCGCTTACAGCAGCAGCATACGGCTGCCAGCGCTTACTCTTGTGGGAGTCCGAATAATCACAGATACTACGTACCACAAGGCACGGGAGATTATTATTCAGGCCAGCAGCCTCCATCTCAAAACACAACACGCCATGCTTCTTGCGAAGCTTCTCTCTGGTGACACTGTCTCGCATGACCTGATTCCCTGACGCAATTAATCCGCAATGAATGACTGGGTCTGTTGAGTCCCTGGGCTTTCGACACACCAGTCGGTCTTCAAATTCAGCGCAGTGGATATCCTGACAGGAACGATGGATGTCAGCATGTCGGAAGCTCTCCACATATAATTGATCGTTCTCGATTCCTTGATACTGCCAGTCCCGGGTTTTTCTGGGATACCTTCCCCCAATCTCAGCTACCTGCCGCGACACTGAGGATCCTTCAAGTTCAATTCGCGACAAAAGCTTTGTAAGAGCTGTCAGAAGCACGTTGGGCGGACGATTTAAATACCCAATGTCCACGAATTCCCCTTTCGAAAGGGTCTTGCCGTAATCAGATTGGATAACACCACCTAGCAGCGTAATGATTGGTGATTAGCGATCGCGCATGGATCGATATCCGCTTACCATGGCCAGGACCCGGTTTGCTCACGACGATATCGCCCAGTCTGATATCGTCTTCGGGTTTCTCGCTCGGTAGGCCAGGCGCGCCACCTCCGACTCCGACCATCAGGCCGACCTTGATATTGGGAAAGCTCCGGAGCATATCCTTGGCAACGGCCGTCGCAGAGCTCTCCCCCATGCTACCAAGGGGCAAACAACCGATGACGATGTTGTGCTGGCCAATTCGACCAAGCGTGTACGTGTTTGTGTCGCCGGGGTCTTGATCCAGTTGTGGATGCTCCTCATCTAGAAGCGCTATTGCAGCAGCAGCTTCAAGTGGGAGGGCACAGATCCATCCCACCTGGCATTTTGTGTAAGGAGCTTACTGGAGAGGATTTTGGTAGGCGGACGGCTAGTATATCGCACGGAAGAAACACCAGTACCTTGCATTTGTTGACATTATTGTGCCCTTCGTCAGCAACGCATGAAAAGATGTGAACGCTTAGGGGGGTTGGGAGGAGCGGTCGCTGAGCGGACGACGGCATATTTATCTAGCACAGCCTCCCGTGGCCGTGCAAAACGCTCGCTTCCGTCTCCAACAGTTTTTGATGCAATTATTGGAGGGCAAGGATCTCATGCCGCTTAGTCACATTGATGTCGGAAAATAACGTGCTTCTGGGCATCTGGAGGATGACCTAATGCTGATAATCCTTCGAGCACTTGGGGTGCCTTGAGAGAATTCCAAAAAAGCAACCATATTGTAAAAAGCACAAGTAGAAGAATCAATGTGATTGGTGCCCGGGAGGTGTATTGTTCGTTGCGTTGATTGGTAGCCCGGACTAATACATTTTCCGCCGGCGGCCCCACATTGAAGATCTCGACTTTAGCTTCCTTTTTACAACCTCGATTTTTTGTCAATCCGCAAAATTCACATCACAGTCATCATGCGCCCCCTCACGGAACAAGAACTTCGGACGGTGCTGGAGAAACTGACAGTCTACGTGGGCTCATCAGTAAAAGATCTTCTCACCCCCACCGACAGCTCTGGCAAGCCTGATCGCTGGGTTTTCCGTCTGGCGCAAAGTCGCGTTTACTTTGTTCGCCTTTCTCTCGCCAATCTAGCCACCTCCATTGCTCGTGAGAATCTCCTGTCTTGTGGGACATGTCTTGGTGAGTTCAGCGCCCGCGCCTACGGCTTTTTGAAAAGCGAATTGGAGACTAATGCTTGTCTGCTAGGTCGTTTCACGAAGTCGGGTAAATTCCGTCTGCACATCACAGCCCTTAGTGTCATCGCCCCAATCGCTCGCCACAAGCTCTACCTGCGCCCTAACGGAGTCATGCCCTTCCTCTACGGTGGACACGCGGTAAAGGCACACGTCGCCCGTTGGTCTCAAGAATGCCCCGAACACAGTGGTGTCGTGGTTTTCGACTCGGAGGATATGCCGCTCGGTTTCGGCATCGCTGCGAAAGCTCCCGCTGCGGCACAGCGCGCGAGTCCGACAGAGATTGTCTGCTTCCGTCAAGCAGACTGTGGAGAATATCTTCGCGAGGAAGATTCGCTTTTTACTGCTTGATACAACCTTGATTCACGAAAAGTTTACAAGATACCATTTGAGTACATAGATTGTTGTTCATGAAAGCAACCAAGGACGAATGCAAAACTAATGATTTTTCTCATCCCCACTTGAATTTCGTGCTGCACGCGGTCGCCCTTCATAATTATGATGTCGGAACAGACTTATGTCGTAACAAGTGCCTTTGAGCAAGCAGAGGCCAGGACTATGGAGCATTGTTCATTGAGAGACATGAAATGCCCGGCTGCTAACAACCTTCGTCGAGCTTATCCCCATCAGCACAACGTGTTCACCGGGCCCCAGTATATATTTTCACTGTCCCGATGCCTTGTACGATGTGCTCAGGGATTTAAGATGCACAATCGCCTCAATTCCCAAGGCTGGTACTAGTTACTTTCACACTGGCTGTAGGTACATCTTTTTTCATCATCATCATCACCTCCTGTTCCGCCGCAATGCTCTTGGCTATAGAAAGAGGGTGGACAGTGCATGCTGAATAGCAATCCACTTACGCTCCTACTAATGGGTGTTGGCATGCTTCGCCATATATTCAAATCCCAGAAAATGCTAGTCGAGGGGGCCTCTCCCGTTTCCATTAGCCAGGAGCAGCATGGCATTCTCTGTCTGGTTCCCTGCATTCTGGATAAACCCTTTGATCAGAAGAATTCTCTTCAGTGATACCGGCAAAACGCAACCTGGCAGAAAGGATCGGTACCTGTCCCATCAGCCCGGACCAAACTTGGCTGGTACACGGTTACGACATTGTCGCAGCTATTGCGCGCCATCTGTTTCCTCTTTCATGTTCCAAAGACGACACGAGATAGTCCAAGGCCCCCTGGACCCTATGAAGAACCAGTTTAATGACCAACAACCCAAAGAGCTGCAACTCATCCGACTCGGGACTCCGCGGGCACTTTTCAAGAAGGAAGAATGCCTCATTTACAGAGTCCATCTTTTGGAAGTCCGAACCCCGAGGCAAGCGTGCCGATACAGGATGCCGACATGCCATGTCCTCGATTCCGTGACATTCTTGATCCTTCGGGTCTGGTCCAGCAGCACAGCACGGCAAAGGCCCTGACAACGGCTAGCGTCAGTATGCCGCGTTTATCTCGCGGACCCGCTCCTGACACAACATTATTGCGCTGGTCATATGATCAAAACAACTGCTGCTGCATTCAATGGGTCGTAGGTGAAAAATGAGTCAAACACCGGCAATACCAGGCTAGCAGCTCCGGACCGTGGGAGGGGTTCAGGGCGAACAGGGAACGGACCAATATGCGTCCTCTTCGCAAGGGTTCGGCCCGGCTAGGCACAAAACGGGGTCCGGGGTCTCCAGAACATGCCACATGCCACATTGTCACCACATGGCGTGGGGAGTATCCCGGCCGAATTCTCGGGTCTCACCGTGTACGGATCAGTCTGGTATAGACGGTCTCGCAATCAGCCGGTTGTGTATTCAGCCTGAACATTGATAATGCTCTGTCATGTCCTTGGATGGAGTATGGTGTCATCCGGAGTTCTCCGATGGGGGATGACGAAGCGAAACCAGGATCACTCTCGTATGTGAGAGATAGATTGTTCTGCCGTCTTGATCGGGATGGGATCAACATCCTTACAACTGTTACTCGCTTCCAAGACAGTGCAATGACTGGTGAACAATCGAAACTCTATTGTATTGTGAAGAGAAACTGTACCTTCATCCGAACTATAATATGAAACTAGTCCTACCAAAAAGGCCTCAGTTCATGGAGTAGGCAAGATATTTCCACCAATAGGATAATTGACTGCGTTTTATTGGCACCAGCCTGGTCCGTTTTCCTTCGTTCTCCTTCAGGGTACCCTGTGCCCTCTGTATATCACGGGCGACTCCACTCCCCAGACTCAAACATCAACAGGCTCAATTTGTGTAGCGGCCGCTGCCGACTCCATCTCCAAGGCCTTTGAATTAAGTTCGTCGTCCAAGACTCCCAACGCCCTCCCACCAAAGAGGAGATCAATCTCCTCCAGGGACTTCTGCTTAGTCTCCTTGAACCAGATGAAGATCGTAGGAATCGTGACGAACACATCTTATCTCGTCAGCAGTGCCACAGTACCAAGTATTCGGGAAAACCTACTCCACGCGGCAAAAATAAAGTAAAACTTCCAACCGATCTTCCCCAACGCGATAGGCGATACCTGACTCCACAGCGTACTAACCGTCCAATTGCCAATACCCGTGGCAAATGCAACACCCTTTCCACGGATCTGCATCGGCATGACCTCGGACATGTACACCCAGCTGATCGAGCCGAAGGACACGGAGAAGAGCACCGTCACGCTGAAGAGGAAGAAGACGCCGCCAATACTGTAGCCTGTCTTGGTTCCGTCGAGATTCTGCGAGTTTAAGGCGCCTTCACAGATCAGCGCGATGGTGATGCCCACAGCGCCAAAGAGGAGAGGACGGCGCCGGCCGACACGGTCGAGGAAGAAGGTGATGAAGATGAAGTTGGACAAGGGGCCGACAACGTTGTAGATGCCGGTGACGAGGGTTGCGCGGTTACCGGCGATGCCGAGCGCTTCGTACCTGTTCTGAATCAGTCTGCGCAAGTTGTCGTCTGGAGAGGCTTCATCCTACATGATGTTTTGGTAGTAGTTGATCACGTTGATACCAGTCATCTGGGTGAACACCTGCACCAAAGTTCCTTGTCTAGCGACAGTTAGTGGAGTCATGCTTATATGCATGCAAGCGCTTACAGCAACCGAGTACGCCACTGAGGCACTTTGAACATAACCAGCCAGCCAGGTGCTGTGATGGCCCTCTCCGCATTGATGGTGGCTTTGATCTCGGTGAATTCCATCCGGATCCATTCTTCGTTGGTACCGTCATAGTGGAGACGCTTGAGGATGCGCAACGCCTCGTCGTCGTGGTCTTTTTCGATTAGATGCCGAGGGGATTCAGGGAGCCAGAACATGCCGACGAACAGCATGAACGCGGGGAGAGCTTGGAAGGCGAGTGGGAAGCGCCATTGCACCGTGTTGGTAACGGGGGCATGAAGCGAGCCGTAGCCGATCCATCTAGTAGGGTTGAGTACTGGTTGTGACGAAGAAGGAGATAGGGACAACGTACGTGCTGACGATGAAGCCAACTCCGATCATTTGCTGTGCAAGACCGACAATGCTATGGACCTGTGCATTAGCCTCTGCTTGTTCAGTCAGAGTGAGTGGTTACTTACAATCCACGAGTCTTTGGATGCGCGCATTCAGCCTGGTACACAGGGACTGCCATACTGAGTACACCCACGGCCCAGCCGGCGACAATGCGTCCCACCAGGATCATGGCCAGATTCTGGGCCGCGCACTGCAGGATTGCACCAATGGTCGCCAACAGTGCACCCATCTGGATTGTTCTTCTACGTCCGAAACGATCGATGGTGAGACCAGCCGTGAGGGCCCCAACGGCCGCTACTAATCGTCAATGCGGAGCTAGAAAGGGGTATTTATAGCGGAATACTCACCTCCTCCGGAAAAAGTGCTGTTAATCGCTCCGATGATCGACGACGTCTTCGTCGTGTCAAAATAGTTCAGGAAGTTGGGGGAAGCAATCACGTCGGTCATGACACCTGCATCATCAGCACTACCCTGGTGTTATATCCTATGAGTGAAGGACATACCCGAATCATAACCGAACAGAAAGCTGCCGGTTGCGGCAAATGTTGCCAGACTGATGGTATACAACTTGCCCATGGTGATGGGTCAATGGGATTGAATATCGCAGTATTTGGCGATCATATTTAACTACGGACTTTAAAGGGATTATATACTGTCGTCTCCGGAACCACATCGGACTTCCGGGGGGGAAACAAGTAAGCCACCATGCTGACACGATATGATGGCGTTTGGTTTTCCCTTGTACCGGGAATCAAGCTCAAGCCATCACATGGGGTACACCAGTAGAGATCATTGCCAAACATCCTAGCGCTATGAGCAGACGAATTGACATGCTCTAGGTCGCTGGCTAAGACAAGCTGGGGAAGAATGGCCCCATGTGGTTCGTTTACGGCAAACTTCCGATATTGAATGCATTTAGCCTGTATTTAGCCATTAATCCGAGCCTTATCTTGGTGGTGGTTGTATACGATTGGGGTATGACCATTTCCGGTTCCAGAGTTCCATCTTGTTAGCTTGGTTATTTGAGGCTAGAGAAGTGGTGTCCTTTTTTTTTTAATCTATTTATCTTTTTTTTTTTTTAGTATTATTTCATTTATGTTCGGATTGATTAATTTATCCCACGTTATAGCGAACATATAAGACCTCTTCAGTTGCTCTGTGAACTCAACACAGATCAAACACCACTCATTCTGAACGCCCAACATGAAGTTCACCGAGGGAATGTGGCTATTGCGTGTATGCTCTCTGTCCAACGTAAATGCGACTAAGCTTATCAACCTGCTATAGGAGGGCATTCAGATCGACTGGATGAACCACGTCGAACGAGCCCATGTCACTGAAAACACCGTCGATCTGCTTCTGGCCAAAACACAGCGCCATCGCGGCGACACCCTAAACTCGGGTTTGTACCCAACCCCTACAGACTACCAGGAAGCTAATAGAAAGGACAGGTACTCTCTATGCCCATATCTCGTCCCCTCGGGAAGGGATTATCGGTCTGAAATTAGTGCACTGGTCAGTCCATCTCGCAGATACTTGGAATGGAGAGCATGCTGATGGTACTAGGGACGGTGGATTGGAGCGTGGGCCAGAGTATGAACTGCACACGGCCTCCGCATCGGTGCAAATCCAAAACGAAGACAAAAAGCAGATCTTCTACGGGAGCGGCCCTCTAAAGCTAGCCGTGTCCACGGCAGAGAACAACCTGGGCTTCCGCTTCTCCGGCCCCAAGGGTAATCTTACCGGCCATTCGTTCCGCTCGCTCGGATATGTCCGCGACCAGACCACCTCAAAGTCGCAGTATGAGGATGGGATGTTCATGGAGCGCCAGGGATACATGCTGGCGGGCCTCGATGTGGGCGTTGGCGAAAAGCTCTATGGCCTGGGTGAGCGGTTCAGCCCCTTCGTCCGGAATGGACAGTCCGTGGATATTTGGAACGAGGATGGAGGCACCTCGTCCAACCTGGCCTATAAGAATATTCCTTTTTATATGAGTTCAGCGGGGTATGGTGTGTTTATCAACCACGCTGGACGGGTGAGCCTGGAGATGCAATCTGAGCGGACGACCCGCGTTAACATGTCGGTGGCCGGCGAGGAGATCGAATACTTTGTTATTTACGGCCCTACCCCGAAAGAAGTGCTCAAGCGCTATACCCAGCTCACGGGTCAGCCGAGCCTCGTGCCCGCGTGGAGCTACAATCTCTGGCTGACCACCAGCTTCACCACCAACTATGACGAACAGACAGTGACTGGGTTCTTGGATGGGTTCCGTGACAGAGATATCCCGCTGGGAGTGCTCCATTTTGATTGTTTCTGGATGAAATCATTCCAATGGTGTGATTTTGAGTTTGATACCGACATGTTCCCTGACGCGGCTGGATATCTGCAGCGGCTGAAGGAACGGGGTCTGAAGATCTCAGTTTGGATCAACCCATATGTTGGCCAGGCATCTCCTCTGTTCAAAGAAGGGAAGAAGAATGGGTATTTTATTAAGGTTGGTCCGAATTGCCGAGCACAGTCCGTCAGCCGCTAACTAAAACAGCGTACCGACGGCTCAGTCTGGCAGTGGGATTTATGGCAAGCTGGAATGGCTGTCGTTGACTTTACCAACCCTGCAGCGGTCCAGTGGTTCACAAGCCATTTGAAGCGACTAATGGATCTTGGTGTGGATTCGTTCAAGACCGATTTCGGCGAGCGAATTCCCTTCAAGAACGTCTGCTACTATGATAACAGCGACCCCGTCCGCATGCACAATTACTACGCCTTCCTCTACAACAAAATCGTGTACGAAGTCATGACAAACCGGATGGGTAAATCCCAGGGCCTCCTGTTCGCGCGCAGTGCAGCTCCAGGCGGGCAGCAATTCCCAGTCCACTGGGGGGGTGACTGCGAAAGCACCTTTGAGGCCATGGCGGAATCCCTTCGTGGAGGTCTCTCGTTGATGTTGTCGGGATACATCTTCTGGGCGTCAGATATCGGCGGATTTGAGGGAACGCCTGCGCCGGCGTTATACAAGCGCTGGGTCCAGTTTGGCTTGTTGTCGTCTCATTCTCGACTACATGGATCTTCGTCCTTCCGTGTGCCATGGATCTACGGAGAAGATTGCAGTGATGTCTTGCGCGACTGCACGAAGCGGAAGATTATGCTCATGCCTTACCTGTTGAGCGAAGCCCTGGACGGCCATCGCAATGGCACACCGCTTATGCGGGCGATGTTCCTAGAGTTCCCGGAAGATCTGAATACCTATGCCATCGATACGCAGTATATGTTTGGAAGCAACCTGCTGGTGGCCCCTGTCTT
The DNA here is from genome assembly GCA_001931935.1 of Aspergillus aff. floccosus IMV 01167. NCBI lineage: Eukaryota > Fungi > Ascomycota > Eurotiomycetes > Eurotiales > Aspergillaceae > Aspergillus > Aspergillus aff. floccosus IMV 01167. The sequence goes on from MSJE01000308.1 coordinate 578,323, forward strand.
TAGTGAAGAAGGCCACGTAACCTTCTATGTTCCCTACAGCGCCGATGACAGTCAGGGCAAGTGGAGGTCTTGGTTTGACCATTCCAAGACGTATGAGTCGGGCAGATGGTACACGGAAACTCATGGCTTTGATACACTGCCCATCCTCATCCGGCCGGGCTCCATCACACCGGTCAACCGCAGCCTGAAAGCGCCGGACGACTATGTCTTGAATGGGTTGGAGCTATTGGTCAATGGTACTATCAGTGGTCAGCGGGATATTGAAATTGTTGATCCGGCCAAGACCCATGAGATTTTGAAGGTGATTCGAGTCACGTCTTCGGAATTGGTCGAAAAGGTCGCTGTTGATGCGGAAGGGGTCAAGGTCACCCAGCTAGAGGGCAACTGATTGCCGTCATTGAGGGGCCATTTTGTGCTCTTCTCTGTACATAGAGGTCTCTCACGTGGAAGACCCTACTGCGTGGGCCCTATGGGAAACGCCCCTCCCCTCTATCAATATGGAACCCTAGATCCGTTCAAGGAGAATGCGCAGTATTCAATTATCGATGTGTAGTGGCTGGCCATCAGACACGATGCCGCAATACGAAGTATCTAGGACAAACCAGGTATAGTCTGTTTAGAGTTTTTCAAGGTCGATGTCGAAAGATCTCGCTTACAGTCATGGTTTTTCTATACTCACAGCCAGTCACTTTGTATACTTTTAACTTGGCTTGTTTTTTTCAGCTACAGCTTTTTCCCCCTGTCAATCACAAAATGCATTCAGAGACCTTTCACTATAACACAGACCACTGCCTGCAGACTGTGACAATCGCAAAACCGCCCTGGCAAACCCCCTCTACTGAGGGCTACTGGATTATGTACTCCTCCCATCAGCTTCTCAGGATCCCTTGATCACCTTTGCCATAACTCCCGCACGATCTTACCCCATAATTCGTATGTACTCACTAATATACTGGCCAGACTCATCCGTGGCGGTGCCTGGCATGACCCAACCCAATCCTCACTCGACTACCTCACCCCTACTATAACAGCCCTCGCCTCCTCACCTGGCACCGCTTCTCTCCCCATCGCTGCGTTTGCATCTATGTCCTACCGCTTAAGCCCCTACCCAGAGCCTATCCATGATATCCAAGCTGCTCTCGCCTTCCTGCAGCACAAATTTCGATTCGGCTCAAGATACATCCTTGTTGGGTGTAACTGCGGCGCCACGCTCGCGTTTCAGTCTGTGATGGGCCGGTTCCGCTCCAGGGAACTCGAGTGTGGATATGCATCTCCAGCAGCTATCGTGGGGGTAGCAGGTATCTACGATCTAAAGATGCTCCGGAACAGTCTCAACGATGATCCTGCATATCAGAATCTCATCGAGCGCGCATTTGGTTCGGACGAGGCTGTTTGGGATGATATTTCTCCTGCTGTCGCGGAGGGGCTGGATGGTGTTGAGGGCGGATGGGATGCGGGTTATTATGCACTTCTTGCAAATTCACGCACAGCTGGGCCTGTTGATCTTGCTCAGAGAGATGCAATGAAGAGTGGAGCATTGGCTCGATGGATGCGGGCCGGCGACTCCGGAGAAAGGAGGATTGGGACGCTTCCACTCGATGGTGATGATGACGAGGTCTGGGGCAATGGAGCTGAACTTGCAAGAGCCATTACCTTTGCTCTTGGGAGATTACAGAGAATAATATCTGACATATTCGAGATGAAGCAATTAATCTTGCAGGCCGGGTGATTGCGCAACATATACTTGCATTCCCCTACATGCATTTCCAGATAGGTCTGTCCTGCGACAGGATTTCACAGAAGACGTTTAGTTTTAGGTAATACTTTCAGACTAAGAGAGTAGATGCTGCTGCTAGTTTACCGTTGAATACTATCTTTAAAATTTGAGAGGCTAAACATTACTAACAATATAGAAAACTGGCACTCTATTCACACGGTTTATGGTTGGTGAGGTGGAAGGAAAGTTGAGGATCTTCAGGATAATATCCAGGCACGCAAGGTCAAATCGACGGAAGAACAGATCAGATATTGGCAAAGTGAGCCAAGTCTAGACAAGATGTATCTCATATTTCTCCTTTATATGTTGTTGCTTCCAACAATATCGTCTGATGCTGATATATAGATCCTCCAAGCCCACAGAAGCAACGACATAGATCTTCGACGACAATTTGAAGACTGAGCTCCCTTACTAGCGACTATTGATAGAGGGAGATAAGTACCAGAGATTTTAATAGCCTCTAGCTTCAGGGGGGATACAGCCTTTGCAGAAAGTATGGATTACAAGGTACACAGAGGAAACCCTTCTGTGATCCATCCACCGACCAAATTGAACCGTCCTAGGATCCTTCAACTTCCAAATCAAGTAAATCAAGAAACAGCGCGAGCAGGAGGGAATGAATCCCTCGTTGATCCTCCTGACAGTTGGGGTCAAGCATGTCTCTCCCCAACCAAGACAAGACCCTAACTGCAACTAATTCCTTCCGGTGGCAAAGTATCCCTCAATTATTTCCACAGGCGGCCGTCGGATACAGGACGCACTCGAAAAAATCTGGTTGATACTTATCAGAGAGTGTCTGTATGTAGCTCATACTGTGGTCGTTGGTGTATATCCTGGTCTTCCGTTGTCGTCGGATATGCTTTCGAACCAGAGGTATTAGCCATTATGACATCGCAAAGCCCAGAGTCAAGGCCGAAGGTCTTGTTAGAAGATATTCTGACAATGCCCATCATTTCCCTGGCCAGCAACCGGCAGCAGAGCAGCTCAACCGGGCCGGCAGCATGCATCTCCCAGAGGATTCTCGCTTGCATGAATGGAATTCCTTGGCCAACGATGGCCAAGATGAGCTTCGCTGCATAGAACGGAGATCCCAATCTCAATATATCTATCAGTTACCTGCTCGGGCTAACATCCCTCCTGATGGAGCACCATCTTTAGTTCTGCAACCCTGCCAGGGGCCGTGGGCCGCCACCGCAGCGGCATAGCATCCATCAGGATGCGCTAAGCCATTAGCACCGTTTCTTCTTCTTCAAGACTGGGTGCTTAATAACGACAGACTGCCAGGATCTGGGCGCGTTCCAGATCGGCGATAGGGTCCTGTGGTGGTTTCGTCTCTACAGGATGAATACTGCGTGGGAAAGGGGAACATGGAGTAGGTATGGGGGTATATAAGCTGGGCCAAAACGCGGGTCTCAATCACTCACTCGGTATTCAATTGCACCATCTCTTCTGTGTTATTTGTGAAGCTCATCTTGGTTTTCTACACAATGCGTTGGGCAATCGCTGCTAGCGTCCTGTCGCTGGGCACTCTTAGTGAAGCTGAGCTACTTCATGAACGCTTCCATCGCATGGGACGGAGGCCTGGAAACTCGACCAGCACCATCCCGAGTCCCCCCAAGCCCTCCAACTCAAGCATCCCGCTGCATCCGCATAACTCTACGGGCTGCTTGTCTCTGGAGAACCTCAGCCAAGCGGACTGGCAGCAATCCAATACGGGTACATGGCTGGACAACTGGTGGACCACGAATGCGGCCGCAATCAGCCAAAAGGGCTTTCTCAACACCTTCGCTGAGCTAGCACTGAATGACCCAGGCTGGACCTGTCCTATCGATGGCACTTGTCAAGTCCCATGCATCCCGGTCAAGCAGACAGGTGTTCAAGGGAACTTGTTGGCCCGCGCTGATCCCCTGGGCAGCAGCACGCAAACTGGCTATGTTGCCAACTCCCTCAGCAATCTGCAAACCCAATTCAACACGCTCTACAGTATCCTCAATAGCGCAGGCACCAAGACGAGCCTGGACATCAACAGCCTTGTCCAGAACTTCTGGTACGACGGCAGTGAAGATTCCACCATGGATTTAAGCGAGGGTTTTCGCTCGTTCGGCCTGATCCTTGGCCTGGGAGCTGCTATCGCAACAGGCGGCGCTGTGATACCGGCTGCCGTGGCGTCCACCCTGTTTAGTAATGTCGTGACTCTGGTGTTTGGTGGCCTGCCGTCGCCGTAAGTAACCTCCCTTTATCACATATGATACAACACATACGTGCTAATTTCGGTTGTGCACTAGTGGTGACCCCTACCTCATCAAGGCCAGCGAGGTAGGCCACGAGATGAGCAACTACATGGAGGACTGCGAGCGCGGCCTCCAAGACCTATACAACAACCTGACAAGTGGAAACCCCCTCGGCGACTCGTCCGACCTCCGCGACATCCTATCTGACGGGTCCTTCCTATCCAGTCACTACTTCGACATGTCTCAAAACATGACGAACGCGTTCAAGTCGACCGTGATCAACTACCTGTGGCGGCAGTCAAAGGTGTTCATCCTGGGCGGCGCCTCCTGCAGTGAAGACCAGGGCATCGGGTCAACCGGTTCGAAGGAAGGATATGAGATGATCTGGTGGTGTGACGATGACAACAAGGCCTGGTATCTCTACAACTATCAGTGGGGAATTGGCTCTGGTCTCGAAGCCGGTCGGCCTATTTCCTGGCTTAGTCGGCCTTGGGGCGCAGACCGAATGGGCAGCCATCCGTATCTGTCGACCCATGGAGGCAGTGGTCCGTACTGGGAAGACCTCAATCCTTGGGTAAGCTTGACTCTATTTCTCAACGCTCGCACTTCTCTCGTTCATATGGCTAACCCAGGCGCTCCATCAATGCAGAACGTCGTCATCTCATCCGTCAAGTCCTGGAGAGTCGCAGGGTACAACTACACCACGGAGACATGGCGCTCGCGGATCAACGACATGTACAGAGCCGGTGCGAACCCGTGGTTCGAAGGCAATGCCATGGAAGGCTTGTGGACGATCCCCGTGTGCAATATTGCCGAGACCGTCAACAGCGACTGGTACGGCAAGGATTCCATCCTAATGCCTTATGGATATGACTCTCGTCCCAAGTGGTGTGGATATATCTGTGACAACAACAAGGAGACGACCCAGGCCTTCTTTGACGCGGCACACTTGATGGACGGAGATGAACGACCGTTTTCAGAGCAATGTCCGCATAACTTCTGATTACGGTGTGTTTGAGTGGCTTGGTTTGGAGTGTTCTGCCCAGTTCTTTCCCAGTAGACGATGGGATGTCTGCTTTGCTTTATGATCTATCTGTTCTGCCTGCCTCTGCATTCTCTTCTATTCTGTCAGGGTCTTTTAAAGCCTCTGTTACGGCGCATGTCGCTTCGCGGGATATGTTTTGGCCCTACATGCCCAGTACGCTCTGTACGATAACATCTTTTTTTCTTGCCATAACTTTCGTTCATACAAACTGATGTTGGTTCCCTGATCTAATAATATGAAATTGACGTGATCGATAACTGTATATTGTTAACTAACCCATTTTATAACTTCCTCAGAAGTCTATCGTACATGTATCTTTGGTATCATGTCAAGTAAAGTCAGTCTCCAAACGCCTATGAAATGCTCGTAAGAACAGAAAAACAAAAGCAATAGCAGCAAGCGGAAAGCCCCATGCGACAATTACGGACGCGGAGGCGGACCCATCTTGCCCTCTCCCGTATCGACCTTTTTCTTGGGAGGCAAGGCCGGGACCTTGAACCCAGCACTGTCGGTCTGCGACGTTGTGTTGGTAGAGCTTTGGTTGCCACCAACCTGCGTAAACGTGCCAGACTTGAACCACCGATCCTCCTCAGCCTTGCGCTTCCGATTCAGCTCCGCCTGCACCTTGGGATCCACGAGCTCCAATCCCTGTACCGGGGTAAACGCGATGGTACTAGCAGTACCAGCGGTGCTGCCCAGATTGCCGACACCGGACGTGCGCAGCCCTTTGGCCTGCAGCACACTCGCGGTGCCAGACATACCCTGCCCGAATCCACGCAGAGACGACGCCGTCCCGCTGACAGGCGTAGCAGTACCCCAGCCCTTGTTGTTCTTCGACAGTTTGGCGCGCGTCCGCTGGTCGATCTGCGTCGCGCGAATCCGTCCATCGTTCTGTTGGCCCAGCATGCCCAGCCCAACGGTTCCCTCACCCGTACCGTATCCAACCTCCGCTTCCTCCTTGCCGAACGCGACGCGATTCTGGGCCTTGCGGAGTTCCGTCATGGCCACGGCCTCCTTCGCCTTTCTGGCCCTGCGACCACCGCGCTTCCGGGACGGCTTGTCATCGGGGGCGGGCAACGCCTTGACACCCGCATTGGGGGCCGGCTCGGTCAGCTTCTCCAGCCGCTGGAAGCACTCCTGTTTCAATTCTTCACCCAGTGAGCCATCGGGGCTGTACTTGGAGACGTCTGCGCGCGTAGCAAGGACCATCTTCGCTGCCACAATCCGCATCGCCTGTCTCTTCAGATCGTTCGGGATCTCCTGGATGATCGGCGAGTTGTAGAGGAAGCCCTGAGAGCGGATTCCGATATTCGTAGCAAAGCCGAGCCCCTCTGTTCGCTTCGATCCCTGCGCCGCGAGGTTGCACGCGGGAATCTTCGCCAGCTCGCGCAGACCACCCGTCTGGTTGAGGAACTGGGCTGCCGTCTCGGGGCCGATCAGCGCGGCAAGGTTCGGCGCGATCTGGCTCATACGCGACTGAATGCTCTGCGTCAGGGCCGTGCGCTCGCGGTCAAGCTTCAGAATCCGCTCGCAGGTGTCCATCACGACTTTCAGCTCGGCGTCGGTCATCTCCCGGCCGCGGGTGGTCGTGCCCTCGACGGCGACGACCATCAGCGACGGGCCGTCCAGGATGGACTTCAGCGGTGCGCCGACCGGGTTGTCGGCCGACGTGGACAGGCCTTTGATGTCGTTGAGCGGGCCATTTTTCAAGATGGCGACGGTCTTGGCGTAGTCGATGGGATTCGTGATCAGGGTTTCGAGCTCGGGAAATCGGATCGAGTAGTGGTCGCGCAGTACCTTGTGTAGTCGTGTCAGCTCGTCGCCCGTCGAAATGGCGACTTCGAACTCGTTGGTGACATCCCCAGCGGACTGCTGCTGTTGGTGCTGCTGCTCCTCGTCCACATCTTCGTCGATGGCTTCGCCGCCTTCCTGGAGGTCCTCGTCGTCGTCTTCAAAGTCCCGCAGAAGTTCCTCGGCATTCGACATAGTGACGGCGGCGGTAGGGCAATAAGTGAGCTGTTGCAGTGAGGATTTGTGAGTGAGAGTGGGAGAGTTCAGTTAATGCTCGCCTCCGTCACTTTTCGAGAATGGCTTAGTCATCCAGCTTCCCGGGTGGCGAGACGGACCACCAACGCAGCTTTCTGACTTTTGGGCCGTATCGTGGAATTTATCTCGACGACTATCTCATTCATCCAGTGGTTTCCACTGTCACGTACCTTTCAACCACACCCTATATTGTTTCAGGGAAGTATATTTCTGCGGGGCAGTGACTTTCTCATCTCCTTGGAACATAATCCCTTGTCTCCCTACCCCGTCAATTCAATCGAACAACCTACGTGACCGCGACCACCACCATGGAGACCTCTCGCGGCCCTCCGCGGGTCAAGAACAAGGCCGCGGCGCCGATCCAGATCTCAGCGGAGCAGCTGCTCCGGGAGGCCGTGGACCGGCAGGAGCCCGCGCTGGCGGCGCCGACGCAGCGGTTCGCGGATCTGGAAGAGCTGCACGAGTACCAGGGGCGCAAGCGCAAGGAGTTTGAGGACTATGTGCGCCGCAATCGGATCAACATGAACAACTGGATGCGGTATGCGGCGTGGGAGCTGGAGCAGAAGGAGTTCCGGCGGGCGCGGTCGATTTTCGAGCGCGCTCTGGATGTCAACCCGACGTCGGTGGTGCTCTGGATCCGGTATATTGAGGCGGAGATGCGCAACCGCAATATCAACCACGCGCGCAACCTGCTCGACCGCGCGGTCACCATCCTCCCGCGCGTCGACAAGCTCTGGTACAAGTACGTCTACATGGAGGAGACGCTCGGCAACATCCCCGGCACGCGGCAGGTGTTTGAGCGGTGGATGTCGTGGGAGCCGGACGAGGGCGCCTGGAGCGCATACATCAAGCTGGAGAAGCGGTATGGCGAGTTCGAGCGCGCGCGCGCCATCTTCCAGCGGTTCACGATCGTGCACCCCGAGCCGCGGAACTGGATCAAGTGGGCCCGCTTCGAGGAGGAGTACGGCACGAGTGACCTAGTGCGGGAGGTGTACGGCGTGGCGATTGAGACGCTGGGCGAGGACTTTATGGACGAGAAGTTGTTCATCGCGTATGCCAAGTTCGAGGCCAAGCTGAAGGAGTATGAGCGGGCTCGGGCGATCTACAAGTACGCCCTGGACCGGCTGCCGCGGTCGAAGGCGATGACGCTGCACAAGGCGTACACGACGTTTGAGAAGCAGTTCGGTGACCGCGAGGGCGTGGAGGATGTCATTCTGTCCAAACGCCGGGTGCAGTACGAGGAGCAACTGAAGGAGAACCCGCGCAACTACGACGTGTGGTTCGACTTCGCCCGTCTGGAGGAGACCTCGGGCGACGCGGACCGCGTCCGGGATGTCTACGAGCGAGCAATCGCACAGATCCCGCCGTCGCAGGAAAAGCGACACTGGCGACGATACATCTACCTGTGGATTTTCTACGCTATCTGGGAGGAGATGGAAGCCAAAGATATGGATCGCGCGCGCCAGGTCTACAACGAGTGTCTGAAGCTGATCCCGCACAAGAAGTTCACCTTCGCCAAGGTGTGGCTCATGAAGGCGCAGTTTGAGATCCGACAGATGGAGCTGCAAGCCGCGCGCAAGACGCTGGGCCAGGCGATTGGCATGTGCCCGAAGGACAAGCTCTTCCGCGGATACATCGACCTCGAGAGGCAGCTGTTCGAGTTCGTGCGGTGCCGGACGCTGTATGAGAAGCAGATCGAGTGGAACGCGTCGAACAGCCAGGCGTGGATCCAGTACGCGGAGCTGGAGCGTGGGTTGGACGACACCGAACGGGCGCGGGCCATCTACGAGCTGGGCATCGATCAGCCAACGCTGGACATGCCGGAGTTGGTTTGGAAATCGTACATCGACTTTGAGGAGTACGAGGGCGAGTATGACCGCGTGCGCCAGCTGTACGAGCGGCTGCTGGAGAAGACGGACCACGTCAAGGTATGGATCAACTACGCACGGTTCGAGATCAATGTACCGGACGAGGAGGAAGAGGAGGAAGAGGAAGAGGAGCGGCCGATCAGCGAGGAGGCCAAGCGGCGTGCTCGCGCGGTGTTCACGCGCGCCCATAAGGTGTTCAAGGAGAAGGAGCTCAAGGAAGAGGTAAGCCAACCGTCATCCCGTCATCCCAACGCCGATGCTAATCCCCCAGCAGCGCGTGGAACTCCTCAACGCATGGCGCGCGTTCGAACACACGCACGGATCGCCGGACGACATCGACAAGATCGAGAAACAGATGCCGCGGCGGGTCAAGAAGCGGCGCAAGCTGGACGACGACCGCTACGAGGAGTACATGGACTACGTGTTCCCGGCGGACGACCAGTCGGCGGCGAATCTGTCGAAGCTGTTACAGAAAGCGCACCAGTGGAAGCAGCAGCAGGGGCAGGCCTGAAGGCTGGGCTTTGTACATTCTATGGAATAATTCGATGCGTATGCAGTATAATGATAATGAATTCGTGTCGACACACCTTACGTACAGCACAATACACCATCTAATTACAACTTCGCACTCCGCCCCTTCCCAGACCCATGGCAAACCTCAAAAAAAACCTGATACTTGACGGACGGCCTGCACATCCGCCTCGCGGACCCAACGTCCCCGCCCAACCAACATCGTCCGCTCCAACCACTTGAACCGCGGCGCTTCACCAGTCAGCCCATCTCCCAATACACCCTCAAAGACGGTTAGGTAGAAGAACAACTCACCGCTCGTCTCAATAACCAGCCTCGTCCACCAGAAATGATCGCCGTACGCGGTGGTCCGCGCATCGGCCGCCCACGCCATGAACTTGCGCGCATCCGCATCCAGGTCCAGATACCCGGTGTACTGGACGTAGACGCCGTGGCCGTCGGACAGGCGGGCCTGCATGCGCACGTCGATGTGCGCGAGCCCGCTGCACTCGTCGCAGAGGAGCCAGTCACTGCCGCCGCCGCGGAGGACTGTGGCGTCGAGACCGGCGGCGCGGGGGCCGGCGACGCGGTGGAGGAAGCCGCCTTCAAAGGCGGTGATGTCGCGTGAAGTGCCAGTGGAGTGGAGGGTTTCGTGGGCGAAATGGGCGCGGAGGGTGAGGAGGTGGCGGTGTAGTTGGGGAGGCATGTTGTATGTTGTACTGGTATACTTTCGGTTAGGAGATGAGCTACAAGAAGGTTACGCTGTGGTTTTATGTGTGCTCTGGGGGCTGATATCAGTCATGATATTGTGCTTTGTAAGCCCATTTGCTGGAATACATGATCGGTAGTAGGTAGTTCAACTCAGGTACTCGGCTGGTAATAGCAACACGAGAAGAATTGGTCTAGATCAACCGTCTGAATCCCGAACTAGATGAAAACTGAATGACATTCCATGGTAGGACAATGGTTCGACCAAATTACTGGTACTCCTTAATTGCGTTGTCAAACTCCTGGTCCACGGGTTGATAAGACTCCTTGATGCGGCGCGCATAATCCGGCTGGACCTTGGTCTGTATCACGGTTCCAATACTCCAGGTTTGCTGGCGGAAACGCTGCATGTTCTCGCGCATGACATGGATGTAGTTGCGTCCTGCGAAGGCGTATTTCTAGCAGCTGGTCAATACTACACTGGAGAGAACGGATCCGTAGGAATACCATGCGCACAACAGTCTCTAAATAGCGGTGGACGGCATTTGCTACCTGCGCGGCCGTTTCGGCGATGGTTTCACTGTCCTTGGTGTTGAGGACGTCCAACTGTGGGATATGTTCGATGGCGGAGGCGGCGTGGTCTTCGAGTCTCTTTACGTTGTCGGCGATGTGGGTGTTGTTCACGTCTGGACTGCCGTAGCCGAGGACGAATCGACTGAGGTTGATGAGGTCAGTTTCGACATGGCCGAGGTCGCTCACGACGGTGCCGGGGCTTATGGATGCGAGGACGAGGGGGGCACTCATGAGAGTGAAGAGGAGAGGGAGATGGAGCTTCATTGTGGTCGATGTAGAGGGTAGGAGGGAAGATACGAGGGAGGGGAGAGTGTGACGATGGAAATGATGGAGAATCGAGAAGATGGTAGAAGAGAATGGGAGGGTTATATGCTGGGAGAGAGTAGTAGTTGTGTTACTAGGTATCCACCGCGTGGTACACGTTTGTGCCAGTTTGTGTAGTACATTGCTGTTTCTATTCGGAGGGACAGAAGAGTGAGTGGTAGACTGTAGTACAGATGTAGTGAACCTAGTGGATTTCTAGAATCACTACGTTCTTGACGTTTGTCACGGTGGTTGTATCTCTATTTCCTGATTAGGTTGATGGCTATACTCGTCAAGTCAGTAAGTCTGTGAGTACATCATAAGACAAGAGTACTATTGAATCCAGGAAAATCTTCAGCAAAGTCCTTAGAAAGTATATAATCACATTAACAGTCATAGTTCAAAGATGAACCATGGATGCATCTAAACGAATTGGTTCCTTTGAGAATGTCATATCTCTATTTGAACGTAACATACACTCTATAACTTATGAATGGCCTTCGTATCTATGCTGGAAGAAACGGAAAGATTATGAGATGCAGCCAGTAGTCCAGTATATATTGGTAGGTCTTGTCGATTCTAACGGAATGCTTCATGCAGGAGTAGTTAGTATCCCTAATATATGGCTAATCTATATATTCGGTAATTCCCCTGGGGGTAAGAATATCCGGGAATCCTTATTTTTTCCCCCTTTATACTCATGCTTTTCTGTACTGTTGCTTAAACTGTGTCTTCATGTTCGTACTGTTATACGTTGATTTCCCATTTGGGATGATATACACAGCGAGTCAGCAGTTATCCGTGTATTATATAATTATGCAAACAACAACAAGGGAGGAATACGAAATTATTAGAGGTGACCCTGAAAAATCCTCCTCATTAAAGGTAAATATGAGAGATGATGTCACTGCAGTTCCAGATTGATGAGAGGGAACCGTGGATACCCCCGATGAACCACTTCTTGTACAAACTATTGTATACACGAATAATATCTATCTCTGTGCCTGTTATTTACTTCGGTACTCGGAAACTACATACCTAATGATTATTATTGTACCTGCAGATGAACGTGCATCGGATAATTCCTCCATCAATTTCTCGGTGGAGGCGAACGTGTCCGTTGTTTCATCCTCCTTCACATTAATCCGTTTTCTTTCTTTTTTCTTCTTGTTTTTAGTTCTGTTCTACTTCCGACTCTTTAGTTTCTTCCTTGTTATTGGGCAGGGAGATCCCCCTGAACCCCTCCCATTCAATTCGTTTAGCTCTGGTGGTTCGATCGCAACTCCGCCCCCTCGACTTCTCCTTTTCCTCTTCCATCCTCCATCCTTCTCCTTCTCCATCCTTCTCCCTTCACTCCCTCTCTTCCCTCCCCCCATCCCGTCATGAAGATAGTGCTCTGGTAGTCATCTGTCCTTCGTTTCGATATCCCCCCCCCCCCTCCCTTCCCCTCCCGCCTGTCCTTCCTTCTGGCGGCTGGTTCCTCTCCCTCCCCGGAATTTCTCGTCTTCGGCTGGACTTTTCGAAGCTTTCCCTCTTTCCCTCTTTCTCTCGTTTCCCTCTCTCTCCATCTCGACTCTCGTTTCAATCATTCGATATGATTGTCCCCAAGCCGCCCGTCGCTCTCGAGGGCCATTGTTCCGTCATTCACAACAACACTCTCTACACCTTTTCGCAAAACGCCTTCCTGTCCATTCCCCTCGAACGCAATGCTACTTGGTCCAATCTCCCCATGGCCCATGTCCCCGTCTCCGATGCCGCCTGCGTAAAAGGCGGTCTCGAGGGGAGGAACACCCAGGAAGCCCTCTATATCGTCGGCGGCACTAATGCCGAAGGAAACCCACCCGGACTACAGCGATATTCCTTCCAGGATAACCGGTGGAAGACCATCGACGCCGTTGATCTCAACATGTCCAATCGGACCGCCCATAAGGCCGTCTATCTCAAATCATCCGGCTCCCTCCTCGTCTACGGAGGTCATCTCGACGGCCAGTCCATCGGTTCGTCCGATACTTTTGTCATCAACACCGCCGCTCCCTACGGTATCTCTGCCCATTCCGCCGACAAAGCCTCCCCGGCCTATGTGCCCATGCTCTTGCCATGGAGTGATCAGAAAGCTGCCCTGGTCGGCGGCCTCACCACCCCAAATAAAGTCCATCTGTTTGACCCCAAGAACGGATGGGAAAGCTCAGCCGTTTCCCTCGCCGACCCGCTGTCCAACGACGTCCAATGCGCCATGATCCGTGCTTCCGATGGGAGCAAAATCCTCCAGTCCTTTGACATGACCGCCGCCCCCAACACCGTCACCAGCGTCGCCTTGCTCAACCCCGGTGGGAATCCCGCACGACCAGGGAAACTCGTCGGTCAGTCCTCTCGCAAGAGAAAGAGAGACATCTCCCTCGACAACTTCCCCACATACGACAACACCTTCGCATCCTCCACCAAACGGCAAGACTACTCCCTCGCCCAGGGCGACAACAACCTAGTCGTCATCTCTAGCGGCGGAGGCACCGATTCCCTGGCCATCTTCAATCAATCCTCCAACAGTTGGGTGAATGCCACCAAACTCTTCTACGGCGACCAGTCGCAACAACAGATTCTCGCAACGGCCACATCCGCATCCCCCACCGCCACCGCAACGGGGCCCAGCGAAACCACCACTGCGGCTGGTGCAGCCGGCGGAGGGACGAATAACACCGGAACCATCATCGGAGCCACCTTGGGCAGCATCCTCGGCCTGGGTGTCATCCTCGTGCTCATCCTCTTGCTCATCAAGCGGAAGAAGGACAAGATGAAGCGCGCCGCTCAAGACCAGGACAAGGACCGGCTGAGCTTCCAGGATCAGGGCATGGAACCCCTGACGCGGTCCGCCTATCCCATGGCCAAGAGCCCCGCCCCCCTCGCCGCCTCATCTGTAGACTCCCTCGCCATCTTCTCAGGAAACCTCGGCGACGAGAAGTCGCCTCGATCCGCTGGCGGATTACCCGCATACCACAACAAGCACGCCCCCAAGCCCAGCCCCCTCAGCACCATCCAATCCAGCCGCGACGCCGCCAGCACGCCCGGCGCTCTCGACAAGGCCATTGAAGCCCAGGAGTCCGTCCCCAGTGGCGGTCGTCCCGGCGATCGCCGCACCAACGAAGGCTGGAGCCAGTACTTCCAGGACAACAGCGCCACGAGTCTCGTCGGCCTGCAACCCCCGCCGACCACGACCGCGACGACCAAATCCGAGGATCGTACCAGCGTCTGGCCTACGACCACCCTCACCCCGTTGAACTTTTCCTTCCTCGAAGAACCCAAACCGCTAGGCCGAGTCATCAGCGGCAGTCCCACCACCGAGCACGCTGCCTCGCCCAAGGACGGCCGCCACATCGCCATCCCCGAGAGCCAGTCCGCGCGCATCTCTAGCGCCGACTCGGTCAGTGTCGCCTCCGACGACGACTACGACCGCCGCGACGACCACCCCTCGCGGAGCTGGATCGGCCGGCCCCCCAGCAGCACCTACAGTCGCAGCTACTACAACCCGAGTAGCCGCGACCTGCCGTCGGCGGTGCATCCGCCGTACGACTCGGTGCGCGCCAGCACCAACACCCGTGGCTCCAGCGTCGTCATCCCCGACACCCTCGAGCCGTTACCCACGCGCAATACCAACATCAACTCCGACATGAGTTGGCTGAATCTGAACGCCGAGCGTTGATTTCTTCTCCTCTCCTTCGCACATATATCCACCTATCTTGCTCCATAACCGCCGTCTGTCCTTATCCCTCCTTGCTCCATCGCATGCACCTAAAACAGTCTTTGTCGTGATCATTGTTCTTTGCATCGTTTGCCGTTCTGATCCCGATCGAGCGTTCAAGCGTTCCTTCCTTGTTCGATTCCATTCTGTTCTGTTGTTCCATTCGCAGCCGGTCATTGATGAATCCATCCATCATTTGTTATCTATGTACGGGTACGGATCTGGTGTTACCTCTGGTTTTGTATATAGAGTCGGTTTGGGATCCACTACGTAACTTTCACTTCTTCAACAAGTTCAGTAACGCTAATTCATTCAGAAAACCTCTGGTCCGTGTACTACCGAAGCCACACTGTCGTCATCGTAATAAGTCATAGTCATAGTTGTAATCATAATCATGTCCATTCTAGTTCTTTCATCGCCAACATCAATCACAATACCAAAAAAAAAAAGTTCAAAGAACAGATTCGCGTCGTGCTGGGCTGGAGAAATTCTCCTCAACCTCATCCGGCCACATCGTCCGCGGCACTGCGCCATGACTACTCGACCTCCGCGGAAGCATCTCCCTCATGCGACGCTCCCGACGCAGCGAGCGCTCTCTCTTGAACGACGCGCGCTCGCGCCGCTTCTCATCCGCGTGCTTCCACGAGGCCACGACGCCCTTGACGCCCAGCGCAGCGAGGCCCACGTTGGCCGCATCCGAAAAATTGCCCTTCAGGCGCCGCCTGCGCGCCTCCTCAGGTGACATGTCGCCTTCCCGCACCATCTGAGCATTACGTTTGTGTTTTTCCATGCTCTCGTGCAGACCGTGCGCGGCGTGGATCGTCGCGACGGTCGCAAGGCCCGTGGCCACGAGCGTGTCACGGGTGAGTTTCTTGTGCTGGCGTTCTTCATCGGTACTGTTGTCTCGGTCAGAATCCTGATCTGGGGCGGGGTGTTTGGGTCGGGATCGCGGCGTGGTGGTGATGTTCCTGGATGTATGTGGTGGTGGTGGTGGTGGTGGTGGTAGACCTACGTCTCTAGAGTGCCTGGTCCTCCGGGAGCCGCCGTGGGGGCCCCGGCCGTACTCGCTGTCCCAGTCATCATCGTCGGAGTAGTAGTAGCCATCGGCATCCTCGGGGCCGTCGTAGCGCGACGACCGATGTCTGTGTCGCCGGCGCGGCTCATCCCGCTCCTTGTCTTTGCTGCTGTCGAGGCCGAGGGCCTCCAGCCCGCGACTGATGTAGTCCGAGACACTGCGACTGCGCGCTCGACGGGGCCGCCGACCCGGCGAGGACTCACTGTCGTCGTAGCTGCCGTCGCGCGAGAGCGACCGGCCGCGCCGTGGGCGGGACCGAGACCGCTGGTACCGGCTCCAGGCCTCCTTTCCGGCGGCAGCGAGGGCGCCTGTGGCGGCGAGATCGCGCACACGGCTGTGACTGCGATGACGACCGCCATGCCCGGAGCGGGACCGCGAGTGCGAGCGGGGGCCGTTGACAAAGTGGTTGGCGGCCAGGCCAGCGAGGGTGGACTCGATGATGTGGCGTTTGGAGTGTTTATTGGGGTCGCGGTCGACGAGGCCGTCTGTACCGCCGGCCGTGAGGGCCGCCGTGAGGATGCGTTTGCCTTTCTCGCCGGTCCACTCGCCTTTATCCTTGCGCAGGCGGAAGGCTTCAACGGCGCCTGCGGTCACGGCAGCTTTGACAGCCTGCGCGATGCGCTGCTCGCTCTTGGCGCGATGGTGGCTGCTGCGGTGGCCCCGCGTTGGCGACGGCGAGTACGAGTACGACTGGCCATGGTGATTGCGCCGGCCGCGACTACGACTGCGCTCGTGGTGTCGTGACCCGCTGGCAGCAGCAGAGCCGAGCCCTAGGGCGCTGAGCGCCTGCTCGGAGAGGGACTTGCGTCGGCGACGCGGCGGGGAGCGGCTGGTTGATGGGGAGCGGGAGTATTTGTAGTGGCCGTCTGGAGGGGTCAGCTTCGGCTGGATCTAGTGCGATGTGCATGGTAGAGCATGGTACATACGTCGGTCATCATAGTGTTTGGAGTGTCTGCCTCGACTAGGACGGTAGTAGTAGTCGGACTCATCGTAGTATGGGCCGCCACGCGTGCCACCACCCATTGAGTGAGAACGTCGCACGCCTTCCTGGACGGTGGCAACTCTGGAGTGTCGCGGGGGAGGATAGCCGTGGCCGTACTCGTAGGCGTAGTCGCCGGGTGGATAGTCGCGCGGAATCTCCTCGACGGATTCATCACTGAGGTTGTGACGAGGGACGACATCCGTGTGCGACGGATGGCTCCCGTAGTAGTCCTGGGCGTACCCTGCGACTGGCCGGGAGTGGCGATCACGGGTGGGGGGATAGTACTGGCGTTCGTCGTAGTAGGCCATGACGGCAGGAGATAACTAAGAAAGGGGGCTCATGGGATACAAGAGACAGAAGAGGATGATTTGAGACGAAGATGTGATGATGAAGGAAAGACGGAGGTGAGGGAGCGAAATAATCTTGGGATAATACGAGAAGGAGAAGTGTGGCGAGGGGCGGGGCACCCTTGTGACGTCTTCCGCAGATGGTGCGACAGGGCGTTTCGGGGCACTTGCAGAGACGAGATCATTCGACGAGGAACAGCCAGAGGGTCTGGAGCAGATGGGGCTGACGGGGCTGACGGGGCCAAAGGAGATGAGAGGGAGGAGGGGAGAGATGCTGGAGATGTTGGGGTGTTTCTATAGTTATTCCAAGAACAAGAGAAGAAGAGGAGGGCTGACTAACTCATGACATCATTCCTTCTTTTCCTTCTTCGACTCCCTTGCAGCGTCCAGTTCGGCCTGAATGTCTGCCATATTCAGAGAATATCCATAGTCAATTCCTTCATCGTGGGTATACTTCCCTTGTATACACATTTCCCCATGCGTTCCTGACCCAGTGCTTACCCGCTTCTCTCCCAATGGTTCAGACGCCCTCGTTCCATGGTTCCTGTCGGGTGGATATATGAAGATGAACCCAGCGTGATGGTACCATTCATGTGTCTCCATAAGACATCGTCCCCAAGGACGGTCAATCCCAGCAGGGATCACTAGATACTGTACATCAAGTCCCATGCAAATACAACTGAAATAAATGAACGCTCAGAAACCATGACCAAAAACACATCCAAGAATAACTGCCAACCATGCCAAATCCAGACAAGAACACCCAAGTAACATTCAAAATCAATCGATACACAGGCTTCCATCCTCTCCTCGTCAATTGATACACTTATGGGGTGATACCCACTGATATTCCGGGTTTGTCTAGCCCATCGCCCAGGAGAACACATTCTATCCTCACTCTACCTGCCGTTCTCAGACGGTAGAAAGAAAAGCCACGAGAGGTGCCGCACAGCAGTCACTCTCCACGTGGAGACATCCAACGCGTGTAATGAACCGCCGCTTCCCCAGCGGGTCAGGCCACAGTCCAAGGCACAGCCAGAGGGAAAGGAAAAGGCAGCTGGATATGTCCGGCAATGCATCCGTTCATCAAAGTCATTCATGACATCGTGCCGAAAGGCTGCGCGCGGCGGCTGCTGCTAGAAGTTATCGACTTCTGTCCCGATATGTGGTCATACGCGTTCCCATCCACCTGGGACTGAGATCGGTTGTGGTTGTACGTCGACGACGCACCCCGACGAGCCGTCCATCCCCCTTGGCCATCAGGTTGCATTTCCTCCGAGTGTGTCCGATGCGTGCGGATGTGTTGCTTCATGTTGTCCTTGCGCGTGAACGCCTTGTTGCAGATCGGACAGTGGACGCTCTTCTCTCCAGTATGCTTCTTCCCGTGCCGGGCGGCATGTCCAGAAGTCGTAAACGTCGCCGAACAGCCGTGACTGGCGGCGAACGGACAAGGGTATTTGTTCTTTCGCGGCTTGGGCGCCAACGTGTCCTTCGTGCCACCGACCGACGTGGACGGGGACGGAGGGTCGGTCACCGAATTGGCGCTCAGCCGTTTCCCGGGGTATCCTGCCGTCGATGTCGAATAGGCGTGGGAGTCGGGCCGCCCTGGTTGGTAGTAAGAGCTGGTGGTCGTGCTGCTCATATAGTCGTAGGAGCAATCGGACGATCCTGGGGAAGCTGGCTGCGTGGACTCTGAAACCGGATCGAATGCCGGGCGAGGGACCATGGGCGATACAGCGCGAGACTCGTAAGTCCGTCCATGGCGAGGCTCAGGCGTTGACGATTTGTAGTATGTTGACGGATAGGGGTATGATGACGGAGAATGGTGTCGAGCGGATCTATGAGATGATCGAACGGCAAATGCAGGATTATCATCATTGTTCAGGATTGAGACGAAGCTCGCCTTGCAGCTAGCCATTTCCGCTGTGGTCCTCGGGAATGGAGAACTATATGGTATCAGTCTGGGTACATAAATGGGCTTATTCCGACGAGACTGTCTCCTTTGCCTGATATCTTTCGAGAGAATAATGCCACAGCAGGCAATATCTACCCCAAAAGAAACCTGTCCAGCCAGGAGACCTGCACGAACGAGGAAAAGAGAGAAGTACCTACCGCTTTCTTTCGAGGAAGCTTGCCACTTTTCTTCGTGTAACACGACTCGAGGAGAACCTGGTCGTTGTATTTGTGTTCGGGCGGAACGACTTCCGCGGCGAGCAAGCACCCACGTTCTGGATCAGAGGAGAATGGAAATGACCAATGCCAGCCGGCGGGTTAGAGGACTGTTGGACAAGTAGGAAGTTCCTTTTCTAACTCGACGCCACCGATCCGACTTGACAGCGGATGCACGCAAGTTTCAACGGCGAGAGACTGGGGTGTTGGTAGTATTGCAGGCAGTAATGAAAGAGACGTGTTTCACACGGAGACAGGCTCGATACACAGTCTTCCAGAGAAGTGTCGAGCCAGAGAAAAGGAGGAAGGAGAAGGCGAAGGGGGTAATGAAGAGAAGTGTGAGGAGATATCTGATATATAGGTGAGGAGGGGTGGGATGCCAGGTCGGGGAATTTGGATCGATAGATGTCAAATCGATAGGAGATAAGGAATCGGGGTGGAGAAGAATGGGAGAGAAGAAAGGAAGACAAAGGAGAGACGGTGAGAAGGGAAAGGAGAAGAGAAGAATTGAAGTAGAAGTAGGTAGAGGTTGAAGCTGAGAGATGGAAGAATGGGATGGAGAGGAAAGGGGAGAAGAAGAAGAAAAGAAGAAGAAGAAGAAGAAGAATGGATGGATGGATGGATATCTTGAAACCGGTCCAGGGTCTCTCTTCACAGAAGCTCTGGCCAGGATGGATGGGTTTAGCCCCGTGAGTTTAGTTGACTTAGTGGCCCTTAGTTCGGTGGAGGCCGGTGGAGCCCTAGGCATCAGTATTTACTTTGGTATTGTCGTATCAGTCGCTTTCAATTGCTTGGGAGGTGTTGGTCTCGGCTGTAATCCTTCACTACGACAAAATGACAATAAGGCCATTTTTTCTCCAGTCTCTTTGGTATTACAGATCCTCAACAGATAGCATCATTGATATCGTAGGTATGCAGAGCATACAAGACTTTCTCGGCAGTGACTAGATCAAATAACACCAAGTGGATATCGACCCATGGCAACTTTAATCGTTACAACGAGTATCTCCGAAGTAGAGCCAGCCTATGGTCCACCATCCTCCGGAGCCATGGCAGGGAACAGCCACTCTGCGGTGTCGTGGCTTGCCTCGTCGGCATAAAACCCGTCATCTAAGGATTATTTTTTATTATTTTCTTCCATGCGCGTCCCCATCCAGGGATTCCTCGGCGCCAACAACCAAGACAGTTAGTGAGGTCCCTGACTGGTACGTGTCCCTGTCGTCAGCTGAATAACCCATTCTCCATCGTCTGCGCCATCAACGTTGTTCGCCATATGGTTCTGGCACTAAGTGATTTCAGTCAGTCCGGGTCGGAGGTTCAGTGGCCGAGGACCGACTTGAGCTTGTATCCGGATTACCCAACAGGGGTTCGTACAATACCATACGACGAATAAATTCATCCTATCCTGCACGATAATACCTATGAATTCAGCATTCCCTGTGTAAATTGTCTTGTATCATTCATATCCCAAGTGCATACGGAGTACTCCATCCTAATCACTACTTCAGGGAGTGAGATACAAAAATAGACTGATGATGCGCCTCGGTATCCATATCCTTAAGTAGATGCCGCTATCTACTCTGTCCACGTCTTGGCTCCAAATCACCTCGGTGGGAGTCGCGACGTTAATTAGTACTCCGTATTATCAACTTAACTGTCCATCGCTCGTGCTGGTCCATCGTTACCCGACCCGGTAAAGTGCCCCTGAATTCAACGAAATGCGGGCAACAAAATGACCGAGCCTAACGGACAAGCTTTTAGCCACAGGGGGCATGAAACCGTGGTTCTTTATCCTGCATTAGTTGTGTTTGTGACGGGTAGAAGTCTTTACTGGTCCAGTTCAGGGATCGGTTCGTTTCCAACTTCCCCTCTTATGAACGGCGCGTAATTGTCCCTTCTGGTAACAGTATTTTCTCCTCGTGGTCAAACGTACCGAAGTTCAGAAACAAGGTGGTATTTTCTCCTTTTCCCTTTTCGCGCCCGCCCAATCCGGAATAGGAACTCTCCTCCGTTGTCTCGGAGTTAATGGTCCAAGCGAACATCGCTGTGGGCGTAGTACTCGGATCACACATACCCAGTCCTGAATTCGTGATATCAGGGTAATCGCCTGTCGCATGCCAGCTGTGATAGCATCGGCATACGTACGGAGTAGGTTGCTGACACGGTTCTGTCGGCGTCGTGGTGGGGACGCCACTTGGACGCCTGTTCATAGGCTGGGTTCAACAGATACACGCTGGGTCGCTTTTTCTTGTTTTCTCTAGTCACCATGCTAGCGTACTCTCGTGGACATATATCCGATATTCTGGAAGCAGCCTGTCCCACTCGTCCACCTGAATGGGGATTTCTGTTCTTGTGGCAGTGATCATACCATGATCAGACCGCCACAACAAAACCTGACAATGATATCCATCAGAGATCGCTTCGCGTGCATCGTGCATACGTATGTCGAAACTCAATGCCGAGTCGTGGCGCTAGAAATGGCCGAGGCTGTCAAAACCTGAAGGTATCCCTGCATGAGTCGGAGAGATCTCTGTCAAGTACAGTAGGCAAATCATTTCCTGGCAGCTGCTCAGAAGTCAATTCGCAAATATCTTGTCTATTCTACCAAACATAACACACGTCAGAGCCCCCATGTCGCCTTCGAGGATACACCTCCGACCCCCTCCCGATCTGACCCATACCACACTAGTACTAGCATTTGTATGTACAGACGAGTAGGTCGACTGATCGACTGACCGAGCACCGTCCGAAGTGAGAAGCCACCACAAGGCTGGGCTGTGTGCATACGTATTGTGTCAACGTCGTCGAGCAACGCACACCTCCGCAAGTGGGCTGTGCAGACACACGCAGGCGCTTTGCTTTTGGCGAGAAGGACGCCGGCGCCAGATCGACAGCCAGATATACCAACTCCCGAATGATCTCCGTTCCATTTCGGAGCTGATGAACATGGCGACGACGGCAGCTTTCATCATCAGAAAGCTTGGCACTGTTCCCGTCTCAGATTTGTAGATTGTTATCGTGGTCCCGCTCCATCGAGATGGTACCCAGCTCAATAGTCCACGTATGCAGTCTTTCTTTGCGCACGAAATAGGCATGTACAGTGGCTCAGTCCATCGGTTAGGCTAACCACCTTACCCATGTACCTACCTACTGCACTTTAATTAATATGTGGGCTCTAGTACGCTCCTCCCCTCCACCCTCTGGGCTAGGAGAGGGACGGATCATACGCGTCAGGGCTATGGCCCTGACCCAACAATGGCGGTTTCGGTTGGGGTTTCGCGCCATCCCTGACCGGTCGGTTGGTCGTCGCCGGAGTTTTTCTATAGGTGGATGGCACGCAGTATGTATAGATGAGAATGGGGGTTTGGTGGGGACGGCTATCGATGCATAGCATACTCCGTACAGATAACGAAATGTAGATGTCTTGGAGAACATCCAGCGATCAGAGCCAAGTCGGAGATAAAGCAGATAGTGCCTTGGATGACACCCATGAACAGTCCACTAATAACTCGGAACTAGTACCCATACGGAGTACACGTACGGTAAGGTAATCCGTACATTAGGGCACAGTCTGACAGCACGGAGACCTATCCGAGAAAATGGGCTGAGACGCCAAGCGCTGGCGAAGACGCTGATCAACCAGTCCTGGGTCTGGCCAAGTATGGGGCGATCTGGGCATGCAGGTTGGGCAAGTGTATACGACGAGACCAGGCATGGATGGGGAAGGGTTCCAAGCCATAGTGGAAAGACAGGTATCCCCTAGGGCGACGGGGCCCGGGACGCGATGGAGCCAGAACCTGCGCTAGCTCTCTTGGTGCTGTTCCTCCGGGTGCATCTGGATAATTATTATTATACATACTCCGTAGGTAATTATAATTGTGTATTATTATTCTCCAAGGCGATAATAATAATCCCTCCTCCCCTCTTTTCTGACCCGGGTCCGTCTGGGCCGTTCGGTACAGGAACTCCGTAGTCTGAGACTAAATGCCAGACTACTCCAGGTCCCTACAGTAGCTTGATCCCTCAGGGCCACCTGCACCCTGCCTATGCAGCCCCGTCGTATTCGCATTCGCGGTGGTTATTATCAGTGTGGCTCTTTGGATTGCAAGTGGAATCCGTACGGTCCACTTGCATGCCGAATCCTTCTTGTTCCTCAGGCTGATGCACTAGCCACTAATCACATCCTCCGTGTATCCGCTGGTACCGAACACTCAGGAGAAGCTAAGAGGTAGTTTTCACACAGAGACAGCCTGTGGAGTTCGCTAATGCTGAGGTATCGGCAGATGTTCCATCCGTATCACTGTGATGGTGAATCGGGGCTTCGGATGAAACTGGCCGAGGCTGTGCGCTGCTTTGTCAGCGGAACCGATCCACCCCGAGAAAAATAAAATAAGTTTCGTGAACAAAAGTAGAGAATAAAACAAGAACCGTCGATTATCCTGGTCCAGATCGACGAGAACATGGTCCAAAAATCCTCTTAAGTTTATCTTTCTCTCCTATAGAAATTTCGAAATGTTCTTACTTCTATGTCTGGATATCATCAGATTCGACACCTAACTCGAAATCCCTGACTAGGCCCCCAATCGCGCGTTGGAGACTAGTACACCATAGGTCCATGTCTACCAAAGCCTGAGGAACCCACGCACGAGACTAGGACAAAACACAGGGTATTCCCGAGCAGTTGACGCCAGGGCCTGAAACGCACAACGTCGAACATGCAGCCAATAGCATAATCGACAGACATTACTTTTCTTTACTCTTTCTCGACCGGTTTCCTCGGACCCTGAGCGCTTGCTTGCGTGGTTCTTACTATGACGAGCACAGGGTCCTGGAATCATTGGGTCATGTTTGCAAAGTGCAGACCAACACAAACAATGCGTTATCAAAATATCAGCTTGGCATGCATGTTGCTTATGGACGAACCCTGGTACCAAGGATCATCCGATAAGACACATCCATGAAACGACAGCTGTGTACTCCGTAAGTGCTGTACCAACGGCCGAAGTTCACCCATGCCGGACGTAAAAAACATACATGACGATAAGTCCGACCCGGACTGGGTAACGCACCAGTCGATCCTGCATGGCCACGGAAAGATCCCGTGCAGACCTTCTCCATACGTAGGACGTCCAGTCGTGAAACAGCCACTCCGGGTCCAGGCGTAGATGGATCTGGTGTTGCGTTAGGGGAGATAGCTGTCATGGCTGTCTAGCTTATGAAACACGACAGTCGAATTGGCAACAATGCATGTGCTTCTGCGACTCGAAGTCGAGAGAATAAGGCCACCTGCTGACTCAATAATGATGCTCCGTAGTAACTAATAGATCTTCAGGGTCCGAAAAGAAGGTTTTGGGGCCCGGAAACGGGAACCTTAGGGTACCTCGGTACCATACTTACAATACTCCATACTTACGTACATCATGCCTCGACACGAGCTGGATCGGTATTGTCCATGAGCCGGCTTGCCGGTATTTTTATTTTATTTTATTTTTTTGTTTCCCATCTTTACTTTTTGGTTGGGTTTCTGTCGGAGGAAAAAAATCTAGTCCGATAGATTGATAACTCGACCACTCGAATAAGGTGCAGTCCGAGCCCGGCTCCTCTGGATAGAATCGCGATTAGCTGTCGCGTGCTGTCGTCTGCCTTACTCGATATGGAATAGAGTAAACAAGTGGACAGATGATATTCCTACCGTTGCATAACCATCCCCACGCATATACCTCTCCTAACGGACTGCCATACGATATCAATCTGATCTAACCTTCATCAGCGCAACCAACCCCAAATACCTTCCAAGGATTCGTCATCCGCGACGTACGCAGTGGGGTCTGACCATGCCCGGGTTAGCATACTAGATCCGTCCGAGATACGACTCCAACGCCACAGGGTTCGCAGCCACGACGACGGAGACGCAGGCTGCGTAGGCCGCCCCAACCCCAACATGCCCGATTCTACGTCTATCTAGGCTCTTCTTTAGCTCAGGCTAAGCGTTCGGCTAGCGCTGCCATCCTACGTAAGCCTGTCCACAGGGCTACCGCACGCAGCTCATGGAGCCAGCTAGCTAGCTTCATCTCCAGTCGCCCCTCTCCCCTCGCCCCATTTGCAAGGCAGAAATATTGCTCTCTTCCCTGGACGCAGTAGACGAGGGCCGGTGGAGGCGCATTGTTCGCTTCCCCGGCCTCTGGTGGCAGGGATTCGCTAACCTCGATCGATAAGCGTGATAACTTTATTTGTCGCTTCCAGGGACTTACGTAGCTGCATACGAATGCTCGCCCGGTCTGGCTGTGGGGCCCGGCGCCACGGCGCGTGTGAGGCAGGGTCGTCGACGAGACTTTGTAGACGGCGTAGCTAGGACACTCAGGCTTAGACGTTGGTCCCTGATTCAGTGGTTTCGCTATGCAGCGGGCGAGTGTCGCGGCTGCTTGCTCTGCCGACAGAATCATGGCAATCCAGGTTGACGAACGAACATGCACCAAGGGCAATTGTTGCCAAGTCGGATCTTCCGAGCTGGACTGCTCGGTTCGTGAAGGGGTTCAGGTCTAGTGTACCATGGCTCACGGGCATTTGGTCAACCCTTACCGAGACTGCCCCGATGCTGTTCTATAGAGAACCAAGTGCTACATGGGTATTCAGCTGTCAACGCAGACGACAATCCCGCGCGAGTAGCCTGTGGACACGCACGCCATCAGCCAGGATCATCCCGCCGTCTTCCCAACTGGTCAACATCCGACACGATCTGGAACCATATCGGCATGCAGTCGAGAACGTTGGCCCTGTTCGTGACGACGACGACGACGACGACGCCCGCTGGGAGCGCTATTCTTCTATCTCACATCCGTCCGTATGGCTGCAAGGCCCGGAATAGGTCTGACGATCTCTCCGCTAAGCTTCAACTGGCAAGGCACTATCCTAGCGTGTGGTAAAAAGGCCTGACTACCGTCGTTAACGTCTTGGCTACGCGTAATGCCGGTCAAGCATTGTCAAGGATTGGACTCGAATGGTTGCTCTAGACTGCCTCGTTGTCGGGTGATATGTCCTGGAGACTTTGACTAGTTGCTGTGTCGACCGATAGCCAATTAATCTGCTACCGGTCAGGAATACGGGGCCTCAGCCATGTGAATATGTTCCCCTGGCGTGACGGGGTCTAAGGGCGGGTGTACTTGCTGGAAATGAAGGAGTCCCTTCGGTTTGTCGGGAGTTGGGAGGGGATCCATATCACGCAGCGACTTCAAACTGCAAAGAACAGACGCATTACACAAACGAACTGAGTCCCTAGAATGCAGTCTTCAATCGGAGAATCGAATGGGTTTGAATGCGTAGCAAATGATCTTTCATGTATTCATAAGTCATGGCTTGACAACATGCAACCTTGGTCATAACAATCCACACGTGTCTTCACACCCTCCCTCGCATCACATCGTCAGGCTCATGCTTCCTGGCATAGTAGGCCAGTCCATAGAAAAGACTCATAGATGCAATAAAGTATACACAGCTACCAGTCCTCCCAGTCCTCTCTTCTGTGCCCAGCTAACCGATGGAGAATGACAGATATCACGATGATCTCAAACCAGGACTCGCTTATGTTCCCCCTTCTCCTCCATCTCCCGCAACACCCTCTCCGCCGTCCTCGTCGCTTCCATTCCGGCCGGTGCACCGCAATACACAGTAGAATGGATGATAGCCTCGCGAATCTCGAGTTCACTCAGGCCGTTGTTGATCGCACCCCGAATATGCACCGCCAGTTCCGGTGTGCGGTTCAGCGCGGTCAACAGACCGATGTTGAGGAGACTGCGCTGTTGACGATTGAGATCTTCGCGGTTCCAAACGTTGCCCCAGGCCCATTCTGTGACCAGGTCTTGCATTGGACGGGAGAACGCATTGGCGTTAGATGACAAGGAGCGATCGACATGTTCGCTGCCCAGGACCTCCCTGCGGGTCTGAAGGCCTTTGTCGTAGGTCGTGAGTTCAGGCACAGAAAGAGATCTCTGTCCTTCGGGTTCTTGGGGACTTCCCAAGTTCTCGGCATTCTGCGCCTTCTTGGCCTTCGCTTTGGGGGCCTTCTGGGCCTTCTTCTTCTTCTTCTTGTTCTTCTTGCTTGTGGAGCCGAAATTGGGAGCCGATGCAACCTCAGCAAGAGGAGCCTGGCCCAGATTGGTATCTGGATCCTGTGTCCCAGCGTTGTCTCCAATCTTAAGGTTCTCAAGGAACTGATTGGCCTCTGCAATTGCGGCTTGATCAGGAACATCCGGCTTCATCGTCTCCTCCGGCTTGTCCTGAGACATGTCATTGGCTAGAAGACGCGAGTCAGCAGGCAGTTTGAAAAATCAACAACGGGACAATTGATTGGGATCATAGAAACATGAACTGACGCCAACGGTAGGCCAATGTGCTCATATTCGACCCCACCACCAGGCAACAAAGAAATCAACAGAAGAAGAGAAAATCGAATACCAGGTTCATTCTGGGAAGTGGCCTCGGACTGAGTGCCATTGGCTTCAGGTTGTTTTTGGGTGTTGGCGGGAGGGACCCAGCCCACGTGAGTGTCTGGACTGCATGTATGCTCGGGTCTGTACTCGTTGACCTGTGCCTGCACGGTATCTCGTCGCACGTAAAGACGTACTTGATAGGGACATCCCCGACCACTAAGACAGCGGGTGAAGAATCTTTTGTGGTCGGATTTGTCGACCCGAAAAGACTTTTGCTGGTCGATGGTGTGCTGGATCAAGGCGGCTCGACCCTCCTCCAACGAGGGGAACTTCAGGCCTCGGCGCCACTTGATCTTGGGTTGGGAAGACATCGGAATGATTGCTCGAGGTGAATTTGAGTCCGCTGCAGGCTCAATGGAGGCGGAAAATGCAGAACGATGTGCCTTGTGCAGACGGGGAAATGACAGAATGAATTGGAATTATCGAAAGTCGAAGTTGTTCCCTGCCGCCTTCCGATTGGGCCCAGCCTCCTCGTTTACACCTTTCCTCATTTGGACTATTTACTCCTTCTACACACTCGTCTCCCTATACCAGGTACTACTGTCACGCCATATGGGGAGCACGATCCTGTCTACAGGGTCAGTTCCAAAGGAGCATATTCGATGAAAGCCGTTGTCCGATCCTTAAGGCTTAGCTGCGAGCATCAAGGGTGGTGTACCAATCCCTGCGCTTTAGGCTCTCCCACATCGACAGGAACATTCCTGGTGGCTTCATTCTGGCTTCATTCTGGCTTCATTCTGGCTTCATTAGCCTCCTACATGGTCCCTGATGAAGGGTGGCGACAAGAAAGTACGCGACGTGTTAAGCTCAGGCCTTGAGTGACTGGAATGCTGGTGGGATGCGCTCCTTGCTCGCATCCCTATGTCTGCACTATGTCTCATCTGGTTTGCTCATAACCTCCCAAGTGACAGCAAACTCCCTAGGAGTGTGACAGGAATGTGATCTCCCATCGCATCGCCTTCCTTGGTTTCAAGGTACAAGCAGGTCTTTGGCTGTGGTCATAGATAGCATCTGTCTGCACGCTGCTGTCTTCTCGGATAAAGACCACAAGCCAGCAACGAGGCTTACCTTTACTGGAATGTCGAGCCAGCCAAAAGACCCAAGTATTCGAGTGTCCAGACCCACGATATAGTAAGAACTCGAAGATCTGCCACCGCGACGACCGCTCATTCCACATGGCGGCAGCGCCGCCCTTGGAGATTCCAGGGAGCGATCGAGGGTGTGCATATATAGGGAACACTTCCCTCACCAACAGTCGCATTTATTTTGATACTGATCATCATATCCATTGGGTTTAACTATTGAAGCTATAGACTCGAGCACATCGCGTCACACTAGCAGAGGAGTGATCGCATCCAGCCAGAATGACGTCTATAAGCAAACCCATGTCCCTCATTTGCCTCGCTCTATCACTACTGGCCCTTTCCTCGATCAACAGCGCCTATCCCATCCAAGGATCGAACAAGCCCAATGCCGCATCGCGATCGCTCTCCCCACGCTCTCCAAACCCGGTACGTCAACGCGATCGTCGCAGGTGCCCCAGGCTCAATTCACTAACCGGTTTAAAAGAGGTTGATGCCCGCAACCGACAGTGACAGTGACAGTGGCCATAAGTACGATGACATGCGCGGTGACTTTTTCACCAATCTTCTGAGCGCCCTCGGACTGCAGGAGCTCAGCAACCTCAATCACCTCGAGAACTGGAAGGATGAGACACAGCCCGCCGATTCCAAGAAGAACACCGACCGAGACGACAAGTCCTCGCCTACGGAAAATACGACGACACGCGCGCCAGATAGCGTTGAACATGGCAAAGAGGATGCCTTGCGCAACCCGGTAAAAGATCCACTTGGCTACGCCAGCGATATATTGGACCTGATTTCGGGGGAGATAAAAGAGGCTATAGATTCTAGCGATGAACGCACCCTGAACTAAATAGCTTGCCATCGTCTTAGGGAGGAGATCGGTTGTTCAGTTCATGTTCGGGTCCATTCGGTGCGATTACTGCAATTCGGTGTTTTGATCAGCGGGACATGAGTGACGATTACAATCAGAAGGCGACTGTATGATTAAACTCTTCTAGCATTTAGAGCAAACTCGTATGATATCCAAAAGTTTGGTTCTCCCAGACGGTCGGTCTCCGTGGTAAATCCACCTTAACTCCGGGATATGGTGGAGGATTCCTGTAGATCGACATCATTCTAAAATCCATTTATTTCCGCGGTGGAGTTCTCCAATTCACAATATTGGAAAATGGATGGAATCCGGAGGAAGGTGGACAGTTGCCGAAGAGTCAGTGATGGATTATTTAACCATCTTCTGCCGTGGCCATCTTCCTCTTCCCCTTCAATCTCCAACGACATCTTTACCAGCTCTCACCTCGATCCCATATTCTAGCAACCCCAACGCACCCAAACACTACCAACATGCCTGCGCTCGTTGATCGCGAAGTTGGCCCAACAGGCTATGGCTTAATGAGTGCGTTCATCCTCCCCGCCGCCGGGCAATCCCACCTGCGCCATGATCTGTCCGATAGCTAACATGCAATGCACCAGGAATGACCTGGGTTCCGCAGCCTCCTCCGCAGGAACAGTGCTTCGACGCTCTGAACACCGCTCTCAAGCTCGGCGCGAATTTCTGGAATGCCGGCGAGCTCTACGGCACCCCGGAATACAACTCCCTCCACCTGCTCAACAAGTACTTCACCGCGCACCCGGACAAGGCCAATGAGGTCATTCTCAGCATCAAGGGTGGGCTGAAGGTCGGCCAGCTCATGCCGGATGGCTCGGAGGCGAACATCCGGCGCAGTGTGGACGAGTGTCTGCGGGTGCTGGATGGAAAGAAGACGATTGACATTTTCGAGTGTGCGCGGCAAGATCCCAACACGACCATCGAGCAGACGGTGGCGGTCCTCGCGCAGTTGAAGAAGGAGGGTAAGATCGGTGGCATTGGCCTCAGCGAGGTGGATGCCGAGACCATCCGGCGGGCGTAAGTGTCTCCGTATACTCTACAGTATCTTCCTACGTGGTGATTGTTGAATTCTAACGAATGGCGAAAATAGACACAAGGTCCACCCCATCGCAGCAGTCGAGGTCGAGCTCTCCCTGTTCGACACGACCATTCTCAAGAACGACGTCGCAAAGACCTGTGCGGAGCTCAACATCCCTGTTGTCGCGTACTCCCCCTTGGGCCGTGGCGTGTTGGCGGGCGCCTTCACGAGTGCGTCTGAGATCCCCGACGGCGACTTCCGCAAGATCCTGCCCAAGTTCCAGGACGACGCCATGAAGCAGAACATCAAGCTCGTGGACGAGGTCCGGAACCTGGCGGCGCGCAAGGGCGTCGCGCCGGTCCAGATCGCCCTCGCTTGGATCTTGACACTCAGCGGTCGGCCTGGAATGCCCACCATCCTCCCCATCCCCGGTGGTACTACGTCCGACAAGGTCACGCAGAACTTGCAGGGTGTGCCTCGTCTTACTGATGACGAGATGGCGGAGATTGATGCTATCTTGGACAAGAACGAGGTTGTAGGTGCGCGGTACTGAAGGGCAGGCCATGTATATAGCTTTTTGTTTGTATTATACGTTAGATGGAAGTGGTTTAACGAGATTTATTAATACTATAACGAATCGAACATAAGACATCAAGGGTATGCTATCGCGGTTGGTATCTAGATTCTGCTCAGGTCAGCAATGTTCACCTGAGGGTGCATGGATAGTAGAAGGAGAAATGGAAGTCAGATCAAGTGTAGAAGAGTCAACATGCGGTCTCTCAAAAGAGGAGATCGTCCGAATTGCAGAATTCTTAAAAGAAAATCATCATGCAAGCGAGGGGGAAATAGAGAGATCGGACTCACCCCGTGGTCAGTAAGTCGTAAGATTAAAATGAGTTTTACTGGGTTGGTGTAAGAGCCGGTATGCATAAATACCCGAAATCGTCTGTTGAAAGAAGAGCAATGGAGAGTACAAGAGAGTGACAGAAGAAAGGAAGAAAGAAAATCGGAGGAGGAATTATTAAGGATAGCCTCAATCACGTGCCGTGTGCGCATACAATACTCGACCGCGCATGATGCCCATCCATCAACGCTTCACGCCCGCGCAATCCAGGCCTTCCAGCCCCAATTAACGACCCTTGTTTCCGAACCCGCCCTTCTCATCTCCCTCTCCTCGACTTTTCCCCCCAATGGCCGAGTCCCCCGGTTCTCCTCTCTCATCAGTCGCCTCCGACGACATGTCGGACCGCGAGGATCCCAAGCAGGGCTTCTCGCCCTCAGCATCAAACCTGCCTCCTTCCAAGCGCCGTCGCACCGGAGCCGCATCGTGGGATCGCAATACCCCCGTCTCGACGACCTTCCAGGAGGACTTGCCTCCGCCTTCCCCCTCGAGCTCCATCTCTTCAGACACCTCCGGCGAAATCCCCAACTCCCCCGTCACCCTGTCCCTGATCGGCGCCGCCATCGACGAGGACTACAGCGGCAAAGGCAGCGATCAAGTCACGACATGCCAGTGGGATGGCTGCAGCGCTGGCGACTTCGGCAACATGGACGATCTGGTCCAACACATCCACAATGAGCACATCGGCACCCGACAGAAGAAGTACTCCTGCGAGTGGATAGACTGCAATCGAAAGGGCCAAACGCATGCCAGCGGCTACGCACTCCGCGCCCATATGAGGAGCCATACTCGAGAGAAACCCTTCTACTGCACACTACCGGGTGAGTTTGCCTCTTTGTCCCCAGAAACGTGTCTCCGCATGGAGCTCAGCTCTGACCACATATAACTAACGACGTCCCCATCCCCAGAATGCGATCGGAGCTTCACCCGCTCCGACGCCCTCGCAAAACATATGAGAACCGTCCACGAGACCGAAGCTCTCCGCCCGTCCGACCCCGTGCCCAAACATCACAATGCACCCCCTTCCGTCGCAGGCACCCCCGCTGGCACACCAGCTGGCAAGCTCCAACGCATCAAGCTGAAGCTGTCGCATCCGCCGAAAGATGAGGCCGACCAGCACAGCGAAAGCGCCAACGAGACCGCCGGTACCGATGACCTCGACGAGTTCGAGATCCCCGAGTTCAGCCCCGAGCTGGGCTTTGACGAGCACGAGATGAGGATGCGTCCGCAAGACCTCTACCGATTACTACGACGGCAGATCCACTGGGCCGAAAAGGAAAGCCTGGGCCTACGCGAGGAATGGGATAAGATCCGGCCCAAACGGAAGCAGGCGTGGCTGGAGAAAGAGGCCATCTTTGACGACGTAATTGACGCGCAGCTGCGGCTGTTCACCCTGCTCGTGGACAGCGAATCCGCCTCTGCTAATGCGACCAACGGCGTTAACAAATCTCAAGCACAGCACACCGGGTCCAACGGTGTAGAAACAGATCCGAAACAAACCGCTGTCTCTGCGTCTCCTCCATGAGTCCGGTCTCGTCTTTCCGGCTGTCTCCTATGTCCTTTTCTTTCCTTTGCTCGCCCCAAGGCTTTTCAACTTTCTTCGCCTTGCTTCCATCGATACTATGCCATATATGGTTGCTCGAGCGTTTCCTTCTATTTTCTGGCTGTTTAATAGGGTCTTGTTCTCCCTACTTCTATCTTAGCCTCTGGGGTATGACTTGAGTCACGGTTTATGCATTCATCTTTCCAGCAATTTCCTTTCAGCCACCTGGGTATCAGTCTGTTCTGTTTGTATTCTATGACACGGGAATTCGACTTTTTCTGCACGGTACATAGGCGTAATGTCATCCTTGTCTTTGCCAGAATCCCGGAGCATAAGTTTCGGATGAAGCACTGCACCTACGTTCTAGACTACGCGAATACGTTGTCAGTAGACTCAGATCAAGGACTTTAAATGCCTCGAGCTGCTGCATTGTTTGGAACAGGATATACAAGTTCTTGGCAAAGCAATTCTTTTTCATGACCAGACTCCGAGTGAGAACCGTTTAAGCGTCTGGCAGCAAACAATAAACCAAGGCCCTGCACTCCAAATATTGGGCGGACCAAGGACAGAAATATGGAAACAACAAGAAGCCAAGGCCCATCACTCCAGGTATCTGGGGGCAAGGACATCAAGAAAATAAAGCCAAAATATGTCATGCAGTCCACTCGTGGTCAACACCCTTTCATAGATCATACCAGACGCCGTCGCCATGCTTTCCCAATGTGATGCACATATTTACCACAGAAAAAAAAATGTTTAAAAGAAATGAAGTATGAACTCCCATAGGCGCAAAAACGGTGAAATCATCAATGCTTCCGCTGTATATGCGACAAATGCCAGATCTAATTCCCATTCGAAGCTGGCTTAGGTTCAGCAGCGTCTTTCTTTAGAGCAGCTGATAGCTTCTGGTACATATCTCGGAGTTTTGCTCCTCCTGCTTCCTTGTTCGGCCAGTAATGGACCGAGACGTAGTTCCTAGTCACAGATCAGCAATCAAGCCATGATGTACCTTGCATATCAAACGAACCATAGTCGAGTCTCCAGAGAAGGC
This sequence comes from Aspergillus aff. floccosus IMV 01167, assembly GCA_001931935.1. Taxonomy (NCBI): domain Eukaryota; kingdom Fungi; phylum Ascomycota; class Eurotiomycetes; order Eurotiales; family Aspergillaceae; genus Aspergillus; species Aspergillus aff. floccosus IMV 01167. The sequence continues at coordinate 612,660 of MSJE01000308.1, forward strand.
GTGCCGTGTTGCTGCAATGTGTCGCTAATAAAGTCGCCAACCGTGTGAAGCAATTTACGTAGCTCAGCTGCTCGTTCAGCCTTATTCGGGATGTTTTCCTTGGTGATGGTCGAAACTTGTTTCAGCTTCTCACGGATCGGTCGGAAGAACTGACGAGCCATGTCTTCCTTGCCGGAATGACCATTCTCGCTGATCTTGCGCCTTCGGACATCTTCGCTCGAAATATCGGAAGTTCTATGGCGATTTCGCTCACCGTCATGCATAGATCTCGGACGTGAGTCATGGCTCGGCGTGTGATGCCGCTCAACACTGTCACGCGCGCCATGCGTGTGTGAGCGCTGACGAGGGCGTTCAGGTTCACGGTGACCTTTGCGAATCGAAGGCGCCGGCGAAGCAGATACGCTGGCACCAAGGGGCCGAGACCCCTTCCGGTTGTTCCGGTGGTGGTTCTCAACAGCCCTCTTTGCAATAGCATTGGAGCCGTTGGTAACTTTGTCTCTCAGTACAGACAGTAGGTAGTCCGCTCGTCGAACAAGGTGAACAGCTCCAGGAGATTTTGTCGCCTTGTCTTCGGCGTTCGCCCGCTCCGTTTTGCGTTCCACCCTGTGCTCCTCAAGGAAGAACTTGTCCCCAAGTGCGAGATCGGTATCATCGCGGATTTGTGTCCACGCCCCATAGCCGTGCCGAGCAATTCCGACACAAAGCATTCCGTCTTCTTTTGCTCCCCAAGGACAGCTGTAGTCAGCAGCCTTGGTCGCCTCGGGGACGCGGAAGTTCCTGAAGTCAGGCACCGCGGATGTCGCTTCTCTCAGGATGCGCATCTCAGTCGGACGCTCGACGATGGTATAAGCGTTGAGTCGCTTGACACCGTGAAGATCAAATAGAACAGCCTTCTTCTCTTTCTTTGTTGGCATTTTACCAGCTTGTTCAAGAGCTTCCATCTTTTCGACGTCTGCTCGAACGAGCTCAGCAGCCTTGTCAGTGATCTCCCGCAAGGCAGCACGTACAACCTCCCTGTCGCGATCGAGGAGACGTGCCTCACGAATGACTTCCTCTTCGCGGTCATTGATGTCACCATAACGCAGGAATGCACGCAGAAGATGACGATACTCTTTCTCGATAAGAGGTCTTTTCGCGTCCAATTCTTTTGTATCGGACTCTTCACCGTCATCCATGCTAACTTGGACCCTCGCACGTCGCTTGGCCTTTCGCTCTTCTCGAGAATCTCTGCCCTCTCCTGGAACATGTCGTTTGCGCGGCCGATTTTGCTCAATGACTTCAGCGAGGTAGCGCTCATCGGCTTTCTTCTTCTCTTCAGCTTTGATCTCTTCGAGCTGCTCCTTGGGGATGATATCGTCCCAGGTGAGATCGTCGACCTTGATATCAACATACTCAAAAGCCTTCAAGAATTCTTCGCCACCGTCGGCTTGTATTTCCTCTGCTTGTTCCGTTTGATGCAGTTCGGCATTTGCAAGCACAGAGTCAATATCGAGCTGCTCCAATTTCTCCTGGTTGCCGGTCTGCTCGAACATCCTCTGGCCACGACGCTTGAGGATGCGCGAGATATCCTCCGTTGAGTTCGGCTCACTAACGGAGATTCCGCTGCGGGCCATCTTGTTTTGGATCTCAGAAGCTTCTTTGTCTGTAACACCACGTTGGATTGTGATGAATTCGAGGAGGAGTTTGTTGCGAGCTCTTTCAATGACTTCTTCCTCCACCGTGTCTTTCGAGACCAAACGATACACACTGACTGGTTTTGTCTGTCCAATCCGGTGGGCTCTGGCCATGGCTTGAAGGTCCGCTTGAGGGTTCCAATCGGAATCAAACAGGACAACCGTGTCAGCGGTCATGAGGTTGATGCCGAGACCACCGGCACGAGTAGAAAGAATGAAAGCGAAGTCACTGCTGCCCGGAGCGTTGAAATGCTCAATAGCAAGACGACGAGATGCTGCAGCAATGGTTCCGTCAAGGCGCTGATACTGATAACCACGGAATTCCATGTATTCGCCAAGTAGGTCCAGCATCTTCACCATCTGACTGAAAATCAACACACGATGGCCATCCCTCTTGAGCTTTGCCAGAAGCTGGTCAAGAAGCATCATTTTACCACTGCTAGTGATCATGGCACGGAGAATGTCCTCGCGTCGAGTACTGCCTTCCAGTATTCTTGCCTCGGCATTGGGAAACATAAACGGATGGTTGCTGGCCTTTTTCAGCTCCATCATGATGTTCAGGAGGGATTGCTTTTGGCCCTTGGTGCCCTCATTTAATGCAGCGTAGTTCTTGGTGAGAATGTTTTTGTAGTACTCAAGCTGGATATCAGACAGCTCAACTCTGATAATCTTCTCTGTTTTTGGAGGAAGGTCCGACTCAACCTTGGACTTCGTCCGGCGCAGCATGAAAGGCTGAATGGCCTTCGTCAATTCAGCAAGTTTCTGAGAAGCAGCCTCGGCGTTCAGGTCCATATCGACATCGATGTCGACTAGTCCAGGATTCAGAAAGTCCAGGAGGGCAGAAAGTTCGGCAAGGTTGTTCTGGATTGGGGTACCAGTGATGAGAAGTCGGGCAGGAGATCTGAATTCGAGGAGCTTCTGGTAAAGCTGAGACTCCCGGTTCTTCAGACGATGGGCTTCATCAACGGCCATAAATTGCCACTTGAACTGGCTCAGGAAAGACGAGTCCAACAAAATATATTCGTAGGTCGTGAGAAGGACGTTAAACTTGGGGCGCTTTGGGTTGCCATCAATCATTAACTCATGCTCCCGAAGCACGCTGCGAGCGGCTTCGTTGCCGTTGTAGACGACATAGTTGAGATCAGGTGTCCAGTTGTCAAAGGTGTCAGCCCAAGACGGCATGGTTGAGAGGGGAACGACAACGACGAAGGGGCCTTGCTGACGTCTAACATGGCGAAGCCAGCTGATGAAGGCAACCGTTTGTACGGTTTTTCCCAGGCCCATTTCGTCGGCAAGAACGACATTACGGTTCTTGACCCAGTTAAAAGCCATGAAGTTGACTCCCTTGACTTGGAACTCTTTCAGCTCACCATTCTGCACGAAGGTAGGAGTGCCCTTGATCGCTTCGAATGGCTTTCGCGTGGCAGGATAGGTCTCCGTCTTGTCAGAAATGGGTGGGCGAGAAGACCGGTCTAGATAGCGATCTATTTCGCGCTGGGCGATTTCACTAACAAGGTCTTCCATCTCCCACGTGCACGAGTCGTAGAAGAGACGCTTCCATTTGACGAGGTATTCAGTGCCCTCATCCCCTTCGCGCACCGCAATCACTCTCTCCACGTGCTTATAGTCCTCAATAGCTTCTACATCTCTTTCGCGATCGAGGTTCCACTTCTCTTTGTCCTCTGGGGCTACATCATCGTCCAGCCTCAGACGGATCTCTTCGTACAGGACTTTGCGGACGTAATTGTCCAGCCGGCGCGTGCTGCGACAGTTCGCAAGCGTCTCGCTTGTTTCCCACGTTGCATGATAGTGGGATTTCCCCTGCCATTTGATGTAGTATTCGAAGTCATGACGGCCGAGCTCGGGACTACTGGGATCTACACCAGCTTTGAGGCGATGGTTGAGCACAACATCAACGGCAGGACGATCGTCTTCCACGGTGTTCACCCAGTAGTTCTGCGTCAAGTCTTCCGCATCATCCTCAAACATGGAGTCATCGTCGTCCTCGTTGTAATTGGAGACTCTAGAAGCATTTCGGGTGGAAAAGCGAACCTCAGCATGCGAAGGAGGGTTGTTGAGGGATGTCTGCAGCAGTCGTCGCCGTTTCGCCTTGCTCGAGCGAGCACGGCTAGGTCCATATTCGTCGCTATCTGATTCATCGGAGAACGATCGGGAGAACGAGCGGGTGGCCGAGCGGGATGGACGTTTGGAGGATTGTTGAGAGACCGCCGGGCGTCGTCGCTTAGCGCGGGGCGCAACAGCGTCAGATTCAGAATCGGAATCAGATTCTGCTAGATGACGCGTAGTACGAGCACGAGTACTGCGCCGAAGTCCATACAAGTCGGGGTTCTGTCTTATAAAGTCCGATTCATTGACCGAGGGTGATTTTCGCTTCGTGCCTCGCGACGGTGGGGAGGATGAAGAATTTTCACCACTGGAGGGACTCGTGTGATTCACATCGTTCTCCATCGCAGAATCATCGTCCTCGCCCTCCGCATCGGGAGAGCCAGCATCATATGATTCATCCGCGGCATCTGGCTCCGGAGAGGAATCGGAAGCGACGTGATTCTCGGGGAATACAGGCTGGGGGCTCCCAGCGTCGCTAGCACCGACTTCATCCTTAATGCTAGCTGCATGGGAGGCAGGGGACGCCATATAGCCATTTGTCAAGGTCATTGTGGCTGAGGGTTCGGAGGAAGATGGGATCACCATGCTAGTAGCTACGGAGAAAGAGATGGCATCAGCATTGAAGCTTCGTACATGGCTGGGGCGGTGTGGAAAGCACAGGAGAATGAAATGCACCAGTACGCGACTCGTTTGGCAGTAAATAGAAGCTCAGGAGCCGCGGCAATGAGGTAGGAGATGAGGTCTGATGCATGGGGGTGTTTTTGATGATGGTTTGATGAAACGCGACGGAGAGGATGGAAGGCAGGACAGTAGTGACAGAAGTAGTTTCGGACCCAAATACAGACCCAGAAGAGGTGAAAGTCTCCGGTAGAGACTCCAACAATTGATATAGCCTCGTCACAAAGTATGAAAAGGGTATCCTGGTATTCTTCGGTGGGTCGAGGCCGTGGAGAAGTACCCAGCGGACAAAGCAAGAACACGACCTGGAAGAGCACACTAGAAGAAAAAATCACTCACCATTCATAGCTTGGTGACCCCGAAAGCGGGAAGAACGAGGAAATCAATGGTGAAGAAGAGGAGAGAAAAGGTGGGGGTGGAGGGAGGAGATGAAGTGGTGGAGAGGAACAGCGAGGAGCGATGGGAGAATCGGTATGATGAGGGTGGTTTGGGAAGAGAGTTGGCCGGGAAGGTTGAGTGGCCGTGAAGGATTGGTTTGTTGGCCTGACCCTTCAGGCTGCCACCACGGGTCTTACCTGGTTGAGATTAGCGCCCCGGCAAGCGAGTCCACAACGGGTCTAGTGTGATCTGTGCATCACGTGCTGTCCAGCAGTTCGGAGATCCGGTGTTACTATTTCACCGGCAGAGATTTCGGAGGTGACGCCACCAGCCAATCAGCGGTGGGGGAAATAATGCTCGCCGCCTTGGTGCCTGAGGCCTGCCAGCCGGGTTGCCCACAATGGCGCCTGGCCATAATAGTTTTCGCTGGAGCCCCTCTTCCAACTCGACCGTCTTTCTTTCTACCTCCGTTTGGCGCAAGAGACATCTATCTGGCTTCGCGTCTTCCTCCTAGCCAGTGCCACTGTCGCAGTGTCAATCTTTCAGTCAGGTCCGTCAGTTCTCATTCCTGCAGTCCATCTTCCACTCATTCAAAGTCTGACCTAAACAACTAGACACTGATTTCCTTGTTGCGCGCGTGTTCATACCCAACTGAACAGGCACCATGTCTGATAAACTTACTCGGTATGCAAAGCCTCTCTCCTTCTTTGATTGTCTGCTTTGACTGAGTATCTTTCTCTCTTCTCAGTGTCGCAATTGTCAACAGTGACAAGGTGAGTTACATCAGCCCCGCATCGGGCCCTTTGCCACGATATCCTTTCAGGCGCGTTAGCTGACATTCTATCCGTTATATTAGTGCAAACCGAAGGTGTGTGATACCTGATACGCTCCTCTCCTCGTCCTTCCACATACGCTCATACTCATATTCTGCAGAAATGTCGCCAGGAATGTAAGAAGTCTTGCCCCGTTGTCCGGACGGGTAAGCTCTGTATCGAAGTGACTCCCGAGTCCAAGATCGCCTTCATCTCCGAGCGTCTCTGTATCGGTTGCGGTATCTGTCCCAAGAAATGTCCCTTCGGTGCCATCCATATCATCAACTTGCCCACCAACTTGGAGACCGAGGTCACGCATCGTTACTCCGCCAACAGCTTCAAGCTCCACCGTCTTCCTATGCCCCGTCCTGGTCAGGTGCTTGGTCTCGTCGGTACCAACGGTATTGGAAAGAGTACTGCCTTGAAGATTCTGAGTGGCAAGCTGAAGCCCAACCTGGGACGTTATGATAACCCTCCGGACTGGGAAGAGATTCTGCGGTACTTCCGTGGTTCCGAATTGCAGAGTATGTATAATCATAACTTGTCCCTGGCCGGTCAGTGAAAAGGGTCATTTTTGACCGATGTTATAGACTACTTCACCAAGGTGCTCGAGGATAACTTGAAGGCTGTCGTGAAGCCTCAGTATGTCGATCAGATTCCCCGCGCTGTCAAGGGTCCCGTCAAGAATGTCGGAGATCTTATCAAGGCTCGTGCCCAGATGGACAACATGGAGCACATTCTGGATACTCTCGGTATGCATTTCCGTTTTAAATCAAACCCAATATTCCCTAACCAAGGACAGAACTTCGCCAGGTCCAGGACCGTGATATTGACCACCTCTCTGGTGGTGAGCTCCAGCGTTTCGCTATTGGTCTTGTTTGCGTTCAGCAGGCCGATGTGTAAGCAACCAACAAAGCCCAACTTTAACTACTTCCAATGGCTTCTAACTCCTTACAGTTACATGTTTGACGAGCCGTCTTCTTATCTTGATGTCAAGCAGCGTCTGGCTGCTGCCCGTCAAATCCGTGAGCTTCTGCGCCCTGACGACTACGTTATCGTTGTTGAGCACGATCTGTCTGTTCTTGACTATCTGTCCGACTTTGTTTGCGTGCTTTACGGAAGACCTGCCCTTTATGGTGTGGTTACTATGCCTTCTTCCGTACGTGAAGGTATCAACATTTTCTTGGATGGCCACATCCCCACGGAGAACCTTCGGTTCAGAGAGGAATCTCTTACTTTCCGTATTGCCGAGGCTGGTGACGACTTCATGGTCGACAAGGCCCGTGCTTTCAGCTACCCTAAGATGACCAAGACCCTGGGCGGCTTCCGCCTGAGCATCGACCCTGGACGCTTTACCGACTCCGAAATCATTGTCATGATGGGAGAGAACGGAACTGGAAAGACCACTTTCTGTAAGATGCTTGCTGGTGCTGAGAAGCCCGATGGCGAAGTCAACATCCCCCGCATGAACATCAGCATGAAGCCCCAGAAGATCACGCCCAAGTTCCAGGGTACCGTCCGTCAGCTGTTCTTCAAGCGTATCAAGGCTGCCTTCCTGTCTCCTCAGTTCCAGACCGACGTGTACAAGCCCCTCAAGATCGACGACTTCATCGACCAGGAGGTCCAGAACCTGTCTGGTGGTGAATTGCAGCGTGTTGCCATCGTTCTGGCTCTCGGTCTACCTGCCGATATCTACCTCATTGACGAGCCTAGTGCCTACCTGGATTCCGAGCAGCGTATCGTGGCGGCCAGAGTCATCAAGCGTTTCATCATGCACACCAAGAAGACCGCATTCATCGTCGAGCACGATTTCATCATGGCCACTTATCTGGCTGACCGTGTCATTGTCTTCGACGGTAAGCCGTCTGTTGATGCCCACGCCAACACTCCCGAGTCTCTGGTCACTGGTTGCAACTCTTTCTTGCGTAACCTGGACGTCACCTTCCGTCGTGACCCCAACAGTTACCGTCCTCGTATCAACAAGCACCAGTCCCAGATGGACCAGGAGCAGAAGCTGAGCGGCAACTACGTAAGTCTCTTAATATCATAACCTTTCTTTAACACACCGCTAACATGGGCACAGTACTTCCTGGAGGAAGAGAGTTGAAAAGGTTGTCCCCGGCAACCATGACCGCGATCGTCATCGACATGATGGTCGCGACTCCGACCGGCGCCAACAAGGCCGACGTCGTGGTAAATGGAGAATCCTTCGTTTAGTGGCGTTCTTCGGCGTTACCAAGGCATCGGCGCGTGTTCGGCGACCTCGTCGCCGTGGTGTGCGCCTTCTGGGTGATATGGAGTGTGTGTCGGATGAGGAGGAGGATGAGGATGAGGACGGCGGTGTTGGCTAGCGGCAGTGGCTTCATTTGTCCCAGTCAAACGCTTCACTGCGTCCCAAATGCCGTCATTCATCTGTACTCCGTTCCGAATTGCTCACACCCCCCGCACCATCTACCTGTTTTGAAGTTGCGCTCTGCGTAATCTGAGATGGAAACATGGGACTCTACTTCGTATGGGTCTTACTTGGGTTATGGGTTATTCTTTTTGGTTGGCGTGATCATGCCGGAGTTGAGCCTGTCAAAAGTTTCCAATGATTTTATGATATAGATGCTCCATCGACTAGCATGAGATGACGGATTCAGTGAAGATAGCTGGGATTTGGTCAAGTTGGATGACCACTGTCTATAGATATCTCTGCCTGTTACTTCTGTTTAACTGAGATTCCGTTAATCCGAGAGTTTTCCTGTAGCGTTGCCGGTGACGTTTAGGCGACCCCGGTGTGGATGATTGATCGTAGTGGTATCTGGAAATATATATAGTGTAGGTACTCGGTAGAAATCTATATACGGACAGGTAGGCGCTCAACACAATGTGTTGTTCCACAGAACATTATTTGCTCTGAGTACGCCTCTCACACTTCCAGTGTTAATTTTGCTTATTCTTTTCTAAGCTGTGTGTAAAAGCAATTGATTCCAAGTCCTAAGAGTTCCAATGTGTATTAATTTGAGACCACAGCCCAACAGAGACAACACATACTTCAGACACAAGTTCACATAGAAGGAGTAAGAATACACATAGCTCACCGCTGACCACTACGGGACTTATGATATCGTTATATAACAGACCCTTGCCAAATTGGATTGAGTGTGGCTTTGCGGACCAGCTCCACAAGTCAGCTTTACTCCTCTTCGATTTCGCCCTCCTCGCTGCCGGAATGCACGGCCTTTTCCTTCTTCGTTTCTTCAGCCGCAGGCGTCCGCTCCCGACGGTCTCGTTCTCTCCTGGAGCCTCGGCTGCGATCTCTCTCGCGACTGTCGCGTCGATACCGCTTGGCGGACCGGCTGGCAACACTCTCGGCGTCACTGTCGCGCCGGCGCCGGCGGTCGTTGCTGACGGTGCTACGCGTGTCGGCGCCGTAGTCGAGTTCGTCCCGACTGCCACGAGGATCGCCACGGGTGCGATAGAGGCGTTCGCGCTCCTCTTCACGATCACGACGTTCGCGGTCATAGTGGCTGAGAGAACGAGAGCTTCGTTCGCGATCCCAGTCCCGATCCCGATCACGTTCGCGATAGCGCTCCCTGTCACGGTCGCGATCCTCCCGTCTTTCACGGACAGGCGACAGACCGCTAGTCTTTCGGTAAGATCGCTCCCGGTCAGCTTGGGCTTTGCGACGATCGGCCACGTAGGCATCTGGCTCGGGGGTGCGGCTGAGACGACTGGAAGCTCCCCTCCGCTCGCCCCTGTAGCTACGGTATTCGCGGTCACTGCGGTCGTAATGTTCTCGACGGCTTCCACGGTCCCTATCACGATCACGATCCGCGTCCTCTTCCTTTTCTTTCAACCGGCGGATCACCTTGTCGAAAGCGGCCTGCCGGAGCTCATCACTCTCCAGAGCCTTGTATTCTTCGAATTTCTCCACTCTAGGACGTACTTGATCCCAGCTATCAGTGGGTCGAACAGGGGGTTCCAGACGCTTGATGCGAGATCGCAAAGCATCAATCGCACGGCGCTGGTGGCGATCAGCCGCATGCTTCTCCTCTTCGTTTCGCCGCACAGCCTTCTCCTGGATACGATGGAATAGAAGCTGAAGAATTTCCGGGTCGAGATTGGCCGTGCGGCGGTCACCGAGGACAAGGGAGTGGAACTCTTCAAAGGTGGTCTTGGGAGTGACCTCGAATCGTTTGTCCTGGTATTAAACATTAGAAAAGAACCGTCACAGTAGATTATTGAGAATATCCTTACATCGAGAACATCCAAGACATCATTGCGTGGGCCGCGTAACGAGCGTTCTTCTTCCTCAACCACATCCCAGAAAAGCTCCATCGGCGAAGATCCTGAGTTGCCCAAAATGCCAAGATACCGGGGATCTTCATTAATCATGGGGTAGATATTCATCCACTTACTCCCAGCCTTGATCTTGCCCCGGGATCTGAGCTCTTTCAGTAGATCAATGAATTGTTCACGTGCATGGCGCTCTTTCCGTGCCTTTGCAGCTTTTTGTTGCTGACGTGCATCATTGAAAGCGCGTTCCAGTGACTTGATATGGTTCTCGAACGCAGTCAGAATATCCGACTTGCTCAAGGACTTGAATCTTTCGTCGTTCTGAACCTTGTCATTGGACTGGATAATAGCCTGAGCCTCAGACCAACGCGTGTAAGGTTCAAGGTCCAAGGAGTTGAGGATGGTGGCTAGCTCATCCATAGCAGCCTTGCGCTTGGTAGCCTCCTCTTCCACATGCTCTTTCTTGAGCTCGAGGATGTACTCCTCAAAAAGCTGACGCCTCTCGTTCTCATAATCCGTGGACCGGAAGATCGTTTCGCCCTCGATGATCGGTCGGATGGTCTTCCAGCGACTGTAATGTTTGATTTCAGGATGGCGTTTCAGCATGGTGTTGAAATCTGCTCTGAGCTTAGCGAATCTCTCTTTCGCCCGATCCTTTTCCTGCATGCGAACCTCGACCGCATATTTCTCAAAGGCTGCCTTGCGGTCTCTGGGGTCTTTCAAAGATCGGTATTGAGGATCTTTAATGGTCGCGCGAATGGTCTGTTCCCAGGACCAGTCGGGCTGCACATTGTGGCGCTTGAGCATCTTCATGAATGCGCTCTCCGCCTCCTCAAGCGAGTTATACTCGGGCTCCGCTTGCGACATTCCAGGAACAGCATTCAATGCAAGGCCATTCGTATCCACTGAGCTATATCCACCGCGTCGATCACCATAGCCTCGGTCGTAGTCATCGCGCTCACGTTGCTGTGGGTATGAGGAAAAGGAGCTGACTCCACCTGCGACGAAAGTCGGCGCCCTAAGAGAAAGACGTTAACAAAATCGGATTGTATATCCAGGTCCACAACACTTACGCTACGGGCGGAGCTTGGGGAGTTGGAGCCTGCGCCAACGCATTTTTATAAACATCTGGCATCTCCCAAGTGCTCTGCTTGGTCTCAGTGTTGTACCAGTATTTGCGCCCGCCCTCTGCCGTATACTCCTTCCATGGCTGGTTCGATAAAGCGCGCTGTTATGAGAAATATCGTGTTAGCGCAGTCAAACGACCGGTTGCGATGGGCGCGGACTTACCTCAATGGGGGTCATTAATTCCTCGGGCTTCGCCCATTGCGTGGCTTTGGTCTGGACATTGTAGTAATAGATCCGCCCATCCGCATTGCGGGCCTCCTGCCAGAGAGAAGGGGCCGGATTCATTGGATTCATTCTGAGGCTGCACAGACTCTCGTGGAAGAGCGATGTCCAAAGGAGAGAAGCCGTTCGTTGCTCGGGAAAAAGTAGCAGGCGACAGCTGGTGAATGGCCAGGGATGTTTGCAGTGTTTGCAAGGGATCTTCCCCCACCGACAACATCGCGGGTGGACATCCTCTCCTGGTTCACTATTCACCATAATTGTCATTATTTCTTTGCATTGACGTGTGCGACAGCCCTACCACTTACTGGTAGGTTGGCATGCGACTGTGACGATAATCATGCCCAGCCTGGAGGTTCCTGGGGAGTTCCTGCGGCATGCGGTGTTGGATACCGTGGTGCCGCATGCTTCAGATATAGACTTGGAGGCCGCCTTAACATCGGCTTTGGAAGGAGGGGCGGAGGATTTGACGTCCGTCCTCTCATATATCCCACAGCGGTCTCTACTGTTCTTTGGTAGGCGGCACCTGGATCTCCTCTCCGCGACCTTATCTCTTACTTATCTTTAGCCGTCTACAGATGAGTTCTGCACCGTCCGGGTCGTGTTGAGGCTTTCCAATTGCTCGCCGACAAGCCTAAAACAGTACCTCCAGAACCTCGAGGTCAGACTTGATACGTTTGCTATCGATCCAGCCGAGACGGTGGGAGAGAACCCAACGCCCACTCGAGACCTGATCTTCTCCGGCACTGTAAATGCCGAGGAAGAACCCCTGGTGGTCGTGAACGAATTCGAGGGAGATACGGGAACTGGAAATCATGTGTATGTGATTTGGAGTGTTGAGACATTCATTAGTAAGACTTCCGCGGTTTGGACATGACTCCGGTCTTCTTGCTGAGCCTTTCAGAACGTCCTCGGATTCGCATCCAGCATCCTTCCCTCCTTTTCATCGCCTCCGCTACCCTCAACCCATCTGAAAGCCGACAGCAAGAAACCCGTGATGACGACTACCTCCCACCGTTAGTTCCGGCATCTACAAACGTGCTACAACCTCTGTCGTCGGACAAGAATTTCCCCCAGAAGGACCCGTTTCTCCCAGCGTCCCGTCTTCTACGAGTTGTGCCTGCGAAGTACAGTGAAGATCCCATTTATAGCGTCCAGCAACCATCCGGACATCCAGTCCGTGTGGTCCCGGCGGCAAGCGCTAGGATACGCTACTCTCGTTTGAACTCTTACTCTGGACGACCAACGACTGTCGCAAGCCTCGATTTCGAAGTGACCCCGTTTCTGAATTGCGATGTGGTATTCGACAAGGCTGAACTTACTATGACCGATGGGACAATTGAACCATTGACGGATAACTCTGGGCTTGAGTTGCCCATCAGATGTCGCCCACGGGATGATGTTACATTAATCTACAAGTTGACACCAGAATACGGGCCGGACCCGAATCCCTCGACGACTGTGATGGTGAGCACGTTGGAAATTCTGCTTGAAGCTACGATTCAATTGTCGAATAACTGCCAGCCGCGCATTCGGATGCAATGGCGGACCAATGTGGATTTCTCCATGGCCCTCAACCCGACGTTTGGTGGACCGAGCCAAGCTCTACAACGGAGTAATCGGCCCTCGAGCCTCCCTATGGCGGGGAATCAGAACAACAGCACAGCCGGAGGTCCTCCTCCTAGCAGAGGGTCCCTTCGTGAGAGGGCCTATTCGGTTACAGACATGGGGGTGACGATTTCCTTTTCAGGGCCGCCCAGTGTGGAGGTAGGCAAACCATTCTCTTGGGACGTCTTTATTGTCAATCGCTCCACAACTCCGCGCAAATTTGCCATGATTGCCATTCCCCGCAGGAAACGACCCGATCCCCGGGGGCATATGGTACGACCATCTTCCTCATCACTGTCTGGCCGGAAAGTCAGAGTCGATCAGGTTGCCGAAGCCGTGACGGATGATAACATCGTCCATGCCATGCAGAAGAATGTCAGCGGACAAGAAGCTGAACTGGTGTGTTTGACACCGGATGTGCGCGTTGGGTAAGTGCCTTCTTCCTGTACATCTTCTGAGAGTTGGTAGGGTCTAATTAGCCTTTGACAGCCCTCTCCTACCGGGGACGTGTTTTGCAACGGAGTTGAAGCTGCTGTCGCTGTCGGTGGGCTGTCTCCACCTGGAGGCAGTGCGACTTGTCGATGTTAATACGAATGAGACCACGGATATCAGAGACCTTCCGGATATTCTTGTGTATGATCGGAACGGAATCCCGCCCGAGACGGCTGATTGAAGGTAGAGGTGTAGTTAGGTACCTGATAACGAGGCGATACATAATGGCTGCGCAAGGATTCGGCACATAAATGAAGATAATAAAATAGAATCAATCACATCACATCCCATAGAAATAAGGTGGTACTCGGCCCTTCGATGACGCACCATCACCCGTAAACGCAGTCGAGACCAGCGGGCGCGACGCTGTAAAAGCGGCGGGGAAAGACGGCGGGTGGATCACGGGAACGTTAATCTGAACAGGTTGGTGGGAGCCTCCCGGACGAACTGCCTCATCATCATTTATTACGGTGATCTCCTTCTTCCCCGCTTCGTTGGTCTCGATCCGACATCATCCTGATCGAACCAGGTTGATCATCCAAACAAGGGCGTCTCGACATTCCTCCAGTAGCTGAGGAATCTGTTTCACAGTCATTATCCCATTCGGTGTGGGTGAACTCTTGCCAAGTCGCCTTCATTCCCTTCATTATTCTCTCTCTTTCCTTGCGTCATACCGTCACTCCATACCGCCGAGCGGGATCCCAGTTCGCCTTCGATTTTCTTCCATCTTCTATAAGTACTCATTCCTACCGGGTCCATCCATCATGATGTTCTCCGCAGCGCGTCGACGAATTTTGGATGGACTCAACCGCCGATACATCTACGGTCGTTTTGTATGTCTTCAATCCCTTCCGCACCTCGCTCTCGTCCCCCAGCAATCTTTTTTTGGCTGTCCTGTCGGAGCCGGCGACTCCGAAGGAGCCGTAGCTTTGTTTCTGTTGCAAAAGCACGAGTCACTGACCGATTTCTCTCGATTCGTTCCATACATCTAGCCCCTACTTCATAGCATCATCTTCCTCATAGAAATGGCAGCGGCCATGCGGCTGGCTGCCAAATTCAACTCGTACTATGCGGAAAAGCCAGGTAAGCAGACCCGTTTACGTGTGTCGCGATAGGCGTCCAGCTTGCTAACATAACACTCATGGCCCAGTACTGACTACTATGGTCACCAACGCGGTACGCGCTTACTCTTGTTTCAACTCTTTTTCGACCGCTAATAGCTGACGGGAATTGCTAGATCCTGGGTGGTATCGCAGACACGGTTGCACAGCTGATCACAGCCTTCAAAGCTCGTCCTAGCCGCCATGGTACCGGTGGAGATGACTTCATTTCGATCGAGATCCACGACCTGGACAAGGAGAAGCCACCGGCGCTCGGGGAATTGGGACACGCCAGGAACCTGCCGCCCCCGTTTGACTTTGAGCGGTTGACCCGTTTCATGTCGTACGGTTTCTTCATGGCCCCGGTGCAGTTCCAATGGTTCGGGTTTTTGTCGAGGACATTCCCTCTCACCAAGAAGAACCCGACCATCCCGGCTTTGAAGCGGGTGGCTTTTGATCAACTCATCTTCGCTCCGTTCGGTATGAACCTGATGTGTTTTGCCACGAGAAAGAAGAAATCCCACTAATGGAGATGAACCCAGGTCTGGTCTGTTTCTTCACCTTCATGACGATTGCAGAGGGCGGCGGACGGAGAGCCTTGACCCGCAAGCTCCAGGATGTGTACCTGCCGACTCTCAAAGCGAATTTTGTGCTCTGGCCTGCTGTGCAAATCCTGAACTTCCGGGTGGTACCTATTCAATTTCAGATTGTGAGTTTGCTCTCCACCCGTGACGGACGCGTTGTCTTTGGTCATTTTATACTGATTGCTTTTTCTTTCGACAGCCTTTCGTGTCTTCTGTGGGTATCGCATGGACCGCATACCTGTCTCTGACCAACTCTGCTGAGGAGGAGTAAGGCAAGGTACGGTCTCGTTGCATTGGATGGGTATCACTTGATACCTTTGTTTATCTTGTTCCTTGGCTTCGGCAGTCCTTTTCCTGTATTCTTTCTTTCTTCTTTCCTTCTGTCGCGTGGGGTATATTTACGGTGTTGTCAATGCTGCTTTGGGGTTCTGTTTCTCATTGGCGGTGTTCGGTCTGTCACAGGGTACTTTCAAGGTTTTCTTCGTTGACTTTAGGTATTCCAAGGGCGCGCAAATGCTGGATTTAGATCATCAACCCCAGCGGAAGAGACCATCCAAAGGAGTCACCATTCGCGGGGGATATGGAACTGCCATATTATGACGCTTTCGGGAGAAATTTCCATGATTTTCGTAGGTTAAGACACCCACGGAGGCACATGCAGGGCCCGCGGGCGACGATGACCCTATGAGTCTCCATACGACGAGAATTCCGGAGCGGCTGTTTCCAATTCCCGCGAGAGATCCGAGGCTATCGAGAACGCGCAGGGACAATATTCACCCCTGAGGGCCCGGACCCTTCCGTCATCGATCGCGGTCGACTGACATCAGTCCCGCATCAGCCCGATGCGTCAGCGAATCTCTCACCGGACGCCCCACCAAACACCGCTGCTACCCCGCCGCTGGGCCGAAGTTATCATATGGGCTCACCGTGAACGGATTGAGCATTTTTCCCTCTTCTTCCAATTCACTTCACTATCTCTCCTGCGAGGTACTGCTCCTTACTTCTAGCAATCCGAACCTCTTGTATCGCTGACTCGACGCCAGCTTCTCCCTCTCCAGCTTCTTCACCATGTCTCTCAGCAACAAGCTTGCCATCACTGACGTCGACCTCAAGGACAAGCGTGTCCTGATCCGGGTATGTCGCCTGCAATCGCTATGCTATGATCGATCAATGCTAACCAGCATCCTCCCAGGTTGACTTCAACGTCCCTCTCGATGACAACAAGAACGTCACCAACCCCCAGCGTATTGTTGGTGCTCTCCCCACCATCAAGTACGCTGTCGAGAATGGCGCCAAGGCCGTTGTCCTCATGTCCCACCTCGGTCGTCCCGACGGCAAGAAGAACCCCAAGTACAGCCTGAAGCCCGTCGTGCCCGTGCTGGAGAAGCTCATCGGCAAGAGCGTTATCTTCACCGAGGACTGCGTCGGCAAGGAGGTCGAGGAGACCGTCAACAAGGCTTCCGGTGGCCAGATCATCCTCCTGGAGAACCTGCGTTTCCACGCCGAGGAGGAAGGCAGCTCCAAGGACGCTGAGGGCAAGAAGGTCAAGGCCGACAAGGCCGCCGTCGAGGAGTTCCGCAAGGGCCTCACCGCTCTTGGTGATATCTACATCAGTAAGACTATTCCCCCCCGGCCCATTGGCCGCAATTGGTGTTGTCCATGCTAACGGCGCCCTCCAGACGATGCCTTCGGAACGGCCCACCGTGCCCACAGCTCCATGGTCGGTGTCGACCTCCCTCAGAAGGCTTCCGGCTTCCTGGTGAAGAAGGAGCTTGATTACTTCGCCAAGGCCCTCGAGAACCCCTCTCGTCCCTTCCTGGCCATCCTGGGTGGCGCCAAGGTCTCGGACAAGATCCAGCTCATTGACAATCTCCTCCCCAAGGTCAACAGCCTGATCATCACCGGAGCCATGGCCTTCACCTTCAAGAAGACCCTGGAGAATGTCAAGATCGGCAACAGCCTCTTCGACGAGGCCGGCAGCAAGATCGTCCCCGAGATCGTCGAGAAGGCCAAGAAGAACAACGTGAAGATCGTCCTTCCTGTCGACTACGTCACCGCCGACAAGTTCGCGGCCGACGCCAAGACTGGCTACGCTACCGACGCCGACGGCATCCCTGACGGCTTCATGGGTCTGGATGTCGGCGAGAAGAGTGTCGAGCTGTACAAGCAGACCATCGCCGAGGCCAAGACTATCCTGTGGAACGGTCCCTGCGGTGTGTTCGAGATGGAGCCCTTCGCCAACGGCACCAAGAAGACCCTCGACAACGTTGTTGCTGCCGCTCAGTCTGGCTCCATTGTCATCATCGGTGGTGGTGACACCGCTACCGTGGCCGCCAAGTACAACGCCGAGGACAAGCTCAGCCACGTCTCCACTGGCGGTGGTGCCTCTCTGGAGCTTCTGGAGGGCAAGGAGCTGCCTGGTGTCACTGCTCTGTCAAGTAAGTAAACTTTTACGACCATGTAATGTGCTGGAGGGACGAGTTGCAGAATGAGATCGTGCTTGTCCATGTGTACTGGGCGAGCCATGGCTGCATCAGGCCGTGTTGTTTTGCGACCCTCTCCATCCCGTCGAGGGATGACCTTTTCTATGATATAATGTACAGGCATTAAAATTAATCAAAATAAGCGAAGTGATTTTCTTTTTCCATTCAAGAAGGGTTCTGATGAAGCAATGGCTACTAGTGACGGGTTCTAAACTGTGAGATCGGATATTTGTCGTTCCCATTGAAATGGATATTCTTATTGTGTAGAGCCTCTCTTATCTTTTCTATCGAACAATTGTTCTCGTAAGATGCCCGGGAGCCATACACCGCCAGCGTCCGTCACGATCATGTATGCCTGGTTGATCTGGGCCAAGGACCCCGGTCGCTTCTCCAGTGGGCTGGGCGCCCTTCCCCTTGACGAACGAACGGCCATGACGGTCCCAGGCGAACGCAAGGCCGGGCGAAGTACCACCATAGAACGGACACGATGTCCGAATGAAGAAGAATGTACCATCTCGATGATATAGCTTGTTTCCATCATGAAAAAAGAGGGCAAAAATAGATAATTCTTATCGTTCGTTCATTCGCGTTCGGGATAATCAGAGTACCACATATCCATCCGTCCATTATTGAGATGCCTCGACCTTTGCCAGTTCCTCTCTGTAACACGGAAAGAAATACGTTAGTGTTGTGTAGGCGGGAGAAGGGAGGGTGCAACCACACGCACTTTAGGTGTTTCGAAAAGTCCTCCGCCGCATCGTCGTCATCCCAGCTCTCCTCCCACAGGTGGACATTCGTGCCGTTCGCAGCTTGCTCGGTTTCTTCTTGGGGCCAGTCTGGGTGCCGGGGGTCGTTAGTACTGTGGTTGGGCGTCTGGTGGTAGTGATGGTGATGGCCCCTTCGCTGGCAGTCTTCATCGGGGGAACGTAGAGAGGGACGATGGCTCTGTCACGAACCTTCAACGGGGAAGTCCTCGAATTCGTCGTCTTCCTCCAGTACGGGGGGCTTTTGTTGTTGTGGCTGTTGGGTGGGCTCGGCCTTGTCCTGAGCTTGTGTCGACATGATGGGGGTGATGAAGAGGCGGGAGAACTGTCGGTGAGAGGCGACTGAATGGAGAGAACGAGCGAGGATAGGAGGAGAGGATAGAGCGATCAGAATGGGTGGTAGGTTGGGGGTGAATGATGTTGGTGCGGAGAAGGAGATGAAGACGGTGATGAGAACAGAGAGTGAGAGCGCTTCTTGGCGTAGGCGGAGAGAGAAGTGACGCAGACCAACCCAAACGGGTAACTGGAGAGCCGCTCGGGTATGTCGGAGGAGCCATTTTACATTCTATACGTGGTATTTTGAGATGATTGATTCTTCCAGTTGAAGAACACTATATAGAAATTTGTCCGAGTGAAAGACAGTTTCAGAAGCTAGCTGAGTAGAAATTTTCCCAGCCTAATAGGAATACTGCGCATTCATGTGTCGCAAGATGATTCCCTCTCCGATGCTCCGCCTCTGACGCCTGCGCCGCCGCGGAGTGGACCACGGTCCGTCCTGGTTCACTATTATTTATCCTCCCTTCATCATTCACTTGTGAGAGTCGCTCGTTTATATCTCGCCCTTCCTCCCCGCTCGTCACTTTACTTTCCTTTCCTTCCCTCTCCTCCCCCTCTGGTTATGTTTCCGGAAGTCTCCCACGTTCTCAGTCCAGATCTCATGGGAACGTCCACATTCTTCCTGATCCGTCCGCTACTTGATTCGGGGTACGGACCCCTCCGTCTTATCGTCTGACATAGGCCACAATTACTTTCTTACGCTCCTTCTGCCTCGTCTGCGCCGATTGTCACGTCTTTCCTTCTCCTTCCCTTCTATCTCGTGCAAGCCGTAAGCAACCGACACCATGTTCAAGGTGGGTTCGTGGCTCTATGGCAAAAAGCCGGCGACGGCTTCGACTCAGTCGTTGGACTCCTTGACGGAATTGCGGGACTGTGAGTATCCTGAAAGCAGTGCGCTGTGGTGGTTAGCTGGAGATTATGCTAATTTTCTGCTCTCTTACTTTTGATAGTGGAGGATGCGATGAGGGGTACGTTCCCAACCACACCCCTCGCATTCATTATCAAGAATGAAAGAACTGACTCGAGTTGATCAATATAGCTGCAACCCTTATCCTCAACGACGACGTCGATGGTGCCGAAGATGGACTCTCAGAGGGAATCTCGTCCTTCCATAATGTGTGTACCACCCGCAATAAGCTCGCCCATCGCCGACTTGTTGGACCGACACTAATGACGACTCGGTGATATATAGTTGGGAAGAGGTGTCGTGGCGTTCATCCGGGCAACGCTTGGCTTTGAACAGGAAATCATGCGCCAGGGTTCGTCTAGCATTGCGAGGAATCCATCCTCCCGTCACTGACAATCGGTAGCATCGGAACGGTTAAATGTTGCGGAGACCAGCGCGGCCAACGATCAACATAAAGCACAACATAACTCGCACGCGCCCAATACCTACCATTCGCAGATCTATGCCCCCGGCACCGAGTTCGCCCTTTGTCAAGCAATGGCACAGCTGATGAGTGCTGTCGTCGGGGTGCTCAACGAAAGTCTCACGGAGAGTATCAAGGGATTCTATAAAATGAGAAAAGCGTATATCACTCTGGATGGTATTCTGAAGATGGAGCAGAAGTTCATGCAGATGAAGAGATCTGGGGAGTTGTCTCCCGCAGAACTCGCCCATTCGTCCAGCCGAAGCTCCGGACAGGGCGCGGATACGAAATCCAACCCAGCCACCGCTGTAGAGGCAGGAGGTTTGTCTCAGAAGCTCTCTGATCTCAACGTCTCCCGCGAGCCTACGGACTCCGACATGTCTGCGGAGACCTCTAGCGACATGCTCAGCCATGACCCCGATTCGGACATCTTCAGAAACCAGATTGATGTGTTCGTGCATTCGGGAGCTAACTTCTGCTTTGGCATTCTTCTTCTCCTCATCTCGATGGTACCCCCGGCGTTCAGCAAACTGCTGGGTATTATCGGCTTCCATGGCGACAAGGAACGCGGACTGAAGATGCTTTGGCAGGCTAGCAAATTCCACAATCTGATCGGTGCTATTGCTGCATTCGCAATGTTAGGTTACTACAACGGGTTCGTCCGTTACTGCGACATCATGCCAGATCCGGTTCCCGGAGAAGAAGGGGATGTGCGGGCCTACCCCCAGGAGAAGCTCCAGGCTCTCTTGGTGAAGATGAGAAAACAATTTCCCAAGAGTCAGCTGTGGCTGCTAGAGGAATCTCGCATGGAGGGTGCCAACAAAAATCTCGAACGGGCATTGGAGCTTCTGTGTGGAGAAGAGCGCAGTCCGCTCAAGCAGGTCGAGGCTCTGAGAGTGTTTGAGCGGAGTCTGAACGCAATGTACCTGCATCGATACCAACTGTGCTCGGAGTCTTTCATCGAGTGCGTCGACTTGAATTCCTGGTCTCGTTCGCTGTACTACTACATTGCCGGAGCGGCCCACGTCTCCTTATATCGTGCCGCTCTTGGCAAGGATGCTAGTGAAGCGACCAAGCATGCGGAACAGGCAACAGAGTATTTCCGGACAGCTCCCCCATTGGCTGGAAAGAAACGCTTTATGGCCCGACAGCTCCCATTCGATGTGTTCGTTGCCCGAAAGATTGCCAAGTGGGAGGCACGGGCCAAGGAGTGGAAAGTGCCGCTAGTCGACGCCGTTGGAGTGGACCCGATTGAGGAAATGATCTTCTTCTGGAACGGCCATAGTCGCATGACGCAGGCGCATCTGGAGGAGTCACTGCAGCACCTCGCCTGGTCGGAAAGCGACGCCAACAAGAACTGGTCTCGCGAAGGGCCCGAGGAAAAGGCCATCCTCCAACTGGTCCGTGCGGCGGTGCTGCGCTCCATGCGCAAGCATACCGAGGCCAAAGACCTCCTTCAGCGCGGTGTCCTGGACTATGACAAGAGCCTGTTCGTCGGCCACCTCAAGGATGACTGGATTGGACCGGCGGCTCATTTCGAAATGGCCGCTAACCTCTGGATGGAGCGTCCGACCTACAATGCCATCCACGGTGGCCCGGACGCGGCAGAAAAGTCCTCCTCAGTAAGCGAGGACACCGGGGAGGGTGCACAGCAACTGGAGAGGAAAAAGGTCCATCGATGTAAAGAGTATCTCGAAAAGGCGGCTCGGTGGGAGAGCTATGAGCTCGATGCTCGGATTGGCCTGAAGGTAACGGCTGCGCTGGAGGCCGTACATAAGTGGGAAGCCGCACATTCTGCTACTAGTTGATGATTTGATGTATTATGATTGACATTGGTGAATTTGTTTCCTTTGCTTTGTTTAGACGCATTGCTGTTACGCGGGCATATAGAGGTTATTGCGATGTATATAACAGAGGGCAGCAATTAGGGCAAGCCATGCATGGAACATCCACGCTTCTCCTCGGTCTCTCTCTTTCAGACTCACTTCTCCCTCGCGTATTCTCCATTCTTTACATACACCACACGTCCACAGGATTCTCCGATCGACTAAAAAAGCTTACCTGCGAGCCGTCGGAGAATTATGGGTACGTACCTTGCACCAACTCGGCAGTTCCACACCATCTCCGCCGACAGTGGCGATCGCCACTCAACGTGCGTCGGATAAAATTCCGGCTGGCGGTTGGGCATGTTGAGGCACAGTCGGAGTGACGACAGCAGAACCATCGCCTTGTGCTGCGAATACCAAGCTGTGAATGCTGCTATGCGACATCTCGGAAGTCCATCGCAATCGTCTCCTTAAGAAAAACACCTTTCCAAGGTCGTGTCGGCAATCGCAAACCTCGGATGCAACCGACCATACTTTGACCCCCCACACACTAACGGCAAGCCAATGGAGCTCTCCACCAGCCTGGCGTATCGGACGTCCGATTCTGCCTGGCCCGGTTAAGACGGCTTCCCTTCGGTCAGTTGCCGACGCGCAGAACCTGAAGAGCCTTTACTCCGTATATAAGCTATGGTTCCTGGCCCTTATCGGTGGGAGGAGGGGGAAAAGTTTGGAGATGCCCAGACTTCTATCCGAAATCAGTGACGTCTTTGCTTCCGACAATTGAACACCCGCCGATTGCCTCTGCTCGGCCGACTGTCCCTCGGCCTTTCTTGTACATAACAAAAAATATTCGTGCCCATCTTGTTCAACCTGAATTCCTTGGTCGTTTCCGGAAACAACGTATCGCGATTATCCTGACGCCTTTTCGCGTGTCTTGTCATGACGAGAGACGAGCACGATGCTACTTCCTCGCGGACCTCCAGCGACGAAGACGTGATCTCCTTGGAGGAGCAGCCAACTCGCGATGATCATGCCCATGGAGCGCTGGAAAAGCAGAGCACGGCCGCTTCCGGGCTGTCGAGGTTTGAGAGTCGAGCGCAGTCTGTAATTTCGCGCATCCGCAGCCGCGAACCTGGTCAAACGGCGCGCTTTACGCATCCGCTTTCGCATACTAAAACATCGCCCGACGTGATTGTGGATTTTGACGGGCCGGACGATCCATATCGGCCTATGAATTGGACCTTTAGGAAGAAGGGCGTGACAACAGTGTTGTATGGTTTGACGACAATGGGCGCCACCTGGGCAAGTTCCATGTATGTCGGAGCTCTCTCTCTCTCTCTCTCTCCCTCTCTCCACCACCGTTTGCGAATGGCGACTCGAGTATACTAACGATGGGCAGTTTCTCGACAGGCACACAGCAAGTGAGTAACCAGTACCATGTCGGTGAGGAGGTTGGCACTCTCGGCACCACACTACTTTTACTCGGCTTTGGTAAGTCGTTTCATGTTTTTGGCACATATGCGGACCTATCACTCACATCTCGTCTTGCGATACAGGTCTGGGTCCTCTGGTCTGGGCACCATTGTCCGAGGTCTACGGCCGCAAACCAGCCGTCTTAGCGCCCTACTTTATCGCCTCGATATTCTCATTCGGAACCGCAACCGCCAAAGACATTCAAACCATAATGATCACTCGTTTCTTCACCGGATTCTTCGGCTCCGCCCCCGTCACCAACACCGGTGGTGTGCTGGGCGATATCTGGTCCGCCGAGGAACGGGGCGCCGCCATTGTCGGATACGCCATGGCTGTCGTGGGCGGACCAGTCCTGGGGCCCATTGTCGGTGGCGCCCTTGTACAAAGCTACCTGGGCTGGCGATGGACTGAATACGTGCGTACTCCAATCCACCGCGAACACTACTCCCCCGCCATCAGACCCTAACTTCACCCTCTTCCCATAGATCACCGGCATCATGATGTTCTTCTTCCTGCTCATGGACGTCATCTTCCTCGACGAAAGCTACCCGCCCGTCCTCCTCGTGTACAAAGCGCGGCGACTACGTTACGACACCGGCAACTGGGCCCTGCACGCAAGGCACGAGGAATGGGACGTCACCTTCAAAGAGCTCGGCAACAAGTACCTCATCCGCCCCTTCGCCCTCCTCACCACGCCCATCTGCTTCCTCGTCGCCCTGTATGCCTCCTTCGTCTACGGTATCCTCTACCTCAGTCTGGCCTCCTTCCCCGTCGAGTTCCAGGAAGTCCGCGGCTGGAACCAGGTCGTCGGCGCCCTCCCCTTTCTCGCCTACCTCGTCGGCATCCTCTTCGGCGCCTGCGTCAACCTTTTCAACCAGAAGTTCTACATCAAGCGCTTCAAGGCCAACAACAACTTCCCCGTCCCTGAGGCCCGTCTGCCCCCCATGATGCTCGGCTCCGTCCTCTTCGCTGCGGGACTCTTCATCTTTGGCTGGACCGGCAGCCCGGATGTTCACTGGATAGGCCCTATCATCGGCGCCGTCGCCATGGGCTTCGGCTTCTTCACCATCTTCCAAGCTGCCCTCAACTATCTCATAGACACCTTCCAAAAGGTCGCGGCTAGCGCTGTTGCCGCCAACACCTTCCTCCGCAGTGTCTTTGCCGGGTGTTTCCCGCTGTTCGCTACGATCATGTTCCGCAAACTCGGTGTAGATTGGGCCTCGAGTGTGTTGGGGTTCGTTGCCGTCGCGTTGATCCCAATCCCGTATTTGTTCTATATCTTTGGGAAGCGGATCAGAGCGAGAGGGAAGTGGTCGCGCGCTTCTGTTTACGGCTACTGATTGGGATTCTCAGGGAGTGGACTAAATGTTGCTTGCGTGCTCACGAAAAGTTCTCTTAATATTTCGGTTTTATTATACCCTTTAGCATATGCCGGGCCCAGTGATTTGGTTTTGTGATACCACATAATGATTTGCATGTGCATAGAGTCTCTTGGTTATGGCTTGGCGTTGCTCTATCTGCCTTGGTTATTCACTCCATCTGAATAGCATCAATAATCAAAAGTCTATATTAAACATTAAGAAAACAGGATCGATATGTGCGTTGACAGAATATACAACAATAGACACTCAGCACAGAAATCATACAAGAATTGAGACACATACAACAGCAGGAAATAAGAAAGTGCCTATTGCTCCCCCAGCGACTGCAAGCTCTGTCGGCTCTTCGAAGCCACATTCCATTTACTGAGCTTCCGAGCGAGCGTGACAGCTTTGCCCAGGGGGTTCCATGTTCCGCCTTTGGTTGTAGTCCCAGAGGGTATCGAAGAGAGCGATGAGGGCAGTTCTGAAGAGGGAGTCCCAGTCCGGTCTTGTTGCTTTCCGGTATGCAACGCCAACACGGCCATGTGGCCCAGGAAGGTAGGATGCTCGAGCAGATCTTCGAGATGAACCCGGAGGCCCTCCTGTTCCAGCAGCCACGCAACCTGGGCCATATTGAGGATGTCCCCGCCCAGTTCGAAAAAGGACGAGGTCAGCTGGAAGGGAGGACGCGGGAGTTCGGGGTTCTTGTTGGGCAGGGCTTGTTGCCAGATGCGGTTGACCATGTCCGAATGGACCAAGATCTCAGAAATGCTGCGCGTGTTGAGGTTCGATGAAAGGAACTGCTCGTCTGACTGTCGGGGCACATCGTTGATGACCTGGCTGGGGAGGGAGCAGAGGGTTGTTGGAGATGGAAGAGTGATGCTGGGATTGGCGAGTAGCGTTTGGGCGGTCTCGCAGACCATGTCGAGCACTTTGGTGGCGTATCCCGGCTGAACGGGGCCTTTGAGCGAGTAGCCGAGTGAGATGAGGAGGTGCTGTGTACTGATTTGTTTTGAGAGCACAGTGAGGTCGACGAAGTTGTCAACGACTCCCACACCGCCCATTCTGTATGTATGGTCATCCAGTTTCATCTCGCCCTCGTACTCCAGACTCTGGTGGAAGAGCGTGGTGGTGAAGTACGTGGATTCCGGCCAGCTGGTGCATTGGCGGATGATCTCGCGGAATCCCAGGGATTCATAGGCCATGTTGGCCACCTGCTGGTCCTGGAGGTAGCGAATGAGATCGAGTCCCGTCCACTGCTCTCCAAACTTGACGCGGACAGGGATGATATTGAGACACGGGCCCACGGTGCTCTCGATGCCAGGGAGATTGGCGTTTCTGCCGCTTGTCGTGAGTCCGAATACAACATCTGACTGCGAGGATAGCTTCGCCAGTGTCAGGGCCCATGCAGATTGCATGACTGTCGCGATGGTGACATTGTCGAGGGCTGTCGCTGGGATATCAATAGTTCTCTTCTGCTCGGCATACGCACCAATGTGCTGGAACGAATTAGAGCTGTGGCGTCTGATGACGTCGGTCATTTTGCTGCCATAGAGGACTCTCTTCCAATGCTGGTAATGCTCTGGAGTGATTATCCCGGGGAGCATGCGAATGTAGTTCGAGAAAGACGGCGCTGGCGGGATGGTGCAGCCCTCATATCCCATCTTGATAGCGGACATGATACGTGGTAGACAAACCCCGTCATACTGAGCATGCGACATGCGAATCAATATGCGATGATTTCTCGTCCCTTTCTGTTTCACAATGTAGAACTGCACGTATTGCTCTCCTTGAGAGGGTACTTGCTCTCGGTCTCGCTGCTGCAGAGATGCCGTGTACTCCTCCAGGCTCCTCTCTGTTTCATGAATGAAAATCTCCGGTTGCATCTTTCTTAAGATCACCTGGAAGCATTGGCCATGGAAGCAAACGAACACTGTACGAAGAATATCGAACGCATCAACCACCCGCTCAAAGCTTTCCGTCATTCTCCGAATATCCAGTGGCCCATTACCCTCAAGGAAGAAGTAATTCAGCATCCATCTCGACTTGAAGAGAGATGCCGTGAGAGATAACGCCTGGAAATCAGTCACTGGGAGAACATCTGTAATCCCACCCCTGAACAAGCCAATCCTGGGGCAGATTGAAGCCTGTAACGAAGCCTCGTCGAGCTCAACTGGCCTCACGATAGTCACCTCTTGAGGAGACACGGTCCGCGATAACATGGGGGAAGAATCTTGCGAGTCCTCTGGAGTGGACGCATTCGAGCTGTCTGTGGTGGAAGATGGGGTGCTTGATCTGGAAAAGATCGTAGCGAGCATATCTTCAAAGACCGGATTGCCGAAAACATCGGCGACGGACAACATCAATCCTTCCTGGCGTGCTGCACCGACCATTTTCATTGCGGATATACTGTCGCCCCCGAGTTTGAAGAAGCTCGCGTGGCGTATGACAGTGTCGGGCGGAAGATTCAACGCCTCGCTCCACAGCCTCCAAAGACGTTTCTCAAGGTCGCTCGATTCCTTGATATCTTCCGTGAGCGTTGGTACGGAATCGGATGACACTATGCCTTTTGGCATCACTGTTTCCCGGAAAGACTGATCAGACATCTTGAGAGTTGGCTTATTCTCACTCTTCTCCTGGAAGGAAGGAATGGTCAATACTCCGTCCTTGAGCATCTGATAAATTACTTCTTTCACACGCGCGTCGACCAGGGATCGTATGTAGTCCTCATCAATTCCTGAGATCCGCAGGCTGTGGATATCTTGGCCGGCCCTACCTGGGCCCTGGTTGCGGATTGTCATTTCCGTCACATATGTATGAGGCTTTTCAACAAAGAGTGTGAAGATCTGGGCAATCGCGTCGGCCAATCCCTTTGCTTGGCTCTCAGACACGGCATCAGACCAGTATCTAATCAGCACTCCCTCTCTACCCCTACCGGTCTCAACGTTGACGGTTACTGGGTACTGTAGATAACATTAGCGAATACCCCTTTCAGACAGCTTATCATTGACTTACCTCTGTTGGATCATGGACCCGTTGCATTTCAAATGAGATGGTGCTGTCTGTCATTGGCTTTGAGACGGAGTGATTCTGAATAGATAGGGCCGTGTTAAAAAGCATCTGTCCGTCACGGCCAAGCTCATGTTGGATCTGGGCAAGAGAGCAATTCTGATACGGGAGACTTCCCAAGAAGTCTTCCTGCACAGTTTTGGATATGTCGAGAAGGCTATGGCTCTGTCCAAATTTGACTCTGCAGCACAGCATGTTGATGAAAATTCCAACAGCGTTTTGAATATCTGGAACAGGGGAGTCACGTCCAGCCGCCAGGTATCCGAAACACACATCATCTGACCCGGTGAAACTCCTAAGGACCATTGCCCAAGCAGTGAGAGCAATGTTTGCAAGAGTAATGGAATTCTCCTCGCAAAATCTTTGCAGCTCAGGGAATCGGTCGAACTGCATCAGTATAGACCCGAGTTTCTTCTCGCCACTAGTTGTAGGAGACACTCTTAAGTGGCAAGGATGGACTCCAGACAGATATCTCACCCAGTGGTCCAACGCTTGGGAGTGATCCTTAGCTTTGATAAACTTGATGTACTCGGAGAAAAGGGGTCCCGGTGCAGGAGGAAGGCTGTTGTCGTATGCCAATTGCAGATCTCTCAAGAGGAGGTCAATCGATCCTCCATCAATGATGACATGGTTGAGCTCGATTTTCAGTAAGACTCTCCCAGTCGTTGTGGTACATATGGTAAGCTGGTGTGGAAGCCTCTTGAGCCGTTTGGCGTTGATATTTGCAAGCTTGATGTTGTCAAGCGTCTGGAAGGCGATCTTCTCGTCACACTCAAACTCAAGGATCTCGTCGTCTAGCTCCTTTACCACGAGCTGATCAAAGGCGCCGCCTTTGCAGTAACTGTCGACGAACAAAGTCCTCAGAATTTGGTGGCGCGCCACGACCATTGACCAAGCTTTCTTCAACCTGCTTACTTCGGCCTTGGGAGCTTTGTCGTAATGGTGGACCTCAAAAATGGCGTGAAACATATACCCATAAGGATCGCGAAGTTGGCTGAGCAAGATACCTTCCTGCACTGGCGAGCAGGGGTAGATGTCCTCAACGCATTTCCAGCTATCTATTTCCGCTCTCGGTAAGATGTCTCTCATAAAGTTCTCTAGACCTTCATAAGTAATTGGCAGCAATGGATAGTCACTGAGAGTAGGCTCCGGCACGCGGTCTTGAAGAAGAGGGATATCTTCTTCAATAATGCGTCTGCATTCCGACGCCCATCTTTGAATGTCTCTCGTGTGTTTCATATGGCGGTTATATGTAAAGGCCATGTGAAGCTGTTCCTTGATGATAATGGCGGAAACCTCAAAGAGAGCAAATCGAGGCGTTTCAGGGCCCATGTCCGATGCTGACCCAAAGGCATCGGCACCATCAACTTCGAAATGCTGGAACAGGGAGTCATCACGCTCTAGCTGCTGAAGCTGTCCGAGATAATTGAAAATTATCTCCAGGGGAATTGGGAAATGAGTTGAGCCATCTTTCCCCCCTGAAAGGAGAATGTCTTGCGCGAAGAACGATCTGGTGTTGTGTGAGATTGATCGCCTCAAGTCCTTCACACGCTTCAAAGTGTTCACAAGGTCTGCTTTTTCTTATCATCTTTAGTAATGTTTCATCGTTGCTGTGAAGGTGGCTTACCTTTTTCTCCACGAACGTCCATCGGCGCGAGAGTCGTAAACCATCCCACCGTTCTGGATAGATCTATGCTCGAATCCCATGCCTCACGTCCGTGGCCTTCATTGTATATTGTGGGGATCTCTCGATCAGTAAAAATCCGTCGGAATGAATGGATCACGGCTGCAAGCAGCACCTCGACTGTCTCAGTCCGGAAAACATGATGGCAGTCGCGGAGAACAAAGGATGTAGCCTCCTGATTGACAGTGAAAACTTCCATCTTGACATCATCATAGAAATTCTGCACATCCTCCATGCCCCAGTACTCCAAGTCTGGTTGTTGGACCTTGAATGGAAGCCCAATAATGTCACTTTCTTTGGCATGGGTAGCCTGCAACTCACACCAGTTCTGGAACGACAATGTCTTGTCGAGGGATAGGGATCCAGATTCGATAAAATCCTGGAGATCCTGCAGCACTATACGCCATGAGACCATGTCAACACAAAGGTGGTGAGCGACAAGCGCAAGGATTTGTTTATGACCCGGGAATTCGAATACGTCCGCAGCAAACACCGGCCCGTGGTGGATGTCGAGGGATCGTTGGCTTTCAGTCGTTCGGGAACTTATTTCAAACTCGTTTGCAATTTGGTGTGTTTGCAGCCGATAAGATGACGCAGACTCCTGTTAGAAATGAACGTCAGTAATCTGCACTTCAGCGAGTGAGAGAGACTTACAGCAAGGATCCGTTGTCGCCATTCGCCGTCTTGAGATTGAACAAACCGTGCCCTAAACATGGAATGCCGGCCGACAACCGCTTCAATTGCACGCTTGATAGTGTCTACCGGAATGTTCCTGGTGGTCCGGACAGTGACACCTTGGTTGAAGTGAGACGATTGCCCAAATTCAGTAGCCGTCTTGAAGTAAAGACTCTGAATTGGAGAAAGTCCAAACGGCTCATCAAGTCTCTCTTTGGCCTGTACTCTTTGCACCTTTTTCTCGGATTTCAAGGCAAGTTCCACTATCGATTTGCTTTGGAGGATACTGTGGAGCGTCAGGCTCAGACCATGTTTGCGCGCTTTCGATATGACGGCCATTCCAGTTATACTGTCTCCCCCTGTCGGAACTATGTTAGATTTTTCCCTTCACAAATCTCTTAGGCTGCTTACCTAGGCTCACAAAGGACCGATTGCTATCGACCTTGTGAGATGGGATGTTGAGAACTTCAACAAAGATTGCTCGCAAAGTATCCACGACGGATCCTTCATCATTGTCCTTCTTATCTTCAAGGCCGGCTCGCTTGATGTTGTCATAGTCTTGCATAATGCGATCGTACGTGGCCTCGTCGGCATTTTCGATCCAGCTCGTAATCCTCTTCCTGTCCATCTTTCCCGAAACAAGCATTGGGAGAGCCTTGACAACAGCCCATGTCTGAGGAACCATATAAATAGGCAATTGACCCTCCAGGCCTTTTTGAATCTCAGTAAGCTCAGGATATGCGATTTCCATCGTGGCACCATCCACAAGCTCGCATGTGCCATTTGAAATCACACTCTTGTCAATAGTCAAAGACTCCAAGGACAAAATCGTCACCAAGCGTTGCTGGAGGCGCCCAGATTTAGGCATTATCACGACAGCATGGCGCACACGAGGATCTTCGTGCAATCGGTGCTCGATTTCTCCAAGCTCCATACGCTGCCCATGAAGCTTCACCTGGTGATCCTTCCGCCCTATACAGTCTATCGAGCCGTCTGGGTTGTACTTTACAAGGTCTCCTGTTTTGTATATTCTTCGTGGAGACTGCTGAGAATTCTGGAAGTGCTTCATCCACGCGGGACTGCTAACGAATGCAGCCTCTGTCTTCTCCGGATTCTTGAGGTATTCTCTCGCAAGCGCAGGGCCCTCCAGAACCAGCTCTCCAACAGCGCCCAACGGCGACAATCGATCATGGTTGTCAGGGTCAACAATCCAAGTCAATGTGCAAGGTATTCCAAATCCGATGCAGGAAGGCTCAGGGTTCGCAGAAGCATCGTTCATGACGGCGAAGATGGTTGTTTCAGTGGGCCCGTATCCGTTCACCAACTGGACACGATGCGCCCACTTTGTTACCACCTCTTTGGATAACTTTTCTCCTCCACACACCAGCACCTTCAGAGATGGAACTGTGGAGGGCTCAAGAATGCTTGCGATTGATGGAGTCAAAAACGACCATGAGACATTCAATCGTTGAATTGCGCCAGCAACGTCGTTCAAGCGCTCGTCTTCGCTTGGGATACATATGCAGCCACCGTGCATCAACGTTGCGAGGACCTCCATTACCGCGGCATCGAAAGTTAGAGATGCAAATTGGAATACCCGAGAGTTACTGTTCATTCGCACGATGGGCCCGAACGCCATGGCGCTGCTAGCAAGAGACTGGTGCTCGATGACGATGCCTTTTGGACGGCCGGTGCTTCCAGACGTAAAAATAGCGAACGCCATGTTCGATGGTTTGACGGCCACATTGCGTTTGACGCTCTTCGAAATTGAGCCATATGCCTTCACGGTCTCTTTGCTGACAGGGATGATGGATTTCACAAGGCCGGCGTAGCGATTTTGGTAATGGGGAGAACAGAGAATCACCCGGGCATCGACTTCTTCAAGGATTTCCCGATGTCTAGAGGTTGGATGAGAAGGATCCAGTGGAACGAACGCGCCCCCAGCCATGAGAATTCCCAATATACTGATCACCGCCCAGAGAGACTTGTCCAAGCAAAACGGAACCAGCGTTTCCGGGCCAACTCCACGAGAAACCAGGTATTTTGCAAAGGATGAAGAGAGGTCCATCATCGCTGCGTAAGATAGCTGACCATCCCAGGCGCATATAGCCGGGGCATTGGGGTGTTTCGATTTCTCCCCTTGAATAATATCGTGCACACATTTTTCGAGACTGAACGGTACCCGTTCGTTCCAAGCTGCTATACTTTCCTTGTCGACGCGGCTGGACAGGTCAAGGTCGCCGACCTTCTTAACGTCGCCTGCCTGAAGCGCAAGGAGCTGTTCCAGGATGAACATGAACTGGTGCAGCACCTTTTGAGTCGTCCAGCTGTCCAACACTATCTCATCATGATGCACGGTTATATCAAGCTTCGAAGCCGCGATCTTACATTCGACCGTCAGAGGGTGGGCGAAAAAGTCCCTGCTGTTTCTGTTGCCTTCTGGGACCCAAAGGTCCTCGTTAAGCTTCCCCTCGTCCGATTGTATGACGAGGATGTTTTGAAAGTCGCAAGCAAGAGAAGTGTCGCTGTTGAGTGTCCTTATCCGCTGTAGCCCAGCATGCTGGTGTGGTAACATGCTCACGGTCAATTGGTGGATGTTCTGTAGGTACTGAGTGACCAATGTCTCGTTGTCGACATGAATGCGAGTAGGGACTGTTGTAAGAATCGGACCTGCAATGTCTGTAACGCCATCTAGGCCGATATTTCTCCCCATGAGCGTCTCCCCAAAGCAAACGTCACTTGATCCCGTATGAGCTGATACCACGATTGCCCACGCAGCACGGATCATTTCCGGAAGAGTTATACCGTAATATCCGGAGACTTCTGGGATTTGCATACTGCTTTTGTGTGTATTTCCCACACGAACTGATCCAGGCGAAGTTGACTTGTTCTGCGGAAATGGGGAAGAATCAATGTTGGAGAAATATGACTTCCAAAACTCATCGGAGTCCGGTATCTGCTGTTTATGCAGGTAGTCCACGAACAACTTGTACTGAAGCATTGTGTTGTCAGTCGACATCCCAAAATAGATCTCCTCGACCCTCCGAAAGATAGCTGGCAGCATCCACCCATCGTAGAGCGCATGATGTACGGTCCAAACGAAGAAGGTTGCAGAAGAGACACTGTCCTTCACGATCGCATATCCCGTCAAAGGGCCTCCGGCGTAGTTTGACTGCTCAAAGTTCTCCCCAGTCAAATCGTCGAAT
Source organism: Aspergillus aff. floccosus IMV 01167 (assembly GCA_001931935.1). NCBI lineage: Eukaryota > Fungi > Ascomycota > Eurotiomycetes > Eurotiales > Aspergillaceae > Aspergillus > Aspergillus aff. floccosus IMV 01167. Next base: position 645,987 of record MSJE01000308.1, read on the forward strand.
GTTGCAAAGATTCTCCATGAGATCAGATCTTCCTTTAACACAGCTTGCAGGAAATTTAAAGAATCCGTGTGAACGATACGGGTTCTCAGAATGTCCAGCTCATTAACAAGTGTTTGCCATGCTGCCATGAATCTCTCAAGATCAACATGTTCCGATAGTCGAAACACCGGCTGAGCAACATAGGCACCTTGCTCTTTGACAGACAATGTCAAAAGGCCTTCCTGAACTGGACTGCATGGGTAGACATCGGAGATCGACTCCTTAGATACGCAGCATTGGTCAGCAACTTCATTCAGGATCCAATTACGATCTGCTGAAGTAGGAATCAGGCTAAATGGCTCAATGTCTCGCTTCTCCTGTGCTGCCTTTGCAGGCTCGCATTTTCTCGCCATATCCATGAAAACGGGATGGGCGTATATATCAAGAACCTTAATTGATATTCCGCAGGAATTAGCCGCGCTGACGAGCTTCATAGCGGAGAATGAATCTCCTCCAATCTCAAAGAAGCTGTCTTCAACACCGACGGAGCCTGGTTCAAGGCCTATGACCTCCTCCCAGATATCTCTGAGCGTGACCATCGCATCTGTTTCGAATATTTGCCCTGAAGCCGCGTTTGATACGCCATAGGCCCTCAAGTGATCCTTGGGCAAAGGCTCAATGGCAGACCGAAGGTTTTTCCTGTCCAGTTTCCCAGATGCTGTAATCGGCAGGTGTCGTACTGGGACAAAGAGCTTTGGTATAAGACCCATAGGCAGACTTCCACTCAGCGAGGCATGTAAGCTTCTCGTGGTCTCTCTGATCTTGTCATTCATCTGAATAAGAATGTCTGATGATGAATCATACTCCAGGCCGTCCTGTTTGTCTGTCTCACTCGTAACGGTGAAGAATGCTGCAAGACATCTAGCCACAGTTCTGACCTCCGGAGTCACAAGCTCCACGGCCACCTTTGTGCTGGCTGGCAGAAAACGGAGGCATTGCTGCTCAATTTCGCCCAGTTCAACCCGCTGACCATTCAGTTTGATCTGTGTATCTTTGCGGGAGATGAAAGAGAGAGAGCCATCACGATTGTAGTATACGAGGTCCCCAGTGCGATACATTCGTTCCTTGATTTGAAGGACGCCTGAAACGCCATGGTGCTGCATCCAACCTGCGCTTGTGATGAAGGCTTCCTTAGTCTTCTCCTCGTTATTGAGGTAGCCTCTCGCGACGTTGCAACCTTCAAGAACCAGCTCTCCCACTGCGCCAACGGGAAGGAGACGATGGTAGTTATGGGGATCCACAATCCATGCTCTGCCACTGAGCGGAGTGCCAATCGAATTGCAGTTGCTAGTGAGCCGTCTTCCTTGTCTGTCCACAATAGTGCAGGACGTGGCCAATATAGTGGCTTCAGAAGGTCCGTAGCCGTTAATCACGCAGCGATCTGCCCATCTTTCAATATGGCTTGCTGTTATCTTCTCACCCGCTGCAATCACTGTTCGCAGGGTAGGGACTGTCTTCGGGTCCAGAATGTTTGCTACCGATGGAGGAACGCTCAGAACATTGGCTTGCATCCGATTGATAGCCCCGGCCAAGTCATTCATGCGTTCTTCTTCGCTGGGTACACAGACACAACCACCGTTCATGAGGACTATGATTGTCTCTAGTATACTGACATCAAACGTGTAACTTGAGAACTGCGTGGCCCTGGTTCCGGGGGCAAACTCGTATTCCTTAGCAATTGATGACGATAGGAGACTGAGCCCAGCATTCTCGACGACAGTGGCCTTTGGCTTCCCTGTAGTCCCAGATGTGAAGATCGCATATGCTGGATGATCGATCTTGGCTTGCAATGTAGGGACAGCGGATGTAAGAGTTGTGAGCTCTCGGATAGTCGCTTCGCATGGAGAATATGTCTTATCGCAGATCCGAGAAGCCTTCTCGTTGTATTTGGGGGAGCACAAGACGACTAGAGCACCAATATCCTTGATCATCCCTTTCAGGCGTTCTTCCGGATGCGCAGGATCAATAGAAACAAACGCTCCCCCCGCCCGTAGCACTGCAACTTGGGAGATAACTGCCCATGCAGACTTCTCAAAGCAAAGGGCGACAAATGTTTCGGATTTAACTCCAATCTCTCGCAAATGGTGCGCTAGCCGTGCCGAATAGAAATCAACATCTGCGTATGTGAAATCTCCATCCCATGAGCTGATTGCTGGCTCTAATGGAAGTCTGAGGGCATGATCTTGTATCATCTCATATGGGCATTTCATTGGCCGATCAGGAAGTGTTCTGTTCCACTCCCGTATCTGCTTACAAGACCGTTCAGTAATGAACTCAACGTCACCTATGCGGCAAGCAGCGGTATTGATCGACGAATGCAAGATTCGCTCGAAGCATTCAAGGATATCTGCAACATCCTCCCCGGACAGATGATCAGTTGCGTAGGCACAGGTTACCTCAACTGAGGACCCCAAGTCTCTCACACTGACACGAATCATGTCGTTGCTTGGATGAATTTCGCCTGTCAATGTGAATGTGGCACTTTCTGTAATTGTGCTTGCGCCATGTTGGAATGAAGTGTTGAACAAAACGCCATCCAAATCGAGTTCTTGCTGGATATCGAGGGATAAGGGTCGGTGCTGCGAAAACTGCGCCATGTCTCGCGTCAAATTCTTGATCACATCTTCAAGCATCATTTCGTCCTTGAGAGATAACCTGATAGGCGCCACCTCCATAGCCTCCTGGTCTGAGGGACAGTCTCCGAAACAAACTTCCTCTGACCCTGTGTAACAGCGCAGGACTAAGCCCCAAGCAACTCGTAACAGAGAACCAACATCAACTCCAAGACCGTGACAGAACGAACGAATTCCCTCTGCATTTTTAATTGCAGTCTTGGAAGAAGAGAAAGCTCTCGGTATTGGTTCAGATTGCAAACGCGGGAACAGACAAGCCTCGACGTCAGCTAGGTATTTCCTCCACCAATCCACGTGGGCTGCAGCCTGTCGGTCTTTCTTTCCCATGTACACCAAATGACCATGTGAATTGTAACGTGCTAACTCTCCGGTCTTGAAAAACTGCAGTTGGCGTGAATCTTGGCTATCGACCTCGTCCATAAGGCTATGAGCCCATTTTGGCTTCTGAATGAAATTCTGTTTCGTAGATTCTTCATCGTTCCAGTAGCCGCGGGAGACGATGGGCCCTTCTACCACCAATTCACCAACACAGCCTATGGGCACCAAGAGGTTGTGATCTTGTGGGTTGACGAGCCACGACCTACCGCCCATGGCGGATGCAGTGCTTGCCGTCTCAACAGAAGTACCAGGGGAACAGGTATGTACCCAAGTTGAGGAGTATTCAGCGGCACCGTAGAATGTATGAAGATTTGCATTTCCAGACCACGCTTTGTTGACTTTGGTGCTAGGAGTTCCGCCGTACAGCACAAGAGTCTTGACCTCAGGGACTTCTGATGGCTGTAACTTGAGTGCCGTCGAGGGCGTCGTGCCGACCATATTTGTATGCAGGCCACTTATCGATGACGACAGGCTTTCGAGCTCAGAGTCGGCCGGAATGCATACACAAGCACCGCGTGACCATGCACCGAAAAGTTCCTGAAGGTGAATGTCGGATGTGTACTCAGAAGACTGCAATATTCTCGCTGCGGAGTCCAAATTAAGCGCCGCTGAGAACCTCTCCGCTCTTGTCAGGATATCCTGGTGATTAAGCATAATCCCTCTCGAGGTACTGCGATCCTCGGATGTGAACACGAGGTAGGCGTCATTCTGCGGCTGTGGGCTAGCTGAAAAGCTCTTCTTGCTACCTGGGAGGTACTCCAAGAGAGATCTGTCGATTAAAATGACATAAGGGATTGATACTTCCAGCGAATGGGCTCTGGAGGGCGAGGCAAGTGCAACTTGTACTTCGTTACAGAGCTCTTCGTTCAAGACCTCATGCAAGCGACCGTGGGTGATTGGGACACACACTGCTCCCAGCTTGAGCACTGCTAAAATGGCAACAACTCTCCAGACAGATCTGTCGAGGTCAATGGGGACCAGAGAGCCAGACCCCACGCCGAGCTGCTCCAAGTACACTGCCAGTGCAGAGGAACGCTCGTTGAGCTTCGAATAGGTGAGGTCCCCGTCCCAAGCGACAACAGCATGGTCATCTGGATGAGTTATTGCTTTCTCGCTCAGGATTTCGTGCGCACATTTTTCAGTGGTCACAGGCAATGAGGCGTTCCAGGTCTTGATTTGCTGTGTATGCCAGTCACTCATTCCCGTGATCAGCTCCAGTTTCTCATCGGGGGCATGTGCGATGTCTTTCAGGTACTGCAAGAACGTATTGGCAACACTCTCAGCCTGGAGAGCTGACAGCGTCGTGGTCCAATAGTTGAAATCAACATTCGCACAGGTGTCTGAGACCTCGACGTTTACGAATATAGGGAACTCCACAGGATCATAGATTGATCCGAGCTCGACAAATTGGATGTTTCCATTCGCCTTGGTGTCAGAGGGAGGTAGTCTTCTGTAGGATAACCCAGTATTGAACAACATCTCGGACAGCTTCAGGGCATGCTGAATGTCGATGAGTGAAGTATGCCTATAAGGCAAATGCTCCATGTAATCATGCTGTAGTTGCAGCATAACGTCTCTGAGCAAAGAGGTATCGGACATCCTCATCCGGCATGTCAGTATGTTGATAACAGGGCCAACGACTGCTTCAATGTCCTCAACTGGCACGTCTCTCAGGGAAGCCATATAGCAAAAGTTGACATCGTTAGACGCACAGAAGGAGCGGAGAGTGAGACCCCATGCAGTGCTGAATGCTGTTGAGAGAGTAAGTCCATTTCTTTCACAAGTTTCCTTGAGTTCCTCGTAGAACTGAAGATCCAGATGCATAGTCTGGAGTTTCTTGGGCAAGACTTCGCCATCGTTGAGGGTAGGGAAATGGCACGGCTCAGCATCCGCCAAGTACGTCCGCCAATACTCGATACCTGGGGCTTGAGGAATGTCTTGCAAGTACTGCACAAATCCCTTGAAAGTTGGCGTCCGAGTCTCTTCGTAGTTGTCGTACGCGACCTGTAAGTCCCGAAGTATGATGGAAATGGAAGACCCGTCCATGACGGCATGGCTGAGCTCAATTCTGCAGAATGTCTTTCCGGAGGCTGTCTCACAGATGGTGAATCGGTGAGGAGGTTTGTATTGGTTGAGGTCAATTGCGCTCTGCCCATCGAGAGCTTCCAACACTCCATCATCACTCGAACAGCTCACATAAGCGGGATGTGCGTCAAAAGACTTGAGAACGACTTGCGAAAACCCATCTCCATCGTCAAGATTCTCAACAAATACCGTCCGCAGCAATGGATGCTTGGAGACAACCGCTTTCCAAGCGTTTGTCAGTCGAGCTATATCTGTCTTTCCATTCACAGTCTGAACCTCAAAGGTGTTGTGGACAGCATAAAGCGCTTCGTCCCGTAACCGACTAAGCAAGATACCCTGTTGCATCCGAGTACAAGGGTAGATATCCTCGACCATGTCAAACGAATCGACCCCGATACTAGGCAGAACTGTTGACGCCATGCTCTCTAGCTTTTCGTAAGTAATCGAGAGCATTGGAAACGTGCTCAGCGTTGGTCTAGATGCCATGGTTTGCAGCTTCGCGCCAACCTCCTTCAACACATCACAGCAACAAGATATCCAGTCTCGGATGGGCCCCTGGTGGCTCATGTATCTATTGAAAGAAAATGTGAAGCGTAGTTTCCCCTGAGCAGCCATGGCAGAAATCTCGAAGAGCGCAAAACGGGGCGTATCTTCACCGAAATCTGCAGACCCTCCACCTCGACCGGTCTCTCCAGCCATCTGGTTCATTAATTCGAATAGACCATCTCGTCGCTGAAGATCTCTATGCTGTCCAACATAGTTGAATGACATTTCCATCGGACAGGGGTGCTCACGATTGTCAGCGCCCCCTCCAACCAACATGCGTTGTGCGAATTCTTGTCGACCGTTATCCAAAGCGCGTCGGCGGAGGTCCTTTACATGCACGACAGTCTCGATTATGTCGTTCGCGACGGAATGCGATACCAGAATCGGATACAGTGTGGTAAACCAGCCAACGGTGCGCGAAATATCTATGGATTGATCCCATGCTTCGCGACCATGTCCTTCGTTATATATCACAGGCAAAGCTCGGTCAGTGAAGGTTTGTCGAAACGCATGTAGCAGTGCCGCAAGGAAGACATCGATAGGTTCTGTCTGCAAAGCCTGATGACAATCCTTGAGTATACGTGAAGTACTTTCTTGGTCGAGTTCGAATCCTTCACAGTCCACATCACCGTACGTTATCTGACGGCCTTCCATGCCCCAGTATGCCAATTCTGGAGTCGGAACGTCCTTCAAGCTGGCTTTATCGTCCGTCGTCAGAGCCTGGCACCGTTCGCTTTGTAAAGCACACCATGTCTGGAAAGGCAAAGAACTGTTCGGCAGCGCAGTTTCGTGCCCGTTCAGCAGCAGGTCTTCCAGATCTTCCAGAATTATCCGCCACGATACAATATCAACCACCAAGTGATGAGCCACGATTGACATGATCGACACTTTTCCCTCCTCGCAGAAAAGGTCTACAGCAAATACAGGGCCAACGAAAGCGTTGATCGATGATTGGCTTTTTGCAACGGACTCTTCGATAATCTCGGGACTAGTGGTCCCATGTACATTCCAGTGGTACGCACCGGTAATGTCCATGGTGATGAGTTGCTGGAGACCCCTTTCAGACCCGGAATCAATGAGTCGCGCTCGAAGCATAGAGTGTCGGTCGATCAGGATCTCGATGCTGCGGCGAATATCCGACTCCCTGATTCGCCGATGGAGACGAGTTCGAACGCTCTGGTTGAAATGTCCCTGCCCCTCCAGACGGGCCATGAAATGAAGCTTTTGGATGGGGGAGAGGTCGAATGGTTTATCGATGGTTTCCTCATAAACGGCTGGCCCTTCGATATCTTTTGCCCGTGTTGCTAGTTCCTTGATCGACTTGCTTCGGAGAATTTCCTGCACCGTGATGCCAACTCCCTGCTTCTTGCAGAGTCCCATGCATGTGATCGCTGCAATAGAATCGCCACCTAAACTAAGGAAGCTCTCATCAAGAGAGATATGAGACTTCGGAATGTTCAGGACACGGCTCCAGATCGCTGCTATTTGATCCTCCATGGGATTACCCGAGCGAGAGACACTTGCTTCCAGCCCAGGGTCTGAAGAGACGCTTCGTACTTCAGGATCATCCGTCACACCTCCGACCCAGCCGGCAGTTGCTTTTCGATCAAGCTTGCGCGACGGAAGAATGGGTATGCTTTCAACACAAAGCCATACGGCTGGAATCATGTACGTCGGTAAACGCGCAGATAATCGGTCACGGATTTCTGATATGATCGAAAACTTCCTTGAATCCTCTACTAGTTTCAAAGGAACGGGCTGTGTATCGCAGTGGTTGGCAAGTGGAGCAGCCAAAGACAGCACAGCGACCAATCTTCCCTCTGCGAACCCTGTTTTTGGAAGAAGAACCAGACAATGCTGGATGTTCGAGTCAGGGTTGAGGTTATCTTCGATTTCTCCCAGCTCGACTCTTTGCCCGTGGACCTTGATCTGCGTGTCCTTCCTTCCTAGATACGTCAGCGACCCATTTTCAGAGTTGTATCTTACCAAATCGCCGGTCTTGTAAAACCTGCGTCGAGGGCCTCCAGAAGCGTCGTGTTTTGTCCAAGCAGGGTCGTAGATAAAAGACTCGGCAGTCTTCTCCGGGTTGTTGAGATAGCACCGAGCCAGGGTCGGTCCCTCAAGGAGCATTTCACCGGCACATCCGACAGGGACAAGTTGATCGTGGTTTTCCTGGTCAACGATCCAACAGCGCGCACCAGTGGGAAGACCAATATCCCTACTATCCGAGCCTATGGTGACGTTCGAGTTGATGGCAGCTGTGACAGCGGCCTCAGTAGGTCCAAACCCATTCAGAAGGTTGATCTTTGACCAGGTTTCGATGTGCGACTGGGACATCGCCTCTCCGACCAATGCCAGAGTCTCCAGCACTGGAACGTCGGCTATGTTGATGAAATCGATAAACGACGGCGTCAATGAAGCATGGTTGACCCGCATGTTATTGATCGCTTTCACGATGTCGTTCAGGCGTTCATCCTCGCTCGGTATACAGATACAGGCACCGACCATTAACACGGTCAGTATGTCCACCAGGCTGGCGTCGAAGGTATGTGCGGCAAACTGCAGAAGCCGAGATTCTGGGTAGATGCGCAACCGGGGAGCATGGGCCACTGAGCTGGCCACATAGCTCTTGTGTTCCATCAGAGTCCCCTGAGAGGGATGTTAGGATCGTTCGAAGCATAGCCTTGAATTACCACTAACCTTGGGTTCACCGGTCGATCCGGAGGTAAATATTACGTAGGCGGCATTGCAACCCTTGACTTCGGGGGGCGGCATGGGCTCCTCTGATATATGCGCGAATTCGGCGATGGTCTCATCATCAAGCGGTACAAGGTGTTCTGCGATATCCCCTAGTTTATCTATTCTGTTTCGAGAGCAGAGCATGATAGGTGCTTGTACAGACTTCACCAGCGACTGCAGACGAGAGGTCGGATGGGTTGGATCCAGAGGTACAAAGGCACCGCCAGCTTTCAAGACCCCAAGTACCGCCACAATGTACCATTTCTAAACATCGTCAGTATCCGACAGAGATAGGACGAAAGCCACGTACCGACTTATCGAAGCAAAGCGCAACTTTTGACTCTGGTTTTACACCGTGTTTGTAGAGGTAGACCGCCACCTGCGAGGCCAGGATGTCCAATTCCTGGTAAGTCAAGCTCCCATCCCAGGCGCATACTGCCTCCTTCTCGGGATGGAGCAGCGTCTCTTCGTGGATGATTTCATGAATACAGCGATCAGGACTCGCCGGGAGGACGGAGTTGAACTTGCGAATGCGAAACCAGTCTTGCTCCGAGAGGATATTCAATTCGCTCACCGGAATGTCCTCCTCTGAGAGTAGACGGTGCAGGGTTTGTTCAAAATAATTAGCTATACTTTTTGCCTGCTCGGACGACAGGTCACTGTTCCACCATTCCAAGAAAATGCCGACATCTTGCTCCAGAATCTTCACATGAAGACGAACGCGACACTAGTGACTCGTCGTTAGCAGCCCATTTTCCAAACACAGTTACACTAGACATACCTCCTCTGGGAGGGTGATCGCCAGGGCGGGTTGCACAAGCGAATCGCGTGCACTTCTGGCCGAGTCGCTGCAGACCCGGATCATCAAAGTCGTGTTAAAGAGGCTGTAGTCGCTAGGAGAGCCTCTTAGCAAGGCGCCCTTTTCAGGGCTGTCGGCATGATTCTCCCTGCACGCGACCTTCTCCAGAACTTGCTGTACAGTGTCCTGTTCCTTGACGGTGAGGTGGAAGGTTGACGGGTTGGCCAAGTCAGCGGACGCAGCGCCATGAGTACCTTCACCCCCTAAATTTTGATAACCGAAGCAGACCTCCTCAGACCCCGTATATCGATGGAGGAGTAAAGCCCATGCAGTTTGCAGGAGCGAATTTAGATGTCCCTGTTCCCAGGATGAGAGTAATTGGAGGGTTTGCGAGGGATTCGATTTTGTCCTCATCGACACCGGCCGCTTAGGGCCATCGACGGACGAAGGACTGAATCTGGGAAGACAGCATGCGGTTGGCCGTGCCATTATTAGGTAGACGTCGCTCCGAATATCCTCTATGTACAATAAAAGGGGGCGATGTGCGTGTAAAGAGCTTGAAAGGGGGGGCGGATGCAGAACGAAGTACACTTCCTACTTTTAAATGAAGAGCCCGAGTAGCTCAGCGCAGACTCTTCCGAAATTGGCTGAAGGATCTATTTTCATTTTGCCTCCTAAGCAGGGTCCTCCACTTGTTCACAAATAGAACACCTAAGAATTCTCCATCTGCCAATAACAAAACTCCTGTAGGGGGCCATTGACGACCGGGTCATCATGAACCAACTGCATCCAGTGCGAAACACTGCTCCATGGAGTCAACGCCACGGTCATTACGGAACAAACCCAATGGGAGTTGACCTGTCTGCAGGGCTTCTCGGCAGGCGTAGAGGCTTAAGAGATGGTATGGACGAAGTGGAGCTGATACAAGGAGAGTGCCCAGAGGCGTAGACTGTGAGGCAGCAGTCGGGTAATAGTTCTGTATGCAGGATCCCGGTTATGAGCAGATGGTTTGTAATAGAGCTGGGCATGTAAGAAAAGTAAATACAAAATAAAGTGAAATAAATAAATAAAAATATGGGTCTGGACAAAAACCGGTTGAACGATCAGGTCCATCCGCCATACTCCATTGAACACGCCGGAGTGCCGCCTCCACTCCTCCGTACAGACGATTCATGAGAACCAGTATCTGACTGAGCTGATGAAGATTCTGGCAGCCATCGAACCGGTCTTCAAGCCTGAAATGGCATAATAGCGTGACGGTGGCGTTTTCAATTGGCTGTCCATGGGCCATGGGGGACGATGCTTGTAATGCATCAGACAGGCGGTTTCGAAACTTTTCCCTATTGAAGTCACGCTACAAAGAGGCATCCATGTCAGGCAAACATCCTAATTCGCGGTGGACGGGATGTCTTAATTAGCCAACTGAGCTGCAGTCCATTTAGCCGTCCCGTTGTCGTTGTTGCTTCCACTGTTGTGGTCATGACGAACTATGGAGTATACAGAGCACCTAGGGACCTCTTCCTGGGAATCTATCTTTCCATTCATCGTAATCATGACTTAATCGATCACCAGTCAGGGAGGATCCTGGACGATACTCCATCAGCCGGGTTCCAGAAAAAGTAAACATGGCCAGTTGTTGGCCATGTCTCGGACTCTCAGCGTCCGACTTTTGCTTCCCCACCCCCCAGCTTTCTCTTGTCTTGTCCTGTCCTGTCCTGTCCTAACCATTTCACTCTCAATAATTCTCTCTATAAAAGGGCTAGATGAATTTGACCTCATTCTTAGGGCAGGATTGGTTCTGGGTGGTGATCGCTGCAAGGGCGCCAGGGGCCGAAAACACTAGTGTGCTCGGGTATCATTCCCTCAGAAGGATCGGTTCTTGTGTCTGGTCCAATTAATCTATTGAATTAAGCGAAGAGATGACCTCCGTGGAGTGTGTGACAAATATACGACCTGTCACGTCCACGGCCCACTGTTCTAGAGGGAGAAATAGTTCTGGTGTCCAACTCGGCAGTGCCTCCCGACTATTGATCAACCGATCGACATCCTCCCGAAGTGCGCCCGATGGCTCATCTCCCGATATAAATTGAGTTCCAGTGTCTAGTCGGACGATATTTTGAACCGCTCACTGTCGGATTCGCTGTGGGTATGATAGGAGAATACTCCGTGTAAAGAGAAAAAGCAAAGGAGCCACTGCTCGTGGGGATGCCGGTACAGTATCAAACTCCGTCCATGCGCACATACATACAAGGTCCTAACTAATCTTGGAAGTCCTGAAAGACAAGGTCTAAGCATAGTGGCGGTTCGTCCGTAGCCTTCCCGCGGACACTAGGATCTCATTTAATTAATCCTCCTGGATGAGATCGTATTTGCCAAGGGGCGCTCGGAGGTCTTCGTCGGTGGATTCGCTTACCAGAGGAACTCCGTAGTGTGGCCCTAACGCAGCCACCACCAAGGCATCATCCCTTCCTATATTACAGCACTATTACCAAAATCGAGCTTAATGCATCGACTACTGCACCCTGATCGATCGCCCCGGCCATGATTAATTGGTATTGCCGCCTTACTTGCGATAATCACTCACAGTCCGCCCAAGGGGCCCATTTCGCCACTCCCCACCACCGTCGCGTCGTCGACCATCAACGTTCCAGGCGGTCGACGGGCCGCATGGCAGTGGAGTACGCCCAGCATGACAAAGGTACGCTTGCTGGGGTGGTGGGACCAACATGGCCGGGAAACGGCATCAGTCCGTATGATTGTACGGCCTTCCCATGTCCTTGAGATCTTGAGAAGTGCTGTGATTCGGTTTATGAGCTGTTCAAGATGATATATGGGTTGCTATGGTCCCTCCTTTCTCGAAAAAGCTCGGGCTCAGACGAACGAAAGCCAAACACCAACAGCCGCAGGTACCCATCCAAAACATGGTGTCGTGTCACTCGGCTTCCAAAAGAGACGCATGCAAGTGATATTACATCTGCCAGGAACTTGGCCGTAATCCATTTGCCGTCACGGTGGCCGTTCTCGCCAGTTCTCATGCACTCACGGCTCACGCTGGTGGAGCTATAACACCCCGGCTTACTGACCAGGGCCTCCTGCAGCTAGACACATCGTTGCGTAAAGCGTTCATGTCAGACCCAGGCCGCCGATGGCGCAGGACTCGATGCGAATCTAGAAGCGGATGGCTAGGCTGTTTGCCTTGTTACACCACATCGACCTCGTGTTGGTCGGACAATTCCTCCATTAAGTCATCGCCCGCCCTGCATGCGTGGGCAAGTGGTTCGGAGAATACGAAGGCGACAAAAAAGAAAAGAATGACCAGCTCAGTGTGCATTGGTGGAGTTACGCCATGTCACGATCTCACAGATCGTGTCCGTCAAGCTGGTCAGTATATGCCGATTGGCTAGGTCTTTATTGATCCCTTCGTCAGAGGTTGACGCCATCTCTCGTCATCCCCCATCTATGCAGAACCCAAAGTATGTCCTCGTCAAACGCTGAGAAGCGGGATTCCCAGCTTCTCACTTCTCGTTTTGTTGAATATCCCTGCATGAGCTCCATCCTGGTCGACGACACCCTATATACATCTCTATACCAGGCTTCTCACCCCAATGCCAACCCATCTAAGCGTTCCCCCACCTAATTGCCAGTCAGCTTCTGCGCAGCTCGGAGATACCTCGCCTCTGCCACAGGAAAAGCCTTCAAAATCTCCTCAATCCCCATCAAATTACCATTCGTCAACTCAGCATCCCACACATTCTCCAACACCCGCGCCTCCAGCCAAGCGCCCGGAATCAGCACAATTGCCGGCATGCCAGGCGTGAGGCCCTCCACGCGAATCCAAGCGCCAGCCCGGGCAACGTGGAGCCCTTTGCACGCGCCATGTCCCCCAACGCCTCAACCTCTCAACTACGTCCCGCGCCCACAGACTCGTCTCCGCCCGCACGTCCGTCGTGCCTTCGTTGCGCAGCGCCGCCAGCGCGGCCATGCTCTCCTCCACCGGCACGCTCCACCACCTTGACTGCATTTTAAGGGTGCGCGGTGAAATATCGTTTCTGGTGCAGCGAGTTGTTATGCGGGGGGGCGTAGAAGTTGGCGCCGGCGTTCAAGGCTGTCTTGAGCACCAATTCGGAAATGACTGTCTCCGTTTCTATTAGTCCGTTATTTAAAATGAACATCGGTCTGGTTCAGACCTCGCTCTCGCGCCGTCATGTCCGGTAAGTCCGTGCGGCAGTCTACGTGAAGATTATGTCCATCCAAGGACGCAAGATAGGTAGCTCTTCGAATTCAAATCAATGCTGCTCATAAAATCCTATTCTCCTTTTCTTGCACCACCAGGAAACTAGAAAACAAACCTAGCCTAGCCTAAAATACAAATGCGGTCCAGAAACGGTGACATAGCGTAGATGGAAACTGACAAACCAACAAAATCGTAGATGCGACACTGTTCAGAACTTAGAGTAGCATCGTATCATCATTATCCGCCTGGTCAGGGTCCAAGATCCCAAATTCCCAATCGCCCCGTTCAATCCGGCTGACACGGTCCAATTCGGCCTGGTATTCCCGTCGCAGATGGTCAAGAGTAACGATGACCCGTCGACAAGGAAGGCTATTCGCTGCTGTGGAGGACGACTTGCTGCCGCGCCGCACATTCGGCTTCATAGCACTAGTACTCGAGCTGAATCTACGCTTCGCCCCGTGGACCGTGGGCGAGGCGTCCGCGTCGTCCATAAAGACGTTTTCATCGTCCTCCTGCACGCTGCGACGTCTATCGAAAGACTTGCCCGGTACCGACGGCTCGTCCTTCTCAACGAGGATATATGCCTCGCTCTTGTCCACACAACGAAGAAGGTTGATCAGCGACAGAAGCTCGTGTCGGATCTCCTTACTCTCCGGGTCGTCCTCCTCTGTGGCTTGCGCGCTATCGGCATCACGACCCTTAGCAAGGACAAGGTGCGAGGATGGACTATCCCGAGCCATGCGAAGCCGCTGCACATTCCGATAGGCGATCTCCGCGGCGCCACGATAATCATTTCGGGCGATGCGGTAAGCCTGGAGAACTCTCTGATAATCCGGCGTGCTGTCAGCCCACTTGTTCCCATGGCCCACAGTAGAGTGGAAAGTCGTCTGCTTCCGAGCAAGCGAAACCAAAACTTCGTCCACGTGAGATGCAATATTTGGAACAAGAGATGTGGGGAAATGAAGGATCTGGCGAAGACCAGAAGTATCCGGACCCGAAGCCACCAGTATACTAGTGATCAGGGAACTGAGCGCCGACTTCTGGAGAGCGAGATCCTTGTACCGAGCGAGCGCAGAATAGGCCTGGTCGAACTGGCAGTTCTGGAGGGAGGCATAGAACAATCGCGAAAGAAGATCCGTACGCAGGATGTTGTACTCTGGGTCTTGTTCGTCGCGGTATTCACTTGCAAGGGCTTGGAGTGCAAGGCTGGCAAAGTCGGCAACGTGCGAGAATGACCTGGCTTGTTCGAATATGGTCAAGATGTGCTGGAAATATTTGGGCAGACCGTTGTGGAAACAGTCCACGGAAACGATGTCAAGAAGCGTGGATGACATTTCATGCAGATTGCCGAGTGGTTTGCCGCAAGCTGTACAAGGGTTAGACATTCATATTTCGACCACGATCAAAGATAGCAACAAAGAAGACTTACACAAAAGATACGCAGCTTTCCGGAAATACAACGCTGCAGTGTCAAATTCGGACATGGCGACGTATAAACGCCCCTTGACATATGTAGCCCAAGACGTACTTGCTTGAAAGCGCAGGAAGTCCCAGGCAAGATCAATGTTGTTCTTCGCAATCAGGTCACATTGGATGTACACCAACGCGTTTGGGTATGCGACTTCTCCTTGGCGAGTCACCCACGATAGAACATCGCGAATTCCTAGAGATAGTGTATAACTCTGTGGTAACCCAATGGTCTGACGGGGTTTAATATCATTAGCGAACAGATCTTCCAGGATTGTCGCCATTCTCGGGGCGTCCTTCTTTCTGGACGATTCTTTCAAGGAAATGGTAGACGCGTTGTCGTCAGTCGCACTTGTAGATTTGTCGGAGCATTTCCGACAGTTGGAGCTCAGCCAGGCCATCATTTCATATTCCCTGAGAAGGGTGATCAGCGAAGCAAAGAGGTCGACCGCATCGAAGTTCGAGTTTTCTTCCTGCTGTACCTCCCCATCCACGAATAGAACAAGAAGCAGGAGGTCGGTTAGAACACGTCGGGTAAATAAAATGGTCTCTTGGACTCCATTCACTGTCACTCTCACGCCAAAGTGGGTAGGCAGAAGATCGGAATCTTTGCCCGGGAATCCAAGAGGTATCGTGTCGATAATGGTGTAGAACACCTCGTTCTGCAGATTGTAGATATTCAACCGCTCGTTCATCGCGCCAATCAGACCTTCGTAGACCTTGTTAGAAATCTGATCACCGAAATCACACCGCTCGCGGAAAGCGTCCATTCTGTCTTGGATGGAGGACGACGGTTCCGTGAACAATTCGGCTTCCAGGGCCCTTTGGCAATCTGCTTCAAGTTCGGCTGGGAATCTCCGCCTGAAACCTGAAGCAACTTTCATGAGATGAGATGACTGTTCAAAAAGGTCCCCAATCTCCGAACTCAGATTCCTGTGCCTCCAGCGATCGACGATTTTAGGCCCTTCAGTGCGCAGCTCAGCTCCCGAGTTATGCAAAATTAATTCAGTAGAGCTGCACTCGCGGATAACAGCGCAACTGTCTGTCAAAAGAAGCCAGGGGATTTCGTAATACGCGTCATAAACAAGAGAGACAGGCTCAAATCTTCTCTTATTGATGTCCTCCACAATTTGCCAGAACTGACGCCATTTGGAGTCAGTATCTGTCCGGTAACGAGTGAAGTCCATATCCTCATCAGCGTACTTGCGAAGGGACACGGTAGCAGCGATCGTAGAGCAAAGCCGTTCTGAAAGCGAAGCACCCTTTTTGGACGCATTTTGCGACGACAATGGCCGAACGGCCTCCTGGTAGATAGACAGAGCCGTCTCAAGAACCTCGGGAGAAAATTTGTTCGGCTGTAAAAGGAATTTCAGCCATCTCTCTGTCGGGTCCACGACATCTGACAATGCCATGGGAGGCGGGGGCTCCTGGAAACGAGAATCCATCATCGTGGATACCCAGTTGTTGTTCCAATCAGTAGCCAAAGTCTCGAAATTGAAATGGAGCGTGTACAATTGGTACAGACTGCTGTTTCTCCACAGAACCCACAATTCCATGCGCTTCCCTTCCTCTGCGGGCTTTATGTCGAAATCTGCGATGCTCCAAAACATGTTTCCTGTCGTATCCGGATCTAAAGGCCTCAGTGGTGTGTCTGGGTAGAGATCCTCGATTATCAGCGGCGATGTCAGGCCTCCTTTCACAGCCCAGAACTTGAAGCGGCCGTCTTCGAAAGGTGAGTATGTGACAACATAGTACCGGTATTCGCCGTCCATGGCCCTCTCGACATTGAAGACGCGGATAAATGCTGATTCAGCGGGATTCAACGAGTAGGATGGCACGTCGGGATTTTGGATCTCACGGCCCAACAGGTCCTTCGTGGCAGCCAGCTTGTTCGTCGCGAGGTTCCATATCTTCAAAGTGTGGTTGAGACAAACGGCAAAAACGTAGGTCTGATCAGACGTAGTCGCAATCGCATTCGCCAGGTTCATATCGAGGTTGCGTCCCTTGTACTTGGCGGAGGGCTGCGCTTGCCATCGGACTAGACCGCGAATCGAGGAGCCCCATGTTCTCTCGTCGAAGGTGAGGGGTGACCAGTTGGAGCCTAGAGAACGACGCAATTAGAAAAAAAATTGGTGCTTGATAAAATAGAATCGCAAATCAGAAATTACCATCATCGCCAGATCTCCTGGTCAGGCGCAAAAGCGACCCGTTGTCGAGGGAAATGAACAATTCCAGCGGGCTGCTGGCATGCAGTCGGTGAGGGTAGGAGAACGACAGAGGAGCCGGAACGCAGGATTTGCACCAATCTGATATGTTCTCATCTATCGAGGCGGCCCTGCGGAAGAATTCCGGTCGCAGTGTCAAGGTGTGCAGCTGTTTCGAGGCAGTGATCACAAAGACGCTCAGGATTTCGTGATCCTCCACATCGGCGAGGTCGACACCAGAAGGAAGAATCTCTTCCTGAAAGTCCAGGCGCAGGGTGTTGTTGTATTCGTGATGCTCAACGCCTCCCTTCGTCAAATCGACGCACTGTATCTCAAGCACCTTGTTGTCGTTGACCACCCTCCACAGGAATGTTCGGGGATACACGCTGCGCTTGCGGAAGTAGATTGAGCCTTGAGTGGCCAGGTGTTGCCTCGTAAACTCTTCTTCATCTTTTGCGATCGTCTCGCTTTGGCCGGTGAGGGAGGAAATCGAAAATCGTGCGCGGCTGTTTGGGTTCGATTGAGATGGGATCGGGATGTTGACGACAGTGCTCGGCGAGTACGGCCGGAGATCGACCCGGGTATCCTTGTAAATTTTCGCCATGTCGAATTGAACAAAAGACCACCTTCCACGGATCAGAGAGTGAGGTCATTCAAGCCTCCATGGTTGGTTGTCGCAGAAGGGTGGAGTGTCCAAGCCAGCGGAGTTGAAAGAAGCTGGAGCTCTTCCGCTGCTCAGAAAAAACAAGGTCTTGGCACAACGCGCGCATCACCGCCTGATCTTTTGCTCCTGCTTCTGAAGATTACGGCCCTCCAAACAGTGCAACACATCATCCGTCTGGCGATCGTTCATGACCTGTATATTCTCATGTTCTTTATAGTATATTATTCAATCAAAAGCATTATCTATCAGCGGCCCCTGAAGGAGTCTACCGCGCAATACTCGAACACCTGGGACATGCGATCAGAACTTAAAAAACACTACGTCCTAAATAAGGTAAATAAAACAGGCTCTAGCTATCGTATCATGCGTAGTAAGTACAAATGCTTCGTGATGTTTCCGTTTTTCAGTCATTCTCCAAGTCCTTCGGGCTAGGATCTCCAATTCCATCTTCATTAATGGCGAAGAGACAGTCACTCTCCGGCAGACAGGGACTGTCGTAGATCTTGCACACCCTGGTCTCCCCCCGGCCCTTCTTCAAGCTTAATCTGGTTGTGCTTGCGTGAGCGATAATGTTACCACCAATGGGCTTCTTAGGGTCCGGGTTGAACATCGCACTCGGGCCGCCGTCCACCTGAGCGACCACCTGGTTCGTAATGACCACGGCAATGCCGAATTCGTCCGCTAATCGCTGAAGGGTACGCAGGAACTTCGCCAGGTGAGTCTGTCGAGTTGACAGCTCACCTCGTCCATTGAAATCCGTACGGTACAGCGACGTGGCGGAATCAACCACCAACAGGGAGAATCGAGTCTCGCACATCATCTGCGAGGCCTGGTTCAACAGTTGAAGTTGGTGGTCCGAGTTGTAGGCACGAGCATAAGCCACATTGTCAAGGACTTCCTCGCCGACAAGCCCATATCGCTGCGCAACAGCCAGTAATCGCACTGGGCGGAATGTACCCTCCGTGTCAATGTAAAGGCATTTTCCTTCCCCGCCACCCATGTCAAAGGGCAACTGGCAGGTTACGGCAAGTGTATGACAAATCTGACTTTTGCCGGTCCGGAATTCTCCAAAGATCTCAGTAATTGAGCCGGTCTCTATGCCACCTCCAAGAAGCGTGTCCAATTGTTTGGACCCGGTGGTGATCGATATGAGCTCACTTCGTCGAGCGTGCATTTCCGTGGCCGTGGTAAATCCCATTGGAACGAGTTTTGCCGCTGCAAATGACATTCCTTAGAAAATCCGTCCCACAAAGACTGATCTAGATCTGGGATTGACTCACCCTCAACTAAAACCTTGGTAGCTTTCTGTTCAGAGATTCCTTTGATCTGCTCCAATTGACGCTTTGGCCTGTTGTCCCGGGGCAAAGTCAGTACTTTGATACATGATGGTAGAGTCCAGTGTCAAGAGCCAACCCGGAAGACATACGTATAAGCAACTGACTCGACCGTGTAATAACCGGCTTCGACGAACAACTTGATGTCTCTTGCGGTGAGTCCCGCAACACCCTACATCATGTTAGATGGTATCAATCAAATCAGGCAGCATGTCGCGTCAACGCAGCCCGACACACACATGGTGCCGCGTTTTATGGAGAGACGTTGACTCACCTCCAAAGCTGAGAGTGGTGTGGGTGCTCCAGGTCCCGGAAGACCGCTATCGTCGTATTCATTCTGGGTTTCCATGTCGGCAGTCATCCTTGGTTATTGTTTGTATTTCTCTTAATCGGCTCCAGATATGAATTTGATCGCCCGAGGGTTGCCACTAATTGAGCGAGGACAACAAGACGTGCACGACGCGGTAGAACGCGTTCCAACTGAACGAGGTGTACTGCTAAAAGTCGTCTGGTCTTGAGATCAACTTTCCTGAAAGAGGTTTGCTCGTGGAGATAATAACACCACCGAATTCTTTTAAATATGGACAACACAACCTGTTGGGTGGCAAATCGTCTGGTCTCTGCTCAGCATATTGACGACGTCGAAGTTGTGGACGCGTCGAGGGAGTCACGAGGTCACGTGTTGGCCCGTTGTTGCCTTATCGGCGCCTAGATCTCTATGCTTCAAATCCGCCACCAAAAAAAAAGAGGCTCGTTTAGTCTACTAAGCACAGATGGGTGTATTGGGGTGAAATCGGTTCAAAATTTCATTCGCACGATGATTGCACTGGCTACGTTGCCCAACCTTCCCTCTAGAGACTGGGTACGGATGTATCAGAGAGAGCGGTCCAATGTGTATACACTAAGTAACCACTCTGATTGTGGAGAGGATGGCAGTACATAAATAATCACATGTAAAGAAGCTAATTTTTGTCACTCAAAACAATGGAAATAATTGTGTGGAAGATGGGCTTGCCCGGGGACTTTCCCATTATCAGGTACACTAGTCTGTGAACGATGGACACGCACAAGTCAAAGAGAAGCCAAGCAATATTAGATACATGACACACTCTCTCTCTGTCCTGGTTACTGTTAAAAGGTCATGGATAATGCTGCTATTTTGGGACGTCGTGCACTAGGGAATGGGCGTATGTAACAGCTCAATCGGATGTGTTCACATATCACACCCAGTCGTTCAAGAGTCTATCTGTTTGCTTTTGTATGAACCGGCACAAAACCGGCTCTTTGCATCACCCTTGGTTCATTGGCATAGCTCAAACGAAGTGTCTCGGCGGGTTGCGGTTGAAAATTCTCGTCGAATAGCTCGCTCATTTGATGTCTGAATTGTTGCTCTGAGGGAGTCCGGGGTTGTCCTGATAGAAAGGTTAGTCGACGTACCCATGGATGTAGTAGTCGCCGCGCTAACTTACCTTCCGGTCTCGAATACCTCTTGAACCGTTCGAATGGCATGGAAATCCATGAGCTTCGCTGACCTAGCAACCCTGATAAGGGGCGGCTTGAGCCTGCAGTGGCACGTTTGCTCAACTGGTCATCATCTTTGGAGGACCGCTTGAATGGCTGGTCTTCAGGAGCATCTTCGTAGTTTGAGGACTCGGATCGTTGGTTCTGTGTGGGATTTCCACCCATTGGTTTGGAGGATCTTCTAGACTGGGGCTTGCTTCGTGGCTCTGCTGCTTTGCGTGCCTGCAGAGGTCGCTGGACTTCCCCGGTTGTTGAGATATTTTGATTGTTTACATCATCACGCTGCGCCGGCATATCGCATTTGGGAACCCATATTCCTTCGACGTGAACACCTCGCTGTAAAGTTTTGGCTCCGAATAGCACTTCCTGTTGTTCCGCCAGCATCGGATAAGCCTCCGCATCCTGTTCGGATTGTCGACGGGCTTCTGCGGCTGCGTGTTTCTTCAGCGCCCGTTTATTGTAGGCAAGGACACAGAAAGAATAAGCAAGAACGAGTATCTAGCAGCGTCAGGGGCGGCTCGGTGCTTCTAGGATGATGGACCGTTACCAAAACACATGCGAGCACCTGTTTTAACACGGTCAGTAACTGCAGTATAAAATGGGTTTCGATGCTTCCAGCATACAAAGCTCAATTTTTGCCAAAGGGCCCAGCCAGTCCAGGATGCCATGGCTCAATGCAATCAGTGATGGTGTACGACGGGCATCGATAGGTGCTTCGCGGCTGGTGAAAGAACTTTTGGGGGTTTCAACGTATGAGATAGAGTCCTCGGGGCTGCTTCACTGCCGCACGTCCTTGTCACGGGCGAGGAAGGACGTAACAAAAACACTATCATATGAGTGTGTTGAGATGGGTCAACTTCAGGAATCGGAGATTGCGATCAATGCGAGATTGGTCATGTCTGGGAAGTTACGAAGGTGTCCATATTCCGTTGGTGATATCCATGAAAGTAAGTACCCCAGGTAGCAGGTAGGCACATATGCGCCTGCATCGGAATTGCTGCGTTTTACAATCGACACCCGCCAGACTGCCGTTGCGCAACCAGGTGACAACGCGATAAGGTGACACTGCATGATCATTGTGGCAGGGTACATTTTTGCCGAGTTATGCGGTAGGAAATTGTCCTTTTGGACTTTCGGATTGCTAGGCATTGTTGTGGTATTTGGACGTTGTAGTAGTGAGGGTGGTGACGGAAATAAAAAAGAAAATAATAAAAAGAAGAGAGAGATGTAGTTGTCCAACCAAGCAGCCAATGTCCCTGTAACAGGACGGTGTAATCCGGCGACGCCATCCCAGGGTGGAAATGTCTCTGCAGAATTGCTTCCCTCAAGGGTCATTTCCATTGCTTAGCGCGTCATAGCGATCGTGGACTACTCGCACGAGTATAACGACGACCCCAGGATTCGTACCGGGCACCAGTCCTACTGGCAGGAGCCGAAGCAAGGCCACTGGCTTGGCGGCTGACCTCCCACTAGGTTATCCGCGACAGATTAGAAAATTAATCTGAAACTACCTCTCATACCTTGCCAAAGTCCACCCTTCAGACGAATATCAGACCTGTTCCTTATTTTTTACTATATTCCTCGTTAATCTATCGTCTCTTTTATTTTGGTATTGTAGGCGTCTAATTCCTTGAAAATGACATCAGGGAAGATGCGCGCCCACCCATCCAACCCGACCCGTACGCTGCCTATATATATTGCCTCGGATCAACATGCGACTGCCACAACACTGACGGTCACCCACTACACAAACCGCTGTTTATCAACCCACTGTGTTCGAAGCTATAAATCCATTAAATTCCCACGGGGCTCCACAGAATCCAAATGATATACTAGACACAGACGACAGGAAACAAAAGTAAGACGATCTGCCACTCACCATCCTTCATTTTCCTCGCTTGTGTTCTCGCCATCAGCGTTGTCGCCGTCTGGATCCTCAGTAATCCCTTCTTCCTCGTACTCATCGCTGACCTCGCCATCTCCACCCGAACATATATTCTCATAATCAGCGTCGCTTCTCTCAATCCCGTCTTTCCCAGTCCTACCCACCACGCCCATATCTTCTCCGCGCTCTGCAGGGCCCTTTCGCTGCCCCCATCCACCAAGGGGCCTGGTCACGTTGGTCCCATCATTCTTCGGCTCCTCCAGCCTTGGACACAAGCTCCGCGACTCTTCTGCCGTCATGAAGCGGCGACGAACAGGGGCACTGTAGCTGAAACCACCGTGCCTAAAGGGATACGCGAGAGGCACCACTCCGACGCCGGTGGAGACGACTTGTTCTTGTTCTTTCGCCGGACGAGGCATAGGAGATGGAGCGACTAGTGTAGACATTCCGAGGACGGCAACGGCCGCCACCACCATATCGTTCGCAGCGACCATGGTGAAAGGTGTCCGAGAGATGTGTTCCTCCGAGGGTGAGTGCTAGATATTCTCCCAGTAAAGCTGCAGTCGAGATGTCTCTCAGAGACTTGAGGGGCGCCACCCACCTAGTAATACAAACGCAAAGCAGCACTGACGCGGAAGTGGTACCACGATAGTGTTGCGCAGATGGCCGGGGAGCAGAGGAGGTGGGTGGGAAAGCAACAGTGATAGGTATTTAGGACGAACACATGGCGCCGGACAGTTCTGAGGAAAGAAAGACGCAAAGAGCTGCTAATCAGATGAGGACAATGACCGAAGTATAAAAGTATGAGTAGATGCAGATATGCGGATGATGTAAGAATGCCGTGGTACCTCAGCAGGGCTGAGAGTTCGGTTGTGTTTCTCCCAAAGTCCAGTTCAACTCATGGAACAGAAAGAAACATGCCCCCTAAACTACTCGCCCCGATGGGCTTGTAGATCTGAATAGACATGTATATCTTACATACGCACCCATCACATAGAACGAAACCAATAACATCATCGCAGTCACCATCTACCAACCCGAAAGGACGGGGAGGGAGTAATTGTATCGTTGTAGCGCGAGCCTGTAAACCTAATCGGATAAATCATCCCAAGTACACTGCATCTCAAGTTATATAGTAGTACCCAACCCTCCACAGCCATAGTCACAAGATAGTGAACTGTTTCGAGAAGACAGAGAAATCTATCAGGTTTCTTCAGTTGGAATGGCGCATCCATACCAATAAAAAGCGTTGTCTGATGCGCTCAGATGATGTTGTGTTGAGGTAGGGTTGAGTTCACATCTGTTCATATCAAGCGTATTAAACAGCTGGGAGTCATATGCGAGCACCTAATCCATGGGATACTAACAAGAGACAAGGTCAGGTAACGACCTCTCGGATGATACGACAATAATTTTCCATACCATGGGCTACCCAAGTCAAAGCGTACAGGAACTGATGCAATCTTTAAATCTTATTAACGAATGCGGACCAGTTTTTTATACCTGCCAGTCTGTAAAGAAATCTCGAAGTTGCGTTTTTATCCAAGAAATCATTGAATGTACTCCTGCAGCTGTACCTACTGCGTTATACATGGGGTGGTTAAGGGCTCCAAGATTGAAGACTGCCCATACACCCCGATGCAGAATCATGAGAAAGCCTGCAGGGCACAGTTATCATGCATTCTAGAGTAGTCTCGACAAAATTTCCGAGTGGTTGATGAGAAGCAATAGTCGTTCGTTGAGTCCATTCTGTATGATCCGATGTAGGTACTTACCAGGGCAAGCGAGACACCCATTTCTACCACGCAATACATGCAGGAGCTAAGGTTACTAACAGAAGTAGCCGAATACCCATGTGAAAGCAAAAAGGGGCCAATAATCAGTTTCCCGACGGCCAGCGCACCCAGCGCAGCATAACGGAGTATAGAGTATGGTCCCGGAGGTAGCGGAGGGCAGTGGGGCATTAATCTCAGTCCCATAATTATGGATGCATTACCTGCGTAATATCGGCCTTTGCGAAATTAATACACCAGGATCATTAGATTTCCCATACATCCAGGCGGAGAAACCACACTTCATAACTGGACCCGACGCCGAAGTGCTGCCGATCATGTGAGGGTGTGGTCTTGTCAATTCATCACCTACCACAACAGAACGCAACTCGCAATTGACTTTTCACCTCTCTTCCCATACTCCATACTCATCTTGTCCTTTAGCAAGAGATTCCATGCTCTATCATCTATAAGTCTTTTGAATACCGTTGACCTTCAAACCTCCAAACATGGTACCAACTCCCTTCCGCAACTTCTTGAAGAAACCCGCCGCGCCAAATGGCGGGGTTATCGATAGCAACGACGGCAATCGTCTATCCGCCGAAAGCCACCGTTCGACGCCTCTATCCATCCGGAAAAGCTGCGAGAACGAACCGCCTGAATATAAATTAAGTGGTATGCCGTTTGCTCTTTCGGATGGGACGTGTCTCTAATTTCTTCGTCCAACCTGTTCAGTCGTCGATGACAGCGGCGCCTATTTACCGGTATATAGCTCCCTTCCCGGCCAGGTATATCCTGGCGACCGTGCGCATGACCACAACCAGGCTAATCGTGGACGTCCTTCAGCCATCACCACCCGAAAAGACTAGTCTCTGGCGCAGATACCCTGGGTCTTCACGAACATCGAACAATCACCGGAGTCTAGTCGATGAAAATGAACCCTTCTCCATATCCCGCGAATCGTTCGATTCATACCGCCGATCGTTTGTGAGTTTCCCCTCTTGCGCCACGAAATCCCGTGTCTCGCTGACCCCAGTCCCCCAGGACATATCTGCTCGTTCCCCCGTGAGCTACAGCGATGCAATGCCCTCCCGGACCTCGCTCGACTCGCGATTCTCCCGCATCACGTCTACCTCGGCAGTGCAGACAGGTCTCGACAAGCAGCCTGCAGCGATGGAGGAGGAACAATTTGAAGATATAGGGCTAGACGACGACGAGGCCAAGCCTAAGAAAAAGGGCCTATTCTCACGATTTGGCGACTTTACGAGCGATTCGCCGTCTTCAGGAAACTCGCGATTCCACATACCAGGCAGGAAACGAGGACAGAGCAACGTAGGCTCGGAACTGGGCCCCATGAAATCACCGGCTGGCGCACCAGCAACCGACGAGGTGCGCGAGGGCTGAAACTGGATGACTAGGGATACCATATTCTACACTGGGAAGTAATTACTGGGCGTACGACTGCCAGGCGTTTTTAGGGAATCGTGAAAGGCGAGGGATTCTTCCCTGCCTAGTTCTGGCGTCTCTTGGTTCATGTTGATGACGGTGACGATGACTTGGTAGGACTGTGTGTATAACATATAATGATTCCGCGCATTCATATGATAGACTCTCTGTTATGATACTAGCCCCATTGCTCTATTGTCTTTACCATAATTATCAGTCTTTGCCGCGGTGTATCCTGCAGCCCCTTGGGATGGATCGCGGCCTTATCAGTGGTTGCAAACAAGCCAAACAGCGCCGACCGCCCGTCGCGGAAGAAAAAAAAAAGCTACAGCGGCAGTAAATGGAGCAAAAAAATTACTCCGCAGGCGACATCCTAATCACTTGCTTGACTCCTCCTGTTTGTTTCTTACAACCTCAAAGTAAGGGAATAAACCGTCGCAATGATCGGTGTCAAGCGTCGGGTCGACGCTGGTGACGAACGCAATGGGAAACGGACCAAGACGAAGACCGCGCCCGTTGTCTCCAAGAAAGCCAAATCCGCGCCGGTGAAGAAGTTCTCGTCCAAGGTCGACTCCAAGAAGAGCGCGAAGACCAACAAGAAGGAGAAGAAACCTTCAAAGAAAAAGGTAGAGGAAGAGGAGGAGCTGGATGATGAGGATGACGATTTTGACCTGGACGATCTTTCGGATTCGGAGGGTGACGCCCAGGATGAGGACGTTGATATGGATTCCGCAAGTGATGACGATGCTGCAGAGGCCGAGGAAGATGAGGAGGATAGCAAGGATGAGAAGAAGTCAAAGTCTACAAACTCGGCAGAAGCCGCGAAGAGTATGATTCCAGCGAGGTTCCTACGCCATTTTACGACACTGGACTAACAGGCTACTTTTAACAGACAAAAACGCCTCTCGCGAATCGCATGCGAAACAAAAAGTCCTCCTACAGGAGCGTAAAGCGGCGAAGCCCAACGCCGATATGATCCAACGTTCCAAGAAACTGTGGGAGCGCCTGCGCCGCAAGTCACACGTTCCCCTTGAGGAGAGAAAGAAGCTCATCGCAGAGCTGTTTGAAATTATCACCGGAAAAGTTAGAGACTTTGTTTTCAAACACGATTCCGTCCGTGTCATCCAGACTGCTCTGAAATATGCGAATACCGAGCAACGGAAGCAGATTGCATCTGAGCTCAAGGGCCATTACAACGAACTGGCGCAGAGCCGGTATGCGAAGTTCTTGATCGGCAAGCTTATTGTTCACGGCGACAAGGAGATTCGGGACATGATCATTCCCGAGTTCTACGGCCATGTCAAGCGTCTTATCCGGCACCCGGAGGCGTCCTGGATCCTGGACGACATTTACCGGCAGGTTGCGACCAAGGAGCAGAAGGCGAACCTACTTCGGGAATGGTATGGTCCGGATTTCGCGCTTTTCAGAGACAACGACGGCAAGCCCGTCACTGCGGACCTTGTGGAGATCCTCAAGGCGCACCCGGAAAAGAGAACACCTATCATGCATTTCCTCCACGAACTCATCAACCAGCTGGTGCAGAAGCGCACATCGGGCTTCACTATGCTGCATGATGCCATGCTTCAGTATTTCCTGAGCACGAAACCCGGCAGCGAGGAAGCCAACGAGTTCATCGAACTGCTGAAGGGAGACGAAGAAGGAGACTTGGTCAAGAACTTGGCGTTCACCCAGTCGGGCTCGCGTGTGATGTGCCTTGCGTTGGCCTACGCCAACGCCAAGGACCGCAAGCTGCTTACTCGGTTCTACAGAGACACCATCAAGATGATGGCTGGTGATCTCTATGGACACACGGTTCTGTTGGCCGCCTACGAAGTCATTGACGACACCAAGCTTACCTCGAAACTGGTGTTCCCGGAGCTGTTGAACCAGAGTCTTGACGCCGAGGCTCGCAACGAAGAGCTCCTCTTCCAGGTCAATGATCTGACAGCACGCATCCCCATCCTGTACCCCTTTGCTGGCGATCGGGTGAAGTGGCTTCTCCCGGAGGCGGATAATGACATCCTCAAGGAGGTCCGCGACATCCGACAGGAGACCTCGAAGAAGGATCCCGCCATTCGTCGCCAGGAACTGGTCAAGGCCGCCTCTCCTACGGTGCTGGAGCTGATCGCGGCGCGTGCCGACACCCTCCTAGAGACGAGTTTCGGGTGCCAGTTCATTGCCGAAGTGCTCTTCGAGGCGGACGGTGACAAGAGCGCCGCGATCGAGGCCGTCGCTGTGGCGGCCAAGTCCCGTGCTGACACCAAAGACTCCCCCTTCGTGGGACGTCTGTTGAAATCTCTCGTCCAAGGCGGACGGTTCAACAGCGCCGAGAAGACGGTGGAGAAGGTGCAGCCGCCGCTGAACTTCCACGGACTGCTGTATGAGCAGATCCAGGCCGAGATCATGTCGTGGGCCACGGGCTCCAACGTGTTTGTCGTTGTGGCTCTTACGGAGTCGGACGAGTTCGAGAAGAAGGCGGATCTGCTGAAGACCCTGAAAAAGGGCAAGAAGGCCTTGGAGAAGGCGGCGGCGGAGTCGGGCACGGATGGCAAGAAGAAGGGTAGCCCGACTAGCAGTGGAGCTAAGCTGTTGCTGGAGAAGATCTGATAGAGTTGGATGGGCATGATATCCGGCTGGCTTGTTTTGTCTGTTCTGTTCCTTTCTGTACAGGGTTTGTGATTATTACATAGGTCAGGATTAAGGAAACCAAAAGCATTTTCCTTTCATTTGTTCTTTCGCTGATTGAGAGAATGGAAGATCCGTTGAGATGCACAGGGTCCTATCTCGACCTATCCGATGGAAACCTCCGTATATCTTTTTTCTTTTCACTATCCGTACCAATGTAGTTGAGAGAAAGTCCCAGATGAAATAATTCAAGGGTAGGGGAAGGTCAAATCGTATGCAGGCGAATGCAAGGCGTGACCCAGGAGGATGTTGAGGTTGTACGAGTTGACAATGGAGACGGAGCGCAATCTTATTCCATCCAAATTCTAATTTTATCACTCTCAATCTCTCAATTGATAAACATACGACGGCACAATTATTGTACAAACAGACTGTGGACGGCGCAAGATTTCCCCTGCGGAACCAGAGTTGAGGGACCCGTGGGCGGTTTCAGGGGGGAACAATAATAACAATAACAATGCGGAAGTTGGGCGCAAGGATGCTAAATTAGCCAAATTAGCTCCATGAAATGAATCTGGTCGGGTCCAGATGAGGATCTCCATCTGCAGCTGGTCTGGTCCACCGTTCCAGCTGCCGGCGTTGTTTGGTAGCGGGCTCTGGTGTTCATCGGGGTTCTCCATGCATGAGTACCTGTTGTCCCTGTTTGTGGCGCATGTGGTTTGGATCAATCCTGGACAAAGGGTTTCTTGACAACCAGACTTCTGGGGAGTACTCTACACCGTATATCAGCCTCTCTACACCGGTTGAACCCCCGAATCGCGACGACAGCAAGACAACGGTTGACGATCTCCTCGGCTCGGATCCCTACCAGATTTGGCCTGGTAGCGAAGAGAAAAAAAGGGTTAGGAGGAGTTAGTTAGTACGGAGGGGACGAAGACGGAGCTATCGCTGGTGTCTGTACAGTATTCTTCTGTATTATTATCATTATTTTATTATTGTGGTCGGGTCTGATTAGGGAGGGAGAATCCCACCCCGTCAACTTGAGATCATCGTTCGTCTCTCTTTTTTTTCCACCTCCCCGTCCTGACCTACTCTTCTTTCTCCCCTCCAGTCTTATGCTAATAGCTACTTAATTCGTAATTTCTAATTCGTCCTATCCTCATCCTCCTAGTTTTTCACGTCCTTCGTTGTTTTTGAAAAACTCACTTCCCTTTGTGGAATCCTAGCGCAATCAACGCACGAGCTCTCCCAAACGGTCTTGCGACAACTCTAGCACCATTGATCCCACCAGACGGTGCTGCCCACCGATCTGCCTCAAAACGTATACCTACTTTGCCCCAACCTGCAGATGGACTGACCGGACGTCGCATCTCTGTCCGTCGTGAACTGGATTAACTCACGACACGCGCGTTGCTTCCCCAAACATCATCTCACATACAATGCCCAGTACTTCCACTATGGAGGACTCGCGCCCTCCTCCGCCGCCTATCCCTCCGTCTCCGACACTATCGAACCCAGATATGATCCTCCCTTTCGACCAAAACGAACGCGAATCCTCCACGCCGTCTCCCCCCTTCAACCTCCCGTCCTTGTCGCATCTCCAATCGTTCTACGAAAACCGACCCGTTCCCAATGACTACGGCGTAGAGGTGACAAGGAACAACGCGCAACCGGGCAGCGGTTGGCGACAAAAGACCTATCCCCGTCACACCTGGTTACATGAAGGCCACGATGCCGCTAGTCGTCGGCTGTCAGATATTGGAGAGGAAGATACGTCATCACCGACGTATCTAGGGGGATTCGCAAAGAATTCACATGTGCCACATGCCGCGCGCATCGCAGGCTCGCCCAAGCTGCAACTCCCGGACCATACAGAGACAAGAGAGGCGGCGGAATGGAGCAGCTCGTCGAGTTCCACCGTGAGCGCAGCCAGCGAATCGCCGATGGACGGCAATACGCACCCTGAACCCGGTGTCGTCCCGGAGGTCCAGAACACAGAGAGCTTCCCGCTGCGGGAGACCGTTCGCGCCCTTCAGCAAGGTGTAAATGGGGACCCGTCGCGCCTGAGCGTCATCTCGACTACGGAGGAAGGAGGCCCCGCGGACGAACTATCGTCGGTGATTCTGAGCAGTGAGGCGGAGAGGATCCTGGAAAACGCGAAAAAGCGACTCACAGTACGTGGTAATCGATGCCGTCTCGCGGCGATGTTGACTAATTGTTATTTAGCTCATGGAGGGTAACTTGACCCGCGCTCGTTCGTCCATGCGCATGTCGCCGTCGCTTTCGGTGTCGCCAACGCCGTCCGTTGGGAACCAGTCGCTGGGGCTGGGACAGCCAGTCGGGGGTCTGTATCAATCGATCTCTCGCGCGGACCGCAGGACTTCGGTGCTTCGTCCCCGCGCTACGTATAATTCGTCGCAGGACACGACCGGCAATAGACACTCCCGGGTTTACAGCGAAACGCATATTCCGTCATCGGATCAACCCAACTACACTGGTGTTTCGCGGTCTCTTAGTGCGCTGGGCTCGAGCAGCGCTTCGAATTTTGATGGCGATGACCGCTCCTTTCAATATGAACCGACACGAGCGTATCTTACGCATCGAGCATCAGTGTCATCTATGAATCGGCCGCGCCGTGTGCCTGCTTCGCCCTTGAAGGAGGAGTCGCCCGTTGATGCGTCGCAGGGGCTAGGCATATCGACAGAAGACAAAGAGAACAGAATTTCAAACATTGACGACTTCAATTCCACCTATCCTCAACAAGACCCGCCATCCCGCTCACAGTCGCAACTCCACGTGAGGGATCTGCAAGACCAGATGAAGGGACTTCACATTAAGATCTCCAGTCTTAAAGTGAAAACACAAGAGGATAACCTACGCCGCCGTAGCCTGCAAGGTCTGCGGACCCCAAGCCCGTTCACAGCAGCTGATCAGTATTACACCAATGGCTTGGAGCTGAAGGAAACCCGCAGCAATCCGAGCCCGAGCCTGCAACAAGGGCCCTTCGCCGAAAGCCGACATGTAAGACAGAGCGGAAATGAATCATCCAGGGCGGGTTCCAGCCTTCCTACTAGTCACGACGTGACTGCTGGTTTGACGTCGAAACGCTCTTCTGAGACAGGATCCCAAGCCATTGAACCGGCAAACAACATTGACGACGACGATGGACAGTCGGTTATCGAAAGTCTCTACGAGGATGCTGAGGAGGGTGACTACTATACAGATGGCTCATCCGGGTCGGAGATCGACCGCGAGGCTCTGAACGAGATCTTACGCGAGCCGCTGGATGAGGACTTGCAAGACCCGTTGGATCAGTTCCCAGCGGTGCCCCATGGCGTAGATTCTACGCCCCATGAGGAACGGGAGGACGCCTTCGATTACGAACACTTCATTCTTCATAGCGCCTTGGGTAACTACACGCGGTCGAGAATGCGCCGGCCCAGTGACGCTTCGGATACCTCTGTTGAGACAACTAGACCAATTCAAGGCCGTCGGTCGGTGCGTCACTCACGAGCGAACAGTGGGGCATCATTGTCTACCGTTGCAACATTCGCGACTGCGACCGAAGGCGGCCATGATGATATCGACAGTGTTCTTTACTGGGATAGGAAATTCAACGATGGTGAGTTTCTAAATTCATCCATATCCATGAGTCCATTCAAAGCTGACTGTCTGACAGAAATTCACCATCGTTATCCTGATCCCGAGGAAGCACAACCGTCCAGCGGGAGCGAGTCGGAGAATACAGGAACACCACGGGCTCTCCGAAAGCAGCCCAGCCGCAAGAGTGGAATAGATAACCACGGCGATGTGCACCCAGCTGTTCAGCGATCTGAATCTGCGATGACGGGCTCTGCCACTCCGACGTCTCTAGTCTCTTCCCTCGTGTCGACGGTGAGAGCGGCATCTAGCCCCCATCCCAAATCCGCAGAAAACGGCAACATGGGAATCAATGACGACGACACTCGTCTTCTGGAACAGCTGTTTCAGAGCCTCGGAAATGTTTGTATGGATCTTCAGGCGATCACGACATCCCCAGAACCTGATGCGAAGAAAGCGCGACTGCTGCGACGGCGTTTGGACGCTGCCCGGCGTGTTCTCGATGGAGAGCTGGATACTTAGCGATTTTTTCCTGTTTGTGAATATTCCTGATCGAGTGTAAGTGTATGGTTGACTGTAGTGAGGTCCCGATGACTGTTGTCTCGGGCAGTGAGTGCCGGTGTTTTTGAGCTTGATACCCATGCCTGGCGGATTATTTCAGATTCAGTTCTTGTATATATTTGCGAGTTACGGCCTCATGCCAATTGCATATAGTCGATATAGTTGATCTCTGGAGTAGATATTTTTGTCTAGTTTGTACGGAGTAAGCAATCCCCACCCGAGCACGTGGAGCCGACGCGCCACGCGACGAGCCAATTTGTTCCTCGCATTCCCAATATCAACAACGCCTTTGCGCTTGGCTGATCTTTCACATCACAGTGGTCCATACGGATTCCAACGGGTCTCCGTACAATCTTTGCTAGTCAACCCTCGCGGCAGACTTGCGCGCGCCTGGCGCATTGATCAGTTCGCAAGCGACCACCGCGGCTGTGGCTGCAGCTGCATACTGAGTCTAGTATCCAGATTAGGAACGCTTGGTGGCATCCATCGCGAGCAGCCCCTCCATCATCATTAAGCCATACGTCACACCTGGTCCATGCTCGCAGCTCACTACCGAAACACTCGCAAGATCTCGGCCTCGAACACAGAACAAAATGCATTCATCACAACCATCTCGCCGCCTGCTCATCTTCCAAGAGGCGCGCAATCCGCAGAACCCAGCTGAGATCGTGTATCTGCCCGTCAACAAGCTGGGACTGCCTATTTGCGGCACGCCTCCGGAGCTTCCGTCGATTTTGGAGCTCCCGCTGCGGATCCTCAGGGCTTTCACGGAGATCTTCAACCAGCCGAAGTATAAGGGGTGGTATGTTGCGCGATATCTGATGCCCAGTTTTCCTGTCGTCTCTCTCACAAATACTCACCAGGCTACAGGTCGGTCATGGGTGCAGGACCATACCATGATACGTCAGAGGAAGGCAAATTCTACGCCGTGCTCCTCGAACAGGTCAGGGACCCATTGGCTCAGGATACGTCCAGTGTGGCGTAGTGCTGTTTCAACGCTGTATGACTGATGAGCTCGATTCGTCTTTCCGTTATAATGATTGGTTGAGTCTATTCATGCTGAATGAACTGCGTGAATTTGCGTCTGTATTAGATGGGTCTCGCTACTCCTCTATTGGCGGTGAAAGTGGGACTTGCTATTGTTCTATCTTATTCTTGTCTATATTGTGATTCAAGATACCATTTGCTCATTGATACTCTCTTCAGTTTGGTGTGACCTCTGTGAATTGCCTCTCTAGCGGTGATTGCAATGGTATAGTCACTGATAACTACAGTGGCGTTCTCCGTCATTGAACAGGCACACTCCGTCACTGCTCGCGTTAAAGGAAATTTCCTCTATATCCAGAGGTATTTATATCTGGGATTTCCTCCATCTTCATGCGTTCTCATCCTCTCTCTACCAATCTCGTACATACACCTCTTCTATTATCGATCACATGCCAACTCTATCAATAATCACCCCAACATATCCTTTAACCAATCTCAAACAATGACTGTGAGTATCCTTCATAACCCTCCACTGAGTATATAATTAACCACCATGGACAGGACTCCGTTAACATGTCTCCCACTCTCCTCCTCATATTCAAGGAGTACGCAGGCAAATACCACCTCCTCAATGCCCCAGGGCTCCCCGTCAAGACCGTGGCACCCCTGATCAACTCAACCAACACCAGTCCATTCGTCGACACCACCCTCCTGATGTCCGTCACCGATGTGCTCACCGACGCACGCTTCTCTGCCTAGTAAGTCCTCATCACCCCCTACGAAAGAACCACCAAACTAACCGCATCAGTTCCTACGTGAGCAGCTTCTACGCGTCCAAGCCGGCCCACGTCTACGTCCTGCTCGAAAAGCACGACCCCCTCGAAGACGAGTACGAGACCATCGCGCGGCCGCTCCTCAAGATCCCAGAGCCAAGCATCGGTGTGCAAACCAACCTCGACACGCACAACGACGCCGACTGGGGCACCGCGTCGTGGTTCCCTGGCGACGACAGCAAGTTCCACGTTGCCCCTGTCGCTGCTGCTGCTGCTGCCATGGGCGTCTACGAGACCTACCCGGGCGGCTACTTCTACAAGTACATCTCTCCCTCCAACAACAAATCTTCTGCAATCTGCCAGCAGCGGTCCAACGCCACCAGCCATACCGTTGCGCTCGCGCAGTCGGTCTGCGACTGGGACCACCACCTCAATGCAGAATGGGACACCAACGTGGCGGCGTCGCAGGTTGACGAGTGGTGTGATGCCGACGCGGACGATGTGGTCAGCGTTGCAACTACCGAGCCCTACGAGGACGGGTTCTACGAAGTCTATTATGGCAAGCGTCGTGGATCTGTGGCTGTTGATGATGCTACTCCCGAGACCGAGTCTGTTCCTACCCCTGGAAATCATGAATGGGCGTCCTCGTGAGGCGTTTGTCCAGTCTGACAAGCGGGCCAAGTCGGCGAGGTGGTAGATTAGGGGACGGTTGAGTCTGCTGGGTTTTGATGCCTGGTGTGATTTTTTTTTTTGCTATCTGTTTTCTTTCTATCGAGAGAGAATCGTGGTTGATATTACTTTTTCTACATCATGTTATCCTTACTCAGTTCTTGTTGTCATTCTTAGTTTGCTTGGTTTGTCAATTCAACTTGGGCTTGCGAGAAATACAGAAGCGTAGAAGACATGTAGGACTGATCCGTGGAAAGCACGGAAGATAGGACGTACTCCAGACATTTACATAGGTGCAATCTTATTATTTGTAGTAGTTCTTGTTTGGTCATGGGAGAAGACAAATGCAGAATCAGTAAGCTCCATCTTCGAGTCTCGGTGTCAACTAACTATATCTTTACCACCCACGGCTACAATTCGAGTCATCGTCAAGTCATCGTCACATCTCAAAGCTCAGTTTCGCGGTACAAGAAAGCTGTCTGAAGTGTTTCCGCACGCAACCTCGAACTGACATCTAGACTGAATTGGTATAGTTATAAAGATAATGCTACAGTATTACAATAAGACTAGTCCCGGCCATAACCCCCATATACTTCAAATGATCCCGCCATTCGATTGTTGCCATAAGACTAATGGTAGATTCAAGCCCGCTCAAACAAACTCCTTCATGGTCATTGGACCTGTGTCCTTTGGTTTCATCAGTAGCTCCTCCCGCGCATCAGCCGCATCAGCTGTAGGCGTTGGTCAGAGGCAGCAGTTTCGCGCCGTATCGCAGGTCAAGGGAGCGAGAGTCGCTGCCGTCATATACTGCGGCCTGTCGTTGTTCTAGGAATGCAGCTGCTCCGGCGTTAGTAAAGTGACCCCGAAGATAGAAAGGCGAGCTAACTTACGAGTAATCTTGATCATATCAAACCAACGAGCAGCATTCTCGTCACTGCCCTCCACCGCCTTCAAGATACCGTCTTCCGGTCGGGGAGTTGCCTTGGGAGGCAGGCTGCGCATCTTCAACAGCATGTGCAAGATGTCCGAGAAGCGGTCACCCTGGCTCGCATAGTATGGAGGACGCTTGTCCAACGGCCACTGGGGGATGGGCGTTAGAATGTCGAATGATTCTCCTGGAAAACCATCAAACTGAAAACTTACCCGCTGCGCAAAAGCTTCGTCTTCCCACGTGCGGAACAGCCAGCAGGTTCTCTCCACACAGTTCAGAAGGATCAGGGCCACCAGGAATGTTTCAAACCAGCCGCTCTGCTGGCGCTGAAGCAGTCGGCGCTCGAGGTCGTTCATGACCGACTTGCTCAACTGCGAAGCGCGTCGCTCGGCGGCTGCACGCAATTGGCTGCATAGAAGAGCATACGTCTCAGCATTGGCCACTTCGTCGATGGGCATACGGCCGTCATCGGACGGCTGAGCGAGCGAGTTCATCGAGGTAGGCGGCAGAGTCGGGTTGCAGTAGGTCTTCCAGCGAAGCTCCGAATCAACGAGAATATGTGTTGCGACCCAGAGCTCCAGCACCCGGTCCAGAAGCACATCCTTCTTCTGTTGGCTCAGTTCCGAGGCCAGCAACAAGGTGGGACGCATGAAATCCGACGTTTCGCGCTCATAGAAAAGAGGCGCCGTCTTTTTAAAGTACATTTCGAGCTTGCCAGGAAGATCCTCGGTGTCGCTGTC
This sequence comes from Aspergillus aff. floccosus IMV 01167, assembly GCA_001931935.1. Classification (NCBI taxonomy): domain Eukaryota; kingdom Fungi; phylum Ascomycota; class Eurotiomycetes; order Eurotiales; family Aspergillaceae; genus Aspergillus; species Aspergillus aff. floccosus IMV 01167. Next base: position 682,619 of record MSJE01000308.1, read on the forward strand.
AAGCAAGTACAGCTCCTGCAGCGTACCCTGAAATTGCGTATCATCCCCGAGTCCTTGCAGCTGAGGATCCAGGGTGGACGCGGAGGGTTTGTGGCCCTGAAGACCGCTGAATGTGACATAGACCATGCTATCCTCGAAATGCGTCACCTCAATGCGCCCGGAGTAGTGCTCGAATTTTACCTGGTTGCGGATTCCGCTGACGTCGTGATAGGCAAGGGTCGTGTGCAGATCTAGGGCGGTCAGTCCCGTTCCATCCAGATAGCGTGGTAGAACACATACTTGCGTTGAAGGATTCAAACTCTTCTGCGATGCGCGTCCGGATGCAAGGATGCTTCCACAAACGAGCGCTTTCCACACTAGCGCATGTAGTACAGGGGCTGTCTCCGGAGCACTAATACTGTGTTAGCCACGCGTACTGATAGGACACCAAAAGGGAGATTATCGAGCATACAGGCTTCTTGAGCATGCGACAACGAATGCACGCGCCCCGCTTCCGAACCTCCTGGACCTCGCGACGTCTGGCAGCGGAAAATCGGCCGCGCACCTTCGGCTTTGTCGGTTTGGTCGAGTTTCCAAACTCGTTCACAAAGCCCTTTGCTTGCGAGTTCGGGTTCATCGCGATGGGACGCGGGAAAGTCGCTGCCCGTTGAGTGGCAGCAGTCAGTGTGGGGTCGTGTTCTTGGAGGCTATCGAACAACAGCTGTTCCTGGGTGGAGAGCTGCTGGTTCCACTGTCCCAACTTGGGCAGGCCATCGGGCATGTCATGATCCATCGTAAGACCCTGAGGGACCATTTCACTCGCGGACGCGGCGATCATGGACAGCTGTGACTGGCGGGCGTTTGAGGCAGGGTCGGGGGTCAACGAAGCTTCCGCTAAGGAGGGCGACGCGGATGATCGTTGATCGCCCTGGGAGGTATTGGGAAGAGAAGGAAGGGCCGCGTTGGAGGCTTGAGGCGTCCCTACGGAGTTATTTCCATTAGCGCGCCACCAACAAAGTGGATCGAAGCCAACGTTGGACAAAGAAGCGGGACGAGGAAGGCCTAGGGGAACGGGGGGTAGAGCGCTTACCAGGCGGTTTCACGTCCTCCTCCACGTGTTCGGACTGAGGAAGCTGACCCTGGAAGCCTTCAGCTTCGAGCGCCGGGTCAACAACGACTGTTTTTCCTCCCACGGTGACGGATTGAGTGTACGCAGCCCCGCCGCGTTTGTTCTGGTCGGAGGAGACCGCGCCGACCTGTCTCGAAGCTTCGGCTAACACATTGAGGCCATCGAAATTTTGTCGCGTGGTAAATGGCATATCCACGCCCTTGCCTTTACCTTGACCTGCAGCACTAGGGTCTTTATTCTGATCGCCGTCGGTGATATCGGGGAGATCGTGGAGACGCAGGAGGACGCGTTGTCGGTCACAAAGCGGGATGGCCTGACACTTTTTCACGAGGTGATTGGTGAGACTGTCGATGCGACCCTTGGGGAATTTCTCGCCACAGGCCTTGCAGGTATGCTGATAACGATTGCTAGCGTCCTCGAGCTTCTGACCTCGAATAAAGAACTCGAGGATGAGCTGGTTTGGTTTGCGACCCATGGTTAGGGTGCGAGAGGATATGGGGTGGCAGAAAAAGGACTCGAATGGAAGGGTCGGGAAACAAGGGAGTCAGAAATTCTCACGCGGAGAACGGTGGGTTGGGATAGTCGAAAAGATGTCTCTCAGGCTATCAATCAATGAAGCAAAGATGTTAGTTTGCAGGACGGGAGAGCTGAGGCGCAAGCTGGGATGAGACGAGGGGTGGTGCGAACAGGACGGCAAAATAATCGCGCCCACAGAGTTGACGAGACGCCACAGGACGAGGGGAGGGAGGGGGGTTGGGGAGGGAAAACGCGAGGCGAAGGATAAAAATGAGCGTACCAAGCAGGTTTCAACCGTTCAAAAGTCGAAAAACAACTGACGAAGCGCGAAATGGAGCAGAGTAGGTAGAGGCAGATGGGGGCGGAGTGGGATGAAGATGGGAAGATGCGAGAATGAGGCGGCAAAACGACGACTTTTGCACGGGCGGTCTGTCGACCCGCAACCACCCTCCTATTGTGGCCCTTCACCGCACCCAAGGCGGTGATGAAATCGGTGACGACGACGGTGACAACAAATGTCTACGAGTATACAAGAGTCGAACTCGCGATTTCCACTGGCAACTCAGCCTAACAGCGTAAATGAAAACTCTGCATCTCAAGGGTCCTCTGCCTCCCTCTGGCATGCCAAGTTTCTGTGCAACCTTTGTCCCCATCCTCACATTCCACCCGGTGGTCCGTCCAGTACTACGAGGTACCACCCACAGCACGATCAGGTGCTTTCATACGTGCTATCACCGCTCTCGCTGCGTGGGTGACCGCCTTTTGTTGTCGAGACCAACAGCAAACTCACGGTAACGATCCGAGAAGTCGGTCTGCAAGCTGGCATCCGAATATGCTTCGACGCCACCAAACCTAGTTCGACTCGAAGAGATATGCATAGCAATGTTATCTATCATTCATCGGAGCCGGTTCATGCCCTATCAAATACCCTATCAAAAAGGCATAAAACATTATAGATTAGCATCTAGCATATACGCTGCTCCGGAGGTCGCCACGGAACCCCCAAAATCTCAAAAATTCGTCGCTCATCACGTCCTTCCAGCAATCGTCCCACATTCATCTTCGTCTGTTGTGGCCCCCGTAGCACATCCGCATAGAGTCCACGTTGATTGAGTCGCATTCCTTTCTTCCTCGCCAAAAGTCTCATACTACGGTTGAATATATCGTTCCCGGTGAAATATATTAGAGCCGCTCCAATCTCTGATCCGGGCACAAACAACAGATCCAGTCGTCGCCAAACCCGACTGTCGGGAAGTTTGGATGCCCCGTGCCATTTAGAGCCGTCGCCTCGAGATGTGACCGCGAGGCTCGCCTGGAGGAAACCCTGCTGGAACAAGACAGGGATCACAGTGTCCATCATCATCGCGCGGATTTGCTCAATCGTAGCATCTGGCTGAGTAATGAGCACGTCGATATCGCCCGAATCAGTTGCCCCACGTCGATATGAGCCACTGACAATAACCTGCATCTCAGGATTGACTTTCACGACCGCCCGTCGTACGATCTCGCCATGCATTTCAACCTCTTTTCTTAAAATTCGTTGGAGGAAATCATCATAATGCTCCACTCCGATCCTTTGGGCTGGGGTCAGATGCGCTTTGGTTTTCAGATCCTCCAGTGTCCGATACCCTTGAGCGAGCCATCTCGAAGCTTGCGAAAGGCCAGCTCCATATACCCCCATAAATTTCTGGAGAATGTGATCCTCTGGCGTAGTGCTCATATTCTCCAGGCGGCGCAGGCGGTTTGTATACACAATCTCTTCAATCTTGTCCGCTAACCGCGTTCCAATGCCGGGAATAGCAAGAGCCTGTGCTCGAGTGGTGATTTTGTTTGACTGCTTGCGCAACGCAATGATCGTCTTTCGATACGCGAGCACTCGCCAGTGGTCATCAGTCCTTGTGTAGTAATCCAGCATTTGTTGAAGTACCTCGATGGTCCGACTGTTTGGGTTATCACTCTTTGATCTAGCATCGTGTGCCTGCATACAGGCAAAGCCCTGCTGCTCTTCTGTCGCACCGGCTTCATTATGCAAATGTTTTCTTCTCTTCCGCGCATCAGCCTTCGGATCAGAGGTCTCGGAAACCTCCACGTCAGATGCCTCCGCAGAGGAGTCCTCCTCTCGACAGTCTAGCGACTCCAATGGCTTTATACGATTAGTAGGTAATCGCTGATGATGAATTGGAGCACATACTAGGTCCTTGACGGCTTTGGTTTCATCAATGATGTCATCCAAGATGTCTCGTCCACGAGAGGTAGAAACCTCGTGGGCGGACCGCATCTCTCGCTCCTTCGACAACTCCTCGCGCTGTGGTTCAAGGACCACCTCCGCGTGATCAAAACTCTGACTGCCCTGTGACGGTGTCGGAGGCGGTGGTGCCTTTTGAGGTGGTTTTAACGGCAATGCATCGGCTGTAGCATGCTCGTTTGATGGTTGTGGATTTCTTGTTTCGGAAGAAGCAGGCATCCCACTGACGCGGAATCGCACATGCATTGCGCTCAATAGCGACCGGAACTTGATGCACTCGGACGGATAGCTTTCGTCAACAAGGGCGATATTTGCCTGCACAAATAAGTATTCGAAAGACAGAACCGAGGGGCTATGTCCGACTGACCGGAAAGTCGTCCAACTCCAGGTGTTTCAGAACATCTTGAAATGTTAGCCCTTTATCAACGATGGCATGCGTTACACCATCTCCCCAAGTCTTTTCCCAAAGAGCACCGTATTCTTGCGCTCGTTGGATGCGCAACCGCCGTAAAGGTGAAACGTCGTTGTTCGGGAAGAAAACTGGAAGTCACCCGTTAGGCACAAAGTGAATCGAAGATGAAGATAACTAGGTAGAACTTACAGAATCCAAGACCTTTGAAGATCCGTTGGTGCTCAGGGACTGTTCTCGTCGAGTAGGCCCGCTTCCTTTTACCGGCGGCCGTGGTCTTGGGGTTATCCATTGAGGTCCCAGTGGTGTTGGATCTCTTGACTATCAAAGACTGCACGTTCTCACTGCGTGCCACGACACTACTGTCTAGGCTCCGATCCGGTGAAGAGGGACGTAGGACCGATGGTGTCGTTGAGCGGCGCACCGGCGCGGGAGACTTGGGAAACAGGGTCTCGTCATGATGAGACTCGGGACCTTCCTCGTGCTTCGAGGAAGGCCTCGAGACCGCTATGACTCGACTAAACTCATCTTCTGCCGAGTCATCCGACAAACAATCCAATAACTCAAGCTCCGTGAAGAACCGCTCCTTGTCAGATCTCGTATTCGCCATATCCTGGCGTCAAGTGGGATAGTGAAAGGACCTCACGACGGGTAGATTGAGCCATGAATGGGGAATATGCCTCCGTCCCTGCCTGGCAGGTGACGACACGATATCGACGTCCTCGGCTTTATCCCTTCCTATGTAGACGGGGTAACACGAAAAGAGGCAGCAACGCGTGGATCCAGGCACGAAACTGTCGCCAAGTCACGGGATCCATTAAACTTCCCGAATAGTCTTGTCCTCCACTCCAAGAGTACCCGATTCATACTCAATCCATACCCAGGCCGAGTGAGCAAGTGTCCATCACAATGTGGAAACGTACGATACTCCTTTCATCGCTCACAGAGGCGTCCCTCTTCCAGGGCGGACGCTGTCTCAGCTGCCAATTCCGCGGCGCGACTCTCCGGACGAGACCGTCTCTCCGGTACTACGCCAGCACAACCAGCAACGCAAGCGACGCAAAGTCGGCGCCCAATGCACTGAAAACAGTCGCATCCAACAAAGTCCAGTTCAACCAGAACCCTTCTCCGTCTTCTTCCAAACCACCGTCCTCTGCCCCAGAACCCGGCGATGAAGACTTCGTCCCCCCAAGTCTCGACCGACCCATCGGCACCGGAATCCCTCCCCAAGAAGGGCAAAACACAGGCGTCGATGCGCGCACACTCCGACAGAGACGTGACGACTTCGTCAACTATGACCGGCATCTTGAGCGCCGCAAGGAACTGTACGGCCCACGACGGACACTTCCCTAGCCAAGCTAACCCATTCTTCCCCCCCACTTACAGGACGAGACAAGTCGCCAAACCGTATTTCCGCGAATGGTCGAACATGCGCTACCACGAGGGCAAGACCTTCATGTCCAACCCGCGACTCTTCAAGCGCGACAAGGCGCTCTACTTCCCCAACATGTACGGCATCACGCTCGCGTCGCCGAAAGAACCGCAGAACACCACGTCCGTGCTGCGCGGCCGCATCTCCGTCGTGAACCTGTTCTCCAGCGTCTGGGCTGAATCGCAAGTGGCCACCTTCACTGGACCAAAGCAGAACCCGGGCCTGTATGAGGCATTCAAGAGCGCGGGCGCCGACCAGCTCGTCCAGAAGATCGACATCAACCTGGAGGAGAATGCCATGAAGGCTTGGATTGTGCGCATATTCATGTGGCGCATGCGAGCGAAGCTGCCCGAGGCCCAGCACGAGCGTTATTTCCTCGTGCGCAAGGGCGTCACGGACGGGCTGAAGGAGGCTATCGGCATGATGAACAGCAAGGTGGGCTACGTCTATCTACTGGATGAGAACTGTCGCATTCGCTGGGCGGGCAGCGGTCCGGCCGAGGAGCACGAGCTGGAGGCCCTCAACAATGGTGTCCGCAAGCTGCTGCAGGAGCGGCGGATCAGCGTTGAGTCTGAGCTGCCGGCGCAGGAATGGACGAGTAGTCCAGGCCAAGGTAGTGTCCAGAAACCGCGTGTTGTCGTGAGACCTTGAAGAGGAAAGCCATTGACTCGCATGTATATATACAATACATTCTGGGTGGGCTCTGGGACGGTGCTGTGTAACATATGCAGATCATCCGAGCATCAACGTCAGAGTCCATTAGAAGAATTAACCACTCCTGTATAATAGAGAACGAAAAGAAACATGGCCAATGGAAACCCCACAAGACGCCGTCCCAGTACCGATATAGACAAGGGTGGGAGAAGAGCACAAGTCGACCGCTAATCATCCAGCAGGAGACAAGACATAACATAGCACAAGATCATCACACAGCGGTGCCGTTCTCAGCGGAAAAGCAGCAGCATCAAGAAACAGAACCCGATAAACGCCCCCAGGATCAGCGCATCCCGTCTCCGTTTCGTCCCAATCTTCCCCATCAACGCATTCATCCCCGGCACCTGGCCAGCCGCACCCACAATGCGCCGATGGATACTTGTCAGCGTCTCGCGCTGGAACCCGAAGCTCTCGTTGATGGCATACGCCTGGCTTAGCACACCGTCAATCATGTTATGGCTTTCGTCGATGCGACCCCGCTCCTCGAGCATGTAGTCCGCCTCGGCAGCGGCGGGATTCGAGGCTCGGTAAGCGTCGATGTCCGACCGGACATTCGACAGGAGGTTAGCTCGATCACGGGATTCGGCGATCGCAGAGCCGAGCCGTTGCAGCTCGCGGCGGTGGTCCTGGAGGACTTCGCGGTGGCGGGCCAGGTTGTTCTGTTTCAGGGCGGAGGAGGTGAGGGTGGCTTCGGAGTCGAGTAGGCGCGCGAGCTGGGCGACGAGGGATTCACGCTGTGGGGGGGGTCAGCAATAGTCTTATCCACCTTGCGCGGTTCATTCTGTGAGAAATTCCGGAATACCTTGTCTAGCAGTTCTTTTATTTGTGATTCAACCCGCAGTTCTTCCTCGGAGGGTGTCTGCGGCAGCTTCGTCATCGATGCATACTGGGAATAAGAGTGGAAGAGACTCTCTGTCTGTTGATATTTTATTAGCCAAACGCCATTCCATTCATATGATAGAGTGTTGCTCTGGATAGCATTGAGGCGTACCTGAGTCTCCAAGGAACGAGCTTGTTGTCGGAGTTGAGCCCAGCCAGTACCGGTTGAGGTGGCCATGATGAAGGCTCAATAGAGCCAAAAGCAGCCGAAGTCGATAGAGGCCCCCACAAATAATTCAAATTGCTGAGATATGATGTCTTCGCGATGATAAGACAGGAGAAGAGTACAAGAATGAGCGCCGAAATCGTTATCAGCGGAAACATGCCATCCACGGCTCCATCGCCAAGTCCGGTAATGGCGGAGTTAGGAGGAGGCGACGTAATACTTTTTCTGCCTCAGGCTTCAACTTTCTCCAGCCTCAACATCAGCCACACATCACGTGCCCGCTTAAGCCGCCGCACCACGCACGCCGAAAAAAAAAACCCTAGTCCCACAACGAACGTCCCAAATTGACCCGGTCCATCTTCAATCCTCACCTCGACAACCGTACGATTCGACACGAAGCCGCCCACCATGGTATGTGAATCGCTGTTATTCTCGCCTCTACGTCTCGAATTTTCGAATTTTTTTTTCTATCAATATGATCTGATACTGACGGGTTTTGTTATAGTCGTCCAAGGTCAAGGCTGGTCAGCTCTGGGGAAAGAGCAAGGATGATCTCACCAAGCAGCTGGAGGAACTGAAGCTCGAGCTCAACCAGCTCCGTGTCCAGAAGATCGCCGGCGGTGCTTCCTCGAAGACCCTGAGAATGTGCGTTTTGAACCCTTGAACCCAGAATCCAGAACCCATACCAGATACATCTGCGCCCGGGAACGACAAGACGACACGGATGGATGGATCCAGCCATTGTGAGAGGGAAAATCTCTTCACCACAAGAAGGGGAATTCAGAAAGAAGGGCAGAAAACGGCGCATGAATTTTACACGGACGACTCGAAAATGACAACCAATACTGATATTTGATTCTTTCCAGCCACGACGTTCGCAAGTCGATCGCTCGCGTTCTCACCGTCATCAACGCCAACCAGCGCTCTCAGCTCCGCCTCTTCTACAAGAACAAGAAGTACACTCCTCTTGACCTCCGCCCCAAGCTCACTCGTGCCCTCCGCCGCCGCCTTACCAAGCACGAGGCCACCCTCAAGACCGAGAGAAAGCGCAAGCAGCAGATCCACTTCCCCCAGCGGAAGTACGCTGTTAAGGTATGAAGAGCCACCTGGGGTTCCTGTCCGCATCGCTAGGGTGTTGGTGTCGGTCGAGGGAACCCACCATATCTACATATCTACCGGTAACTAACGCTGCTCTACAGGCTTAAATGGAAGTCGGGGTTGTGTCCGGATCTGTATGGAGTTATGGGAACGTCAGTTGACGGGTTGACCACCTTGTGTGGGGGTCGGTTTCACCAAAAACGTTTCTTAAAAGGCATTGATTATGTATCTTAGAAAGAAGATGCAGGTCGATACAAATGATGCTTTATTTGACATGACCTAATACTGGTTCTTTTATACGGACATGGTGTCTGCGAGGCAGATACTGTAATTCATGCGGTATATGAACTTGCGACTGTTACGTGCACTACACGACAGATCGATGTCGCTTTTGTCGTAGTCTATTATATGCCATCATCACTCTACGGCTTCTGCACCATCTAACTCGTTCTACCCTTCTCTCGTTCATCGTTGATGTTCTGATTCCGTCAATTGACCTTATCCACGTGGCATTTTCCCCTCATTATCCGCCTCTCCCCTTGATCCTTTAAGAGCCTATATCTTATGTAGTATTGGGATAAATTCAATCTCTCCATATTTGCTCATATCTAGGGTATTTCCAACAATCGACCACCAGGGCCAGCCTAGAACCTACCTACCGGTTGGTTTCCGACTCCATAGTCCACGCCGCACCACAAACACAATACCGCACAAGACCGGTCTTGTACAACATCCGGAACGAAACATGGGTGCGGGGAGGATACGGTCCACACAGCAGCCCGCAGCAGCGCACACACCGCCGTCGCACCTGTCCATGACTATTGTGCTTTCCCTCCTGCTGTTCATCGCGACCAACAGTCCGCAGCGGGAGCTTCTTGACGATATCCACGTCGCGCGTCCGCCTGTACATCTCCGCGCGGGGGTCTGTGCCGAGGCCCAGCCAGCTGTAGTCGCTCAGGTAGATGGCCATGCAATCGATTTGGGGCCTGAGGATAGGCATTGAGTGTTGGAGGAGAGTAGCCACCGCGCCAATGAGAACGTGGGGAATCCGCGCGTTGAGCAGCAGTTCCTTCTCGGCGCCAGGGCGTTCACCTTCTTTAAAGCCCGCCCGCTTGTATGCCTCTCGCACGGCACCATCTGCCTCGAAAATGAACTTGTCGTACAAGTCGAGTCGGACTGGTAAGGAGTCTATGGTCTGGCAGATCTCTGCGTAGTAGACGCGCGAGTCGCCGATCAGAGGTAAAGTCGAGTAGCTGGCATATATTCCACGCAGGCCTCGGCCGATAAAGCGCAAGAGGGACCGGGACATGCCGGATAGAATGACGATCAGGGGAAGTGACCGGATCGTTTTCACTGTTCAAGCTAGTGAGATAAGGTTGCTTTGCGGGGGCAATAAGACAAAACGCACGTTTCTGGGAAAACGCCTCCTGGTCAGACGATACGCTCTCGAATTCGTTGGCAAGCTCAAGAACCTCGTTCAGGGTGTATTGTAGAAAGTCCAACAACCACTTTGTGTTCCCCAGTAACATCCGTACGGCCTCTGGACGCTACTATCAGTATTGATTGGCGATCATCAAAGTCATGAAACGTACCCGGGTCAGGTGGTTCTCCTTGCGGTCCTTTCGTGTACTGGAGGAATAGTGCATATAGCATCGCGACATGGCGGAGCTGGAGGATTGCCCACGGGATGTTTGATGCAAAACAGCGGGCCTTGTATTTATTGGTGTAGCCCATGGCTGCGTGGATGCTCAGACACCGCGGAATATACTGGTTGCTTACCAATTTGTCATTCTCCAGTGTAAAATCGCAGTTCACCGGCAATGCGCGATAAACACCGTGCATAAACATGGATTGGGCGTCTGTGGAATCGCATTAGACTTTGTGTTTGTATTGTGGACATAGGTCTGATGACTGACCCGCTGATAGTTGTTGGCGCAGTATGATCAAAATATCGTCGGAGTTCATGTCACTCCCAACGGCGCGGCAGAACGCCATCGTCAAGGAGGCAATAGCTGCGGAGAATTTGTCTTCTGAACAGTCAGACAGCGTAGAAGATCACTCGGAAGTCCGAACATACTTTCATCAAAGAGGCCACTTTCTGCACCATAGGCATGCTCCATGCATCTCAGCTGCACCTGGCCATCGCTGTCAAGCATGACGGCGTTACATCCACTAGGAGAGAAGCTAATGCTGAGACCTAACCAGCCAGAGTTAGTCCAACTCTGATGAGAGATCAACGGGGGCAATCTGACCTGTAGAATCAGCAGGATATTGGAACCCAGCCTGCGCAAGACAGGTAACGGTCTCTGCGTCACCGAAACCATTGCAGACCGCCATAGTATTTGCGTCGTAGAACGAAATCGAGCTGTCGTCGTAGACGACCGCGACCACGTTTCCGTATTCCGTCTGTTCTATCGAAGTAACATATTTATCACAATAGATATCGTCCAGCCGACGAAGCTGGGATTTTGGCTGGAAACACTGTCAGTGGGTTCGCTGTCACATGGCCAAAGGTCACATACTTTGATTTGTACATTGCTTTTCTTTGAAACAACTTCATCGAACTTGGGATGGAGAACCTGTGGCGCTGTCTCTAACTGCCATCGCACAATGATACTTGGCGGTCCTTGCTGCTGTGGGTGAACGGGGGAAGCATGAGGAGAGACGGAGAAGACAGCGACAACCCAGGGATTTGTTGCCGTCTCCTGGGTTGCGAGGATAGCATCCAAATGGGTGAGGCGATAAAAGGGGTTCGGCGGTGGCGTCAGGTGTTCAGGGTTCTGGCCTGGGACACAACTCATGGGGATGTCATATGGGACCTCGACCTTGGAATGCATAAACCTGAAGCTTGGGACGGGGAATTGATTGGACCCTTGTTTCATTTGAGATTGGTCCCACTGAGGTGGGGTCCAGTTGATTTGAAGTCGATAGAAGCAGATCTTCTGGCATGCAGAATGTGTCACGATCAGAATACCGCCGGGGGTAGCCACGAGAGCCGCATGAGTTAATAGCCGGTCTGAGTAGCTTGTGTTCTTCAACTCGGCGGAAATCTCTGTCCATCGAAGATCGGGGTTCTGGTAGAGAAACCGAATGACTCCCGATCTGGTGATACAGATCAAGCCAGCTTTGCCAGCGGGGTGGAAAGGACCGATGGGGCGTCGTCGAAATGACGAATAGTTCCATCGGCCTTGACGCTTGTTTGCTTGACTGAAGGCTTGTACCTGGAACTGAGTTAGCATTTGGAGATATAATAACCTTTGGTGAGGAAATCAGCATGGAAGAATCCTTACAGAGCGATGGACATTCAACCACATCATACCAACAATCTGCGCCCCATCGTCATCAGGATCGAAGGCTCCTTGTCGCTGGCCACTCAAGCTGTTAAGGGCAAAGGAAATGCTGTAGATGGACACCCGACCCGACGAGTCCACCACGGCCAATTCGGAACCAACCTCGTTCCAACAGAGGTGGACGAGAGGATGGCCGCCATGGACTTCTGTGACAGGGAGCAATTGAGTGTCATCACTGAGAACCCATTTCCCATCCGTTGGACGACACTCTAGATGACGAAGATTGACCCGCGATGCATCTTGAGTGATGTTTGCAATGCAGCCTTGCTTTGACCAAGCAATCTTTCTAGGCTGGGTTAGTTCGTTGTTGCAAAGATAGATGATCTCCTAGACATACTGGCAGCATCCCAATAATCGCATCTCATCTAGACGCTGTGGAAGGCCCCTCTTGGAGGGGGTCGGGGTCAAGCCCAACTCGAGGGAGGCGGATTCACCAAATAGATCGTCCACATTGATGCCGTCCTCCATGATCATGGGCATGTTGGGATATAGAGGAAGTAATGGACAGGCTTAATAAGACAGAAGGGTATGTTCACGAGACAATAGGATAGAGACACTGGATCTTTGAAGTGGAGGAATGATAAGCATCAGGAATGTTAAATGGTCTTGGGAAGGTTGATCAGATGGAGCCCCCAGAAGCGCTGATATGGGCACACGGAAGCACAACACATGGAATGGAAACCCCCGGAGCAGAAAAGAGCGGCCTGTCAGGTTCAATTGCAAGACATGGATGGGCCCATGGTGTCTCTTCTAGGGTCTCCACGTTCTAACCACGCATTCACCACCTCGCAATCGATATCTGGATGGAAACAATGATAGTTGAGTTGATCCGGTGGAGTAAACGGCCCGACTGAGTCAGCGGGCGCGATCACCTGACTGCCGTATCCGGGCCAACCAGATCTGGCCAATCACGAGCCATCTCCGAGTGCCCAAAACACTCAAAGACATGAACGATACAAGTACTACCGAGCTTGGTTAGGTACAGGGCACATTGGGCTCAGATGGGACATCGACGAGGATGGAAGGAACATGGGAATAATCGTTTGAGTGCTGATCTGACCAGTATTACGACGGGGCGAAAGCAAAGGTTACAGCGTTGAGGTCAACTCCGGATCCAGCGGCGCCTGAGAACGGGCCCATTTGCGCCTGGGGTCTGACTTGGGTCTCTGGAGGGGAGGAGAGTAGGTTTCAAGAGATGTAAGTCTGGAGTGTAGAATGCAGATATTTGTGACAGGTGAGAGGCAGAAATTATAAGCAGGAGCGTTCTATATCAAACACATAGCCACCACCTCTACCTGAAGCAGTGGTGAACTTGATAGGGTTTGATGCAGGTGGATGGAGTGCAGGCCATTCTCCCCCGCAGAGAGCCAATCAGTGCGGCTGGAAGAACAACTGGAATCATCATGGATGTTTCTATCTTGCAAGTAAATACCTCAGTCACTTTATCCCCTTCATCATACCAGTATCCCTAGTACCTCCTCTCAGCAGTATATCAACAGTACGATATACCAATATCTGCATTCTAGATCAACATTCCTCCCGCATACCTCCCGTTGCTTCTTCTCGGTCGGAAGAGCTTTTCTCTTCGGACTCTCACCTCCTCTGCTACTCCGTACTCCCGTGGGTCAAAATAAACACAACAAGCGAGGAACCAGACATTCCTCTCTGCATCGTTGTCGTCTCTCCGCCTTGACCTCATCGACTTTTCTCCTCCCCCGTTTCCCGTCCCGTCAACGGATTTCCCTTCTTCCACCCACTACTCACCACCCCCTTCCGTCGGTCTTTCATCTCCCTCTTCACGACGAACGAAGAAAAGGGGGACAACCGACAGGTTTCGCATTCGATTTCTTTCGCTGGTTCCGGGTCAATTGACGCAGCCGACGCTTCATCGCCATCTATGGTCTTCCCAAATCCTCTTTGTCATTGACGTGGAAAAAGGCTCTTCTCGCTCCGTCTTCTCCCTGTGGCCCTCTCTTCTCCTCTTTTCCTCCTCTCTACCTCCTCCAAACCACTTCTTCTCCTTCTCTCCTCCCAGTCCACCGCACACACACTCTCTCCCTCCCATCATGGGAGATCTTATTTCCCCGGTCGGCTCTCCGTTGAGTTCGGCGTGTTCACTGTCCCCACCTCCCAGTCCGATGGCCTATCTGTCGCCGCCTCCGTCACAGGACTCTGAGCCTTCTGCCTCCTCCTCCTCCACCACACGCAGCCAAGACGACTTACCGCCCGCCAGGAAGAAACGTCGCGTCGCCGCCCCCCCGAAAGAACGCCGAACGCAGCATTTGGATTTGTCTGCCTCGTCCGACCTCTCCCACGACCAACAGCAATCTCAGATCGACTTGTTAACAAAAACGATTCGCCGTCATCGCAAGATCGTGGTCATCGCTGGAGCTGGCATCTCCACCTCTGCGGGCAGTATGCATCATCCCCCCTCCCTTTCAGCCAACCCGATAGCCCCGATGGCCGAACCCGCTAACCTTGCTGATTGTGCTACCCAGTTCCCGACTTCCGCTCCACTGATGGGCTATTTAAGTCCCTGCAGAAGAAGCATAACCTTAAGGCTTCCGGCAAACTTCTCTTCGACGCCGCCGTCTACCAGGATGAGACCTTGACGGCTTCCTTCCAGGATATGGTACGGTCGCTCTCCGATGAGGCGGCCAAGACCTCTCCCACAGCTTTTCACCACATGCTGGCCCGTCTGGGCCAGGAAGGCCGACTCACGCGACTCTACACTCAGAATATCGATGGAATCGAGACCTCGATGCCGCCCTTGGCTACGCAAATCCCCTTGAATGTCAAGGCCCCTTGGCCGCGCACCATCCAACTCCACGGAAGTCTCGACAAGGTGGTCTGTCAGAAGTGTCGCCATCTGACGGATTTCGACTCGGCCATGTTCGATCGTCCTGATGCGCCCGAGTGCCCGGAGTGCTCCAGAAATAATCAGTTTCGTATCGAAACCGGCCAGCGCAGCCATGGCGTGGGAAAAATGCGCCCGCGTATCGTCCTCTACAACGAGCACAACCCCGATGAGGAGGCGATTACGTCCGTCATGAACGCCGACATCCGCTCCCGTCCCGATGCGCTCATCGTGGTCGGGACCAGCCTGAAGATCCCTGGTGTTCGTCGCCTCGTCAAGAGCCTGTGCCATGTGATTCGGAGTCGCCGCAACGGCGTCACCATGTGGATCAATAATGAGCCCCCGGTCGGCCGCGATTTCGAAGATTGCTGGGATCTGATGGTCAAGGGGAACTGTGAAGAGGTCGCTCGACTCGCCAATCTGAAGCGATGGGATGATCAATCCGATTCAGTGTTCGACGAATGTAGCCTCTCCGAGGTGGAACGGGTCAAGAGCGAACAGGATGTATCGATCGTGGTCCAGACGCAAACGCCGAAGAAGAAGCAGAAGACCCAGACTGTTCCCCTCACGCCATCGTCGAGCAACGACGAGGAACCGTCGCAGCTGCCGCGCAAGATTCCCAACCCTGCCAGTCGTGGACGGAATCTCAACGAGGTGCTTCAGGCGACTAAAGCGACTGGGCCGAAGAAGAAGGGCCCACAGAAGGCTGCACCGCGCAAAACCAACAAGAAAGGACAGCCGACCAAGAATGCGACCATCAATTCCAAGTTCAAGGCCGCCAAGCCCCAGAGCGTTGCGACCGACAGCAAGGGTGTCAAGCTGGAAAAGGATGAACACAAGCCAATGCATCCTCTGCCTTATGGCGCCGCACGCAATAACGGGCCGATGTTTCCCAACCTCTCTCAGAGAGCAGGCACGCCTACTAAGAATACGTGGTGCAAACCTGAGACGATATCTCCCAAGTCGGTTCCAAATGGCATGGGTAGTCTGTTGGATCCGTGAGTACCACGACTGTTGTTGTCCGGAGTCTATCTATGTACTATTCTATCTTCTGCTACCATCTTTTCTCTTCTATCTTTATTCTGTCCTTCTTTCGGACGAGCCCGCTCGTTGAGACTTGTCTTGTGAATGATCTTCAAGATACCAGGATAGACTATATTTTGTTACCGGCGTTTGGATGGTTATGAGCAATGCAACGATACATTGCACGGATTTCCATATCACCTGTTTGGGGATCTCATGCTCAATGTTTGGGGTTGCATTATGTGGTCACACGGCGTTACGATGGATATGCGTGTGCAATTGCGCTCACCAGGACTTAATCACTTAGTGGACAAGGCACATCTGGCCAGTTATGCGGGCATGATCGCTCTAGAGCGTCCTGTACATGATAAGTTTGAGCTGAGTTGAAACAATAATATGCCCACCCAAAGTCGTGCAATTCACGTAGCATATATATAAGGTAGATCAGAACATAAGGTAGCACAGCTTATCCCAGGCCCAGATCCCCTCGCAGTTGCGACCCAGGCCCCGAGTCATCCTCGTCACTCTCCGTCTCATCACCCGCAGCATCTGGATCCATCGGGCGCCTCGCCCGGGCATCCCGATCCAAATCCTCCACGCGATCAATATCGTCCTCCTCAGGCTCCTCCGCCTCATCCTCGTCTTCCTCCTCGCCATCCTCCTCCTCGACCTCAGTTTCATTCTCATCCACAGCTTCAGGCTCCTCCTGCGTCTCGTCTCCATCACCATCCTCGGCATCATCCGGCCGCCCAGCAACCCCATCGCCATCCTCCGCACGCTTAACCCTCTTCGCGCCCCGCGCCGTATCCTTCACCGACTCCTCGGCATCTTTCGTCCCGTTCTCCGTGGCTCCAGCACCCTCGCCCGCACCATCCGGCTTCTTAGCCCGCCGCTTGCCCGCCTTAATCTCCGTGTATGCATCAAGCTCCTTCTCAAGGCGCGGACGGAACGCATCAAACTCTAGCTCGGAGATCGCACTGAAGACATCCGCCGGTGCAACGGTCCGTTTCAGGGTCGCCTCGTTGGCACTGATCCGTCAGCACCTTATACAAGTACAAGACCCTTACCGGGAGAAGAAAGAACAGCGTAGACCTACTGTGAGGATAAATATGACACAAACACCGTTGCCGCTTTCTGGATGGCGAGCACGGCGTCCTTCTGGATGGAGGTGTTGGGAGGGAGAACCGATTTGGCAAGGCGCAGGGTCAGCGAGCGCGGGAGGAGGTAGTCCTATGAGTATGATTAGCGGGGGAGGAGCAGACCGATGCGGGACAGACGACGTTATTTCTGCATTGGATGTTAAGAACAGGACGGGGAGTGGGGGATGGGTACCTCGATGCTGGCGCCGCCCTCTGCCCGCGCCTTGAGCTGCTGCTCTGTCGCCTGTACTACCTGCGCGTGCGACTGTGCCGGCACCTGAACTTGTACCTGTGGCGAGACGGTGTCGTCTGCGTCCCCCGGTGTGCTGGAGGTGGATTTTCGCGGCATCGCGGTGGAGTGTGTAGGTGTTCAGACTGTCTCTCTGGGGCGAGTGGCCGGCGGCCTGTCGAGGATCTTATCGGGGAGACGGACGGTGGACAGGAGTAGTAATGGATTCGGTCGTGATGAGCTCGTAAATCGTAATATAAATGCAGTGGTAGAATGCGACGTGGTGTTGGGGTCGAGGTCGGCAGAAAAAGATGGAGGTGAGGTGGGAAATTACGCGACGCGGTGGATGCGGGAGCGCGTGTGGCGATTAGAGGTCTTGTCTTGGTATGTATACTCCATTAGCATAGGATTCATTGTGAGCATATTCTGACTATGAATAGCTTAATCTAGAGGTCTTACTAAATACTTAGCATATTCATTTCTACTTCGTATAAGCTTGTGGTACGATGATTAGTGTCTTGTTAGTTGGTTGTATCTACATCGACCTGCCATATGCTACCGACAGCTACTCCGTAGATGTATATGAACGAGCATACTCAACGGCAGTCTATCATTACCTAGATTTCATCATACAGGCAGATGTCTATCAATTCGAAATGCTCTGAACCGCACACATCTAATAATGATACTACTTGAGGCTTGTTGCTCCGTTCCCCTGCATAGATAAATCCAGGAAAAACTTGCCTCTTTCATATATCATAGATTTTGAGTTTGAGCCAACCAATGGCAAGGTGGGAGAGTGGTTAATCCGTCAGCCTCGAATTGGACATAGTCCGGCTAGCTGATCCCTTTGGGGTCGTCGGTTCGAATCCGGCCCTTGTCGTGCTTTTTTGCTTTTTGACCTGGCCGAGGAGGATATACAGACGGGAATGGATGTGAACCTGCTACACATAGATAGAGAGAGGTAGGGGATTACTAGAAACAACACGGATCTTCAGACAATGTCATGCAGGCAGCAGCAAGGCAACATCGGAGATGGTTCCACTATATCTCGTATTCACTGTATATAATAAGATTGCTCCCACATAAACAAGCCCCCAAGATACACACACCCACACCCTACGGTACATACAAAAACACAATGACGAACTACCCATTCAACCTCATAGACTCCGTCGACTGGGCATCGCTGAGCCACGCTTACGGCGAAGCCACCGACGTCCCAGCAGACCTCCGAGCGCTGGTATCCCCCGACCCCAAAGAGCGCAAAGCCGCCTACTATTCCCTCCAAGGGACAATATACCACCAAGGATCGCGATACTCGGCCAGCGTACCAGCTGTCCCTTATCTCCTCGCTATCCTCAAACAACCCTCCACGCCAGACAGAGCCCACCTCATAGACTACATCATGCATCTAGCCCTCGGCTACGACAACATGCATCTCCCGGACGGAATCAACATGCCTGCCTGGCGCGCGCAAATAGCCGAATTAGAGTCCCCAGACTACGAAGCCGTCTGGACCAGGCGCATGGACGATTGGATTGCACAGGCACCGGATGACCGAGCCCGACGCTGGCGGCACATGATGCGGGCTATCGGCTTCAAGCAGGGGCAAGAGGAGTCTCTGCACGCCTTTGCGGTGTATGGGGCTGTCCGTGAGGGCGTCCCCGTGTTCGGGGACTGTCTGGAGGACGAGAGCGACGATGTGCGCTTGTGGGCGGCGTATGCACTGGCGTGGTTCCCTGAGGAGCGGGCGACGAGCGCGCCGCTGCTTGAGCGGCTGATGGATTGCGAGCGAAATGATGATGTGCATGCGTGCGCGATCATTGCGCTGGGATTGCTGTTTGGTTGTTCGGATGGGGATGTGGTGCCGCCGGAGGGGATTGAGTCGCTGGTGTTGCGGTTGCGTGGGTATGCCGATGATGCGGCGTTCGCGGCGCAGTGGGCAGCTGCTGTGGCTCTTGTTCGTTTGAAGCAGGAAGAACCGCGCCACGTCGATGTTGTCGTTCGGTGTCTGGCGGATCGTGTTTCCATCGAGAACGCCGGGGAATTGGGATTCCCGTTCTACGATGGTAACATCGTCGACTATAGCGCAGACGTTGTTGCAGGCCTTGACATTGCTGAACATCCTGGCGCGGCGTCAGCTGTGTTGGATGCTTTGTCGCGGTCAGCCGGTGTGGAGTCTCTAAATCTTGTGTCTGTTGCATTTAGGCTGGCGTTTGGGTCGGCCCCGAGCGAGACGATACCGTTTGAGAAGCTCAGTGCGTTCCAGCAGCGGACGGTCGAGGTCCTGGCGAACATGGATCAGGAGACATGGGAATGGGGGAGTCTCGCGGCGATTCTGGAGAAGTATAAGATTCCTTCTAGCCAGGAAGAGTGTCGAAAGTATGCAGGATTGTAATGAACGGTAGAAGAGCCTGCTATATATAACTCCAATATAGACATATTTTCGATCAGTGGAACATCATGTATTGACATATCTAATAATCATTCTACCATTTTAGAAGCCAGGCAACGCCTTTGGTATCCCTATATCATAGCAGAAAACAAACCATTTACTCAGCCATCTCCTCATCATCCGCGCCATCACCCCACAGCCCTTCAATCTTGAACTCCTGCGCCCATTCAGTGACGACCTGTTTCGTGTCCACGCCCTCGGCAGCAGCAGCTCCCTCTGTCGTAGTCACCACAGGGATCACAGGTGCGTTCACCCATCCCTGGATGCGTCCGTCTCTCCAATCGTTGATCACGGTCATGGCAGCGGCCTCTAGGTTCGGCACGCCACCCTTGCCCAGACGGCCACGCTTCCGGGCGACATGGATTAGGAAGTCTGTGGTTTGGTCGCCGCCACTCGGGAATAGCGGGGGAAGGTTGTAAAGTTGCAGCAGCTTCGACATGAGACCCTCCGAGGCCGACAGACGCTTGATCAGGAGGGTCACGGCGGGAATGGGATCCTCAATCTGCTTCGGGGGAATGGCATTCAGCAAGATCAGACGGGCCTGCTCCTCCTGCTTCTTCTTGCCCTTCTTGCTGCTCTTCTCGGCGTTGGGGAAGACGATACCAGGCGAATCGATCAGCTTCAACTTGCTGTCCAGCTTCACCTCGCGCAGACTGGTGGTGACGCCGGCCTCAGCGCCGGTGGGGCAGGCGTTGCTGGAGCCCTTGTTGAGACGGGCCGTGAGAGCGTTGATGACAGAGGACTTGCCGACATTGGGGTAGCCGATGACACCGACAGAGATGGCGCGTTTCATCTGCTTGTTGTGGGCGAATGTCTTGAGTGCACGGAACAGCGTCTCGGACGTTCCCTTGACGGTCAACTGCTTGTGGTCGAAGGTGTGCGCGTTGCCGCCGCCGTTGGTGGCCTTCAACGGCAGCGTAGGGAAGTACCGACGCAGGTGCACCAGCCAGCCCTTCAGCACCGGCGGGGGCACGAGATCGATCTTGTTCAGAATGAGGATCAACCGCTTCTGGCCGTTCGCGGCCGCCACAACCTCCCGCTCCACCTCCTTGGACCGAGTGCCCTCGGGATCACGGGCATCCAGCACATACAGCACCACGTCGGCGGCATCGACCACCTGCTTGAAAACCTTGTCGAATTGCCGTCGCGAGCTCTCCTTCGAGAAAGAGTTTGCAACCAGCTGAGGGGCGGTCGAATCGTCCAGCGCTGCTCCGCCGTCTTCGTGGTCCTTGTCCATGCCATCCATGTCCTCGTCGTCTTCGTCCATCTCGTCATCCTCCTCATCACTCTGCTCGTCGTACTCGGCGGCTCTCGCCCGCGCAGACGCCAGCAGTGCAGCCATAGGGTTCGCCGAGTCCCCAGCATCCTCATCCATCTCGTCATCCAGCATGTCGTCGCTGTCGATAGCGTCCTGAACCTGGGGAGCGTTGGGATCGGCCTGCTGCCCGGAGGCCTTCTCGGCGGCGCGACGGGCGCGGGCCTCCTCCCGAATGCGCATCTGCTCCTCCGCCTTCAAGCGTCTCTTCTCCTCGATCTCCTGCAGGATCTTATCTTTGTGGGGGAACAGGTTGGGAATGCCGGGGTCCTTCTTGATCTTGGAGCGCCATTCTGGGTTCTACAAGAGATTAGTACTGCTAATGATAGAGCCCCAATAAACAAAGAGCGCACCTTCTTCGCAAGCTTTCTCTGCTTCCGCTGTTTCGCCGCAGAGGCTTTTTCGATTTTGTGCCGTAGGCGGACGGGTGTCCGTTTAGAATTCTTGCCTGCGAGGATTAGCTAGAGCTTGGGCATAGAGATATGAAGAACGAACCGAGCTTGACCATTTTGACAGAATTGTATAAACCAATCTGTCTTGAAAAGAAAAAAATGGTAGACAGAGAAAATGGCCGGCAAGCAAAAAGCGGAACAATTTTCAGCGGCGCTAAGATAACCGGACTAACTGAGCGCCGATCTCCGACGGGTTTTCTTGCATCGCCGCAATTCATCTCCAGCATCATCATCTTCGCTTCCATTCTTTCTTTTGGGCTTGTCTCCGGCGTTCTTTACTACTTTCTTTTCCATCTATACAATTATCGCGTTTGATTTAGAATTTACCATCTCTCGCTTTACGCATCCACCATGACGAAACTGCAGGGCTCCTTCTCTGCCCCTCCGCAAGTCCTCACTTTCGACGGGCTGCTCTCCGATTTTGACGGAACCATCGTCGACTCGACAGACGGTAAGACCAGGCTTCCTTAGACATGTGCAAACATTCCAAGAACCCAGCTGACCGCTACAGCCATCGTCAAGCACTGGCACAAGTGAGCCCGCCCACCACCACCGCAACCTAGTCCCCAGTCCACAGTCTAACAATGCATAGAGTCGGCGCCGAACTAGGAGTCGATCCCAACGTCATCCTGGCCACCTCGCACGGCCGCCGCAGCATCGACACTATGCAACTGTACGACCCGTCCAAAGCGAACTGGGACTGTACGCCCCCCGTCCAACCCCGTGTCTCTACCGCCCATATACTGACTACAAAATGCAGACGTCAGCTACGTCGAAGGCCGCATCCCGAAAGACTTCGGCTCGGACGCCGTCGAGATCCCCGGCGCGCGCTACTTCCTCTCCTCGCTGGACGAGGCTGGCGCCAACTGGGGCGTGGTGACTTCCGGCACGCGCGCGCTCGTCGACGGCTGGCTGGCCGTGCTCAACCTGACGCATCCGAAGATGCTGGTCGTCGCCGAGGACGTGGAGCTGGGCAAGCCCGATCCACGCTGCTATCTGCTTGGCCGCCAGCGGCTGGGGCTCGAGCACTCGTCTGCGCTGGTCGTGTTGGAGGATGCGCCGTCGGGAATTCGGGCGGGCAAGGCGGCGGGATTTACGGTGCTTGCGCTGACGACGACGCATTCGATTGCGCAGCTTCAGGAGGCTGGCGCGGATTATATCGTGGAGGATTTGCGGAGCGTCTCTGTTAAGGGCGTTGTTGATGGGCGCTTGCAGCTTGAGGTGCGCAATGCTTTTCGGTGAGTGAGCGAGCGCTTTGTTGTGATTGTGCCTCCCCAGTGGGATGTGCGGGCTCATAGACCGGGTTTGGCGCCATTCATTGTTGGTTTTTCTTGTGGATTTGTTATGGCATGGGAAATAAACATTGCATTGTACATAGACACTTGTATATTTTGACAGGGTCCATATGAACATATTTCCCTTGGCTCTTACTATCCTACTACCTGAAGAACTGGAGCTACTTGGTAAAAGAAGACGGTGATTCTGTAGATATGCTGGGTGGTCTCGAACCTCCTACCCACTTGACAACTCAACATCCCAACAATCCACACCGATTCTTCATCTTGCCTGTTTCAAAGGATGAACCCATAAAAGACAAGAGAACAAGTGAGCACAAGCATGGCGACATCTGCAGTTGCGCTGCACACCACACGTATGACATATCAACACCCAGAACTTGTATAGAAGCGCCTTGCATAGTTTCCTGTCTGGCCGGGGCGGTCTCTCGACAATCCAGAGCGCCACACAAAGGGCACGCTACTGGGCACATCTACGGAGTACATGTCTACCTCTCTCCAGTCCAAGCGCCAACGGTACAACGGGTCTGCTGCAGCGGGGCCAGAGATCGAAATTCGCAAGGAAGGGACAGCAGATCGCCCGCTGTGCGTCCACGTCCGGGATCCAAAGTGATATCTTCACCGCAACGTAGGTCCAGACTGACCCTCATGACAGCCAGTTCTCTTTTACCAAATGTAGTGGTTGAAGGGCACTAGAGCGGGCCATAAAGGAACTGAGTTTAGGGGGCTCTCCTGTCGAATATTCCAGATTCCTTTTTCGATCCGCTGGGCAGAGGCATACGGTACTAAGGTTAATTGAACGGGCGTGAAGCTAGACCCATGAACCGGTCGATCCACTGACGACATTCTGGTCAGGGCGTCGCCCTGCGGTGGGCGGTGAATGCAAGCAAAGCTGTACTCCGTACGACAAAAGAACCCCAGGCGGCTGTGGATACAAAGCGCTTGTCATGGACGCGATCCCGACCCGGCAGACAGTTCCCAGATAGTGCCTCCAGATTCGGTAAAGCAAGACCTGCATGGTGTTGCCGTGGAGCATCACCGCTTCTCGCCCTGTATGATCGGTCTCGCGGGCCGGCTGGATTAAGGTACCCTGCCGGGTCGGCATAACACGAAACCAACATAAAGCCCACAGTTTAGAGTTGAAGTATCGGCCGGCATATGTAGGTAAACAGGTTGGGTACCGCGTCGTCCATTGTTTTCGAGGGGCCTCCGAGTCCTCACCGACTTCTCGGGACTGTCAGTCGGTTGACTGGTTTGTCTGTCTGGATTTGCACCGAGCCCTGGACAGCGGAAAAAAAGCGCAAACAAGGAGCACCGAGTCATGGCGGAACCCGAATTATTGCATGAAGGTGGGTGATACATGCAATCCACCAGCGAGAGCTCGACTCGCGAGAAAGAATTGCGTAATTGGATGTTTTGGAAGTCCCCCAGGGCGCATAGATGTCGAGTCTGAAAGGTGACGCATGCCTCGCCGTGGATTCAGCTCCAGTCTCGCCACCGACACCAGCTCAGACTACACGAGCTGAGCTGCCGTTGCAGAACTGGCTGAAGAATGGGTCTGTGGCAAGCAGTTCCAGGTTCATCCCGCCCATGGCAATCACCTCGTTGCTGGAACAGGACGATCGGATTCTGGAAAACGACGTATCTAGTCCACACTGAGGTTCATGCAGGCGGACCAAACCCGATCGGCATGAGCTCCTGTTGCATTGAAAGCCAGGGAGATCTCGTAGGAGGAGGCCAGCTACCAGTGCCTGTTCTCACGACGGCGATTAGACTCTGATACCGGATGCAAGGGAGGGAAGAGAGGCCGCCTGTCCCGCCGTGCTTTTGCCATTCGGGCGAACGGGTGGACAGCAAAGTACGAGTGATGCAGGATTCAGGAAATTTTCCTTGTTCTCTCTTCATCCTTGTACATCTCTGCATTCGCACGAAGAAGGAATCAATTGCAACCTTCCTGCGAAGCCTAATTCAAAGGGAAGAAACACAATTGGTAGATCTCGAGCCGCCCTCGATGTGACCTCTGATACAAACATACATGAGCAGATCCAGACAGACCGGTCGTCACATCCGTCTGGGTCCGAGCAGTCGCAGGAACAGTTTCCGCAGCGACCCTGAGCGTTTGGGCACCGTCGCACAAAGACAACCCAAACCGCTGTGGCGGTGTTGAAGGGATTGACACTGACGGCTCCATCTGATTTGCTCAATTGTATCAGACTATTGTTTGCTGAATGACAAATTCCCTTCCTTGGCCCATCTAGGCCCAGGAAGAGGTGTGGCTGAGAGCGTGATAGCAGGAGGTTGACTGCGCACCGCCACTCAGCCTTGACTTGACTCTTGGCCTTGATGTATCTGAACGGGTTGGGTGTGATTGTCAGCTCGTAACGATACAGTAAGATCTCCACCAGGATAGGCAAGTCTTGGAAATGCATGGTGCTAAGGGGGAGGGACAGGAGGGGATTGACACTGATTGTCGTTGTTACATCACGGACCTAAGATCTACGACAATCCCTATCTGCGAGTCTACCTACCCCCGACCCGGAGGTTTGGTAATGTGCAAAGGTGGTCCCCGGGCGTCGCTTGATGAGGCTTGAGACGAGTCTGCAGTGCCAAGTCAACCTTATACCCAGAGAGGGTGATGATGGACCGTGGCTTTGCTTCAGGGGAACGTTCAGCGAGCCGTCATCCTACCATTATTCAAAGGTTCAGATTCCAAAGTCTTATCGGCCGTCACCTTGATGGCGTCCGGGATCCTCGGCGAATTTCTTCGCAGGGGCCCAATATTTGAGATCCCTCCCCTCTGGCCGCCAACAACGGCCTGTAACAGGTCCAATCAATAGCACTCTTGGGGAGCGATCCGTGCGGCAGTTGGTGGATCGGCCCAGGGGTCATCAGCCGTCATTTCATCCAAGACAGGCCAAGTCAGATCCTCCTTTTTTTTGGAGGATGTGGTTTGGGTTAGTGCATCCCAAAGCTTGGAAAGAAAAGTCCCCGACGTCCTTCGCCCTGTGTAAAACATGGCACATCACCTGGATGATCAGACGGGGCTGATTGGCCTGGGCAGTTGAGGAAGACTCGGATGGCGCACTTCCAGGTCTTCGGCGAGGTCGACGGCGCATGGAGATCAGCCATGCCGGTATACATCATGCTAATAACGAACCACCACCAGGTCCTTTGTCGGATCCTGCATACAGGAGGTACACGTGAACCCACCCACTCACTGGGGTTCGGCACTTGGGGGTTGGACGAACATCGGCCATCCTGGCGCATCTGCAGTCATGACGAAGATGTGACTATCATCGTCACGAGCGCGATTGTGGGCTGAAGAAACTGGTCTGGATCAGTTCGTGACGGAGCACCGCACCCCATGTATCGCCCTGTAAAGGTTTTTTACAGACAGCCGACCAGAATGCTGTCATCCACCTTGTAGCGTGGCCTGTGGGGAGACTGATGAGGATCATTGGCCCCCTTTCTTCCAGTTCCACCGACCCCAATTGCCCGTCTTGGACCACAAGACAGACTACTCCCTACAGCTCCTTCGTCGGATGGCGACTACGGGGTATACTTACTGCCTAGGCTTGGCGGGAGGTACCTGCAACTGATGGGCGAAAATCCGTAGATCTTGGGTAGGGGAGGGGCAGTGGGAATCGTCCCAGGCTGGCGGATCCCCAGCTGCGTGACTGGTGAACGATCCGCGAAGATTTGACTTTCGCCAGTGATGAGAGCGTTGAACTGTCAAGAGCCGAACGGACGCTTACCAGTTGAGGGCGGCGGGAAGGGGACGAAAGGGAAGAGATGAAGGATGCATATGATAGCCTCGACCCAGGGCTTCTCTGCTTCGGATTTGTCGGGGGTAGTGTTCTGATCCCCTCCCCCTCACATCGAGGCGGGACGGTCTTCCCAAGTGCATGGCAAGTGGTTGAATCGGGTGCAGGCTGCGTCACCCTCGTGATTTGAGGTGGACTGACTTGCGCATCAGGAGGAAGTTAGCGTGGCTGAGGGGGAGGGACGCCGTGGCAGAACCAGGAAGTCGGGAATGGACGAATGGAGGGAGGAGACGATCAAGGTTCCGATCCATCCTTAAGGTTGTTGTATGGATGTATGTAATTGTGACGGGAGATGTCTGTCCTGGCCTGAGAGGGGCACCAGAGGACGCGAAACAGACCGGGACATGGACAGATCCCTGAGGCTGATCGACAAGATCGGTTGACTATTGAATTTAAGTGGGTCTTGGCTGAAGGAGGCGTCGCCTGTCTGTGGATAAGACGTAGGCAAGAGCATTGAAAATTAGATTAAATTAAATTGCTCTGATGGCAGATCTCGATTTTGTTCGGCATAGCTTAAAGTACTGAGAAATGGGCCGATCTTCGGAGGCGCAGGACCCGGGTGAAGCCTCCTGGATGACAGGCAGAGAGAGTATGAGGTGGCCTGGTCCGTATGGTACAGACTACGTACGTAGCCGTACCGGAGGGAGATCCCGGGGACAGAGAGGGTCTCATCGGTCATGGGGGATGACCGCCCGGGAGCTCGAGGCGTGCGTTTGTATTTTCCCTGGACGAATCGGAGGAGATCCTGATGTGCTGGATGAAGAGGTGGAGGAGTAGGAGTGATGATGATGGTGGTGGTGGTGATGAAGCCGGGAGAGAAGTCCAAGTCCCGAGGGCAGAAAAGTAGAGGAGGACCTTGGGGGAAAAAGCGGTCCGTGGACGCTAACCCTAAGCGGCATATGTACAGCGAATCCATGGACAGAGCCCGAACCCCGTGATCCAGTCGATCGTTCCCCACTTCCTTCTCCAGCAAAATCACAACATCGCATCCTTCTCCTCGCACGCCCTCTCACTATTGACCACCGGCGGGGTTTGCACCTCCAGCGGAGGCACGATAACGGATAACAGACCCCTCCTCCATCCACTTCCTCCCACCTTGTCTTCCCCGGTCAGGAAAATGAACAGACTAACACAGACCCGGCGGGCTAGGACGCTAATGCAGGAACTGACGAAGCTCCCTCATTCATGAATGGTGGATGGACGATGCGCCCGACTCACGTCCGGACGGGGATTGACTTCGAGGAACCAAAGTCTGAGATGCTCGGATTACGATGATTTTCATTCGAGGCAAGCTCAGAATCGACATGCATCGACCCAGCGTCGACTAGGCTATCGATCCACCGGCAAATACAGCATGACTTGGTCGGCATGATCATTTGGAGAGGAACCGTTGATGTTGACTCCTGAAACAACATGAATCGAGAATCTACCAGGAGGACCCTCCCGGATCCCATGCTTCTATTTTAACACCATGGGACTTCTTAAGAAATTGAAGAAGAAAATATATTTGAAGAGGATAAGAAAAAAAAAAGTAGAAAAAAAAAGTAAAATAAATGAATCGCAAACTTGGTACGGATGATCGGGGTGATCTGATGATAACCGAACCAAGAAAAAAGCAATGCATGGCGTTTGTAGATGCATCGATACCTCTCTCGTATTGACGGTGACCGTCACCGCCACAGTGGTCGACGCAACACCCGTTGCCATTGTTAGCAATTGTTCGCCCTCGGACAGAAGTTCGAGTCTTCTCGGGGTTGTGCTATGTTCTGGAACGATATTCAGGTGATGAAACTGCTCTGCAGAGCGATGATGAAATCAGGACTTTTAATTCCCTAAGTTAATGGAAAAGCTCCCCGGCCGCCACCCCCTTAGAGCACAAACCCACTTGGTTGATACCGTACCTGATACCACCCGGTACTGCTGTCGGTACATCAGGTACCACTACTAGGTACCTAGAGGTAGCTAAAGCATTTTAATTTCTGGTTCCTGAGCTTAGAGACTTCAGTCTATGGTTCGGACCGAGTTTTTCATCGAGAAGCGGAATAAGTACTGGTCCTCCATTATGCATGCCGTTACCCCTACTTGATCGGTGTGACTGTATTGTCGGGATGTCGAAGCCCGAAGGTTCCCCGGACTGGAGGGTATTACAACTTAGAAAAGGTATTGTACCAGGCTAGTACGCATGGGTAAATCCTCCAGTTCCGAACGGGGATCTGCCAATCACCACCGCGGCCCTCCCCTCTCCTCAGGCAGCCCAGTCGTAGTGGTTTTTTTTTTTCCCTCCCAGATGAATATTTACATTTTATTCTGCTGCTTCTTCTTCTTCTCCTTCTCGATCTCTCCTTTTTCCTCTTTGGTCTTTGCTATCACAGTCTCTCTCTCCCTCCTCTCTTTTCCTGCTTTTGTTTTTATTATAATATTTATTATTTTATTTTATCTAATTTTCTTTTTTACGCAAATCCCCTCTTTTATTTTTATTTTTATTCCATTTTCCCTTCTCAGCCAAGCTCTACTGTCGCTCCCTCATCCTCATACCATATTAGTAGTACCTTTAAGTACCTCTCATCGGACTAATACACACCTTCATTGATCCTTTTCCTCTGTCACCTCCTCTTCTTCACCATCATCTGCCAGTCGCTATCCTCTCTCTTCTCTCTGGACTGGTCTTCGCTCTCTATCCACCGCACAGACAGACCTCCTATCCCGTCATTCACCCTCACCTTCATTCCTCGTCATCGGCGCAGCATTCCACATTCTCCGGATCCGAGCTTGATCTATACACCCTCATCGGCTCCCTCTGCATCCCATCCTCCACTGTTCATGATCTGAGAGACCTTTCTTATCCGTGTTGTTGCCTCTCGCGCTGCAACTTCTCCCCATTACCGCCGCATCATCCTCCTCTCACAACCACCATGAACTACCTACACCAACCGTACCAATATGTCGCCCACCCAGGCATCCCAATGGACCAGCCTATGCCCTTCGACCCGACCATGGGTCATCCGGCCATGATGCACCCCATGGACGGCGGTTACCTCTACCAGCACCCGCCGTTCGACATGGTCGACTTCTACCCCATCATGGACTACGAGGAATACGCAGAGAACCTATCCCGTCCGAGATTGACCAAAGAACAAGTCGAGACTCTGGAGGCCCAATTCCAGGCTCACCCGAAGCCCAGTAGCAACGTCAAGCGCCAACTGGCCGCTCAAACAAATCTCAGTCTTCCCCGAGTCGCGGTCAGTAATTCATCCCTCCCCCTTTTCCCCACCCCACATCATGCCACGAGAGCGCCAAGCTGACCATTCGCCCCCACAGAACTGGTTCCAAAACAGACGGGCCAAAGCGAAGCAACAGAAGCGCCAGGAAGAATTCGAGCGCATGCAGAAGGCGAAAGCGGAGGCCGAGGAAGCCGCCCGGGCCAAATCAGAGAACGAACCCAGCGCGGAATCCAACTCGGACGCCAAACCCTCCACAGACAACAAGACCGACAAGACCACGCCCCAGCAATCTTCCAGCACGGACACGGCGGAGGACCAATCCAAGACCGCGGCGTCTTCGTCGTCCAGTCGATCCAAGCACAAGAAAACACGCAGTGAGTCCGCTCGCGAGGCCACTTTTGCTTCGCTGCAACGAGCGTTGAACGCCGCGGTTGCAGCTCGCGACCGCAATAGCCCTGACAATGAACATCGTCCAGCTGGGAATCCCAACGCCGAAGGTTCCATATCCCCCGTAACTCCTTTCCCCGAGACACATGCTCCGAGTCACCATTACGCCGACGCCCAGAGTACCCAGAGTGCGCTCAATACTCCCTATCCCGAGTGGGATCACCCCAAGCCTTGGGCTCCGTCTCCGAGTCCTGCAGAATCTCTTGGGTATGGCCACCTTGCATCATCTCCCTGACTGAAGAAGTGGACACTGATCGTTACCATATGTACAGCTCGCAACATACTCACAATGTCATGCCGAACGTACAGTTCCCCTCATCACAGAGTGAAGAATGGGCTGGCCAAGTACAGGCAATGGACAACTCATTTCACACGTTGCAGTATCCTGTACAGCCGGAGTCGTCACTGTCAACGCGAGGCTCGTCGGAAGAGCTGGCAAACACGCTTGAAGGCATCGGCATCCACACCACCGGGTCGAACGGCCTGTCACACCTTTCCACGGGTCCGGAGCGTCCCACGTGGAAGGAAACCGGCAAGGAGCTCGACCTTGCTGCACGCCGTAAGCGCCCACGGCCAGCGGCGATTGGTACCTCCAGATCTTCCTCGATGCTCGGGGGATCGTCCTCCATGTCTCCTACGACAAGAGTGCCTAGCTATGGCGCCAGTCACGGAGTGAGACAGTCGAAGTCAACACAATGCCTCAACTCCAGGTATGCAGGTGTACGCAAGGCGTCAGCGGCTCAGCGTTCACCATTGAACCTGTCCAGCTTTGCGGAAGCCGGGGCTTTCAATTCGAAAGCGGAGATGTCGATGTTGCAACCCGCTGTCACGACGGGCGCATTGGCACCCCCAACACCTCTGACACCCGAAGATCTGCATCACCTGCTCCCGAATACTCCCACCGATGGGGGATACTGCCTGTCAGCTCAACCGACGAGTGGGTTGTTCCCTACCACTCAACCCATGCAGATCAACATCGCGTCTCCGCCAGCGACACCGCTGGGGGTAGACCTGATGTCGTCTTACTCGTATAACAACGTCGCGCCTCCAATGTCTGCCCCAGCCCATTACACGTCCTTCCCAGAGTACGTTAACTGCGACTCGGCAACCATCACGGGGCGGAGCTGGACGGATGCAACATCTATGCCTTCTCCCGAAGCTTCTTTCCAAAGTCGCTGCCCCATGCCGCAGCAGGCGGATGGGTCTATATCGTACGAGCGATCGGTCGACACGGTCCCTATTTCAGACTCCCCCTCTTTGGTGTATTCAACTAGCGAAGGTGACTTGTCGGTGCCCTCTGACTCCAAAGGCATGGAGTTCTGCATCCAGGAATTCCCTGAACAGCAAGAAGCTCATCGATTCGTTGCCCAGCAGATGTCCCAGAAACCCAAGGCGTACACATTCAATAACCAGACGCCTAATGATTTCTAGAAGGCAGAACGTTTTGCTGTTCATAACTTCGATTCTCCGGGGTTACCCCCAGTTGAACCTTGTTGGTTCTGTGTCATTACCATTTGTGTGATACTGCCTTTGCTTCTTCAAAATCTTTGGGTTGGCATTATATTCCCCGTTCCTGTGCTATTTGTGGGACTTTTATATACTATCTGTTGTTTTGGCCCCTTTTGATTCCCAGAGCATGCGTGTCGGTGTCTTTCTTTTTGGCGTCTGCCATGGTTTTCGATCCGTTGGATATTTGCGCTTTGGGTGTGATCCCGTGGATCTGGTTTCTATCTCGCTGTGGTTTTGCATGTGGATTTTGGAGCGGCCGGTTGTTTAATTGTGATTGTTTCTTTCCTTTCCTGTCTACCTACCTGACATACAGTCGGAGGGGTCCTTGTCACGTATGTATACTGTCGCGCTCTTCTGGCTGCCCATGCTATACGGTATAGTGGCTCTACCTATGTAATACATATAATTTGGGTGATGGCGATGCGTGGTGCGTCTGCCTTGTCTCTCGTTACTTGAGAATGGTTTCCTTGTAGACTGCAGGTGTTGGATTGTCCTTCGTACTATCACACAACTTGTCTTGTGTTGTATACACCTTGGACATCATGTGGTATATCACAATGATGGAACATGCTTAGCCCCGGATAATTCTTTTGAAACTCTCCCAGTAACCAAGACTAGTATCCCTCCGGCAATTTATAGTAGCATCATTTCGACGCAAATCCGGACTACGCTCTACAGAGGTATCAGGATTTATTTCATCAGAATCAATTAATGCATGTACCATACGCCTGTACATCGTGCAGGCAAGATCAGGAATACATCTGAAATCCTACAGACATGAAATAGAGACGGAAACGAGACCATAGACAAGAGAGGGGGATGTGATCAAATTAAAACCCCAGAGCCGCAATTTGCACACTATAAACACAACAGGGTGAAGGTCATCAACGCATCATCGCAGTATGGGAAACCAACAGGGGGCCCAGAACCAAATGGCTGTCATCAACAAGATAGATGCTCAGATACAGTGCAGAAAGATGTAACCATCCGACAGACGCAATACCCAAGGGCAGTCAGTTATGGCAATATGAAAAGCGCGAGTCATCAAAACCAACCCATCTCCCACAAACAAACCGCCGGTCCTCTATCATTGACATATGAGAAATGCACAGCTTCCATACTCATGATTTGACCCTGTAAACCTCTTCCCCAAAGACCCAAACGAGAAAAGAAACCAAACAATCGGGTATAACTGGGGTATAGAAAAATGAT
Source organism: Aspergillus aff. floccosus IMV 01167 (assembly GCA_001931935.1). NCBI lineage: Eukaryota > Fungi > Ascomycota > Eurotiomycetes > Eurotiales > Aspergillaceae > Aspergillus > Aspergillus aff. floccosus IMV 01167. Next base: position 715,517 of record MSJE01000308.1, read on the forward strand.
ATGCACAAATTACCATTAACCGGATCCTTCACCTCAAAAAAAAAAAAAGGTACCAAAGGGTTCGACAACGATGCAGGATATGGAGAAGTGGGCAAAAAGGACGCGGAAAACGAAGAGAAGAAAAAGTAATCATGAACCAGAGTCCATTTCCTGACTCCCTTCAAAACCCACAAAACCCATTCAATCCCAGACGCCCCTTCTTCCTCATAAACGCCAAAATCTGGACAACGCCACCCATGATATGATTTTCTTTGTCATTTTCGGTATGTTGCCTGGCTTTCGCCTTAATAACCGGACCATCCCAGAGGACTTCCAGATTGACCAGGCTGAGGATGTCCCGGTTGGACGGGGCCGCTGGGCGCCGGGGCCCAACCGGGCATACCGCCAGCACTCATGCCCATGGCCATGCCTTGCTGAGGAGTCCCGGCCATGAACTGCTGACCACCGGGGCCCTGTGTCGAGGGATACATGGCACGAGCAGCCATGCCCGGGTACGGAGCGCCGGTGACGCCTGGGAAACCCATCGACATGGGTTGTTGTTGTTGTGATGCCTGGGGATGATGCATGGGGAATGACTGCGGCATTTGGGGGACAGACGGGCGCGGTTGATTGCGCGGCGACTGGGAAGGATGCTGCTGCGGCATGGAGTGCGCCATTGGCGAGGGAGACTGCTGTTGCTGCGGCTGCTGCAACTGCGGTGCATATTGTGGCATTCCAACCCCCTGAGGGCCGGCGGAGAGCGGCGATGGTTGGGGCTGAGGAGGCGGCTGACCCCACATGTGCTGCGGCTGGGTTGGATATCCATAAGGACCACCCGGGGGTTGCGGAGTGCCTCCGGCCAGAGCCGGATTTGAGCGCTGGTGCATGAGATCCGGACGTGCCGGTGCCATGTTACGCATAGGTGATTGACCCACCGGGGGCTGCTGATGGGCCGCGGGCGGTTGGAAGCCGGGTTGGCCGCCAGGCATCATCGGCGCTTGATGGGGGAGCATTCCCTGCTGCGCTTGGATCGGGTTCATGACTCCGGATGACATCTGCGGCGACTGTAGAGCTTGAGAGGCCGACGGCACCGAGTCTAGTTGACCCGGTTGCGACTGCGCGGCCGAGGCAGAAGCCTCCCGTTGTTTGGAGTAGAATTCCTCCAACCCCTTCTGCCGAAAGCTTCGTTGGGAGCCCAATATCTTGTTGAAATCGGCCGTGTGTGTTGCCTGATTCAAGATTTCTGCCGCGGTGCTTGGTTGTGAGCGGTCTTGGTACGGCTGACCTGTTAATTCCTGGCGGGCGCGTGGCATGCTGTTGTACTCGCGGAGCCGTGGATCATCGGTCGTGGTAGCCATGTTAATCATGGGCAACGGGGCGAGGGAAACGCCGCCGGGGCCTCCCAGGGCCAAGCTATGTGGCATCGACTCCAGCGCGTTGCTGTAAATCACATCTCCATGGGTCAAAGCGGGTAGAAGATTGGCTGCACTCGCCGCCTCTGCCGCCGCCGCATCGCGCGCCTTTGCACCACCCGGGCGTTTCTCACCGGCCAAGTCCTCCTCCGTGAAGCCTTGCTTGCGAGCCTTGCTTTCCCAATAATCATCTCGGACCCGTCGCCCGTTGACAATCACGCGGCTGCCGAACTGTCGGAACATTGATCTCGCGCTGACGATGGCAATCTGACGGGACCGGTAGGAATAGGGAAGAATATCTTGCTGGATCAGATCGTCCTTCTCGATCTGAGAGGCGATGATCTTGTGCAAGGACCGGTTCTTGTTGAACAACAGGTAGGAGTCGCGATATCCTAACACCCTTGCGCATTCGGTCGCCAACATGAACAGCTTCTGTCCTCGTAAAGGAACGCGGAACGTGCGACATTTGTACTCGCGGCCGCCTTGCAGGTAGCCCATGGCATCCACTTTGGTCTCGCCGGCATCGTCGAACTCCTTGGGGACGTACTCATCGCCCTCCTCGTTGAGCTGATCGGTTGTGTGGTCCCGTACAGTGGGTAGCGCCTTGACGAGGGTGGTCTTGGTCGGAGTCGTCTTTTCGGGCGGCGATGCTTGTGGGGGGGACACAGTTAGGTTGGCGGACTGAGGGAGCGGCTGGCTTTGCATGCGTGGGGTTTGGAGTTGCGCGTTGGCGGCGGGCTGGTCAGAGGTTGGGGCGGTGGCGGGGCGCGGGGTCTTTGGGGGACGCCCTCTCTTGCGGCGACCTTGCTCATCTGCTGTATCCAACATAACGGAGGAGGGGTTAGCCGACGGGCTCATGGGAAGAAAGGGAAGTGTGCGCAATAGTGGAGGGTGCAAGGATAAAAAGACGACGAAATTGAGACGAAGCGGCTGTCATCAGGCTCGCGCATTCCCGACCGGGGTTCCGGAGAGACCCGGGCGACGATGCGATGGAGCACTTGCGACGCGCACATACCGTCGTCATGGTCCCCATCGGCGCGAGGGCGCTGGTCTGGGGTGCGACTCCGCTTGATGCCACGCGGGATAGGTATTGTGGCTGCTGTGGTTGCAAAGGACGGCGCAGGAAGAGCCACTGCGACTAGCACAAAGCCGTCAGTTTGGCGGGGGGCGCCATCAACAGACTGACAGGAATAATAAAAGAGAGGAAAGTCTCCGCGCGCGAGCGCGACCAGGCCTTACGGTCGCGAACCGAAGAATTGGAACATGACGATCAGGAGATATTGATTGGGGTGTGAGGCAGTTTGAGAGAGATATGGAGTGCAGACGCGGTGGATGTGTATGTGTTGGCCGTTACATTGAAAAAGAAATTATAGAAAAAAAGGAAAAGGCAAAGTAATAAAACATAGACAACGCGCCGACCGAGAGGAATATCGGGACGGGTGGCGCGAAGGGGAAGGGGGTGGGGGAGATGATGGTGAGGGTGGAAAAGAAGGTTGAAAATGCGATACGATGAGATGGGGATCACATACCGTTGTTGGTGTTGTTCAAGGCGGCAGGATTGATGGTGCCTGAACCATCGACGAGATCCCCTCCGATTCCATTCATCGGGGCGGAAACGGAGGCGTGGGAGGAGCCATACATGGCGGGCCAAGGCAGGACGGAAAGAGGATTAACGAAGCCGTCGTCTGTCGCGAGGCCGCGGGCGCGTCGAGGCAACAAACGCGACGGGAGCCAACGCGGAAAGGGGAAAAAAGAAAAAGCGACGAGAAATTTTAGAGCCTAGCCGTGGGAGTGGTAGGAGTGGGAATAGTGCGACGGATGGGGGGAGGGGGGTTGGTTGGGAAGGGGGGGAAGGACAACAAAGAGAGGGTGGGAAGAGAAGGAGAGAGGCAAAAGGCGATGATGGAAGATGAGAGGGGGGAACGATGCGGATCAGCTACTGCACCCGCGGGAATCGATGGAAGAAAGAGATTGGAAGATGATGCGAGGTGGATGGGGGATGGATCCTCGGGCCAAAGAGGAGCAGGAGATGTTTACTTTGCGTGCGCCAACGAACGGGGAGGGCGGTGAACAAAGAAGGTTCGACACGGAGGAAGACAGAGAGGGGGAGAACAAGATGGAGAGAGAGGGAGGGATGGAGGAAGGATGTTGAATCTTTGATTATGACTGAAGGATGGAGATGGAGATGGAGGGGGGTGAAGGTCAGGTAGAGGAGGGGGGAAGGGATAACAAGGAAGAATAATTCATCTTGAGAAGAAAACACTTTGGGGATACGGAACAGCCACACCGGCATGACAAATCGTGGCGCCTGCACCGCCACAGCTGCGCAAATCCCCATCACAACAATAACATCACAACTAATACAAATACAAATCATAATATACGGAATAAGTTTAGGCAGGTAGTCTATGGAGATAGTAAGAGAATAGGAGAATATGAAACTCGGTCTGATTGGGTAGATACACAAAACGAGACGATTTTGACCGTCTACTCCTCGCACGAAACAGTATAGTCCGATCATGCCGCCGAACTATAGAACTCTACCAACCCCGAGACTCACTAGAGGATGATTTAGATTGAATGAGACGAAGAAACAAAACCCAATAACCTGTTTGCGGACATGCACGGCGGACACAGCCGCTCGATATCAGAAGCCATCAGCTGAAGAAGTGACCCAAAGTACCATTGGAACATTCTTCCAGCCTTGGGACTATCACCCGACCGTCTCCTTGTCTTTCATTCAGCCTTCCGCGATTCCCCTTGACTGACGGACGATAAGCATCTTACAATCTCTCCTGTATCCTGATATCCCGGTGCGACCCGACCTTTCAACCCTTGAACCCCTGTTCCTTCACCGCGGGCGTATCGCTCGCCATTCTCCGGCTGAATCAAGTGCGAGAACAAGCCTCGACGCCCACTCTTCTCGTCGGTGGCAGATGACCAGCTGGGAGGGATGATGACCTTTTGACTTTGGGCTTCATCTGGTCACTTGAGCGGGAACTAGCGGCGATCCGCTGGGACCGTGCATGGCCCCAACTGCCAATTCGACCCAGTGAGACTATCGCTCTGCGTCCTCCCGACTTCCTCCTCCATGTCGCTCTGCAACAATAATCCCCTTGTTGCGGATCGCTCCTCGCTGCCGAACCCTCCATGCTGACCTCTCGGCACTAAGCGTAACCTCTGGCGTTTCCTCGTCGATTACTCCTCCAACCAGATCCCCGCATCGCCTCTTCAGACAGGGGCAGTCGATGCATGCGAGTCATCAGCAGAACACCCCGATAAAGCAGGTATGGACGACCCAGGGTGACTCATGCGCAGGCGTGATTAAGCCAACCACAACCAGACAGACCAGTTGTTGCCTGCTCTTCCAAGCGGGGTGGTCGGTCGGTCAGTCAGTCGCCTGGGTGGTATGGAATGCGAAACACTCTCAAATCGACCACTCTGCAGTCCAACATAGTCATCATGTTTCACTCATTTTCAACAATATCTGATCAATTCTGATACGATGGTATCGCAACTATGCCCGGCGCAGTGTCCGCCCCCATCGTCTGCACGACCCTGCATCAACGGTCCATTCAGACGGCCTGGAATTTTGCGTCCGGTGACCCTCTCGCCATATCCTTCGCGGATGTCGCATCCGGTTGGTCACCGCGCTGAACCTTGGCCGTTTCGAGACTCGAATCACCCATCGCCTGTCCTGCAATTACCCGAGACAGCCGCTGCACGGTTAACCCACCGCCGGTCGACGTGCCCACAGCGTCTCGCGGACGGATCGAGACCGTTGAAAAGGGCCCCGGCGTGCAGCACACGCGAGGTCAAATTCCGGTTTGGCCACTTCCGATCGTCACAGAAAACACCCAGGCCCACCGTTTCTCCGCGTCCCATCTACTGAGAGACTCTCGAAACGGGGCGCGGGCGCGCTCTCGCCTTCTAGATCACCGCAGTCGACTCCGAGCCGACGCGTTGCCCAGCTCCCACGGTGGAGGCACGCTGCTAGGCTCGAGCTCTACCTGCACAGTCCCCGACATTCGTCTCTCCTTGACGTACCAGTGCGATTCGTTCTCGAACCCGGGGTGCCATGCTGATCGAACCTTCTTGGGGTTACGGCGACCTGCGTGGGGATCCGGCGTGATAGAAGGCCAGACGGGAAGATCGTTTCGCCGCAGGGTGAGGTCATCTTCGTCGTCGTCGACATCGACGGCATACCTGACGGTCTTGTTCTTGTTCTTGTGCTCTTCAGATCTCTCTTCATGCGTCTCTTCCTGCACCTCTTCTTGTCTCTCTTCCTGTCTCCCTTTGTTCGTCTCGTCATGATCGTGCTTCACTGACTCGCGATCGGAATTCATCTCGTCTTCGCCAGAGCTAATGGTTTCGTCATTGTGTGCGTCGTCTCCAACGGCGGTATGCTCAATGTTCTCCTCGTGCTGTTCGAGGAACTTCTCTTTACAAATGAACTCGCCAGAGGGTTTGAAGTCATCCGAGGCCTCGAGGAACGGCCATCGCTTCATCGAAAGGAACACAACCAGCGCCAGACCGATGCCCACATCGGCATACGCGGCTACATTTGGGATCGAGATATCCAGCGGCGCCTTCGTTAGGGTGAACAGAGAGACTGACAGGAGGATTTCCAGGCTCGTGTAAACATAGACCGGAATGATAGGGTATAGGTTGGAGCCGCCGGCTGAGTTTGGAGAGTCCATTGTGCAGGTTGAAGGTAGGTGAGAGACAAGATGCGCAAAACATTCGATGACCTGCAGTCGATCTATTGGCGGTGGAAAGTGTATGACACAATGGAGCCCTACCCAGATTGAGACCTCTTTGAGATTGATTGGACATTCGTTTCAACTAACTACAACGACAGGAATGCCTCCGACTCGCTGGGTATTGTACCAACCCCATTTACCAGGCTCGACCGTCGTCATCAGAACGAGGGCCACCGACTCAGACACCTTCTCAATGAGGCAACACATCATGAGGGATTGTATCATCTACCTACTACTGCCAATCTTCAATAAAGTTGAGGGCTCGACGTCAGTCATGGCAACCCAGCCAACCAGCGGCGGTCGCAACTGTCATATCCATTGTAATCCATTGTAATCCATGCTGAGCCATTGTTTGTCAGTCTCTATCCCACGGATGAGCGATGCATGAAGTCATGAACAACGGTTTTTCGCCTCTTGGGCAGATCTTGGAGGAGCGGCTGACGTCACGAGTTTGAACCCAAGCCGATGCTCGGCGAGATTGTTAGGAGACATCAGATAGATGGCATGAAGGAGAACTATTAGCCCCGGAGTCGATAGTTCATATTCGGATGAGCGCTGGACACAGTCAATGCCTTTGAGGTGGAGTTTTGAAGACGAAATAGGGGAGGTAGGATCGGGTCACGGGGGCTTATAAGAACACCACGGACAAGACGCCGTTACTAAACATAGCTGGATGAGCGCCGATTGCAACCCTTATCAGGATTTAGACTACTCCCCGGTTGGGACTAGCGGCCCCACTGGGGTCGCGGCTAACTGTATTTGGAGACCCCGCAAAAAGGAGCCAATGGAAGGGGGTTCGCTCCAAATGCACACCGAATTCCTCTTTATTCTTTTTCAGACCCTCCATTGTGAAGGGCGCCACCATACAAAAATTCAAAAAAAGAGGATGAAACAAGAAATAATACTCGAATATACTTCAATTTATTCTTCCAGCGAATAACCCATTTTTCTAATGAATTTATCCCTCCCGGTAGACAGTGCATGACGAGCACAATCGGAGGGACAATGGAATCTTCCATGGAAGTAAAGTGCCGACAACCGGGGCCCACCCACAGTGGTCAGCTGGCCGACCTGTTTTTCATTGCAGTGGGACCCCAGCGTTTGCTCCCAGGCAACCTTACGTGTTCATCAAATTATGAAATAAAGTAAGGCAAAATCATGGAAGAGGCAAAAAGTAGCAAAAAATGAAGTAGGAAAAAAAAAAATTACACTGCATACCAGTGTCTACTTCAGCATCAATTAATAGAATAGTCAGAATGACACTGAATAGATTATGCTAGAGACAAAGAAACCATCGAAGAGGACAGAACAATGGACTCGAACTAGTCGCGGTCTAGAACTATCGACCTCCGCGTGCAGAATCTTCCCGATCAGTTGGTCACCTGCACGCCGGATTGCTGTTTTGGGTGTCTCCGGCCTTGGTCTGGACCTGCTGTCGTGACTGTACACTACGTCCGCTTCTTTTGTCCACGCGAGGGCCCCCCCCCTTCTCTCTTCCTTTCCCTGCTTTAATTCCTCCCACCCCAGACTCCATCTTCTCCTTTCCTCATACTCTCTCACATATCCGTTTCATCCATACTCCCATACCACCTCCCAAAGACACATCCACCCGCGAATGCTCGCTTCCTCTTGAACCCTCTCGCGTAACCACCTACGCTCCCACACCACCCAGACTCAACCACACACTCGAATATTCTAGCCAGCCTCCCACACCTCCCACCATGGCCGTCACAACCATCAACATCACTCCTACAAAGACAACAACGCCCTCCCCGCTCTCCTCCAACATGAACAAACGCTGGCCCCCGCTCGCCGACAAATCCTCTCTCCCTTACAAGCTCACCACCCTCTCCAAGCAAAAACTCGCCCGCGAGGCCACCGCCCCGGACCCGGACATCCGCCGCTGCCTGGGCCACTTCCGCCTGCACTGCATGTCCATGGAATGGGCCCAGCGCGACATGACCACCCGCATCAACTCCATTGAGCTGGAGAGCGAGTCCGAATCCGAGTCTGAGGAGTCTGAGTCGGACGACACTGCCTCAACGATGGGGACCGCCCCAGCGCCGACGCCAGCGGCCCAGATCGACGAGCCTGGCGACAGCATTGATCAGGAGGAGGATGGATCCAGCGACGACAGCGGTAGCCCCGAGCCCGAGGAGGCGGACCAACCCCAACAGCCCGAGGCCGAGGCCAAGGACCCGGGGAACGTGCGTTTTGCGGTCTCGTTCGAGAAGACCTCCCCCCCGTCGCTATCATCCGACGATAAAGAGAAAGAAGGCTTGCTGGAGAAGGGCCGCAATTGTCTCGAGAAGACGGTGCAGCGCTCGTCGAACTTTTGGCCATCGCCCGGGCCGTGCATGTCTGTTCGGATTTGATTTGATCGTGCCACCTCTTTCTTCTCGACCACCATCACCTTCTTCGTCACCGCTCGACTACTTCTATTCCTCTTCATCCATATTACGACCGGCGTATATATTCCCACTGCACAGTGTGGGTTCGGGACAGTCCCGAAGGACGCTTAATTACTTCACTGACGACTTCACGACATTACGAATCTCTTTGCATCTTTTCTGCGGCCTTCTTCGGCGGGGTCAAAAGGACCATTAAATGGTTGGCGTTGAAATGGACTAGAAAAATGCCATTGCATATAGTATATACGGAACACATATTTAGTGACTAGGCACCTACTTACAATACAAATAATAACATCTGAAGACCTGAAATCATTAGAATTCCGAATAGTAGTCCGTAAGACAGTAACCTCGGCCATCCACCGTGACTCACCCACTCGCTCTAAAGTCCGTTCCTGAACGCTCCGTCCAGATCGACAGCCCCATACGGAGTACTCGGGAAGTTGAAACCGCTAGAAGGATTCTAGTCTGATCTCTCGCACTGCTGATTCGTGCGATTTTTATTAACTCGAGCGAGTAGTTCCCCCGCGGACCAGACTTCATTCCCCCCCTCCTCCTCCCCACCATCTAGACTTGACGGATTACTCTTTGCGTCGTGGGATTGTCTTTGTGCCGCCCCCCCACATTCCGCCCGCGGTAACTCTAACCGCCGAGGGGTCTGTCATGTCAGGTACAGACAGGTACAGTAGTGATGAATGCGGAAGTTCTGTCTCTCATGCGAGTTGTATCAAAAGATAGTGTTCTACTAGCTGAGTTCAGGCAGATTAGTAAAGTAAATGTGGTTTGTTGCAGCGTAATACCTACGGAGTAAAATATCTATCATAACATGGGAATCACCAAAACGCCCGCTAAGCACAACCAGTCCAGTCCAGTCCATACCATGCATGCACCCATCACAAAGCAAGTTCCTCGTCATCCCATCCCAATTGCTCGTAAATCGATTTCTCCGGCGTCACCGGCACCGCCGCATTGTCCGCCGGCACCTGCAGTGTCGGCTTCTTGACCGGGGGCGTGTCCATCACCGCTGTCGCCGTCGGCGTGCTGTTCACCGCCACAGACTGGCTGTAGTGGCCTGCAGGCACAGAGGTAGGCGCGGCAGCCTGGCGTGGAGGGGTCTCCATCACCGTCGACGAGGACGCGAGGGGTCTCCCGAGTGGAAGCGGCTGCGAGAAAGCATCGACGTGTCGTGAGGACACGGGGGTCGAGGGTGCCACGGCGCCTTCTGCTGGACGAGGCGCCGGACGGCGCGGCACGCGGAACAGGTTCCCAGAGGGGAAGCTAGCGGACGCGCTGCCAGTGTCGTTGAAGGAGCCCCGTGGTTTGCACGGTCGGCGCGTGGGGGTCTCCTGGACGGCGCCAACGTCTGCACGAGGTGTGCCTGAGAAGGTGGAGCCGGGGACCACCATCCGCGGGGATCCATCGCCTCCAAAGAAGGACGCGGTAGGCTGTGTGAAGGACCGCGACAGGCTCATGGGGACGGGAGGCAGGCCGGTCATCATCGCGTCCTTCTTCCGGCTGCCGCGCGGCGTGGCGGCGACTTGCACGCCCTGGCCGAGGGGATTGCGCACTGGGTTCTTGGGTTTGCGGCCGCTGCCGCCAGAGCGACGTTTGTCGGCGTCTTCGGCGATGTCGCGGGCGACGAGCTCGCGGTTGGGTTTGCGCAGGGCGAGGATCGCGGCGTCGAGCTCTTTCTTCTGCTCGGCCAGCATCTGGACTTTCTTGAGCTTTGTCTCGTGTTGGCGCGCGACCGCGTTGAGGTCTACTTCGCGGTTCTCCACGCGCTTGGCTTTCTGGATGCCGCCGCGCACGCTTGCGCTCAGAATCGGGAGGAGCGGCTCCATGGACTCGCGCTTCGTCTCGACGTGGGATGGGGCCGTGTTGGACCGGTTGAGCGCAGGAACAGAGCGGCGTTGGCTGTGGGAATTAGCCTTCTCATCGGTAGAGACTCTATGTAATGAACGACGCTGTTGTTTCTGCGGTGGTTGGCGTTCAACGGCAGCGCCAGGTTCGCCGCGCGAAGACTTCTTCGGGAAGGGTGATATCGCGGCAGAGACGCCGAGTTTGCGTGTGATTGATTTGCATTTGTCCGGGAGGCGAGAGGCATAGAACGGGATGATGACCTCCGTGCAGAAATCACGAAGTGCATCGCTCTCGTCCTTCTTTCCAGTCATGTGGTGGTTATTGTATGCCTTGGCTGGGTCCGGGACGGCCGTGTCCTCGAAACTGACAGCATGCCAGATGCACAGCCGATCGAGATGAAGCTCGAGCATGACGCTCAACTCCTGTGCCTTCTTGGACTTTGACTTGGTTTCCTTCGGGGGTTTGTCCTCCGGTTTCTCGCTGTGGCAGGCAGATTTCTTTGCCTCGTCTGCGGCAGTAGCTTCCAGCGCCAATGTTTCCAGGATGAGGAGGATCTGGAGCTGTGTTTCCCTCATCCGCAAGTCGGAAACGTGCTTCTTCAGCTCCGCTTCACGCGAGTTTTCCACCGGAACACCGTGATCAGTCAGTGACCGATCCCTCCACCATTTTCGGATGAACCGGTCCTCCTCTGGATACAGGCCATTCTTCCCCAGCTTTTTCTTCTTGCTCTTCCGCTTCGTTCGTGCGGTGGATTCGGCGTCAGAGACGCTGAGCAAGGCGTCCTGCAGCGCAGCAGGCACCGACTCGCGATACTTCAGGTCCATCTTTTTGGCTGTCAGGATCGCCTCGCGGTAGTAATCGATGAGGTCCGATGGCTTGGCGGATTCAGACTCTGGCGACTGGAACGCCGCACGACAGCGCGCAAGAGGACCCTTTGCAAAGTACGCCACAGAGGTCTAGTTGACATGAGTAAAGCACCAAATCTTCAGCCACACACAACATACCTTAAAAACGTAGAGAGCCTGTAGATACTGTTCTCGTAGGTTGTCCAGAATCTCCTGCGGTGACTGCAGGGGGTCGTTGTCCACACCCGCACCCTCAGACGCATCAGGCGGCACGTCCTGAGAATCCTGCTGAACAGGCACAACAGGACCCTCAGAGCCTGAGCTCGGCTGCATAGACAGCCGCGGCACCACCGACACTGCACGACTCTCCGCCGATTCGAACAGAGAAACATCTGTCATGCGCACATCGTCGTCGCCAGGACCCCCGCCCATGCCAAACACAACAGAGACATCGAACTTGGCCCGCTTCGCCGTGAACTGAGACTCGACATCAGGCTCGTCAATCTGCGCCATGCACCACCAGTCTGCCTCACCGGTCGACGACCCGCGTCGCGGCGGCCCCTGCGCCGCAGCCGGGGAAGGGGTCCATCCCTTCACGGCGACAAACACATCACCCTCCTCGATCTCCCGCGCCAACCGCAACAAAGCATAGACGCCTTTCTTCACGCGCTCCACAACATAGAGTCCCCCGTCGGACGCAAGCCGGACCGCCAACGCCACCGGTTCGCCGTGGAGATTGTCCGCCTCGAGAGCAGGGATGTCGGCGACAAACAGGCCGCCCGGCTGGACTTGGGGGAGCAATGCAGGAGAACAGTCGATCCAGGTCAGTGGGAGTCGCGATCGGGGCACGACGGCAATCGGTTCGAGGACGACGTTGGCCTCCGACAAGGATGCGGCGTGGGCCTGCGGGTGGGAGAAAGGTCAGTCAATGGGCTGTCGCGAGGGGATAACCCTGCTAAGAGGGCGTAGGGAGCAAACCCGAATGCTGATGGGCCGCTTCGCCCAGTCACCGGCTGTATGACATGTTTTGCGCTTCTTGGGCTGCGGACGAGGGATGTTGAATGGGTCGAGAGAAATGGATTCGAGGGATCCACGCGAGGCCATGAACGCGTTGGTTAAGTGTACATCATGCGAATTAGACGAAGGAAATCTCCACTGAATTCAGACACAGTATAAAAACTGTAATGGCCTTGACAAGGGACTGGGTTGAGTGGTGGAGATGAGGTGATGTTCCGAGCGAGACGCGAGGACGTGCGCTCGGCGGGACGCGTTAAGCCCATTATCAAATCATCGTATTTTCACGCATAATCAGACAATTTGATGTCGACCACAGCTCGTCTTTCATACATGAAGGAAAACCGATCAGACTATGGAAATATCAATAATGATGTTACGTGAATGGTCGGTCCGATTCCAACGTACTAGGTACGATGCGACTCTGCGCAATTACAAGAAAATCAATACGCCAAAATCATCTTCGATGAGATTCGAGGCTTATTAAAACTAATAAGTATGTGTGGTGCATGGAAGTTGAAGCATCACCTCCTCGCCAGACACTCATCTGAAGCCCAGCTCGCGACGAGCGTCCACCGCTGTGGCTGGACTCGGTCGTGACAACCGTGTCTCGTGTGTTGTTGAAGACTCTCGCTCCCGATAACGCCGAAAAGATCCTTCCCAAATGTAAGTGGTATCATGTTGAATTTATCCTTCGCCAAACCCGTCTCGTACAGGCGACCATGCAAAAAGTATATATGAAACACAACGTCAAAGATGCTTTTCTTTTGGTTGTAACATGTCTATGCTCGTGCTTTGAATTGTTGAAGTCAAAGCATAATCATCATCACATTCGTAACAGGGTCCGGTCACGGGCGCATCTAGAACTTGAGGGCCTTGGGCTTCTCCCAGGAGAAGTCCTGGTTGGTGAAGTGACCGTTCTTGGCGGTCTGGCAGTAGATGGGCTTGGCCAGGTCAAGCTCCTTGACGATCACACCAGGACGGAGGTCGAAGTTGTTGCGGATGATCTGGACCAGCTCCTCGGAGGTCTTGGAAGAGGTACCATAGGTCTCCACGAAGAGGGAGAGGGGCTCAGCGACACCAATGGCGTAGGAGAGCTGGACCAGCGCACGACGAGCGAGACCGGCCTTGACCAGGGACTTGGCGACCCAGCGAGCCACGTAGGCAGCGGAGCGGTCAACCTTGGAGTAGTCCTTTCCGGAGAAAGCACCACCACCGTGAGCACCCCAGCCACCGTAGGTGTCGACGATGATCTTACGGCCAGTCAGACCGGCATCACCCTGGGGACCACCAATGACGAAGCGGCCAGAGGGCTGGATGTGGTAGACGGTGCGGTCATCGAGCAGGTTGGCGGGGATGACCTTCTTGATGATCTTCTCCTTGATGACCTGGCGGAGCTCCTCGGTGGTGACATCGTCGGAGTGCTGAGCAGAGACGACGACGGTGTCCACACGCAGGGGCTTGACAGCACCACCGTCATGGGCGTACTCAATGGTAACCTGGGTCTTGGTGTCGGGGCGGAGCCAGGGGATGGAGCCGTTCTGACGGGCCTCCTTCATGGCAGCGTTGAGCTTGTGAGAGAGCAGGATGGTGAGGGGGAGGAGCTCGGGGGTCTCATCGGTAGCATAACCGAACATGATACCCTGGTCACCAGCACCGAGCTTCTCAAGAGCCTCCTCGTAGTGGAGACCCTGAGCGATATCAGGGGACTGCTGCTCAATGGCGACCAAGACGTTGCAGGTCTTGTAGTCAAAACCCTTCTCAGAGTCATCATAACCGATGTCCTTGATGGCATTACGGATGATCTTCTGGTAGTCCAGCTTGGCCTTGGTGGTGATTTCACCGAAGACCATGATCATACCTGAGAGGTGTTAGTATACGGAACGGAAAATTTTTTCTCTGGGTCAGAATGTACAACGTACCAGTCTTGGTGGCAGTCTCGCAAGCGACCTAATTAAATAAATTATTAATCAATTGCACATTGGGTGAAGGTGCGAAGATGAAAGGCCAAAGTCGCCATGCATCAGATTCGCCAACGGGTGCTTTTTCCGTTGGACAGAAACTGGTTGCAAGGGCGCAATGCATCAGGATTGGTAGGAGACTCCCATACCTTGGAGAGAGGGTCCTCCGCAAGGCAAGCATCGAGGATGGCATCGGAGACCTGATCACTGTAGGCGAACGAGGGTCAATAAGGATTCTTCCAACCCGTGTCATCAAGGGGCTACAACATACGCGATCTTATCGGGGTGACCCTCTCCGACAGACTCGGAGGTGAAGAGGAAAGTACCCTTAGGCTCAGCGACGCTGCCCATTGTGACGGTAGTGTGGAGAGAGGAGGGGAGGGGGGAATTAAGAGATAGTAAAAGAAGCAAAGGTGGGTGAGGTTGATGGAGAGGATTGAACGAGAGCGAAGGAGAAGAGAGGGAGAGAAAGAAGAAGAGGGAGGGGGGAGAGAGGGGGAAAAAAGAAAATCGCGCCATCGTCGCCTTCCCCCCCTCCCCGGCGGTCTCATTCGGCAGAAAAAATTGGCAAACAACTCCCGAACTTTGCTGTTTGTACCACGACCACGACCATCCAACAGGACCATTCATTCTCTTCCATTGTATTCCACACTACTCCGTATATGCTGACATCTCACCTCATCTCCGATTCCTTCCCCCCGTTACTCCGCCCCTAACAGATTCCTCTTCCCGTGTCCTCTCCTTTGTCAATCTTACTCCCAACCAAACCCCTGTCCCGTCGGACTTACTGGCGGTCTGACGCTCGATTTTCCAGCCCCGCGGCTGCTCCCACCTGCCCCTCTCCACATGCACCACATCCTGCGACCATGTCCAAGTTCGGCGTTTTGGTAATGGGCCCCGCGGGCGCGGGCAAAACCACCTTCTGCAATGCCCTCATCCAACACCTCCAGACGACGCGACGCAGCTGTTTCTATGTGAACCTCGACCCGGCCGCCGAGACTTTTAGCTACGAGCCGGATCTCGACATCCGCGAGCTCATCACCCTCGAAGATGTCATGGAAGAGATGGGGCTTGGCCCGAACGGCGGCCTGATTTACTGTTTCGAGTTTCTCCTGCAAAATCTTGATTTCCTGTCCGAGGCGCTCGACCCCCTCAGCGAGGAGTATCTTATCATCTTCGACATGCCGGGCCAGATCGAGCTGTACACGCATGTCCCGCTGCTCCCGTCGCTGGTGCAGTTTCTCTCCCGCGCCGGCCCCCTCAATATCAACCTGTGTGCCGCCTACCTGCTGGAGAGCACCTTCGTCGTCGACAAGCCCAAGTTCTTCGCTGGCACTCTCAGCGCCATGTCCGCCATGCTCATGCTCGAAATGCCCCACGTCAACATCCTCACTAAGATGGACCAGGTACGCGACATGGTGTCGCGCCGTGAGCTCAAGCGCTTTACCACCGTCGACGTCCAGGCCTTGCAGGACGACGATGTCCCCGACGCCGGCCGCGACGAGTCCGCCGCCGTCGTTGACCCGGCCTCCACAGACGCCCTACTCAGCGGCGGCTCCTTCAAGCAGCTCAACCGTGCGGTCGCTCAGCTGATCGACGACTTCAGTATGGTCTCGTTTCTGCAGCTGAACGTCCAGGATGAGGACAGCGTCGCCGCGGTGCTGAGCTACATCGACGACGCCATCCAGTTCCACGAGGCGCAAGAGCCGCGTGAACCGGGCGATGAGCAGGAGGTCGATTACGAGGATCCTGATGTGTGATTGCGCGAGGAGCGCTCACGAATCGAGTGACCAATTTGCACGTATATACCAAGGCTGAGCGCCGGGATGTCTCATACGTACGTCACGAACTAGCCGCGCCAGGATGGCTATTACGGCGATACATCCGTTGCTCTTGCAGGCTCTTGATGGGAGAGACCTTCACCGACGGGATGACCAGATCCTCGAGACTGGCGCCGTTCACAGGACAGGGGACATCTATTCCCCGATATCTGATACCAGTAATATGCATCTAACGAATACCGTACTTACTCGTCCCTCAAGGACAGACAAGACAGACCGGAACCAATACCAAGACACGTAATTCATGCGCGCATTTCGTGAAGTAATAGTAACGCTTTCCAATCAATGAACAATTACCGTAGCAACGTGACCCAAGCACAAACCACAAAAAATCACCCCCGCGCCGTCAAAAAACTACCTCACCCGATAATCCCGCGCAGCATACCCCCCAACCCACGACGAAGACTTCCGCCCCCCCTCAACCCCATCCTGGAAGCTATCCACAAAGCCCCTCAGCGCGCCAAAGAACCAGCCGAGGTCGCGACCGGTCTTCTCCACACCAGCTGTGTACACGTACCACACCACCGAGAGCAGGACAGCCCACCAGAGCAGGCGCAGCGCGAGTGACACCCAGAACATGACGAGGCGGCGGCCGTAATCGAGGATCTTGAGCGAAAGGATCAGGACGAGGGCGAGAATCAGCACGGAGACGATGTCGGGCATCGACGAGGTGAGCATTGTCGCGAGCGGCTGGATGAGGTACGGGTCTAGGTAGGCGGTGCGGGCGTGCGCGATGTAGGGGTCTAGGTAGGTTGCGCGCAGTTGGAGGAGATGTGATGTTGCGGAGGAGGAGGCGAGATGTTGGAAGGTTGGGTTTTCTTGGATCAGGGAGACGAGGGAGTCTGGGGTGTCGTGTTAGTTGATAGACGGAGAGGTAGAGGTAAGGGAGGT
Source organism: Aspergillus aff. floccosus IMV 01167 (assembly GCA_001931935.1). Classification (NCBI taxonomy): domain Eukaryota; kingdom Fungi; phylum Ascomycota; class Eurotiomycetes; order Eurotiales; family Aspergillaceae; genus Aspergillus; species Aspergillus aff. floccosus IMV 01167. The sequence goes on from MSJE01000308.1 coordinate 732,494, forward strand.
CCGTACCAGGTAGAAAGTCCATGGTTTGTTTGACTGGTGGAGTAAGAGGTATTGCAGTAGGATATGGTCAAGAAAGAACAGATCTATTATTATAAAGGAGAGTAGATGTTATCTGCCGGGTAAAGTCATGTAGAGAAGCATCGATTGAGAGAGTCATGTCGGAACAAAACAAGCGGAACCAGACAAACAGTTCAAACAGTCCGGGGGCGGATCTCAGTCACGTGATACCTTCATGTCCAGAATCAAAGCATTCAACTCCAACTCGCATGTCTCGATTATGTATATTATTATTATAATATATACCAGCATCATCCATCTCTGACCTGTAGTCGATCCCCAGCTGCTCTCATATATACAACCCACATCGCTCGTGGTCGTGCGTCAAACATTTACAAGCATCTCAAGTATACACAGAGCCCACATCCTAACACGGGATGGAGCTGTCAAAACAAAAATCGCACATTTGCGCCGATGAAACACCATAACACCAAGGACCGTGGTATATATAACTGTCGGCAAGGGTATTATACAAGGTGACTGAGAATCACCCGACTTCGACTTAGCCCATCAGGGCGTGGAACGTTTCACGTTCGGCTTGGATCTCGGCTTGGAGTCTGCGAGTTTGACGCAGCGCCTCATCCCTACAGAATCGAACATTAGCAACAATATATCACACAGACAAGTTCGCAAGTCTTACCGATCTGCCTGGAGCTCCGCCACCTCGATCTGGGCGCGGTTCATTCGGCTGACCACTTCACCCATCTCCCGGTCGGCCTCACGGAGAAGCCGTTCGAGTTCCTTTACTTTCTTCTCCAGAATTTCGGACTGGATCGCTTGGGTCAGCGGAATTCCATCTCCGCTGGTGGTCTTGTCGATGCGGGGAGACCGGGCGCCAAACGGTGACGAAGGGGGCTTGGGAGAGAGTGCAATGGGGCTTCGACCACCATTCTTCATTCGCATCAACTGGTCGTTATGGCTTTCCTGCAGATGACGGATCTCATCTTCGTGTCTCGCCATCTCATCCTCGGAGTGTTGCTGAGCTGCTAGAAGAGCATCCTCGAGCTCCTTTAGTCGAGCCTGCATCTCGTTGATCCGAATGGCAGACACCTGCTGTTCCTTTTCACCCTTGCCAATGGCCTCGGCCAGTCGGCTCCGCAGGGCATTGTTGGCATCTAGCTGCTTACGCACGTGGAGGGCGAGGGCTTCCGTTCGACTGACAGTCTCTGCCAGCTGAGGATGCTCTTCCTGCGGAGACTGCGCGGCAGTGGCTTCGGCGGACTGCCGAGCCGCCTGGAGTTGCTGGTAGGCCGATTCCAAGGAGGAAGAGGTAGCAAGAACCTCTGCAAATCCCTCCTTATCAGCCGCAAAAGCCTCGGGGATATTGATATCATGCTCTTGCAGTAACACCCGGAGGGAGCCAGTCTCCTGTTCCGCGCGGTCAAGATCCATCTTGAGTCCGGCGAGACCCTTTTCGCATTGCCATTTCTGCTCCAGAGCGTCTTCAGCGCGCTGTCGAAGATGGTTCACCTCTTCTCGCAGAGTGCGCACCTCGCGTTCGTATCCCAGCTTCCGTGGAGATCCCGATTGCTGTGCCCGTTCCAGCTCCAATTCCAACAGTCTCATCCGCTTCTCATTCTCACGGGCCTCATGAGCCTGGCGCTCGAGAAGGCGTCGGAGCGCTTGATGGAGGGCATCGCGCTGCGCTTCAACACCTTCCATGCGGTCCGCCAGGGACTCCCGGGTATCGCGTTCCTTGACCGAGAACGATTTAGACCGCGACAGAGAACCCGAACGAGACGTAGCGTTGGGCTTGGAGGGCATCCGAGCCAAAGAGTTCGACCGCGATAGGCCGGAACTTCTTCTGGAGAGACCGTCCTCTTCGGCAATCGAAGCAAACCGGGTACCGTGTAGCTGAGCGAGCGAAGCGTTCTCGATCTTCAACGCTTCGATCTCCTCAATGAGTCGTTGGACCTCTGATGGGTCCGCCATTCCCCGGCCACTTTGCAGTTGCGGGATCACCTCATCTCGGAGATGATCGCGATCATTTCGAAGCTGTTCCAACTCCACTCTCATCGCTGTCAGAAGATCTTCGAAGTTGTCTTTGATCTGTCGCTCCTCTGCTAGTTTTCTACGTGTATCATCTAGCGCGATCTCTAGTTCTTTGTTTTTGGAGGACAGATCGGACAATTCTACTCTTTCGCGTCGGAGCTGATGGCCGAGTTAGCTCTAGCCCCTGTACCGAGCAGACACGGGTAGAAGTCGAGGCCACTTACCTGGTGCACCTGAGATTCTAATATTTGGACATGCGATTCCGTCGCTGCACGACGGGAGCGCTCTTCTTGCCATTTTTGGGTCAGGTCGACCTTGATTTGGGCTCTTTCTTGTTCCGCCGCGCGTCGGAACTTTTCGATATCTTCTGAGCGTCCATCGTAGGTGTATCGGATGGAACTGGTGCCAGAATCTGAGAAATAATCGCTGGTCCGGCGATAGGGGATGTCCAAGGGCATCTCAGACTGCAGCCGCTCGACGAGGTCCTCCAGCTCCATTTCCCGCCGGATGGACCCCGCCAGTTCGGAGCTGATCTCACGGAGCTCATTTTCCAGCTCTGCCACCTGGGCAGATGCTCCCGCCTCCAGGGCACCAGAGCTGCTTAATGAGGGGTTCCGTCCCGGGCCGAAGCTGCCTTGCCGCTTGACTGGGTCAAATGGAATTGTCGTGGACGGGGTGATAGAGAATGAGGCGCTGGGTATGGAGGGAGGCATGGGGGACAATGGAGAACGGCCGGTGTCCGAGATCTCTGTGCTCGAGGACTCTGCGCCGGGGGAGGAAGCGGCGCCGCGCCAACCGAAAAACGAGCTGATCTTGTTTCCGGGAGTCTTGGGCTGTTTAGGGTCTGTAATTCCGTTGGAATCTATGCGAAGAGGGGGTGGCCGGTGAGTTGGGGGGTGCAGGGCCATGGTCGAAGAGCGCTGGTGGAAGGGGGCGGGCGACTTGAGCACTGGAATGAACGGTTCACTGACGAGGCGACTGTGTACTGGGGTCCCGCTTGTGAACTGGGAGCGGTACTCGGTATCTTCGTCGCTGTCGTCGTCGTCTTCCAGGCCCGCGTATGAGGCGGCAACGGTATCTATCCGGAGCGCAGACGCGGAGGGGCCACCACGAGGGGATCTGAGGAGATGCAACAAGAGCACGGGATTAGCCCTGGGACGTCCAAGAACAGGAAGACATGTATAGAGAGTCCGATGGCAGACTGGAGGGGAGATCAAGCGGGCGTGAGCCAGAGAGCGGTCAGGGGACCGGAACAAAGGGTGCTGCGGCTGTCATACCTATCCAGGTTCCTGGGGACAAAGGCGGACGGGGCGTCATGCACTGGAGAGGAGTAGTATGAACTGGGGGAGTCTGAGAGATGGTTTGCTGGCGAGAGGACTGCCGGCGTGTCGCCCCCGGGAATCGATGCACTGGAGGAGAGGGAGAGGGGCCCGGATTGGCGATGTTGCGAGATCACCGAGGGCGCATTCTGGGATGGAAGAGGCTTCCGGCGCACGAGGGAGTCGGGTCTGGGGGAGGAGACCGACGGAGGCGGATGAGGGGAGGAAGAAGGAAGAGAGTCAGGCGCGGTTGATGTCGTAGGAACAGGGGCAGACGGAGGACTTGGCCAAGCTCCGGGGTCAGACCCTTGGTGATAGGCGGATGAAGAAATAGTAGCAGAGGCGTCGGATGATAAGCGGCCAGGAGCAGGCGGAGAAACCCAGCCGGAGGCCATGACGGCGAATTGATTCTAATTGGAAGACAGGTGAAGCCAGTCCACACCGGTCCAGCACAGGCGAGCCCGATATTGAGTGACAAACTGAAAACGGGAAGGGAGGAGGAGGATCAGAAACAATCGTTGGTCAAAGAGCGGTCGATCGACGCGCCCTCATGGTGGACAGGGAGCCTTGACTCCCTGAGGAGCACGGGGCAGATTGACACGCGCCTGATGGGGAACGGGTTAGGGGGGGAGAGGAAGAAAGGGGGTCGGAGGTGCAGTAGCGTTGGAGAGGGAGTTAGTGGGAAAGGGAAAAAGGAGTTGCAGAAGTGGAAGTCTTGGGGGCAACTTCGGTCCTCCCTTGACTGTTGGCGCGACATTGCCTGATTGGGTGGAGCGGGAGGACTAAGAACCTTGAGGTAGCGGCACTTCTGGGGGGCTTTTTTACTTGAGGAAGGAGTCGGTACTGGTACAATGGCCTTGAATTTAGTATATACAATCTTCCGTAGGTCTGCGTTCAGTATGTTTTGAAGCAATTTGCAGATAGTAGGAGTACCATATTCTCCCTTCTAAAATCCTTATCGAATACTCACGTATGAATCCTTGGACGGCTCATACACGGCTGGAGGCCGATCGCAGGGAACCGTGACGCCCCACTCTCTCGATAGTGTGGATGATATACTATTGTACTATTCAGGGGTAATAGAAGATTTGGTTATAGACCAACTCTACCTGCTGTCGGTCATAATTACCACGGAGTATACCCATAAGCTACATTTACTCCGGAGAAGCTCTGGATATTACTAGTATTATTATTATTATGAATCGATTTCCTTCGTCAACATTGCTTGTGAGGAATAATCAAAGGTCGTAGAGTAGCTGTCTCCTAACTCCTACAGAGCACTATTATTCCAGCTGAACACGATCGACTGACTCGTGGCCTTGGTCCATGGATCACACCCTGATAATGCGCTCCTATTGGTATCTATAGGCGGTTGCACTTGGACCAACCAGAAGCCCTAATCCACCGTCCAAGCGTCCATGGTGGTTGTTTCTCATAGTCTATTGGACCAGGACTAGAACACTCCATATTGTAGCCCTGCCTCATTCTATAGCCCTGAGGGATGCTCAATAGGTACTACAGAATACTCGTATCTAGGAAGTAAACGAATTTAGATATCATGACAGACTACATTCCCGGGTTTCTTCCAAAATAACCTTACCGACCCGACTCCACATTCCATTCCTCGGCTTCTTCCTGTGAAGTTCTTCACCCTTATCCCTGTCTCGAGGTGTACTCCTAACTCAGTACTCCGACAACCCGGCTAAAGACCTGGACACAGCATATTTTTAGCATCATCACCAGCATTAAGACAGGAGGCGACAAAAAATATCTATATCCCGGGCTAAATATAAATATGAAACGGCGGCCGGCCAATATTCCCCATTCTAGACCTCCTCGCCGGAAAATAGCAGCAATAGTCTGCGTCGTCTTGCCGCCCATGCATCCAACTTTCATCTAGACGACGCCACCAGGATCCAATCCGTTCGAGATCCGCCCTAGCCCTGTACCTGCTGATTTCTGTAGCACATCCAGACTCTAACTCTTACTACTGATATCCATAGGAATACCGGCACAGTGCTCGGACACCTGGTGAGTACTGAGTAGGTAATACTAGTTTCTCATACATAAAACAGATCATATTCAAAACTCTGACCGGCTTGTTGACGCGTCGGGCTTCTAGGCCCCTGCCTGCGACCTTCAGTGTCATGCATGTCACACTCTGCCTGCAAGGGGCGCTCAGTAGTTCGTGGGCGGATGCTGCTGACGGGCGTCTTCCAGGGTGTGTTGACGCCTGGAGGGACGTGCCAAAGCTTGTCAGACCAGAAACTGATGTATCGTCTGGATGGCGCTCTAGTCTGCTGTCAGATTTTAAACTTCGCCTGGTGAAATATGGTCGTCATGTTATTTAAATTAGATTGGGTATTGCCTTGGCAAGTCCTACTATATATATGACGCATCATCGGATAGTTTACCAACAAGGCAAGATATCTCCCTATGGCACATACACTCAGTCTGAGATCATGAAGATCAATGTGCACCAGATGTACATGGGATAAATTAAATATAAACTAAGCACAAACACTCGACAAACTCCTGAACAACGCCATGCACAAGCCATGATAAACATACAGCCATAACATACACCCCCATGATCGCTTCTTAGTATCGTAACCATAATCATGAACCATAACCGCGTCACTTGAGCACACCCTCAATATGGGATGAAATCGAATCTCATGCGGTCTGTTCCGTTAGCGCAACACTCCCCACACAACCAGTCGACAGACTTACCAAGATACTGACTCCAGCCCTCGTTCTCATCCAGCTGATTCGACCAGAACTGCTCCAGGAACTTCAGCGACTGCATCACATTTGGGATGTGAATCGTATCGTGCAGCGACGAAAGCAACTGGCGCACCTGGACGCGGTCTTCGCCGCGCGCCTCACACCCCGCAATAAATAGCGGCGTCGTGAGCATCACCCACGGACTGAGCCCCGGCGACGGCCCGATCAGCGCCGTGCACTCGAGAATCCGCTTCACCGACCGCTGCACCTCCGGCGATGACGCCGGCGTCTGCCGCAGCCGCCGATGGATCTGAATGAGCGCGCTGTGTTGGAACGCCTCATTACACAAACTCAGCTGGCGCATGCACTCTGCCGACAGTCCCTCTGCCACCCCGGGATAGAAAGCCGGCGGCGCCCCCGCCCCCTGGTCCATCAGACTGCGCAGCGACGACTCTAGCGCCGCCGCCTCACTGTGCACCGTCACCTCCGTCCCGTCGACGACCGCCGCCTGCGCCGCCTGCCGACCCTGGTGGTTCCGCCACGCCGCCGCCCCGATCTCCCGGAAGATCGTCGCCAGGCTCACCGTGAACCCCCAGTAGTCGTCCAGGTAGTCCGGCGCGGCGGACTGGCCCATGTCGGCCGTCGCGCGGGGCGGCTCCGAGCCGTCGCCAATCGGCGGGCCGTTGCCCGTCAGCGCCGTCAGCGACACAATTGACCAGTACCACCGGTCCAGGTAGCGGCGGAACCCAGCCGACGACCGCGGCGACAGGCCTCCCTGGTGGTCGGTCGTGTCCATCAGCGCCTTGGCGCCTTCGATGTGCGCGCGCCACGAGTTGGGGTGGATGGCGCCGGAGTGAATCTCGGCGAGACACAGGGTGCGCGCGGTGGCGAGCAGCGCTTCCGAGCTCTTGTCGGCTGGGTTCTGCAGCTCCTTGCGAAAATGTTCCAGGCTGAAGGCCATCAGCCGCGCGATGTCCGGCGCCGACTTCACGTTCTCCGACTGGTTGTGTAGTGACTGCAGGTGGATTGCTGAGAGCGCCATCGTGGCGTACAGAAGCGACGGCGTCTGCAGCGCCATGGGGACGAGCATCTTGCAGATGTCCTGTTGCATGCCCGAGTGACTCGCCGTGACCTGCGAGGCGTCGTTGAGAAAATGGTGCAGCAGTGCCTTCTGGTCGGACGTCAAGGAGGCGAACGGATCGACGGGACGGGTCAGGGCCATGGTGTCGAGCGTCGTGGGGGAAGCATTGGTCGTGTAGATGAATTCACCGGGGGAGTACTCTGCGAGTATCCATGTTAGCCATTTGCCGAAAGAAAGGGGAAAAAAGTGGTTTTTATGAGAGGAACAACGAACCGAACTTCTGCATTCCTCCAGTGCCTACGCAGGCCCCGAACCTCGATCGCGAAAAAGCCCTTCCTCCCCACTGCAGCTGCATTGCATATCGACATGGCGTCCCCGCCGATTGACAACGCCCGCAACTGGGCCGCTGTTCGTCACATTTCTGCCGTCGGGCTTTACATCGCTTGCATCCGTTGAACGATCGAGACATGGGGTTGAAAATGGTGCGGTGGTGAGTGAAAGTATCCGTCACTTTTTTTTTTTCCCTCTCTGTTCTGGGGCCCCTCTCCCTATTTTAGCTCCCTCGGATGCTCTGCAGTGGGGTCGATCTCGCTCGTTCTCTCACTTAGGACGGTTCTGGACAGGACAGAAGAGAGCAAATCGTGGAGTGAATGCTGTCGAGCGCTTCCCAAAGACTGTGTCTGACACGCCGTCTGAAACGAAACCCTGGACAGGGCTGGTCGTCCGTATCGGAGGGAGGAGGAGCGAGAGAGATAAGCAGACTCTAGTCGGACCCGCGCACTTTGTATAGCGGCCGATCCTCCAGGCCAGAGATCCACCGGACTCTGCGAACGACTCTGAAGGATGTGCTATTGTCCTTATGCTTCCTCTCCGACTGGGCGATGATGGTTCGGAAGTTCATGGAATCGATCTGGACCCGGTTTCTATGCGGGGTATCCGTGATTCTTATTCAGACGGTTCCGAATTTCGCCCCAGGCCCATTCGTGTCGCATTTTAGGGAAGGCAGGATCTCGCCACCAGCTGAAACAACTGTCTACTTACAGTAGTATGTCTAATCCACAATCCACTTCGCTCTATGCACAGGAGATGGCACCAACAGTATCCATCAGAGACGGCAGGGACAGAAAAAGCAAGACAATAATCGGGTAGTATATTCACACAGAAATAACACACTTCATAACAACCAAGTAAAATCAGTCGTCAAATGTATACCGAAGCCACTCTCCCACTGCCCGCAAACTCTCCCATCTCACCGACTCATCCTTGTCTGCCATCAGCTCCATCACCCGTGCTTTCAGGCCCAACTTCTCCAGCTGGGCCCGTCGCTCCGGCAGCTCCTTCACGAGATGACCCACATCGTTACATCCAATCGCAAGAACCTGCTTGTCGTTGTCCCAGCTCTTGGAGAGAATTTCCGCCAGCTTCTTCGGGAGCGCTCCGTTTCCGTCATCCAGAATCCGACGCGCGTTGTCCTTCCAGAAAGTCGGGTTGCGGTGAGGCGGGGACCAGCGCAGGTGGCCCGACTGCAGTTCTGCTGCGTACTGGTCGAACGTCGTCTGCGTTTTCGTATACTCGTCCAGCATCTCCGACAGGGACTTCAGGTCCTCGAGGAGGTCGGGATCAGTCAGGTGACGACCCGACATGTTGGTCAGAAGGGCAGGAAGTCGGACGAACACGGCGACCGGGAGTAGAGTGGTGCGGTTAGAGGAGAGGAGGTTGTGCAGAGTCGCAAGGAGGAGCCGGGTGGTCTTTTCCTTCGGGGAGAGTCGCAGAAGATGGGTGTAGAGTTGGATGATTTCATAGTCACTACATTTGTCAGTATCAACATCTTGGCTTGAGTCTGAGGAACAAATCTGCTTACGCTTGGAGACCATCGCCAACTAATGCGCCCTGGAAGCTCAGCTGCCACAGAACAAGGAGGACTCGGTACAGAAGCTGAAGGCCAACTCCACCGGAAAGACCTGGCTCGATCGCCCGCGAACTGCCCGCCAGGGTGCTGGAGCTGCTATCCTTTCCTCCCGTAGCAGCACGCAGGATTTCTATCAGGGGTTCGACCGTCTTCTCCCGCTCCTTCCAGAAGATCTCCCGAGATCTCGCGCTCAGAAGGAGTGCGGATAGCTCCCGAACCCCAATGTCCTGCAGCCCGTTGTCCTGGTTCTGGGTCAAGGTGCTCAGATAGGTGTAGAGCTGTGGAAGCGCAGCTTCGTCGCGGGCGGTGGGCTTGGAAGAGGAAACAAGACTGATCGACACAAGCTTGGTCAGGAAGGTCGAGGTCAGCAGAGGGATCGGGTCGTCGGTATTGGCCGTGTGGCTCAAGAAGGGGAGGAAAGGTCGATAAGGATCGGGATGGGCGACTAAGGCGGAGGACAGGGCTGGGACATCTGCATCGTGCGGAGTGGTTAGCGCATAGCTCCAGCTGGGAGACGACCCTAGACAAGCGACTCACCATTGATTAGATCCGCCGCGAGAACCAGAATATACTGGACAATGTCGGACCTCTTGGAGGCCAGATCCAACACACTCTTCGTGTCGGAGTTGCCAGCCAGCAAGCCAACATATCCGGCCACATCACCCTCGATGGTCTGGCGCCGTTGCTCCTTTCGCACCTTGTCCACAGCCTTGATTTTCTTCAGGTGGTCATCGGTGATGTTACCCGCTCGAACCGCTCCCTCCCAGGGGATCGGACGAGCTCGAATGTTGTTCTGGAGGGAGCTCAGATAGGTGGGAGGCTCCAGGGGCATGGACGACATGATGGGGTATGCGGGTCGAGGAAAGGCCAACGAAGGAGCCTACCCGGGAGGAGAGAAGCCGCTAGGAGAGAGGAGCGTAAGGGAGGAGGAGAAAGTCGGCGGAGTGTGTTGAGCTGGATATCGGAGTAGACAACAGCGGAGAGATGGCTGAATGGAGCAATCACGTTGACGTTCCCCATGCCAAGTCCCGTGCACCACCAGTGAACTAATGACGATTCGGGTTTCGCTTCATGCCGCTCTCGTCATCCACGCAAGCCTCGCCGGGGTCTTTTTTACCTCCCGCAACGTGGTATGTCTTGCTTCTTCACTCCCTTGTCATTGGGATAGTCCGCTCGGTATTCTTATTCTGTCTCTCGTTATAATTCTTCTGTTGGTGTCTTAACCCCCTCCTCCCCTCGTTCTCTTCCCCAATCTGACGCTCGGTCTTGTCTTACTTGCCCGTGACGACAGGCGAGCATCGACCGGAACCATTGTCACGAACCTCTCCCTCTCAATGCCAGTGTAGTCGTTCCCGCACCGCTGCGACACAGTAGCATCCATCTCCACCTTCATCCGCGCCGTTCCCCTTCTCCGGCAGACCACCATGGCGCAGAATACTCAGGGTTCGAAACCGAAATGGAAGGTGGGCTCCTTTCTCCAGCAGGCTGTCGCTGGCGTGGAGTCGAGATTGGATTTGATACTATCGGAAGAAGACGATCGGACGCAATTACCCTCAAGGCCGGCGAGTGCCAACACAACGCAGACAGGCAGTATGGTACCGTCCGTCAGTTTTGGATGTTGGCGCATGTTAACACTTAGTCTCAGATCTTTCCCGCAGCTCGTCAAATGCGCGCAAAAATGATCGTCTTCAAGAGCGTCTCGCTCGTGCCGTTGTTAGATCTAGCACACCCCCGACGGGTGCTACTCCTTCTCCTCAAAGTCGTGTCTCGTCGCCTGTCACGAGTCCGGTTCCCAGCAACGATGCGCGCGGAAGTATGGATATAGAATCAAGTCTTGGATCACCCCCGAAGAACTCTGAGAAGCCCGCAGACAGTCTTGCTCAACTCGATGAGACTCTGTCGGCTTCCATGGCAAACCCCAGGACCAGCCACGATACCGGCGTATCATCTCAGGACCAAAAGGAGGGCGCTGTTTTGAATAGTGCGACAGAAGCTGACGAACATTCCCGATTATCATCCGACGAGCCTCGAACGTCCCGAGAGTCTCAAGAGCCTGCTCAAACTAGCGTTGACACTACCGCAACCACACTCAAAACCGACCTCAATGACCAAGAGAAAACGATCGCGCAAATGCAAGCAGAATTCAAGGCCGCCGAGTCTCATTGGCAGGCAGAGATGCACATCTATATTGAACGGATAGATGCTTTGCAATCGAAGCTGAAGTACTTGGCCAAAGAGGCTGCCGAGTCCGCAAAGAAAGCTGCTGCAACTGCAGAGCCCGGAAGCACCGAGAAACTGCTCCGAGAGAAAGACGAGAAGATTGCCCTGCTACTGGAGGAAGGCCAGAAACTCTCGAAGACAGAAATGGACCATAGGATGGCAATCAAACGGCTCCGGCAGCAGCTGACCGAAAACTCTAAAGCCCAGATCGAGAACAAGAAGAAGACGGACAGGCTGGAAAGAGATCTAGTCAACGCCGAGTCTAGAGCCAAACGAGCTGAGGCTGCTGAGAAGAGAGCGAACGACTCATTGTCTGCTCAGATGAAGGTCTCTCGAGACTTCGAGGCTGTTACGTTAGAACGAAATTCCCTTAGTCAAACTGTCCAAGAGCTGAAGGGTCAGCTCGCCCGAGCTGTCGCACGCGCCGAAGAGGCTGAAGTGAAAGCTCAATCCGACGCTCTGGAGAAAGAGAAACGGCACGCTGCTGACTTGGAGGAGGAGCTCACAAATACCAAGATTGAACGCGATATCAACGAAGAGAAGCTGAAAAGAGAAATCAATGATCTCAAGAATGCTGTTGAACAAGAAAAAGAGAGGGCTCGTGCGCTCGAGGTCGAATTGAAAGGCGAACAGTCTATCTTGGAAAGCAAACTAGAGTCTCTTCGGTTCAAAGCAGAAGAGGCTTCTTCTGGGGTTGCCAGTGAATCACAGGCAAAGCTGCTCCGACAGATAGAAACTTTGCAGACACAATATGCTGTTGCCAGTGAAAACTGGCAGACTCTTGAGGGTTCCTTGCTTTCGCGGCTAGCAAATGTGGAAAAGGAGCGCGACGAGGTTGCCCGGCGGGAAGGAGAGCTGCGTCGAAAGGTCCGGGAAGTGGTAGGGAACACCCGGCAAATATCTGTTAGTGGACGAACTAACTGGAGTTTAGAATCTCAAGTCGAAGCGAGCCGAGGAGGAACTGGAAGTCGCAAGGGAAACAGAGCAAGACCTCCAGGCGAAACTCGAAGAACGCATACAAGAGCTCGAAAAGCTGGAGCAAAAGCTCAAGAAGGCTACAGACGATTTAGCCTCGGCGCAAAAGGACTTCGCCGAACAGAAGAAAGTATGCGATCTGACATGGACGCAGAAACTGGAGGAAGAGCGAGCCAAATGGCGAGACCAAATTCCTCCATCACCCAACTTCCTGCAGCAGCCACGGACAGGATCTCCGGTTGCCTTCAGTCGTCGACCGAGCAATTTGGACCCTATCGCGTCCCTATCGGACTACCGTCCTAGCAGCCGACGTTCTTCGACCTTACCTATGACGTCGCCAGAAATAGGCACTCCGTCGCGACAGAACTCGTTCCCAGCTTCGACGCATGCCGTGCTGTCTCCTCCAGTGACAAATAGTGCTTCGAACCCCCAAATTACTGACGCGCCTTCGATCACTTTTGAACCGGATGAGTTCCTTAGCGGCTCTGGGACCCCATCTGCATCTGGCGGCGCCCACACGCAGCCTTCCCGCGGTATCAACGACATCATCTCCGAGTCCACTGTCGGGGCTGGCCCCTCAGTGCAACTGGTAGAGCGGATGAGTGCCACAGTTCGTCGGCTGGAGAGTGAGCGGGCCGCATCGAAGGACGAGCTCGCACGGATCACATCCCAGCGCGATGAAGCTCGGCAGCAAGTGGTTGATCTTATGCGAGAGTCCGAAGAGAAAAAGGCGGCTGATGCTCGTGTGCAAGAGTTGGAACGGCGGCTTGAGGAATTGGACCAGCGATATCAGACGACCCTCGAGATGCTAGGTGAAAAGAGCGAGAGGGTGGAAGAGCTCCAAGCTGATATTGTGGATATTAAGCAGATGTACCGCGAATTGGCCGACAGAACCATGCGGTAGTCTATTTTATTTATCAATTACTTCTTCATTCCGATTCTGTATATATATAGCCTTTATTTAGACGATGTTATGTGATACAACTCATGGTTTTCTTCATGGATCTGGCCCTGTACCTACATTATATAGTCGCTCGGGTATCCTTCATATTACGAGATTAAATCAAGAATTGCTATCAAAATAGCAGTATAAAGCAGCTGCTTATAGAGCAGTACATGCTAAGTATTAGAACGCACGATCCGCTCATTTTAAAGACCTTGACCTGTACCCGACTTGCCTGTGCTCCCCAGTAGGCCGCCGTTAAGTATAGTCTTCTTCCTAAAGATTGAGGCACTGGCTCGTACTAATCGGGATGAACTTAGAAGCAAATCCTGCATGTCTCAAATGGGCGACTGGCATTCACTGTGCAAACAACTTTATATGTAGGTGTGATGCATATATCCTAGAGAATCAATCTTCTGAACGCCTGCTCCACACAGCTCGTTATTGTCATGTTGTCTCAAGTACCCTACAGGCAGGTCTGTCATATTTAAGTCCGTGTCGACCTCATTTATCGAACTATATCAACCCTTGGTCAACTTCGAATGACAATATTAGTTTCGAGGATGCTATCCCTTCAAATTTTCTCTCTACTGTAGGGTCCAACTACACTCCTTCTGGGCCTTTGCTTTCCTGGCCTCGCTTTCTCCCAAGGCACCGCGAGAGCTCTATTCACCTTCGCTCCCATCGCAGCTGCAGGTGTGCACGTGCTAGCTGCTGACATCGAAAATGCCATGATGGCGTATCTGTTGGGCTCTTTTACGGCCTGGATTGCGGCTCGTAGCATCATGATGTTCTGGATATATGAGCCACGAAAATACTTTGTCGCAGTTCAACTAGTACCGAAGGCAGGTCCCTTTGGCACTGAAAACCTGAAAATGGAATGGAAGGATTTTCCGTCATCTTCGTTACTGGTACGCCTAACCTGGGTTCTTGACTTACTACTGGATACGAGAGCACTCAGTTGGTGCTACTCAGCATCCGAGGGCCAACCATGCCAGTTTCACCATAATCTCATGGCGGCGAGGTACAATTCCAACAGATGGCGAGGCGTGGCGAGGAATCTGAAGATCATTATGGCCATGGCGATACTTCGGGTTTCGCTTAGCCTAGTCTGGGTAGCCTGTTGCCAGGCATACATATTCCCGTCTCTTCGCGCAGAGTTGCAAGATTGGGAATACCAACGCTACGGGGAAGAGGGCCGGCAGCGCTTGAATTTGTTAAACATTGTCAACTGCTTAACGTCATTCTCGTCCACTGTCGCGTTCGTCGAAATATTTCATTCAGCATCTCGCTTTGCTTCAGCCTGTTGCTACCTCGCTGGGCACGTCAATAGCCTAACAGGCATTATTCAGCCCAGTCCATGGGGTAGTTTAGCGTCGCTATATTACCGCGGAATTGCTGGTGCGTATATTAGCCAGTGCGACAACCATCCGCATCTAACGTCTTCAGGGTTCTGGGGTGATCTTTGGCAAGATTACTTGCGTCTCGGGTTCCACTGCATTGCAAGCTGGTTGGCTGCACCGTTTAAGGGCTCACTGAACTCTGATGTCTTCAGGATTATCTATCTTTTCCTGGTCTTCATCATGTCCGGCATAATGCACATGTGTGGATCGTTTATGCTTCCATCTCACTCCCGCCCAATTACCGGACAGTTGCTATTTTTCGGGCTACAGCCTATAGCAATTGTCGGCCAAAAACTTTTGCGAAAGAAATTGATATATGTTCTAGGGCGCGGCTCGGGATGTCGGGCGGTACAATTAGCAACGACCTTGCTCTGGCTTTATTGGACTACTCCTCTGTTATGGAATGACCTGCTCCTAGGAGGCTTCTGGGACACTCCTCTATTGCATGTGTTTGGTTAAATTGAAGGTAATCGGCTCAATCCAGCCATAGCATAAAGCTCCTATACCTGGCCGCCCTTCATTGACTATAACGATGCCAGCCCAGCTACACTTCATGTTGATATAGGCTACGCATTCTCGACTCGTTCGGCCATCTAGACAGTTATTCGACGGTGAGAACTCCTAGTTGTGTGGGCCCTGAGCTGCCGAGACAGTGGTGCACTATGCTGACACTGAAGCGTCACGTGTCGAGGAGATGAGCTATCTAGGTGCAGAGAACCATGTCTCTGATTGAGAATCCAAATGACATACTACAATATAAAAATATACTCCAGTATACCTGCCCCTACAATATCGTATCTATGTATCACATGACATTACCACCAACGGCGAAAGCGAATTATTCAATTGTAAATACTTTTTCTTTCGGATTTCTCTGTAACAATTACGAAGGAAAGAGTATCGAATAGTAAGGTTGCTGCCTCATCATTCACGCGAAATGTGAGGGTTCCAGTAAATCCCTATTGTCCCCCATCCCAAATCAAGCCATGGCCGTCCTGCAAATAACGCCCCCCCCCCCCCCCCCCCCCCAAAAGCTTGTCAACTCTGCTATGGCATGGAGGCAGGAAAGATGGGAGAAGTGAAGGAGGAGGGAAGGCTGGACAGCGCGAGGTTGGGTTCGGGCGGGCAAAGACAGACGCTACGTGACGCTGTATTGGGGCCGCTAAAGTGAATCCATGGGTAGAGTTATTATGTACAAGCTGAGCAGACGGCGCGATCCCCGACATATTATTGCCTGCTATCCCTCCTTTTGTACTCCCACATTATTGAGCTTTACTCCCTCTAACCTACAGTTCTATACCTTCCCTCTCCGCGGTTTGCATGATGTAGGAGCGAATCTGGCCGACACTCAGCTTACGAATCAATAGTGTCGCGTAAACAGCAACTCACCTTTGCATCTGGTGCCATATCAAAGGCCAAAAGCCCATCTGAGCTTCTCTTATCTGTTTCCGCGCCCGCCTTGAGTAAGGTGATGGCCGCATCGCCGTGGCCTTCGGAGATGGCATGATGTAGTGCTGTCAGACCATCCATATCTGTGGCATTGACGGGACTCTTTCCCTCCTCGAGAAGGACTTTAATGATGGGTGAAGAACCGATGGCTGCGGCACGGTGCAGAGGCAGCTGACCGCGTCTATCTTTGACTCGCGCGCTGCACTTGTTGGCTATTAAGGTGCGGACAGTGGAAAGGTTGCCTTTGGAGGTTGCGAAGTGGAGAGCATTCTGTTAATGAGCCTTATTAGGCCTAGTTGTATCAAAGGCGGGCTTTAATTAATCAAGGTTGCGATACTAACCTGTCCAGATGAACTCTTGACACTCACGTCCGCACCCTTCCGGAGGAGCAGGTCGATGATGGGGTCTCCTTCGGCATTCTTCAAGCTTGCTGCGATCATCAGGGGCGTCCAGCCTGATCCATCCTACGCCGTAGAGCCCTAGTTAGCCTTTTCTTCCCGTCTGAGGTACGACCATGCCTAGAGTTGCTAGCGGACCTCGACATCAGGATCAAAGTTCTTGGTGGAGACAAGGAGCTCCACGATCGGAAGCCGATTAAAGGCGGCAGCCCAGTGAATCGCAAGACGGTCATCATCATCTTTCACATTCGCCAATTTTGGATTCGCCTATATGTCGGGATAAGTTAGCGTGTCCATCACGGTCGAAGTCTGGGGCCAAGAGAGAAGCTCCGGCAATGCGGGGCACTCACGCTCAAGAGCGATTCGACAAGTTGAGCTATATCTGTTAGATACCTTGAAATTTGTTTTGATGGAGGGGAGCTCACTTTTTCCTTCTCTAGCAGCCTCATGGAGAGGAAATTTAGCATCGTGATTGGGATCCATGGCAGGATTGCTGTGGTACAGGTATAGATCGGAATAGATGCTGATCGGGGAGCTACTGAGATGATGTTATCCGTCTGCGGGGAGGCCTATCTGGCTTACTTAAGCTTTCCTGGCCTCAGGCATTTCCGCAGCTCCCAAAAGTTCAGACCCGCCTTCACCGTGACCTTCCATCACAGCCTTCGTCTTCCTCCATTCTGCCACCATCCTGCGTCTTTCCCGACCTGCCTCGTGGAGCGCTAAATAGTTGTGTGCTGCGACTCGAATGAAGTAAACTTCACCATTTACTCGAACCCCGCGAGTCCTGTTTTTCCTAGGTTCTAGACGCGAAAAGGACCACGCCCTCGCTCGTTCGCGAGAATTTCACCAGAACGCTGCGCGTATCTCGCTGCGGTTTCAACAAACAACTACGAAGAGAATAAGTCGATCACACAATGGACGTGGTTCCATCGACCACGCCCGATGAAGCGGTGCGCTTATCCGCGAAGCGAACTGCAGATCTTTTCGGTACCGACTACCTCATGGTCACCCCCTCGACAGGCGACGGTTCCATTGGTGTTTCATATCGGAGAAAGGCCGAATACCAGGATGTGAAGGAGCTTCCTCCCGCACTCGCAGAGAAGCAAGCAAAGGCAGCCGCCGGTCGTACGAAGCGCCCGAGAATCCAGGCACAAGGGCAGGGACCAGCGGACAAGAGTGGCGCTTCGATGTCCCTCGTCAAGAGGGGTCCTGGTCCCAGTGCTGGCGGTGTGGGCGGAGAGAATGAGCCTAAGAGTCTGATCCAGCGACCCTCTGCCACACGGCAACAGAAGCCCGATTGGCATGCGCCTTGGAAGTTGATGCGAGTGATCTCGGGACACCTGGGGTGGGTGCGGAGTCTGGCTGTCGAACCGAACAACAAGTGGTTTGCCAGTGGTGCTGGTGACCGGACCATCAAGATCTGGGACCTTGCGACCGGTTCCCTCCGTCTCACGCTGACGGGTCATATCTCTACTGTCCGCGGGCTGGCCGTGTCGCCTCGGCATCCGTACCTCTTCTCGTGCGGAGAGGACAAGATGGTGAAGTGTTGGGATCTGGAAACGAACAAGGTCATTCGCCACTATCACGGCCATCTCAGCGGAGTGTACACCCTCGCGCTGCACCCGCGTCTCGATTTGTTGGTCACAGGTGGTCGGGATGGTGTCTGTCGAGTCTGGGATATGCGGACACGAAGCAACGTTCACGTTCTGAGCGGCCACAAAGGCACTGTCGCCGATGTCAAGTGCCAGGAAGCCGATCCTCAGATCATCAGCGGTTCTCTAGACGCCACCGTTCGTCTCTGGGATCTTGCCGCCGGAAAGTCTATGGGTGTCTTGACTCACCACAAGAAGGGTGTGCGGAACATCGTCACTCACCCGCGGGAATTTACCTTCGCCAGCGCCAGTACCGGTAGCATCAAGCAGTGGAAGTGCCCGGAGGGTGATTTCATGCAGAATTTCGAGGGCCACAACGCCGTCATCAACACTCTCGCTGTGAACGAAGACAATGTTCTCTTCTCAGGCGGCGACAATGGGTCTATGTGCTTCTGGGACTGGAAGACTGGCTATAGATTCCAGAACATCGATACTATGGCCCAACCCGGTTCGTTGGAGGCTGAAGCGGGCATTATGGCATCGACTTTCGACCGCACCGGGCTGCGTCTGATCACGGGTGAGGCGGATAAGACCATCAAGGTCTGGAAGCAAGACGAGGAGGCCACGCCCGAGTCGCATCCCGTTACGTGGGCTCCGACTCTGGGCAGACAGAGATATTAGGTTGCTTGTGGACATCTGATACCCTGTGTAATTGGTCTGGTTTGACTGTTAGAATCGGACGGTTTCATGCACGTTTATGGAGTTTAGCGTTGAGGATTTGGGGGCCTTTCTTGTTTCAATGTTTAAATATACTCGGTATCTAGGAAGTGGCCCAAAAATGGTTCGGTATCATTTGTATCATATATGATTTAAACACATTATCTAACTATGCATCTATATTGTCTCAGTAGTGACTGCCTGTCAAGGTTCATCCAACAGGAAAGGGTATCATGTGCTAAATGGCAATCTATACGCCAGTCCAATCGCCAAGATGCGCGTTAAAGCACGGTTTGCCATACTTTATAAGGGTATATCCAGTCTACTGATCCTGACCAAGACCCAGGCCATTTGCTTCGAGATCCTCCCGAAACGCAGCTCTGACATCTTCGGGAGCCACCCGTAATCTCACTTTTCCGCTGCGGTCTCTATTCGGAATGGCAGTCGACCCTCCCCGAGTCCCTCCGTGTTCCAGGGCAAGAATCCCGGAGTTCATCAGCTCCATTGCCGCGAATCCAAGAGCTTTGACTCGGGCACTACTGCCCCCCGCGAGCAAAAAGTCTTTGATACTCGCGCCTGCAGCGCCTGCAACCGCAACTGAGGCATCGGCGATCCGTTTCGCCTCATCGATCACATCACCAAAGGTGGATTCAGAGATCCCCGTTCGCTTGACACGAGCCAACAGCGCAGATAGGAAGAGCTTTGCCGAAAGAGGCAGCGTGCGGAGACATTGTTGCAGTGGGGTGGACGTCGCCTCTTGAATGGCCTGCTTGATTGTAGCTATGGTGACTCTGCCAGCAAGCTGTTTCTGGGGTAACTTCTTCTGGGGGGACTCCGTCTTTGCTTGGACCGTCTCTTTGCATAGGGACCTCTCCTTTCGGGCGGGTGTCTTGGTTGGCGTTGGTGGGAGGGACTCGGTTTCGTCTGCGTTCGCGTCTTGTGCAGCCTCGCTGTTCTGTTCGGCGATTTCAACTGCACGGCGGCAGATATCCAGTGCACGTCGCGCGTCACCGCTGACCGCTGCGACCTTCCGGCTTGCGAATTGGATGGCGTCCGTGTCGACGATGTTTCCGGGGACGTTCGCTAACCGCGTGCTAATAATCTCCATGAGATCGGTGTGCTTATACCCCGGGAATGTGATGCGGGTAAGACCCAGACGGCTGGAGATCTTGTTGCTGAGCGTTCGTTCGGGCAGATCCATGGTGTTTGCGACGGCCAGCACGATCAGGCGAGAGTGGCGGAGAGCCGGCCAGTTGAAGAAGTTGTACATCACGGACTGGTTTTTGGTGACGAGCTGGTCGAGTTCGTCCATGAGCACGACACAGGATACGCGGCGTGGTGAGGGGTGGGAGAACTCGCGTTCGAGAAGGTCGAGCGCATGCGACGGCGACACACGGTCACCCTTAAGGGCTTCCCAGAGTAATGAGTAGGATTGGTGCGGGTCGGTGACCTTCATGCCGTTGATTTCGACGAAGATGAAATCGTCCATCTCCTCCGCCAGGACAGCGGAGTTCAGCTGCGCGACCACTTCCCGCACCGTTGCTGTCTTCCCGGTACCTGGGGTTCCCGAAATATAGATACAAGCGCCCGTGCCTTCCATGATGGCGGCACTGAGATGATTATAGACAGTCTCGAATTCATTCTTGCGACAGGGGAGTGACGTGGGTACCGTGGAAACGTGAAGGAGGGTTCGTGCTTGGCGGTAGGGTGAAGCGAAATGTGTCGGGGAGAGAACACGAGTGCCGAGTGGTGTGAATTCGAGGGGTTTTTTGACGACGATGCTAGTAAGTCTTAGTCTCTGCAGAGGCCATATGGGATATTCAGTCTCATTTACCGCTTGTGACTTGGGGTCGTCAGCGTCTTCTGACGCCGTGACTGGGGTGTTGCATTCGTGGCCACTTTCTGGCGCTTCCTCGGGGTGGTAGGTGCAAAGTCGTCATCTTCTTTCTCTTTGGTATCGACATACTGGAGGACGGGTTGTTAGATGGCAGTATGCTGGATGGTGGTGAACATTCACTCACATCGTTGTCTACTTGTTTCCGCTTTTTGGCTGCCTTCAAGCCATCTTTGATCAAGTTGATCAAATCGAAAATCCTGTCTTCGCGGTACACTTCCTCCCAAACGAATTCCGGGGTGTATCTCCCCTGGAGTTGGTTCACGCCTCTCCGGCATACAATGCATTTGTTATACTCAGCCAATGCATCCTTGCCCTTCGGAGGAGCGCCATTCGGGTATCTCGCAAAGAAAGCATCTTTGGACATCACGGTCGCCCGGCCATTGATCGATGTAAGAGGGTTCACGTTGAAGTCTGCGGTAAGATACTGCTCGTTCGGCAAGGCATCGGCGCGTCGCTTGTTCCGTGTCGACATGAACTCGTCTGGAGAAGCAAACCACATGATATTGGCGGACTTAACTACTTCACCTTCCGCCTCGTCATCGTCCTCCTCGAGGAATTCAGTGATAATCCCAACCCAGTCCTTCCCTGCTTCTGGCGACTTGAGTAGCATCACTTGTCCAAGTCTGCATTCAAATTGGCCCATTCTGGCTCCGATGATCTGTTGTCGGCGTTTGGTATTCTTGGTCCGCGACTGGCGTCTCCGGCCTGACCTCGAGATATCCTCCGCCGGTTGTGCGCCCTCGGCTTCATCTTTGATTTCGCCAGAGTTCGAGTCGTAGATCCAGACCCACGGATGGTCTTCCTGGCCCAATTCATCATCGGAGTCGTCCCGGACCAAACCCCCCTTGGTCATCCACAACTGGGCGCGTTTGCGAGCATTACGTTGACGAGTTTGTGTGGAATCGGTTTCATCCGCTGGTTCTGGAGTCATTGTCTGTGGTTGGGATTGGGGTGAGTTGGAAGCAGACGACAACAAAAGACTGGCGGTTAAAGTTACAATATTGATCCTGCATGGGATGGAGATCGGACGTTGAAAATCCGAATGGAGAGCGACTAATTACCATTCCCGTTTGGGACGCGTCGGGCGTCGCGTCTGTCCACTTTATCCTGTTTAGGATTAGTGTGTGTTGCTCCAGGTGAACCAATCACAATGGGTTATGGGAAGTATACATCAACAATTCCTGTTTTGGATCTCGAAAGTGTTTCCTTTTTCATCCCAAATATGCAGACTGACTGAGCTGGCTATGTCTCTCCAGGCAACTGTAAAAGGATGAATACATAACTCAGTTCTGGTATTATCCTTACTCAGTGCAGGTATCTGGTTCCACTGCATGCGGTTATCCGAGAGTGAGGTCTACCAGGTACCGTTTGAAGGTACAAACGAAATAAGTCTCTTTTCAATTCACTTCTCCATGTTTCTCTTCTTTCTATTTTCTCCTTCAACTTCTGTTACTCCCGTTCTTTCCCTCTTCCATTCGTCCTACCTCCCTCTTCCTTCCTTTCTTACTTCTTCCTTCTCTCCCTGAGGACATATCATTGATCGTCTCTCATGATTTCCGAAGCCCTTCCTAAACTCTTCAGTTCTCCCCAGCGCGAACAGGCCAAAATAATAATGGAGTAATTTCCCCTCAACTGGTCGCTTCACATCTCGCTAACACTACGTCAGTCATGAGACATGCGGAGCGCAAGGTAAGTTCCTTTACGAGGTCAACAACACATGTTCATCATTTCTCTGTACTAAAAGCCTCTCCAGAATGGCAGCTACCCGGGTACGGTCGAGCATTAGTCAACCCTCGTGGCCTGTCGCACCAAGGCAATCCAAGTCAACCAGCGGCGTCGTCTGCCGAGTCCACCGTCCGAGCTGAGCCCCCCAGGCCATCATACTCCACTATAGCAGCCTCCGGTGGCCCCCAGTATAACCCTTCTTCAGCAAGAGGTACACAAAGAGCTTCCCGGGCGCGTGGCACCCCGAGAACTAGGCGACCCTACGTAGCTCGGGGTGCAACACATCGATCCACCCCTTTGTTTCCCAATTCCCCCTCTAAGGCAGCCTTGATAACTGGTGACAAACAGCCCACTGGTCAGTCCCACAACATATATGCTTGTTGGTCAACGTACTAAGCTATCTATGTAGACGTCGTCAAGCTCCCCGCAACCTTTGGATCATTCAAAAACCAGTAAGAAATTCATGGCCATAGCATCGAGCGTCCAGGAACTAAAACCATCCTAGATTTTTTGGTGTCGCCAGATCAACGCTTCACGGGCGAAAACCCCAAGCTACGCAAGGGCGTCTCGAAGTTTTCCAGGGTATCAGTCGCAAGACAGGTGCTTATGTCCAAGCGCCTCGCCACACCGACACGGTAGTGTAGCACACCGTCTGTATGCCAAGGAAGTGCAGAATGCTAAAACACAACAGGCCATTTCCTTATGGGGCGGGGCAGCTCAAGTAGCTTCTGCCAAAGAACTCCTTCTCGGTCTACTTAACAAATGCACTCTCGATGCTCCTCAGCACAAGGGCGCGTGGGTTAAAATCCACGCCAAGAACGCGGGCAAAGAGGCCAATGCTGAGATGAAGGAGAGACGTGAGCATGCCATACTGCGACTGAGGAACGAGCCAGAAGTATTCTCAGCGTTTTCGGAGAAGGTTAGTACAAAGGGGCTGGCTTGGGAGCATACATTGACACATTCTTCTTTGTAGCTACTCTTCTTGTGGCCAAAAGAAGGCCCATCTCTAGCCGAAGCCCTTGGACAACAGCTCGAAGCACTTGATGTCCTTCGCGCTAAATACAATTGCCATTTCTTTGTCCCGAAAGGCCTGCCCGGTTTTATCTGTGCCCTAGGCCAGGATCATGACACGATGAAAAACATCGCCCACCGTCTCAGAACAAAATGGGTCGAAACTGTGGCCAGCAGCAACATCAAATCAAAGGTCTACGTCATCGAGCCTCCAAGTCCAAACGGCATGAAGAAGAAGATAGTGGTGAAACATGAACACCACTTGGCTAAACCTCTTCTCCGAGGGAATAAACTAAAGGGCCTCGACTTGGAGTCATGGCAAAACCTATCGGGTCTTATCCAATCCAAGAACAATGCCCGTGTGCTTGACGCGGTTGAAATGTCACTGAAAGGAGTTGTCTTTGTCCGCGGACATCTGCGTATGCGTATCAATCTTGGATTGTTTGTGCTTGACGAATACCGTGCACCCCAAGAAGGCAGAGATTCGTACAGCTTTGAGGAGTTCAGAGAAATGCTCTTATATGAACAAACTAAGGGCAGATTGATTCCCGGGTAAGGCTATTCCGGTATCTATACAGCATGCCATTAACCTTGTCATGGGTGCAGGTTGAAAGCCTCCCAAGAAGAATTTCTCGCTAGATTCTACAACGCTACAGATCTGATTGAGACATACGGGAGCGCCTCCAGTTCACTCGACAAAGTGAAACCTGCATACTCTGTCAACTTTGAATTTCTGGGCTCGAACAATTCCATGCTGCGACTGGAGGTAGAGTTCGCCAAGAGCCCACTTGCAGAGGAGTATGAGGTTACCCAACGCCGATGGCTCAGGCCTCGAAAGAGTGGGCAGTCGAACGACAGGCGCCCCCCTCTGCAGATTGGCGTTATCGACTTCGAGAGGTCAGTCGTAACGTGGATCCTCGCCGACACAAGCTGACTTGCAAACAGATCGGACTGGCAGCTTGAGATCAAGTCTCTGGAATTTCACGAGGCCTCTTCGATTGATGCTTCATTGAAACAATTTGGCCATAGTGTTAAAATCCCTCATGACACCAAGATCACTAGTATTTCTGCACAGCCCCGCAGAAAGGTGATCTTCAAAGACTCGCCCCCTGTCTCTAGGCTTGTGGAGAAAACGGCATTCCGATACCGATTGAAAGGGACCGACTACACTTTGGAGATTGCCCGTTACGATGAATACGTTCGCAAGAATCTCTTCTGTATGCAGGGTCAAAGTGCCACTGCTGCAGCAAGCCAATTTTCGGAAGTCCCTTTTACATCATGGGGTGCATCGATATTCGACTCGAAATGGGATAATTTACTAGGAGAACATGCGAACCTGCCCGTTGGACAATCTGCGAAATACAATCCCAACCTAGACACCTTTTTTCTTCCCAGGCAGTCGGCCGAGCCAAAAGAAAAGGGCTCTGGGTTCTGGGAGTTGGTTGGTTTGGTGAAGCGCGTTGCAGAACTCCTCGGCCCAACACGTATCTCCTCTGAGAGCACTCAAGAGTTGTCCGGCCCTGAATCTGAATCAAAGTCGGCCCTCCCGACCAAACCGCATATCGCTATTCCTGGGTCTCCCCCTGCCACTGGTGCAAGAAATCCTAGAGGAATGTTGGATGCGGACCTCGGCACTTTATTCTAGGCGTTGGCACCCCACTGTCTGCCCAGAGAATCTCTTTGATCATGTTTCCATGCAGTTTATGATGTCAACCAAACACATGTTTAGCGTGTAGCTCTACTGAGATCACGATAGCTTGAAGGACTCTTTTGCAGTCATCTGATGTATGAGTTCGCTCCTCTATTAACAATGGTATTTTTTATGTCCCTTGATATGATAAAACATAGACCATATATCTGTATCAAGGGCCCTCAGCCACCGCCTGCAGCGGCCGCAGTCGAAGGGGCATTTTCACTCAGCAACTTTTGCCTCAGCGCTGAAAAGTGTGTTAGCGGGTTACAATATAACAATCACGTATAAAAGCACAGCTCACCATCTTCGAATAGTCTCTGCTGACTGCTCTTGGTCTGTACGATCTTTTCCAGCTCTGTCAAGTTCGTCTCCAAGTTCTTGACCTTGTCCTCGTAGAATGCAATTGCCTTTGCTGGAGTCTGAAGGTGAAATACACCGGTCAGTCTCCATACACTCTTTGAATCTCGAAAATATGAGCACATACCTTCTCTACGTAGAATCCAGTCCCAACATCCACAAGCACCTTTTCCCGATCCACCAGCTTGCCTCGAACATACAGGGAGCTGGTCAGGGGTACCAGGATGTCATCCTTTCCGTCTGTTCCCTTGTTACCCGACCCAACAACACCCTCGTTGATCGACCGGATACAGTCGCGGAATTTGAGTTGCGCGGCGCGGAGCTTGGTATGAGAGGTGGTCAGGTGTTCGAGCTCGGAGGAAAGACGGGTTTGA
This sequence comes from Aspergillus aff. floccosus IMV 01167, assembly GCA_001931935.1. Classification (NCBI taxonomy): domain Eukaryota; kingdom Fungi; phylum Ascomycota; class Eurotiomycetes; order Eurotiales; family Aspergillaceae; genus Aspergillus; species Aspergillus aff. floccosus IMV 01167. Next base: position 758,333 of record MSJE01000308.1, read on the forward strand.
AGGGCGCGAAGCTGCGGTACAGAGAGCGAATTGATGTTGACTGTTACAAGATTTCCGACGTCAGTTTTGGGTTGCTGCGCGGTAGGATGGTGGTGTGTTTGCGTTACCTGTGCCTGGAGGGGCTTCCGATGCGGGGGTATCTGAAGAGGACATTTTTGCGACGGGCGTTGATTGCTCGTGTTCGTTTGGGCGTAGGCTGCGCGGTGAGAAATAGAGGGCCTATGCGGGGACAATAACTCGCGAGCTCTGACGGGCGCTTTCTGTCCCAGTATTAATTGCTGCGGCGGTGGTGATGTGGTTCTTCGGAGGACTTTTGGTTGGCAGAGCAGGTGGTTGCCGTGTTGGGGATAGTCTCTCTTACTCAGCGGTCTGTTTAGATGAGTAATCCCTCCCTCTCTTTCCGTTCATCCTTCATCTTCATCCTTCTCATTATTATTTCTATTGAAAGGTGTCAAAGACATCGAGGTAGTAACTGTCGGGTCTGCTTTGTATGCAGCTCTTTTGACATGCGTTTCTAGTAGTTAGATCTGTATTGAGCCACGATGGTGTTGACTACACCATGACTGACCTCCACTGAACCACCTGAGGTTATATAGAACCAAGCCTACATGTGAGACTCGACATATCTAGGCAGTCCGGGCTTCCTTGACCAATTTCGTCCACAGGAAATCGAGATCGCTCCTCACCTCTAGAATGAACCTCCAACGCCCTTCTTGCCAGCCATTACTGTTCATCCCCGCAAGTAAGAAGGACGAGATCCTGGAGAAGCGTGTCTTATGGGTCGATGCAGTCGCGCATGAAAGACTCCCTCAAAGAGGCAACCACTGGTGTTTCTACCTCCGTGTGGCAGAAACCCACTCGGTACACCTGGACTCACGCCGTCATATACCGTACCCAGTACCTCAATTTTTGGCGGCTCCAAGGGCAACCTGGTTGTGAGTCTTCTGGACTATACTGTCTCACCGTCTGCTCAGAAAGTTGTGAGGCTGGATGTCCTGTCTGGCAAGATGGTACGGAATTTGTCGGCTTAAATGTCGAACACGGCCGAGACAAGTACGGGTTCAACGACCAAGGTCAGGGGTGTAGATTTTGGGTTGGCCATCAAATGGATCTGTTTTATCAGCATGGTTTCTTGCTGAGCCGCGCGCTATTTGGAGGCTCATGCGGCTATTCTCACACAGTGGCCTGATCGGATGCTGTATCCTCTTGTGCAGGGTGGTTACTATCAGTAGTTTGTGAAATTACATCTCTGGGGGTGTTATTTGGCGTTAGATCGTGGATAAAGCAGACTCGTGACAATCTCTATACCATCATATGGGTATTCCTTCATAAGCAAGCAGACATTCATTCAAACAAAATGCCACCCATAAACGACAAGAAACAAACAAATCCCTCTACGTCACGACAAGCCTGAAACAAGCGACTCGAGCAGATCACCCCGCTGCCGGAACAGATTCAAAATCGGGATGAACAGCCTCCGCCCCTGAAAGGAATCGATGGAACCCTCCTTCTCAGCGGAATCGTACGCTTCATAAAACCCACGGACGTCGTCCAGCGTAACCCACTGCCATTCTTCACATTTCTCTGGCTCCGTAATCTTCACATTTGTCAGTTATGCCTTGTGGAGAAAAAAGGATCAGGAATCCCGTAGGGCCATACCACTGCCTCCTGTTTCCCATCGACAACACGGGCCCCAACGAAGATAGTCACATAGTGCTTCCCCTCTGCTTCCATGATGTCGTTGGTTGCAGTCATGTACTGGATATCGCGCACCTCGAGAGACGTCTCTTCGAGGATCTCCCGGGCTGCGCATTCTTCAAAGGACTCCCTGAATTCGAGATGGCCTCCGGGGAGGGCCCAGGTCCCTGATTCTTGTTAGACAAGACAGTTTTGATAGAGAAAGTAAAGCCGCGGGAGAACGACGTACCTGATCCGTGGCTGCCCTTGCGTTTGCCGATGAGGAATTGGCCCTGGTTGTTGAAGACGAATACGCCGACGCCGATTCTGGGATTCATCTTGGACAGATTGATCTGGATGTTCCGATGGGATAAGTGTATAAAATACGGAAGAGGCGATGTAGAAGTAGTCGAGAGCTGGAATGTTGAAGCGATTGTAGTGGAGAAATTGAAGTGAGCGGAAAGCGAAGGATCTCCCGTCGTTTATAAAGCGGTCGCGACAACAAAGGAGCCACGGTGAGTCAAAGACACAGTGAACAAAGATTATACTATTTTGAGATTAATGAACACTTATCTGTATACTCACCGCTCCGGCGCTTAGTAGATCTAGCCTGATCAGGCGTACTGAGGCTCTACCAAGGCTGCCTTGAGGGCCTGTGCTGCACCAGCCACACCGCGGGGCGTCAGTCGCAGGACAAGGGCAACAACACTACCGGGACTGTGTCCGTGCATTATTTTCGTTTGAATTCTGTGGCTGATAAAGAGAATAATTCTGTCTGCATAAGGCTATGTAAGAAATAAGGCTCTTGTGACCTTGTCAAATGCCGCATGCATGTCCATCCATCTCGACTGTAGACGCCCAGTGCCCCCTCAGGCGTCAATAAAGATGGTAGCGCAAACAGTTTTCGGCTTTAGAGTCTCAGATATGTCTTGCAACTCATATACTGTTGCAATTGTTATATCGTTGGGTCATCCGGCCGCTAAGAGATTGTTTGTACGTGTACAGGGCAGGTATGAGGCAATCCGGATGGTTTGTTAAGTACTCGGTAACGAGAAAGATTCTCTTGCTAGTACAACCATAGAGGTGGCGCATGCTTATAAACGCTTATCTTTAGAGGCCTTGCATTCCGCTGGGTTAAATGAGTGGCTAGGATAAAAAAAAATCCGCTAATTCTAAGTATACAGTCAGTCAGGAACCTGCCTGCGCAGGAGACACTGCATATGATATCGTCACAAGAGCAGTAAGTGGGGGTTGGAATACTAAGATGCACAGGTATCTGTTAATGTACCTCTATATCCCGTCAAACACTGGCGGTTGCAGTCAACTAATATGCTTGCACCTGGATTGAGGACAACATAAAGAGCTGCCGGAAGACCCCAGGTATCAGGTGCCCTAATATGAGTCACGAGCAAGTGCTTGCTGATCAGGCGGGATACAGGTTGATAGACATCCTATACAATCGCATATATCTGCTGGCTTTGGCATATGCAACGTTGCACATCGAAGGACGTTCCACCCAACGAACTATAAAAGAAATCAGTTGGATAACTGGTTGCACAGCTCTTCCGCTGTATGTCTCATCATGGAGCATCCTCTTTCTGTCGCTATCATGCGGCTGAAATAGCGAGCACAACCTCTGATGACTCGCACAAAAGACTATGCCTTGGATGGGCTGTGCACGTCACACAATGAAGCCCACTGCGTTATCACTACTGTTGAACTGCCATGTAGACCGGGCATTTCGAGTTGGGATCCAGTTATACCATTGGTGATACATCAGTGCACGTCTACTAAGAGGAACATCTGGGGAAGATTTGCCTGTACAAGAAGTGAGATGGGTATATTGGCAGTCATAGTGTACAATTTGGGTGTATTGGTACAATGATAATGTATAATACAAAGCTCATCCGCTCTACAGCTGCATGAGCAGTGAATTCACAAACTCGGGGAGTCGTTCCAGAGGAACATTCTCGCGCAGGTTGTTCAGCCGCCGGCACTGTACCTCAACCGTCTGCTGCTTCTTCCATCCCTTTCCAACCACCACAATGACAGGGTATCCAATCAGATCCGCATCGCCAAGCTTCCATCCCATCTGTTTGTCACGATCATCGAGGATGGTGTCGAACGGCGACGAGGGATTCGAAGCCAAAACATCGTAGATCTTCTCTGCCTCCGTCTCCAGCCCCTTGGTAGGAACAACAATGACCTCGTAAGGGGCCATCGCCCGGGGCCAGTTGAGACCCTTCGAGTCTACCAGGCTGTCCGCGACAGCGGTGATCATCCGCGAAACGCCGATGCCATGACATCCCATCTCCATCGGCACAGTCTGGTCCTCGGGCTTGCCGGTGGTCGCACGGTCCACCATGACCGAGGCTTGCAAGACTTCGCTGTAGCGGGTGCCCAGGTGGAACGTGTGTCCCAGCTCAATCGCCGTGTGGGTCTTCAGATGTCCCTGTTCGCATTTCGTGCACTTGTCGCCATCGTGCACCTTGACTAGGTTGAGGCCATTCTTCGTCTCCGGGAACCGATCCAGCATGGTGTAGTCGACGTCGTCGGCCGCACATCCGGCTCGCTGCAGCAGATCACTCAGCGGCGGGCGCTTGTATACGCGGACCTGCGAGTCGTACAGGTCAAGGACCTGCGGCCGTTTGGAGGCTTTCTCCGACTTCACTTGCGTAGCCCACTGTTCTAGCGGGTTCTCCACACTGAGATCTAGGTCGATGCCCGCCGCGCTGGCCACGGCCTTGACGGCGTGCGAGTTCACTTCCCTTTCCACGGGCTCTTGCGAGTCTCCTTGCATGGAGAACTTGGGATACCAGGCCCGTAGCAGGGTTCGCTTGTCCCGCGAGATCGCCATCCAGATATCGTTAGAAATGGTTGGTGTCGCTTCGGTTGAGACCGCCCCAGTGTTGAATCCCTCGGACTGAGTCGTCGTACTATCTTCGAGCCCATGGGATTGTCCGTCCGCAAGCTCCTCGTTGTAGACACTATCACAGCTCGTACATGTGATGACGGTATCTTCTCCTTTTGAGCTGGGGAAGTGGAATTCATGGCTAAGGTTGCCCCCCATATTGCCGGAGTCGGCGACAGCGACCAGGTAGGGGATTTTCAATTCGTTGAATAACCGGGTATAGGCAGCTCTTACCAGCCCATATGTCTTCAGGGCTTCTTCCACGCTGTAGTCGAAAGTGTATAGGTCTTTCATGATGAATTCTCGTCCACGAAGAAGACCCTGTCTCGGCCGGGGCTCATCCCGGTATTTTCTTGCTATCATACGCAGTTAGACAAGTCTCTTTTTTCTCTCTTGTGTTGCACCTACATATTTGATACACGCGCAAAGGAAGATCTCTGTACGATTTGGTGAGGCTTCCCACCAGCGTGGTGATTTCCTCCTCATGCGTCGGTGCGAGGAGAAAGCGGGTCTCTCTCCTATCGAGAAATCGGAAGACCTGCATGTCTTAGTAGGTTATAACTTGAGGCACATGAAGTCCCTACCTCTGAGCCTTCCTTTAGGCGGCCTGACTGTTCCCAGAGCTCCTGGGAGGATATCGAGGATAGGGAAACCTTGGAAGCCCCTAGATGGAATTAGGCATAAAGTTTCAATGAAGAACAGTACATACCAAGTGAGCGCATATGCTTATCGATGAGACGTTCTAATTTATCTTGCACACGTAAACCCAGGGGCAACATGTGGAAGATGCCTGAGTAGGCCTAGATGAACTTAGACGCTGAACGAGCACGTATAGAGGGAGCCTTACCTGCCGCAGGAAACCGCCCCTAATCAAGAGATCATTTACATCCTCTGAAAACGAGCGTCAGATGCGGAAACGGGCAGTAGAGATAGAAAATAGATACCTTTCTCTCCTTGAACTTTCTTTTTTGAAATACCCCCTGTGGGTATCCAGAAGTTTGACACGCGAGTTCTGCCATCGGTCTGCCACTATCAGCTACCGGACACGATTGCAATGCAAGCGCTATAAACGAACATGATAATGGCATAGTAAACCTCTATGCAATCGAAGGCTTCCCGAATAGGCCCGATATGCCACTGAAGCGCGGCCCGGCGCCGGGCGAAACCCGGCAATCATGAATCAAGAGACTGGGACTGTACGCAGTTTCCCAATACTGAGGAAGTGTCAACTGCCAGCCACCACCGGTCAAATTAAACAATTGAAGATACAAGAACTCCAACTAAACACGGCGGAATTGAAGGCTGCGGCCTGTTGGTCCGTGCATGACAGGGTGGGTCCCGGACCAAGTATTTCTCCGGCGGCCTCGGAGCGTCTCCATAATTTCGGGCGGCAGAAAAAAAAAGTCCGGCGATAAACCATCCAACATCGACGCTTTGGTCAGGTCAGTATATAATAACTGTTCACCATGGCCAAAGGTAAGGGGAAGCGCTCCTCAGGGGCTCATGAAGCTGTTGCCGAAGGCAGCTCTGCCCTCAATGGCACCAACACCGGTGCAGACGCTTTTCCTCAGCTGGAAGAGAGTGCCTTTGCGGGCCTACGACAGAAGATCGAACAGAGGCTGAAGGACCAGAGCTCAGCCAAGCAAAATTCGAAGAACAACAAGTTGAAGGCTGGCTCCAACGATTCTGCAAAGGACCCCAAGCAACCCGCGCCGAAGACGGACTCGAAGCGAGGCGATGCCGAAAAGAATAAGGGCAAAAAGCGGGACCGCAACGGTGAAGTGATTGCTGCGGAGGATAAGAAAGGAGAGGGAAAGCCTTCAGCAGGCCAGGATGATACTTTCTTGCAGGAGGTTCTGGCTCTCGGTGGTACCAAGGAAGATATCGATCTTCTCGAGGGCATTGACTCCGACGCGGAAGATGTCGCAGACACTACGCAGAAGTCGAAGGGCAAATCCGAGGAGGAATTACTACGAAAGGAGCTGTCCAGCATGCTAGCCGCGGCTGGACAGATTGTCCCCGAGGATGCGGAAGAGGAAGACATCGAGGAGGAAGGGGAGGAGGAAGTCGAGGCCGAGGCAGATGAAGAGGAAGACGAGGAAGAGGATGAGAGCGAGCAAGCTGAAGAATCCGGTGAAGATGAGGAAGATGAGATCAAGCCAGCTCTATCTTCCAAACCGACTAAAGAATCTACCAAGAGTGACAAGGCGACCAAGGACAAGGCTGAGATTTCTTTCCCCAAGGAATACTCCAAGCTGGTGAGCACATTTCAACCCCAGCTTTCACTTACATGCTGACCCGAAAAATAGACTGTTATGCCCCGGTCCGATTGGTATGCAACGGATCTTACCACGATTTCGGCGAAACAAGCGAACACTCTGCCCCGTCATCTAGTGGAACGTGTACATCAATATGCTGTGACCCTACTCGAGCAGGAGAACAAAATGTACGCGGAGGCGCAGCAGGCTTCCGCCTCATCGTCGCACAAGTTCTACACCACCATCATGTCGACCGGTACGCTTAGCGACAAGATCTCGGCTTTGACTCTTGCTGTACAGGAGTCGCCTCTCCACAACACCAAGTCGTTGGAAAGTCTAATCGGTCTCGGAAAGAAGCGTAGTCGTGCGCAGGCGGTGGAAGTTCTCCGGTCTCTGAAGGATATGTTCGCTCAGGGCACACTGCTTCCAAATGATCGCAGGCTCCGATCTTTCTCCAACCAGCCTTCCCTCATTGCTGCGTTCCAGGGAGCGAGCCGGTGGTCTGAAGGCGACGCCCTCCCTAGTGGTCTTCAGAAACGCCACCTTATTGTCTGGGCATACGAGAACTTCCTCAAAGAACAGTACTTCGAGGTCCTCAAGATCCTCGAGGTTTGGTGCAACGATGAGATTGAATTCTCTCGCTCAAGAGCGGTCAGCTATGTGTACGAGTTGCTGAAAGAAAAGCCCGAGCAAGAAACAAACCTTTTGCGTCTGCTGGTCAACAAACTCGGTGACAAAGCAAAGAAGATCGCATCTCGCGCTTCGTATCTTCTCCTGCAACTTGAACAGGCTCACCCTCTTATGAAGCCTACTATCATCTCGGCTGTGGAGGAAGTCCTGTTCCGCCCGGGTCAGAGTCAACACGCGAAGTACTACGCGATCATCACGCTGAACCAGAGCGTTTTGAGTCTCAAGGAAGAGACTGTTGCGGTCCAATTACTCGACATCTACTTCTCTCTTTTCGTCGCTTTGTTGAAGCCTACTAAGGGTGGCAAGTCTCAGGCAGGCAAAAAGCCTGGCAAGTTCGGCAAGAAGGGAGGCAAGAAGTCCGCAAAGGAGGAAGAGAAAGGCCAGGCCCAGGCTGAGGAGATGCAGGATAAGCTTGTCTCCGCAGTGCTGACTGGTGTGAACCGTGCCTATCCGTTCACCAACTCTGACTCGGAACGGTACGTTTCTTATTCCCGCACACGTTTGGATGCAGGATGCTAATCATCAATAGTCTCTCGAAGCACATCGATACCCTCTTCCGCATCACTCATTCGTCCAACTTCAACACTAGCATTCAGGCTCTTATGTTGATTCAGCAATTGACTTCGTCTCACCAAGTGGCCGCCGACCGTTTCTACCGGACGCTGTACGAATCTCTCCTTGACCCACGGGTCGCAACATCTTCCAAGCAATCGCTCTACCTCAACCTTTTGTTCAAGGCACTGAAAAACGATGTCAACGCCCGTCGCGTCAAGGCTTTTGTGAAGCGCATCGTCCAAGTCCTCGGACTCCACCAGCCTTCCTTCGTCTGTGGTGTCTTCTACCTCCTGCGCGAATTGGAGAAGTCCTTCGCGAGTCTCCAGACTCTGTACGACCAGCCGGAAGAGAATGACAGCGACGACGAGGAAGTGTTCAGGGATGTGCCGGACGAGGATGACGAGCAACCGGACCAGGCGGTTATCACTGAGACGAAGCCACAGAAGCCTTCTAACGGCTACGACCCGCGCAAGCGTGATCCCGAGCATAGCAATGCCGATAGAACCTGTTTGTGGGAATTGGTAAGAACCCCGCCATACATTGTAGCCTCTACATGTTGGACGATTACTGACGCACTACTGTACAGCTGCCTTACCTGTCACACTTTCACCCCTCTGTGTCGGTCAATGCGGCAAATCTGCTCGAGCACAAGCCCATGAGCGGAAAGCCGGATCTTACCCTGCACACGCTGACTCACTTCCTTGACCGCTTTGTCTACAGAACGCCCAAGGCCGCTGCGACGACACGTGGCGCATCTATCATGCAGCCTCTTGCAGGCAGCGATGCCCAGGACCGCCTGGTGGCTGGCGGCAAGCATGCCCAGCATGTGCCGCTGAATTCGGAGGCATTCTGGAAGAAGAAGTCAGAAGATGTGGCGGCGGAAGACGTGTTCTTCCACGAGTACTTCAACCGACTGGGCAAGGACAAGGACAAGACACACAAGAAGAAGGGCAAGGACGCCGTTGACCGCGACGAGGAGGATGGAGAGGGAGTAAGCGACGCCGAGTCTGAGATCTGGCAGGCGCTGGTCGACTCGCGGCCCGAGTTGGAGGGCGCCGGCAGCGATGACGATCTCGACATGGATGATCTGGAGTCCGCATATGATAAGAGTGACGATGAGGAAGGTGAAGGAAGCGGCGACGACGAGGTCATCTTCAACGACGAGTCCGATGAGGAGGATGAGGAGATGGGCGAGATGGATGAGGACGAGGCGTTCGAGGCGGCTGAGCAGGCCGCTGTCCAGTCCAAGTCCAAATCGAAGAAGACCCAGGAGCCCGAGGCATCGGAGGATGAGTTCGATATGGATGTCTCTGATGATGAGGCGTTCTTGGATAGTGATGAGGAGCTCCCATCGGACATGGAACTCGGCGGCGGTGTGGAACTGCCCAAGGACGAGGACCAGACCGATCGGAAGAAGAGGCGCAAGCTCAAGCATCTGCCGACATTTGCATCGGCGGACGACTATGCGGCCCTGCTGGCCGGGGAAGACGACGGAATGTGATGGGGGTGGCAATGGAGGTTATTTGTTTATATTACTGGCAGATAGATACCATACAAAGGTCCGTATCGTTGGCATTATGACTACTTGTGGAGAATGTAGCGATCTAAAGTACAATGTCGGTCTATGGCAATTGATGCAGAGACCGCTGATTTCTGCATGCAGCGAGTAGTGGGTACATACGATATAGTGGTCGCTTCCAGCTATTCAGGAATATTGAATATGGGAGGCGCATTGGCATCCATTTGGCTAAGTATGGTCAGTGATGTGTTGTTGGAAGCGAGTGTACCAGGGTATGTTAGAGGAAAGCCACGTGGATGACAGTCATGATTTATATAGCCAGATTCAGACCATCTTATAACAACAAGGGGTTGTGGTTTAGTGGTATAACGTTCGCTTAGCATGCCTTCGCATGCGAAAGGTCCGGGGTTCGATTCCCCGCAACTCCATTTTTTGCCTCTCTTACAATACAGATTGTACATGTACTGTAGATGGTGGGTTTTTCTTTTCCTTTTTTTTTTCTGGCCCATCTCTGGACCACAATAATGAAGCTGTCAAGTGGCGCGGGGTAGGTGTGGATGTATAGAGTGATCGGAATACAGCACAGAATATACAAAAGATGTCCCTTTAGCATGTGGTGCTAATATATATTGCGGATAGCTGATAGGCAAGGGATCCCACGCGATAAGTCTAAGCTGGGTTACCATCCTTGCATACCGGATATGATTCTAGAATCAACTTCGCTGCGCGCCAATTTTTATACTATCCATGTAACTGGCTGATGCAATATCCTGGCTACGATCGAGACCCTGGAGGACATTTGAGGAGCTGAAAGGAACGGTTATGTCAGGTATCACGCCATAGATTAGTGCATAACGTGCTTAAGCTTATGCGTACAACATTGGACGGCTCGGAGAACATACTTTCGAGTATCCCCTAGAGCAATGGCCCTCGGTGGCAGGGATCTCGAGTCACTCGAACGATCACTCGAGAGCATCAGGATAATACTCGAAAAGTCATGATCATGCAGTGCATTATTTCATCCCCATGAATCTGGTTGAGAATCCATTTTTCAGAAATAACTATTTTGGCGGAAAACTCTGCGCCTGGTTGCACCACCCACGTCATGGTCCGGAGTCGATGGCAAGTTGCTAACGTCTTCGGGATGGTGTTGAGACGGATGCGGGGCCTGCAAACATCCACATCGGGCGGAGCCGCCAGACCAAGCCATGATTGGTGCAATCAGGGCCCGGTCCTATGGGCAGAAACACGAATCATGTTGTGAGGATTGGATAGATCTACGGGTCGGTTGCCTGAGGAGCCCTAGCTCATCTTACCTAATCTTGCCAGTGGGACCGTGCATAATTAAACGGCCAATGAGCAATTTGAAGAGACTCAATCTCGATATGACCGCATTGGGACAGTATCAACTCGGGACTCTGGGGTAAGTCGACTGCCCACGAAAAAGTGTTTTCGGGCGCAGGGATGCTCTCACGACGACCAGAGATGAGGGTTATGAAAACCACGCTCGTCTGACGAGGCTGAACGTAACTTCCCGACTTTCCACAGACCTACGGGCCGGAAGAACTACGTGAAGCACGTCCATGGTCCGTTCCCTCCGCCACCAGGGCACATGGGCTTACTCCTTCCATCATGATTCTTGAGCTAGAACCTTTTCCGTCCACTCCAGAGGTCCACGCATAGAGCACGTCATGTGCTGGGTTCAGTAGGAACGAATGGCTGAGTTCATGCAGGCCATTCAAACCGAGACTCGTCTTTTGTGGCCCCGTTTGGACCTCCACTAATTACCCGGTCGAGCTGGGATTCTTTGGAAATCGAAAGCAGGTTCAACAACGTTAGTGTAGCTGGCTGTCTCGGAGTCCTTTCGTTATCTGCCTCTAAAATTACGCTATTCTGCTCTCATCTACAGAATCGGTTAGTAAATCAACATTTTTTTTCTCTTTCCCTGGGTTTAAGTTATTTCTAAATAATATTTTTCTTATTTTATTTTATTGGTTTTTATTTCTTTTCTCTCCTTTGCTTTTCTGTCGGAAGAAAAGATCGCACGTTGGTGAAGTTCTTTGTATCCTCACCATCCACCTGAAGCTAAGCCTCTTCCTGGTCGCTTGGCTGTCTCTTGCCTTTTCTTGGTCTCCTTAAACCATCTCGGCCCCTCCGTCCCGTGTCTTGGTGGTTCTCTTTGTCCGTCGGGTCTAACGTGCTCCTGTGCCTATCTCAATAATCGATTCAAGATCGACCCGGACTTATCGCTTTGCCCCCATATTTAATTCAGTCACCTCGCTGATCCCCTCTCCTGCGCACTTCTCCCTCACACTCAGCCTACTTCTCCTTCATCACTGAACTAAATGTATGTCGCATGTGCCTGATCTTCTACCCTCTCCACCGAGACAGGAATTTTACTGACATCACCCTCGATAGATTCCATCTCCCCCAAACCACTCTGGCGTTCGAGGAGCAGTACATGCATCCGAAGGTCTTCATAATTCCGTCCATACACCAATCCATCGCTTCCTCGCACCTGCGGTTCGCCCGCTCACTGAAATGGCGGCAACCTATACATCCAAGGCCCTTGAGGGGTCCCGGGACGCTCCCCGGTCTTCGTCCGTGTCAGATACCTCTCCTGACAAGTTAAAGCTGGACCTGGAGAATCAAAGTCGTACCGTTCAGTCTGACTCGGACACCGACGATGTGGGACGTCAGATCGAACTGGAGGCCGGAAACTCGATCAAGTACCGGACCTGCAGCTGGCAAAAGGTACGTCTGACGTCAACCCTGTCTTAAACCTGCGCTAACGATGTCTTCATAGACGGCGGCCTTACTGTTCTCGGAGTATATCTGTTTGGCGATCATGTCCTTCCCCTGGTCCTATTCCGTCCTTGGACTAGTCCCTGGCTTGATCCTGACCGTGTTCATCGCGGCTGTGGTGCTCTATACCTCGCTCACGATCTGGTATGTCCGACCACCACGGTTCTTGGAATACCCTACTAATAGCCTCACAGGAAGTTCTGCCTGCGTCATCCCCATGTTCGTGATGTGTGTGATATCGGTCAGCACTTGTTCTGGGACTCTAGGATCGCCTGGTATCTGACCGCGGTCATGTTCCTCCTGAACAATACCTTTATTCAAGTATGTCTGCTTGCCATATCTTACAGGATCAGTTGAACTGACCCCGTTCCAGGGATTGCACTGCTTGGTGGGTGCGGAGTACCTCAACACAATCACGGGCCATTCGAGATGCACCATTGTGTTCTCCGTGATCACCGCCATCATCTCCTTCATCTTCTCCCTTCCCCGGACTTTCAGTGCGCTGTCCAGGGTTGCGACTTTCTCCGCCTTGACCACCTTCATATCCGTCCTGTTGGCCATGATCTTTTCCGGCATTCAAGATCACCCTGCTGGATACACTCCTGCGCAGGGAAACCCGATCGTGACCGCCCTCCCGGTCAAGGGAACCACTTTCGTGTCTGCGATGAGCGCATTCCTCAACATTAGCTACACCTTTATTGGGCAAATTACCCTCCCCAGCTTCATCGCCGAAATGAAGGAACCTAAGGATTTCTGGAAGTCCGTCACGGCGGTGACAATCGCCGAGATCATTGTGTTCAGCTTGGCCGGTGCCATCATCTACGTTTACACTGGCAACCAGTACATGACAGCCCCGGCATTTGGCTCACTGGGCGATGAGGTGTACAAGAAAGTCTCTTTTTCCTTTATGATCCCGACCTTGATCTTCTTGGGCGTGCTCTATGCCTCGGTCTCGGCTCGCTTCCTCTTCTTCCGTCTTTTTGACGGCACCCACCACAAGGGCAACCATACCGTGGTCGGATGGGCCGCTTGGGCTGGTATCCTTGCCTGCCTGTGGATTTTGGCCTTCATCATTGCCGAAGTCATCCCCTTCTTCTCTGACCTCCTCTCCATTATGAGCTCGCTGTTCGACTCTTTCTTTGGGTTTATCTTTTGGGGTGTGGCTTACCTCAGAATGCGGCGTGCGGACTATGGACCCGGTTTCTGGAAGAAACGGGGCCTTCGGGGCTGGTTAGGAGCCATCCTCAATGTTGGACTAATCGGCATAGGATTATTCTTCCTCGGACCAGGAACTTATGTGAGTGCCTCATATGCTGCGCTGACTGAGTTGTGAGACTAATCGAGTTGGCAGGCTTCTATTAAGAGCGTGATCTTGAACTACCAAGCGGGAACTGTCGGTAGTCCATTCTCCTGCGCCGACAATGGGCTCTAGTGATGTGTGACGTGAGTTATGATTGCATATTTTTCTTTCATCTTGATTCGGATATTTGAATTGAGACAAGCGAGGTGGAATATCCAAGGGACACGACTTTGGATAATTTCGCACGGGGGAAAGCCGATACCAATATGGACCAATGTGGAGTGGTGATCTGTTCGGACTATGCGACAACGACAACAGCAGCGCTTGTCTGCCTTTCGTGATTGACGTAGTCATCCATTATTATGGACCAAATGAATCATTCCAACCGCAAGTCACCCTCCGCGGACCAGTGGTCCGCGTTGAGGCCGTCTGCGCTTCCGGTCGTGGTGAATTCCAGGGAGCAAGGAGCTCATTCTTGCAACGGTGCCGAAGGTGTCGGTATTGCTCATATCGTAGACACAGACTTGTTGAGAGATGTTGGATAGTATGGAAGCCGCCGTAGTCGCACCGTTTCAGTAAAGACATGTAGTATGGAGCTCACGTAGTGACAGAAAGTTGATAAAGTAGAATCATTGATCTAATTCTTAGAAGTCCTTAGTAAGTTCCCTGTAGAAGTCTCAGAATGATATATCTAGAGTCTAGCCGAGGAGGCCACCCGTTCGCCGTCTTCGTTGAATCTAACCACCTCCCCCGATATCAAGGCATGCTGCAATGCCTGTCCGATTTTCATCACCATGATGCCAGTCTCCAAGGGCACAGGGACCGGCCGACCACCCAGCACAGCGTCCACAAACTCATTAGCCTCTCGCGCGAAGGCATCCTCAAAGCGCTGCCAATACTCCTCCTGTACCTCATGACGCATGCCCAACTTATCGGCCAGGACCACATTGTTCTGGCGTGGTATCACATTGACCATGACCTTTCCCTCTGTGCCGGTAATCTCCGTGCACACGTCATGGCCGTGGGCCTGCGTCCGCGAACAATAGAAGTAAGCGATCTTCCCGCCCCAGAACTCAACTACGCCCACCGCATTGTCCACGTCGGAGAGCTCCTTGAGCTCCGGGTGGTGCTGGAGCGTCCCGGTGGCCCAGCACGCCTTGGGGACGGGGTTGTCTAGGAACCACAGGGACAAGTCGATGTCGTGGATCGCACAGTCGACGAAGATACCCCCGTTGCGGGCCGCGTAGCGCACGAAGAATCCGGTGTCATCGCGGAGATCGCACGTGTTGGACCGCACCAGGAAGGGCGATCCGATCGAGCGGTGCGCGGCGATCTTGTCATGAGCGTCGCGGTATGAGGCGTCGAAGCGACGTGAGAAACCTGCCATGACTTTAATAGACGGGTTGGCGTTTGCGGCGTCGACGACGGATTGGGCCTGGAGGGAGGCGTTCGTGAGATGAGGGGCTAGTTCCTTGGATGTTTTGGGCATACCTCGGCGAGATCGGTGCTTAGGGGTTTCTCGCACAGCACATGGATTCCCCGTCCGATGGCGGCGAGGGACTGGCGCGCGTGGACGTCGGTACTGGTGGAGATCCAGACGGCCTGTAGGCCGGGATAGCCCAGCATCTCGTCGTAGTTGTTGTAGACGGTGATCCCAAATTCCTGGTACTCTGCGTTCGTTTGGGCCCAGTGGAGTTCGGCGGCGTCGGTGGTACATACTGCTACCACCTGGGCTCGGGGGACGCGGTACAGCAGCGTGTGGACGTGGCGTTTGCCCTGGACGTTGTTAGTTGAGGTCTTCAGTAGGTGGGGATGGGATGTACCATGCGGCCGAGGCCAACCACTGCAATCTTGAGGCATGCCATGTTGGAGGGGGTTTGAGAGGACTTGAATCGAGATAGTAGATTATTACTGAATTGCTCGGAGAGATATAGCGATTCTCCCATGGCAATGGCGCTCTATTTATCTCTTCGGTCTGAGACTATCGTCCATACTATGGATGATGTCCTGCTGGGCTGGCCGTCGGCGCTCCCTTCCACTCATAGTAATCGTGTATGAGTTGATGCTATGGCTCGCCGGAGCTAGCCCATTTGAATGATGATACTTGTATACTTCGTTTGCCATGATAGGGCTCATGCGGGGCCTCTTACCGCATCGGGAAATGCCCATGAGGGGTCATCTTCCGCGCATCCCCCTCTTATCCCCAAAAGGAAACTCGCGCCCTCACTTCCCCAGCTGGTCTCTATTCCACGTTGAAGCAACGGCATCAAGGTCCCAATGTCACACACACCTTGTTTGAACTGTCGGAGTATGGACGTCTTCCTTTGGCTAGACATGAGCTAACCAACATACATCCAGCGAAGCACCAGAAGTGTAAGACTGTGCAACCCCGCTGTGATCGAGATCGAGGTGTTGACACTGCGTCTTCAGGTGACAGAAAGTGTTCAGCATGTACAAGGTGTCAGGCGAAAGGCCTGACCTGTGTGCCGGCTCCGCGCAAGTCAGTGTTCCGGCCTGGCTCCACGGCCCATCTCGAGGCTCGACTCGCTCACGACCAGCCCTGGGTCAACAGTCGGCCCAGGAACTGGACACCGTCTCCAGTAGCGAGGCTTAACGAGACCCACGTGCAGCCTACGCGCGTTGACTCTCCCAATTTGAGGAATACAGCCTCTCCAACAAGTCAGGCATCTGCAACTAATGTCTCCGTACAGCCTGAATCTGATCAGTTGGGAGTGAGTTGCGGGGAGCAGTTGGCATTCAATTCAAACAGGGATGACTTGTACAACCCTCGCACACCATTCACCATCCAAGAGTCATGCCTTTTGCGGTATTTTATCGAGGACCTCTCACCATGGGTATCACCGGCCAACCGACACGAAGACTGTACCGCTAATGTTGTGTAGTTTGACCACTGTGACGAACTCAAACATTTCCAACGTGTCGTGCCTCAGCGCGCACGATACTCATCAGTTCTCCGAAATGCTATATTTGCCGTCTCTGCGCGCCACCTTGTTCGGCTTCCGCAGTACAAAACGCCGCAAGGGATTGTGTATCATGGACAGCTGATCACAGACCTGAATAACACTACAGCGGTTGAATACATGCTAAATTGTATCCCCGACTTGACCAGATTCCCGGACATTAACAACCCGGCAGACCAAGAGGATATCATGGCGGCAACTGTCATTCTACGACAATATGAAGAAATGGAGGAGGATACAGAAGACGGATCGGGTGTCAATGAGCATGCTAATTTCTTGGACATTACACAGAAAATAATCAATACAATGATCTCCTCCCGCTCGCAACAATCGCTTGCCTCTGCCGCCTATTGGATTGCTATTCGACAAGAGGTTTACTATGCTCTGACAAGGGAGCGCGCCCCGCATATGGCTTTCAGCCCCGAAGACTGGCGTAATGCTTCGACCGCAAATACTATGATCATGTTCGCCAGCGAGGTGACCAAGTGGTTCTGGGGAGAAAAGATAACGGCGGAATGGGGTAGTCTCTTGCTGCACCTACCTGCAACATGACAAGGGCTAACTCAGACAGAGCGGCTTCGACTGCGACAACAGGAGCTAGCGCACGACCATGAGCATCGCCTACAGCCGATACTTGCACAAAAGGCCGACAAACCAAAAGGAGAGCTGTTTCCTACGGTGTGGTATGCAACGGATGATCAAGTAACCGCCGTTCAGCATTTGGAGCTGGGCAAGATGATTCTCGTTGCCGAGGACCCGCATCTCGAGTAAGTTAGATGTCTTGTTACCGCATCGGGTCGTATGCTGAGGCTATGAAGACATGCAACTCGTTCTGTGAATCGCAAGGTAGAAGCACAGGTCCGGTCAATCGTCCTCCGCATTTGTGGCATTGCCCTGAACCATCTGCGGTGTCAGCCGGCGTTGGTAAATGCGGTCATTGCCATCACCCTTTATGGAGAATATTTCACTGAGCCGGAGGAGCGCGACGCTCTAGTGAAGATACTCGATCGAACCCGGGACCTACGGTCCTGGCCTATGCAGGAGGCATATCGGAGATTCAGAGATCGATGGGAGCTGCTATCCGTCTCTTATAGTTGAGGATGATTTCCGCGGAGATCCCCTATCTACACGTGACTTTTCCGCTTATCGGCATAGCTTCTCCGCGATCTCTTTTCTTCTTGTCCGCCGCACGAACTTGTTTCTGTAAATCCCCCATCCAACTGCTTCAGATCAGAATCATGTCTGCTGTACGACCTTTGAGACGGGGCCTGAGCCTCTTGGGATCCAAGTCGGTTTCTCGTGCTGTGCCTGTGGCCGCCAATGGCTCTGCATTGCTTCCGCGGCAGCTTTCCTCTCCCCGCGCTCTCCGCTCCGCAGGACGTCCTTTCCTTCGCGCGGGCAATCTCCCTGTCAACGGAGGTGTGCGTTATGCTTCTTCTCCTGCCCCTACGGGTCCCCTGAGGAAAACGGCCCTGTACGATCTCCATGTCGCTCGTGGGGCGAAGATGGTGCCTTTTGCGGGGTATTCCATGCCCCTGCAGTACTCCGACCTGAGCCATGTTGAGAGTCACAAGTGGACCCGCGAGAAGGCCAGCTTGTTCGATGTGAGCCACATGTACGTTCAAAACCGCAAATTCCGCGCGATATCGAAGTTGCAGAGGTATCATGATGCTAACAAGTTTACAGGGTTCAGCACCAGCTCAGCGGACCAGGCGCCATGGAGCTCCTGATGAAGGTTTCCCCCTCCTCGCTCGATAAGCTCAAGATCAACACCTCGACCCTGTCCTGTCTGCTGGAAGACGGCACCGGTGGTATCATTGACGATACTGTCATCACTCGCCGCGGCGAGGATTCCTTCTATTTCGTCACCAATGCGGGCCGGCGCGACGAGGATCTCGCCTTCCTCGAGGCCGAGATCAATGCCTATAAGAAGGCCCACGGCCCCGAGAGCTTGAAGTGGGAGATCCTGGAGGACCGCGCCCTGGTTGCCCTGCAGGGTCCCCTCGCGGCCGAGGTCCTTCAGTTTGTCGTCAACGGCTCCGGCCCGGAAACCGACCTCAGCACCCTCTACTTCGGCAACTGCCGCGACCTCTACCTCACCCTGCCGGACGGCTCGCGCAGCGCCCACCCGGTCCTGGTCTCTCGCACCGGCTACACCGGCGAGGACGGCTTCGAGATTTCCATCCCCGCGTTCGCCGATTGCCCCGAGCTCCCCGCCCAGGTCACCGAGCTGCTGCTCTCCAACCCGGACCAGGTACGTCTGGCCGGCCTGGCTGCCCGTGACTCCCTTCGTCTCGAGGCCGGCATGTGTCTCTACGGCAACGACATCTCCACCGCCCAGACTCCCCCCGGCGCTTCCCTCGGCTGGGTGGTCGGCAAGGACCGTCGTGACCCGGCGACCGCCACCTTCAACGGCGCGTCCGTGATCCTACCCCAGCTCGCCTCCCCCGCGAAGACGCTCTCTCAGCGCCGCGTCGGCTTCACTGTCGAGAAGGGCTCGCCCGCGCGCGAGGGCGCCGTCATCGTCGACCTCAACGACGAGTCCAGCACCCAGATCGGTGTCATCACCTCGGGTCTACCCAGCCCGACTCTCGGCGGCACCAACATTGCCATGGGCTACATCAAGCAGGGTATGCACAAGAAGGGCACGGAGGTGGGCATTCTCGTCCGCAACAAGGTCCGCAAGGCTAGTGTTGTTGGCATGCCCTGGGTGGAGAGCAAGTTCTATCGCCCTAAGGCTTAGACGGGGTAACTGGGTTAGGTGGATTTGGGTGTCTGGTTTAGTTCTCTGTTAGCATGATGTGTATATATTACGATTCCCCTTATCTCGTGCGAGACTGCCGCATGGTTTCAACATGTCCGCACTATGCTTATGAAACGTCTCACGGTCCATACCGAGTAGAGCTGAGCTGTCATCTACATGAAATAGTAGATAGTAGACATGTACATTGCTCACATGGCCCGAAGATTGAAATCCGCCATGCCACTACCCGACAACGAAGGCGGCACATCGCCCGGCGCAGTCCCCCAGCGACTCTCATTCCGCCCCAACACAACCACCAACTCCCGTCCCTCCGTGAAGAAATCATGTCCAACCCAATTCTTCGTATACGGCTGCCCATCAAGTGTGACAGACTGAATATACACATTTTGATACGTCGGATCAAAATTCACCGCGCGCACCGTCGCCGTCTTCCCGGTAATCGGGGACGTGATCCTCACAGACTCGAAAAACGGCGCGAGAATCAAATACACATTCTGCCCCGGGTTGGGAAACAAACCCATCATAGTCATGGCGATGAAGGAGCCCATGGCGCCAGAGTCGTCGTTGCCCGGCAGACCGGCGGGCGCGGTGTTGAAGTACGCCGGGATGTAGGCGTGCGCGCGGGCGGTGGACTTGGCCGGCCGCCCGGCGTAGTGGTACTGGAAGACAGTTAGGAAGGCGGGCTCGTTGCCGATATAAGTGAGGCCGCTTTCGTGGAGGTAGTCGAGGCGCCGGACGAAGGAGGCGGAACCGCCCAGACGAGAGATCAGGCGGGCCATATCGTGGGGGACGAAGCTGTGTCATTGTCAGTTAGACACTGTTGCTTTGGGGGAGGGAAGGGAGGGGTACAATTGGTATTCCCAGATGCTGGACTCGAAGGTCTCAGCGGCGTTGTTCTGGAGGGAACAGGAGCGGCCGCTGGTGTCGATGTTGGAGCAGGTCATGGGGTCCTAGACGTTGATTTAATCAGAATGGGAATGCAGAGTGCATGCATGTTGGGGAGGGGACGAACCTGATACCCCCAGGTCCCGTTGAGGTATTTTGGCTGCACGAAGCCAGTGAACCCAGTATCAGAGCCATTCACAACGGACTGCTGGTCGTCGCGGAAGAGGTTCTCCCAGTTGCGCGAGGAGGCCTCGTACTTCTCCGCGTCGGCGGTGTTGTTCATTCCGCGGGCGATCTGGGCGATGGTGAAGTCGTTGTAGGAGTATTCGAGGGTGCGCGAGACGCTGCGAGTCATGGTGCCATAGCCCAGGTAGTCAAAGTCCTCGACGGGGATGTAATGCAGCGATTTCCAGCTCATGAGGCCGCCGCGACCCTCGTTCGACCAGTCGTACGGCTCCTCTTCGGCGTCCTTTTTCACAGCGCGGTAGCCGGCCTCCCAGTCGATCTGCTCTGAGATGCCCTTGACGAAGGCGTCGGCGAGAACTACGTCCGCGTTGGAGCCGCTTTGCGTGTAGCCTGCTGTTATTAGTGAAGGGTGGTGGATGTGGTGGGGGAATGGGACGAACCCTTGCAGAGGGACATGCGGCAGTCCGGGAGCCAGCCCAGATGTCGCTGGGTGTCGATTAACGAGCGGATCATGCATGTCAGGGACTCGGGGTCGAAGATGGTAAGGAACGGTAGTTGGGAGCGGAAAGAGTCCCAGAGACTGTTGCGGTTAGACGTAGGATGAGGAGTGAGTTGAAGGTGCGCACCAGTAGAAGGAATCAAAGTACGGCTCGGTGCTTTTCCACAGCGGGTTCTCTCCGGTGTAGTCCTGCGGGTTGATCATGGTTCTGTAGACGCCACTGTAGAAGTTGACCAGGAATGATCTGTCGACGCCCTGCCTCGACACCCGAATGGGGGCAAACTTCTTTCGCCAGAGATCCACAGCGGCGGACCGTGTCGCGTTGAAGTTGAAGTCAGGGATTTCGGTTTCGGCGTTGCGACATGCTTGCTCGCTGCTGATGAAGCTCAAGCCCATGCGCGCTTGGATGATGTTGTCCGGGGGCGCATGGAACCGGATGAACGCACCGCCCTACATTTATCAGTATGAACGCGAGAACGGAGATACACGAAGACCAACAGGGAGAGGATATCCGTTGATGCCGCGAGAGATGGTGAGATCCTGGATATCCGCACTCGCGCGGGAGTTGACAAAGATGCCACTATCACGGACCGACGCCGCGCTACGAAAGTCCGCACAGAAGTAAGGTGTGTACGAGCCACTGCCAAAGCTGGGCAGGAACGTCGCATGGCCCGTCATACGTCTCGACTCCGGATCGACGGAGATAGTGCCATTGTCCTGGCGCGTGTCGGACAGGTCGGTGAGGTCCAGCAGGATTAGGGGCTTGGTCTCATCGCCGGACGGGAACTGGAACTGGAAGAGCGATGTGTGATGGGCGACAGTCATGTCGACCCTGATGCCCGACTCCATGGTCAATCCAAAGTGGCCCGGGGTGGCGGTGACCGAGTCGTTTTGGTAGGTTGTCTTCCGCTCCTTCTTGGGGTATACGCAGCCATTGACGTCGTCATCGCGACACGACACATACGGGAAGAACGGAAAATTGCCCAGCGACGGCTGACCACCGGTGCCGGAATCGTGCAGACTGGAGAATCCGGTGATCTTGCTGCCATCGTACGCGAAGCCTCCCTGGTTGCTTTGGGAATCGGTGTCGGCGACGGCTTTAGCCATGCCATAGGGGAGGGACGCGCCCGCGAAGACGTTACCTGATCAAGCATGATAGTTAGATTGGTTGACACGATGGTTTGGCTGTTCTCACCTCCATTGGCGCTCCCGATCAGCGGATCGACATATTGGAGCACGTCGTAGTCGTCGGGGAGAGGGGGGAGCTGGGCGTTGGTGAGCGCCTGAGCGATGCGGATGGCCGATATGAATGCAAATGAGGGACGAGAAACCATGATAACGAGCGACAAATGAAAATTAAAGAGAGAATGAGTGTGATGTTGGAAGTGAAGTTGGTTGAAGGAATGTGGTGTTGTTTGTCAAGGGTTGTCCCCCTGGCATGCTAAAGAGGGATACATTGTAGGGACGGTCGAGGGCGAGACAGGTCGTACTATCCAGGCAATAATAGGACCGACAATATACCCCTCAACAGCCTGTATGGTTTCACTGCAGCTTGAACGATAATGAGAAAGTCTGCGTCTGCCCCTGATGATCCTGGCATGTTCCTAGGTGTGATCGGAGGGGAACCCTGCAGATAGAGGCGCTAGCTGGATCAATAGTGCATTTCTGATAAAGCAACTGCTCAGATTATATTCGACTGCAAACAATGTCTTTCAAGGCAGATGAATGACTGATCGATGAACAGTTGAAGATATTGTTGAACTCTTCTTCAACTTAGGGCTACCGTTGTTGATGTTTTTCCTGTTCGGGATGCACCGATCACAGAAATATATACTGCTGCAACCCCCCAGAGTCGATTCTCCAACATGTCTGTGATGTATATTATATTGGGGCCTTGGATCATCTGCTGTCCTTGATGACGCTGAGGCATCCCTTCCTGGCCTAGGCCATATTGATCATGATAGTCCTATGTATTTCCGGTCACATTGTTGCTGGTGTTCACCAACCAACGACAGGTCTGTCGGGTGCGACGCTGAAGGTGGTGATTCAGGCATACAACATGCTACCACCGCGATGTTTTATCTCCGCATTGCGCATCCTGCACATTGGCTGTTGGGGCTCTAGAAATGGAATGGAAGAGCGTGCAAGCTGCCGCATGCCAACCGGATGCTGTGGAACCTGATAGTTGATTGATACATTATAGCCACACTCGATTTGTTTGAGAGATTGTGTATGTCAGATTGTACAAAGAAGTGACAAGGAACCGAACCAGAGGTAGCCCCTGTGCTGGGAGATGTGTAACCAGAGATAATAATGTCTTCATCACTTCCTTACCATGAGTGGCGACTGTATAGATCCTGTGGAGTCTGTTAGTCATCATGATCAGCCGAGGTTGTTTCGACGGGAAGATCCTGACAGACTGATGAATCTCATCAACTATCCGACCACCGTTGAGCCTAGGCAAAGAAGCCATACCGTCATTCGTTGTTTTTTTCCTTTTCGTATGTCATCTTATTATTCTTCTGCTGACCATATTATTTGTACTATTTTATTTATTCTTCCTGTTAATACATTCGTTCGTTCATGATGCGCCCCCCGATCTTGCGGACAGTCTCCACCACAACCACGCTTTGTCTCAGGCCCAGACCTATAAATCCGCGCAGTGCGCCCTTCATCAGCGTCTCTCGTTCTCTCAATCGCTCCTCCAAGCCGTATTCCACCGGTAAGTCGTCAAGCCGTCCTCCGTTTTCTTCTGGCACAACTAAACCTCTGTGTGCGCAGACGCTCCCTCCATTCCCTCCCAGTCATCCAACTCACGTTCGCGCCTCGGTCGATTCCTCGGCTTCACTTCCATCGCCGTTCTCGCCTTCACTGCCGGCCTGGTCTACCAGACATCCAAGACCGTCTCGCGCATGATGACTGTCACCCTGCCCACCGACGAGGAGACCTTGACGGCCTTTGTGCCGCCGGATGAGTTCTCCCAGACCGTCGACGAGTACATCCGCAACCACCCGCTGACCGTCTCGCTGCGCGAAAACCCCGCCTTTACCGAGTCGCGGCCGCATCTGAAGATCCCCGAGGCTCTGCGTGCGCGCAATCTGACCGCGGGTACCCTCGCCGGGCCTGAGAAGATCGTCGTGCCACCCTACATCTTCTCTGAGGAGGGTGGCAAGAGCCTCGTGTCCATCTTCTACCTCGGCCCTAGCGTGTGTGGCCACCCAGGCATCGTCCATGGCGGTCTGCTGGCCACCCTGCTGGACGAGGCCATGGGCCGGTGCTGTTTCCCCGCGCTGCCGAATAAGGTTGGTGTGACGGCCAATCTGAACATCGACTACCGTCGCCCCGCCATGGCGGAGAACTATGTCGTGCTGCGCGCGGAGACGGTCAAGGTCGAGGGCCGCAAGGCGTGGGTCGAGGCGCGCATCGAGACACTCCCCGAGGACGGTAAGGAGCCGCAGGTGCTCGTCGAGGCCAAGTCGCTGTTCGTGGAGCCCAAGCAGGCTGCGGTATGTTAATGTCCTAGATACAGGGGTAGTGCGAGAGTTAAGCTGACTTTCTTCTTCTAGGCCATGTCGAGTTTGTACAAGATTACCAACTAGGGTGTTTGGAATTGCGCTGTGGGATCATGGGCTGGCGCATAGATGGATTTTGGTTTTGGGTTCTGTTCCATGCATTGTACATAGTTAGACATGCTACTGTTGTAGTAGATGCATCTGATAATAGACATTTCTATATATGATATTGTTGTATTGAAGTATGAGATCACTTGTAGTAGAGCGGCAGGTCACCTGATCGGGTCCGAACGGACTCCGCAACAGCTCAAGCCAGATCGATATACAACCAGACGGACCCCGACCAACTTCAAGCTATCCCACCCTTCGGCCCTTCCCTGGGCGTGTCACTCTCTCATCACTCAAGTTGCCTCCCAATACTACAGCCCACCATGTCCAAAGCAGCAAAGTACCTCCTTGTCTCTCTCCCCACCTCCATCACCCCCTCCCACCACCGTGACGACGCCCTCGACGCCATCTCCACCACCGTCGTCTCCGATAATGGCTCCGTGGCGCCCTTTCCGATCCCCGAATTCAAGATCGGAACCCTCGACGCCCTCGTGCAGCAGGCCGACGAGCTGGCCAAGCTCGAGGCTGGCTGCCAGGCGGTCGTAGCCAAGGTCGGAGACGCGCTGAAGAACATCTTGGAGGGCGACGAAGCACAGATCGAGAAGATGAAGGCCGTGAATGATAGTATGTTGGCTTTAGACGTTGCATAAAGATGGGGATTAACGTGGATGACAGAGCCGGTGGACCAGTACCTCCGCACGTTCTCGTGGAACAAGGTCAAGTACAGTGCCGATAAGCCGCTGGGCGAGCTGATCGATCTGCTGCAGAAGGTATGCATGCGGGCCTCATCGGAGCTTTCCATGCAGGTGCTAATCGCGTCGCAAAACAGGAGGCCGCCAGCATCGATAACGACATCCGCTCGAAATACTCCCAATACAACCAGGTCAAGAACACGCTGATGACCCTGCAACGGAAGCAGACGTACGTCTCAGCCCACGACCCTCTATCTACGCTAGCTATCTAACCAACCCCCAGAGGAAACCTCTCGACCAAATCCCTGGCGTCCGTCGTCGACCCGCGCTCCCTCGTCCAGAACTCCGAGTTCCTGGAAACGCACCTCGTGGCGGTCCCCTCGCAGCAGACCAAGGAGTTCCTCAAGACCTACGAGACCGTGTCGCCCATGGTGGTGCCCCGCTCGGCCAGTCTGGTCGCAGCCGACGACGAGTTCACCCTGTACGCGGTGACTACGTTCCGCAAGCACAGCGCCGAGTTCATCCACAAGGCGCGCGAGCACAAGTGGATCCCGCGCGAGTTCAAGTACGTTGAGGGCGGCAAGGAGGAGGAGCGCCGCGAGGTGGAGCGGGTCGGCGGCGACGAGCGCAAGCTCTGGGGCGAGACGCTGCGGCTTGGCCGGACGTCGTGGAGCGAGGCGGTCATGGTCTGGATGCACGTGCTGGTGCTGCGGGTGTTTGTCGAGACGGTGCTGCGGTATGGGCTGCCGTTGGATTTTGTCTGTACTATTATCCGGGTATGTTTCCCCTTCTTTTGCCACTGGGTTGATGGAACTAACGGGAAGGCGGGCAGACACCTGGCACGAAACAAGCCGACAAGGCGAAACGGAACCTGGACGAGAAATACTCGTACCTGGCGGGGAATGCGTTTGGGCGCGACAAGAAGGGCCGGGTCAAGCGAGACGACCCGACTGAGATGCAGCACGGCGAGGGCGGCGAGTACACGGCGTATGTGTATTATGAATTCGAGTTCAATTAGCTGGTCTGTTGGTAGCGTATATACTGCATTGAGTTTAGGATCTCTACTGGAGATACGGAGTATATATGTACCTTATATTCTAAAAACATGGTATGTACAGATCATCTAGCCTTCTGTACAGAATCTATCCATCACACATGAGACATAACACAAACAGACATAACCGGAGGAAATCTAGAAATAAATTTACTCCTTCTTAGGAGGCAGATATCCCTTGGAGTCAAGGTACTCGATAATCTGCTTCACAGCATCCTGAACGGGCAGATCCACGTTCCTGATAGTAATCTCGGGGTTCTCAGGCGCCTCATACGGAGCCGAGATACCGGTAAACTCCTTGATGATGCCCTCACGAGCCTTCTTGTACAGCCCCTTCGGGTCGCGCTGCTCCGCCACCTCAACGGGCACATCGACAAACACCTCGACGAAGGGCAGGCCGGTCTCCTCGCCGGGGGTGGGCACCTCGTGCAGCTGGCGGGCGGTGTCGCGGTCCTTGCGGTAGGGCGAGATGAACGAGGTGATGGCGACGGCAGCGCTGTCGGCGAACAGCTTGGCGACCTCGGAGATGCGGCGGATGTTCTCGTTGCGGTCGTGCTCGCTGAAGCCCAGGTCCTTGTTCAACCCGAACCGGATGTTGTCGCCGTCCAGCCGGTATGCGTGCACCCCGCGGTCGCGCAGCAGCTGGTGCTCCAGCTCGACCGCGATGGTGGACTTGCCCGACGCGGACAGGCCGGTCAGCCAGATGGTCAGGCCGCGCTGGTTGCGCAGGTCGCAGCGCTCCTTGCGGGTGAGGGCGGCGGCGTGGTAGGTGATGTTTCTGAGGGGTTAGTTGGGTTGATTGGGCGGTGAAAACGGGACTTACGTGGCCATTTTTGCAATTGAATGGGAGGGTTGAAGATGGGAGGAAGAAGAGAAGAGAGTGAAGAGAGGGAGAGGAGGGGCAGAAGAAAAGAAAAGAAAGAGTACGTGGCTGTCACAGGGGAGGACCGCTTGGCGGGGCTCCTCCGCTGATCGCGGGGATTCGCAATTTGCGGTCAATCGATTATGTAACTCTATCACTCTATGTCGACTCCTATACAATCTATACAATATGCTAGATCTCTATCTACCTACCTGCCAGCAATATCACCTTCTGCGCCGCCTCCTCAAACCCGTCAAACGCATGCAGAGGCAGTCCGCTCTCCGCGATCTGTCCCGTCAGCGCCGATCACATCGAGTCGTAATGAAACTCACCATTCTCTGTCCCGCCTCTTCGTTCGTCCCCCGCAGTCGGACCACCACCGGCACACTCATCTTCAAATCCCGAAAGGCGAGGATGATTCCCTCAGCGATCATGTCACAGCGAGTCAGTCCGCCGAAGATGTTGACAAAAATCGCCTTCACCCGCGGATCCGATGTGATGATCCGGAACGACGACTTGACCGTCTCCGATGTCGCTTTGCCGCCCGTGTCGAGGAAATTGGCACAGTGTCCGCCGTGGATGGTGAGCGCGTCGACGGTGTTCATCGCCAGACCGGCGCCGTTCACTGTTTGTTCGTCTTAGTAGTATCCGGCTGAACGCACGGCGGGGATATCTTACCTAGGGTTCCAATGCTTCCCTCGCCGTCCAGTCTGGGTAGTCAGCGGTGATCATTGCAACGCTCAGATTACAACGTGCGACTTACTTCACGTATACGATACCGTCCTTCTCGGCCTCCACCTCTTCGCGGACTTCCTCCTCCGGCTGTCGCAGACGGTGCACATCTTCTTGCCGTCCGGAGCTGCGGAATGCGGCGTCGTCGAATCCGAAGCGTGCTCCACGAACTTCCAATGCACTCTCCACAGGATTCGCGCGGACCTCCAGAAGATAGGCTTCCTTTTCTCTGAAGATCTTCCACAGTGCCTGGATCAGCTCGGCCAGTCTACCCTTCGCCGATGCGGGGAGCTGGAGGTGCAAGGCGACCGCTTTGACAACTGAATTCTCCACATCGGTAAACGGTGTCGTCGTATAGGGGAACGGAAACCGGCCTGTTGCGGCCGGCGTAAAGTCGGCGCTTGTGGAGGCAAGGATACAGGGCGACAAGGCCGTCCGATCCACAGTGAGGTTGAGGTAGATATCGGACCCTGAGGGTGCGGCCTCGCGGACGGGAATGAACTTCGCCTTCAGCATATCAAGAGCTTGGAACTGCTTGACAAAGAGGGTTCGCGTCTGATTCTGAGGAGACATGCCTCCCCATCTCCATGGAGTAATCCGTCTCATCGTATGCAGTCCCCGTCTCTGGCCTACGGCACTGGAAGTCTGCTGGAATAAGCTTCAGACTATATCCTGCAGTGCGGGGGTGACTTACAGCTGCTGCATTCGAAGCACGAGATCGACCGGCCAAGAGCGTCTTCATGCCTTCGCCGAATTTCTCCGGATGGTTGACCATGACGGCCCCGGCACGCTCGAGCGCCTGGTATTTCTCTTCTGGGCCCGGTTCTCCACTAGCGGTCCAGGCGCCAGCATGGCCCATAATGCGTCCCGGAGGAGCATACAGACCGCCGACAAGGGCCATGATGGGTCTACGTTGTCAGTACTTTAGTACCTCCGCTTGGAAGAAAGAGACGACATACTTCGGATTGGCGGTCCTGCGGTTGTAATCTTTGATCCACTCGGCCGCGTCCATCTCGGCCGTGCCGCCAATCTCCCCAACAATGATCATACCCTCCGTATCAGGGTCGTCTTCGAAGATCTTCAACGCATCCACAAAGTTCGTTCCAGCGAGGACGTCGCCCCCCATGCTAATGCAAAGACTCTGTCCCAGACCGGCACGCGTGGTCGACGCCACGGTTTCATAGCTGAGCGTGCCAGACTTTGCAACGATGCCTATCTTCCCCGGTGCAAAACAGGGCAGCGGCTGGAATCCTATGCGACACTTGCCAATGGCGGAGATGATCCCGGGACAATTCGCCCCGACAAGTCGCGTTTTGGACTGCGTTTTGAGCATGGAGTGGATCTGACTCGGTTAGCCCACTCATTCTTCCCCCTAAGAGAGAGTGCTCTCACTCGGAGGATGTCGTGGATGGGGACGTGCTCGGCGACCGCCACGACAAGGGGGATTTCGGCTTCGATGGCCTCTTCAATGGCCTGGGCCGTCTGGTTTCCGGGCACGTAGATTGCGGAGGCATCGGGTTTGGCTTTTTCCTGGGCCTGTTCATCGTGAGCAGGGGCGTTGGGCGGTAACGACGAGGAGACGTACGGCTTTCACAGAGGGAAAGACGGGAAGTCCTAAGTGTTCGCCTTCGACGCCGGGTTTGACGCCTCCCACGATTTTGGTGCCCCATGCTAGGGATTCTTTCACATTGGCCGTGGCCTGGGGTTGTTAGCGTGGTTTGCCGGAATGGGCCGTGAGTGTACCTGTCGGCCTGTTTATTGTCAGCTGTCGCATGGGCTGTACTCTAGGTGCGATCATACCTGTGAATCCCTGGAACAGCACCCGCGTGTGGGCGCCAATCTTCAGGTTGGGGAGCGTGTCGGCATAGCTGTAGCTCCGCGACGATGTGGAAAAGCGGGCGAGACGGTTCCTCGCTGCTGGGATGATTCTCCGCACCCGCGCTGGGAGGGACATCTGTGTCATGTTCCAATGTTTATATTATATAGAGTTTGTTATTTCTGTCTGGGTATACCAGATACCAATCAGGCTACCAGTCGACAATGGACTGCGACTGGAGCCAACAGACGTCTAGAGAACCGGTCTAAAGGGAACTATAAAGAAGCATGCAAGGCAACAGAATAGCCGAAGAAGGCGATCGTGAGCTTATAAAGGCATCCGTTCCCCGCCGCCGGTCTCGGACTGCTGACCGAGTATTTCCGAGGCTCGTACATGCATTATGATTGGCCTTCTCGGAACAGTGGCGGACGGGATATCCACACTCGGAACGTGATGCATCCCCATGTGTGGTGCCTTAGGCAGGATACAAGGCCTCAGGCCAACTGTTGTGGCCTTGTCCCGATGAGGAGAAAGTAATCGTGCCGGCTCACATCGTGACGGCATGAAGTACTCTTGACGACCCACTTGCGGGGGTGATGAAAGTCTAAACTAATGGAAAACTGATCATGGAAGAGGGATTAGGTTGTTACAGTATATTATGTAGGAAGAGAGAAATTGCCGTTAAGAGGTCTATCTCCAGATATTCAGTATTATCAAGTAGAATAATTATTGAGGTGCTACAATGAGGAACGAGACTACAATATACCATACATATACCTGATACTCTCTATAAATAGGGAGTGACAGTGTGAATTGCTTTGTCACCCGGCAGCCAATCACCAGCAGATGTCCCCACGACTGACGCCATTCATTTTGACCGTTTCCATTCCCACTTCCATTCTCTCTCCTCTCTCCCATCAATCTATTATTATCGTCTCCGAAGTACCCACGGCTGTCGATTCCGTCTCCCCTACCTAGACGATCCATTGTTCGACGTCCGTCCCCCGGGCATGGCACCTCCCGATACCCCTCCAGAGCCCAAGAGTCTGTTCCCGTTGACCCGCACTTATACCTCCTCTCTCTTCTAACTACCTTCTCTCCCTCTCTCCCTCTCCCTCTCTCTCTCTCTTCTCTCCCATAACCTCTCCACTAACCGCCCCAATGTCCGTCCCAGCAGCCTCCACCACCACCACCTCCGAGCTCCATTCCTCCCTCAGCGACCTCTCGCTCAGCACCAAAGCCGCGATCAAGGACATCCCCCGCCCCACCCCGCGCCCCATCCCCAAGAAGAAGGCCCCCGTCGTCGCCGACTCCTGGGAAGATGAGGCCGACACCGTCTCCTCCTCTGACGAGCTAGCCTCCTCCTCCAACAACCCGGACATCGCCCTCTCGCCCTCCGTCACCGCCGAAGGCCCCCTAGACCCGCCACCGACCCCCATCTCGCCGCAGACCTCCAATCCCTGGGCCGCCACGCCGACCTACACTAGTTCGGGCCCGACGTCTGCCGCCCCCTCGCGCGCGTCAGACTCCCGCTCTCCAACCCCCTCCCGCAGACCCGAGAAGCAGACCGCCGTCGCGGGCAGGATGATCGCGGGGGCGCTGGGCCTGCGCGCCCCCAAGCGCACGGAGGAACAGCGCGCGTACGACCGCGCCGTCAAGGAGCAGGAGATTAAGCGGCGGAATCGCGAGCGCGAGGAGGCGGCTAAGGCGAAGGAGGCGGAGGAGCAGGCTAAGGCGGCGATTTGGGATGAGTGATTCTTTTCTCAATATGTGTCTGGTCTGGGTCTTAGGGTTTTCGCTTAGTGCCTAGGGTCGGCCCTTCTTCGCGGTGTATATATGTCTATGTATGTTTATTGTGGTGCGGCTGTTTGGGTCGTTCGTTGTTCCGGCGGGAGGGTTCGTTCCTTATTGTTGGTGTCTGATTTCGATTACGTTGGACGGGTTTCGTCTTTCGGAGACGTGGTATGTCCTGTGGTCTGTACTATTCTAGGCCTAATGGGGGGTAATGTGGACACCGAATGAATAAGCGTCAGTCCACCGGGACGAGTCATGTCTAGTGCATATTGCTAGAGAACCAAAAGAGAACAGTGAAAAGTTTATTCGCCCATAACGTCAAGCAACATAGTCATCAAGTAGTAATTTCTTCTTTTCTGTCTTCGTCACATAATCCCCCTAACGCAGACCCAAAACCGGGGGCCGACGCTCCAACACCGTGCGCCTGAGACTGGATGCCAAATACAACGAAAGCAGAGAAGGAAATCAGGGGAGCGGATATCAACAAGACGAATAACGCCCGCTCAGAGGCAGCCGCCGCCGATCTGTTCCTGGTGTACTTCGAGCGTATCGCCGTCCTGCATGTCGAGCTGATTCAGAGGAATGTTAGCGCCGTGCTTTCGATTCTTTTGAAACACTAGCCTAGGGAGGGCGTACCGTATCCGGGGTGTCTTCCGGGCGTACACGAGTGCCATCGAAGAGGAACCGGACCGTGGACAGTTGCTTTCCTTGTCTCTCGCAGAAGGCGTTCATCAGCTTGTTCAGTTGTGTCGACCGCTTGATCTTGAAGAAGACTTCGTTGTTGTTGTCGGTGACTTTGATGTTCAGGTGCTCAACAGGAGCGGGGGCAGTAGCGTCAGTACCAAGACCCGAGTCGGCCATAATGTCGTTGTGATGGAAGACGGTTTGTGAGGGAAGAAGGTAGCTGAAAAAGAGTCAGTTTCTTCCCGGTGACGTTTGTCGCATGTCGGGTAGAGTGGAGTGTCTGATGACTTACCGAGGTCGAAGAAGTGATGTAAGCGGAGACGCTACGTCAAAGGATGGACAGAAGGTGATAGAAGGAGTGAGAGAGCGAGGAAGAGAGGGTTTATGAAGATGGAGGAGTGAGAGTGAATTGGTGGTGAGGTGGTGGAAGGAAGGCGAATGAACCCCCACCAATTGCGGCGGAGAATCTATTTTGCGGCGCAGGTCCAACAACAGATGTCACTCACTGCATACATACTTAGATCGGCTCCCTTTCAGTTGACTGTTGTGTTTGTCCAGGTTGATTTATTCAGGTATTCTTGATCTCTCTCTCTCTCTCTTTTTTTTTCCTATTCCCTTTACCCATTCACTCAGCTTCTCTTGCAAGTAATCTGCGACCGCATTGCATCATGGTAAGGCAGTACAAGGTATAATCTGAACAGATGATAATGGATCTAGCAGGGACTCAAGGAAGATCTCGCTTCAGATCCCCCATGTCATCCACGAGCTGTAAGTGTCTGCTAGATGAGGTTTAGGTGAAATCCCGCTAATAGCCCAGTGTGCCATCCAAGGTAGTCATCAACACCCATGGAAGTCTGCAGTCCGCTAATGAGACTCTACTCAGCCTGCCTGACGAAAAACTCCTACCAGGAGGAGAAATGCCAGGCACAGATCGATGCCCTCTATGAGTGCTGTAATGCATTCTACCAGGAGCGCGGTGATGATGCAAAGACCCCCAGCTGTCCCAAGGCCAGTCTGCTCCGACTCAAGATGAAGCAGCGGTCGCAAGGAAAGTAACCAGACCACGCTCAATCATCGACTGTACATAGACGCTACGACTTGTCATAGATATACCAACTTAATCGATCCACCACCAGGGCATCATAATCCGTCAGCATTGTTGTGTGTCGGTGTGCCAGTTCCCTTGCAGTCAGAGCTCCCATAATCAGTAAAAGCTTGACTAGTTGTAAGAACTGCCAATTGCTCTAAGACAATCTTGAGCACGCAGAGAGGCCGATTGACCTGAACGAAGATTGAAAAACGCTCGTCCCGAGACTCTAATGATTGCCTAATTGACATTTGTTGAAGAAAAGAAGAAGAAGAGAGGAAAAAAATGATGGAAGGGTTTTTTATGCGTGGGCGGGCCGACCGCGCTAGTCCCAAAGAGGAGCTAGCGCCCAAACACGCATGATTTCCATTCTGAATTGTCCTTGCCAACCAAACCATCCTCATCTTGCTCACTGCTCTCTCCAGTCGCTCGACATCATCTAGTCCCTCTCCCTGCCCTCATCTCCGTCCCTCTCACAGTACATATCCCCGCCCATGGCCCCTTTGACGCGAGCCGCCGGCTCCGTCGGCGCGAGAGCCGAGTTCACCTCGTTGAACGTAAGTACTCGCTTTGTTTTTCCGTCACCGCATTGCTAACGCCCTCGTTTCCTCTCGCCAGTCAGCTCACCACTCGGCCGCCAACGAGCCCGAGGTCATCGAGATAGACGACGACGATGAGGACGAACCAATGGACGACGAAGAAATGGACGAAGACGAAGATGAAGAAGCCGAAGACCAGGAGGACGGCGACGAAGACATGGAGGACGAGTACGAGGAGGAAGACGGAGAGGAAGAATCAGAGGACGGCTCCGTCGAGGACACAAACGGGGTAAACGGGAGTGAATCGCCTCTGCATTTAGGCGCTCCCAATGGTTACAGTACGTTCCCTACCTCTCATTTCGCCTCCCTACCTTGGCGCAAGTCTAACTGCCCTCTCCCAGAAGGAGTGGACGTGACAAAGACCCCGGAATTGTTCACCTCGGCAGGCGCACAGCAAGCATTGCATCCTCTGCGTCGGACCGCCGACCGTGTCACCCGCCAGATCGAAGCGTTCGCGGAGAAGCTCGACCGGTTTAAGCAAAAGGGGAGTCGCGCCGATGATTTCGGCAATTACCAAGCCGCCTACCAGTTGGTTAAGAGCTACCAGACCTTGGCGCAAGATGCCATCCAGGATATCTCCAAACAGCACACCCTGAAACGCGCCAAGATGGGCTGGGGCGCGAGCCTCACCAACGGATCGGCCTCCCGCGACTCCAAGACAGAAGAGGAGATCCAGCGACTGCAATTGGAAGCAAACACCTGGCAGCTTCTTCTGAACCTGATCAG